>OX421387.1:6495000-7120000 GCA_949126905.1 Amorpha juglandis | reverse complement strand
TCTTATATTTTGTTGAAATTAACACATGTAATTGTACTTATTGTGCTTATTACGATAAACATACCTTGCAGAATTTTACAAGTAGTCGGCCGTATTTCAATGTATATGGCAAGCTGTTGTCGCATGAAATTGAACCTGAAAGCCTTTTAATTAGAAGCAGTTGTTGTTAGGTGGTCAAAGTATAGCATTTTTTGTCGATTAACATAAAGTAGAACTAATAACACATACGATCCGAACTGGAATAAATATTGCGGAAGCTAATCGAGTTTTGTTGTTCCCCGAGAATTTTTTTTTTATCCGAGTACGGTAAAGCGACTGCACTACACCTGATGATAACCACATTGCAGTCCAAAAAAAACCAGCGAACACCAACAAACAATAAGTTTATCGGTGGCCACCAGAATCATGCCGACCTGTATACACACTCCGAAGAAGGACGAAGCAAATCGAGAGGCATGCGACAGGACAGGCGGATGACCGATGGAGGCACAGGGGGTACATCGCACAGGGATACAAGGATGTACCCTTATACCGGCCCCAACCAACCATCAAGTCCTGTCGCAAGCCCCGCGGGAGAACCGGATACACACTGGCTGATTCTGGAATGTCATCCACACAAGGTGTGTGGGTCATTATGGCAGGTTTTAACACTATGTGGACGGTGGTTGCTATCCGGGCGGATATGAATATCCTACCACCAACAGATGTTTGACTCTTTATATTGTTTATCCTTATGCAAGACTGACAAAAGGTGTCTCCAACGGTAAGCTTGTTGCTAACAGGAAAATCAGAGTCTTGTTGTTGGGATAATTATTTATTATTATTGTAGTAAAATAGGTTTGACGTCAGGCAGACGGCTAGTCGTGAAAACTACAAGCCATTTTTTTGTAACATGACGTGTTAATAAGCACGTTACACCGACCCCACTGCGAGTGGGATTTTTTTTGCGAGTGGGATATGGGCAGGTGGAAGAAGATAGTGAAAAAAGTTTAAACAAATAGGGAATGACCGAATTATACAATACAATAGTTATTTTTATTGACAAAATATAATATTTTTATTGTCTCGTCAGTCCGTATCACTATCCGCTAGGCCATCACTGCTTTAAGGTTAAGAATAATCAAGGAAACACCAACTTTTGCATCCGTTTGTTTAATGTAAACTAATAATAACGGATGAGGATATAGTCTTATAACGTATACATACATTGATCTGTATTGAAACCAAGCGTGCCGATGTGTACTAAGTACACTGACGTCATCGCTGTGCGCACAGATTTTATAGTTCACGTTGGAGTAGCAGCACGTGAAAGAAGCACACATATACGAAATCTATACCTATATAATCCGTAGTCCGTGGTGCCAATGCAACGGGTATTTTTTTTCTTATTAAAAACTAGCTTTTGCTCGCGGCTCCGCCCGCGTGAACAGCATTTTCCGGAATAAAAGTAGCCTGTAACCGTCTCCAGGGTCCCATCTATCACTGTAGTTAAATTCATCAAAATCGGTTCAGTGATATAGGCGTGAAAGTGTAACAAACAAACTCACTTTCGCATTAACTTTCACCCCCCTTTTCATCTCTTATTAACAAAAATTTCCAATATTCCTGAAACACGTATTTATTTGTTTTACGTCAATAACCGAAATATAAAATTTTGTTTATGTAACTTTCAAAATGACGGACTTTCATACATATTATCATCCCCTATTTTGACCCCTTTGGGGTGGAATTTTCTAAAATCCTTTCTTAGTGGGTGCCTACATAACAAAATGAATATACAGTCCGAATTTCATGCTTGTAGCCTTAATAGTTTGCGCTCGGCGATGATGAATCAGTCAGTCAGTCAGGACATGTTATTTTATAAGTATAGATTTCGTTCAAAATTAACTATACGAACAATTTTGTATTGCGTCTTCATGTGTGTACCTTCCTGCTGTTACGTTAACTGGAAATAATTTATTGCAACGCTGAGTAGTGACACATTGAATAATTGCGAGCAGCGGTGCCAATTGGCACAAATGGATTGGCTAACTGCATACCACAAAAATCCGGTTAAAAATGCAGAAGTGTAAAGTTCATAATAATAGAGTTCGGTTTTATTGTGGTATGTTAGCATATAAAATACAATTTAAATTACATATGGATTATGTAAAAATGTGTATAATCATCCAGCCAGGTCCCTCATGTTTTGTCATAGGATTACGTAGGCGAAACCTTGTAAAATTACGACAAGAAATAAAAATCGCGGTATTCTTTAGTCATTTGACAATGTTTTTTTGCAAACGTTACAGTTACCATACTGCGAAATGCAACATTTTGTTAAAAACTGATAATTATTTACATTTTACACCATTAAAGTTATGCGCTTCGGCAATCTTCGTCCACTTCAGAAATATATGGTGATGTAATATACCCATATCTGTTACATTACTTTGATTGCATATTCGTACCTACTAATTCGTAAGAAAAGAGGTTGCGAAATGAATTATTTAAATCGCGGTACTATAGATATATAATTATTTTTTAAACTATTGCATTATTGGTACTAAACCATCAATTCCTATTTACAGACCCAGCATTCTCTGAACAAACTACTTGAATGGGAGAACAGTCGACTTTACAACAAACTGGGTCTGCGCTGGCGACTCACCAAGCAACACTGCGACTCATCGTCCATGATGGAGTATGTACTCCTCATAGAGTTCATACCCAAGATACCGATCTACAGGCCCGACTAAGTGCCAGCGAACACTGGTACAAACGTGTAACGTGTAAATATATTGTTTAACCACATAATACATACAACACCGTCATTGCATCTCAAAAATAACTTTGCATGGCTAAGCCAATGAATCTGTGTTAGATACCCTATATGATTGAAGAATGAGTGTGGTCACATAGCCTCATGAAATCATGTAATACTTGATCCTATATCCTCTTTACTAAGCGTTATTAACATGGGGCCTATGTGTGATCACGATATTGTAAGGATTGGTAGTTGATATGCTGTATATTGTAAATAAAGCGATTTGTATTAAGGAAAGAAAAACGGTATTGTTACTTGCTTTTTGTGTATAAGTGTCTGCTGATATGGCAAGCTTAGGGTGCATATTGTATATATTATTGATATTGAAATTAAACAAACGCTTATGTAGCCGTCGCGGCATCTTCGCGATTACTTTAGGTGTTAATTATTGCGAACATAATGTGCTTCTCTCTATACTATCGGCGTTATTTAATGTGTCTATTCGAATATTACTATGATTATGATAAATTGTAACTAAACATTACTTCAGATACTTTTTTATCTGAACGTTTATGTTATTCCCACGGCTACAATGCAAACAGCAGAAAATTATAATATTCATTACTCTTAGTTTACCCACATAAAACTAACTCAGTCTATGAAGCTCTATTGACAACAAAGTCGACACTCTAGTCGACAAATACATTTTGTATTAAATAAGCAGATTAGCTATATTAGAGTTCATGTTGAGTGATCATTCTATTTGCATATTCACTTCAACAATAACTAATCATATTCGTTTGTATCTTAGTAAACATTTTTTTTTAATTAACATAGTTTTCATGCCGTTCATCTCATCGTGTCTTAGTTCATGAGACAAGATATGAGTTGAACTATATAATAAAACATGGTTAAAGTCTAAATTCTGCGTTGTTATCCACCTGCTGGCTAATTCTCGTACTTCAGAAGTTTATTGTACAAGTAGGTACAAACCAGCTGTTTGTCTAAAGTCTAAAACAATTATTTTAATTTATTTGTAAGTATTTTGTTTATAGTATATTGTATGTATTGTCTAATTATCGCCTTATCGATCTATTGGCACTGTACCGAAGATGAGAAACTGGCGATTTTCTGGGTTCAAATTCATTTTATTAATCACTCATGATATCCGTGGTGTTAACATTTGTGTGCGATATTTAGATAGACTCACTGTTTGTCGTTGGTCGACACTATTCCTGGATTGCGCTACACTTACCATCAGGTGTGGCGTAGGCATTTTGCCCAGCCAGGTTAAAAAAAAAAAGACTCGCCACGTGTCGCCCCGCCACATTCATGATATGGGAAATAAGCTCGGCGAACTATGGGTGTTTTAGTTGCACCTCTGTCTATCTATTAGATGCGTGGGCTTATGTATGTATGTGTAATATGTTTATACACAAATGTATGCTTTAAACGATGCTCGATCTAAACGAAGTCTTTCTTACAGTTCTCTGCCTGGTAATTAAGGCCATTTGCAAAATGTAGCTTGTAGATGAGACTTGCATTATTGTTCCCCTTTTTTAGCTTATTTAATTTTCCCCGCAATGTTTCCCCATCCGCTACAATTAAGGCCGTTAAATTCGTACAGAGTACGTCAGTTCTATTTTTGCAAACTTCTATTGACGCTGTTTCATTGATATGGGTCATATTATACATTATTGTCACAATTCATTCTAATCGCCGTAATTGTCCCGTCGCCAGCCATTTGTTTGTGTATAGGTATAGCTAACTTTATTTCTCGCCACGTCTATTATTATATTTTTGTATTGTACCTGAATGCCGACATTAGTGTCAGTAGAACGAAGCCAAAACCGATCACGGCAAGTATTAAGTATTGCAACGCTTATCATATAAAACGCTACGATAACGTTTGGGACTGTGTTATTAGACAATTAGTCTATAACGTCGAACACAATAATCCTCACCCTCTTTTCTCTTTTCAACATGTTGTGAATGAGGATTTTTGTACCGTGGAGAACCCCGTTGGTCGTCGCTACTGTTATTATGTGTAGGTACAAGTTCGTTATTAATTAATGTTTCATGGAAAATAGTTTGCTCAGAATGTCTTGCCTCCGATCATATAATTTCATACTGTTTGAACGCAACGGTTGAAAAGCGAACAGGGTATGTTGAAATTAAGTTGTAATTAAGGAATTGTAAATATTTTATGAAGTTGAAGAGTTATTTTTGTTCAAATAATTAATAAACTTCACTACATACATGTGATGATATTGTCCATATTTTAATTTTATATCCAAGATTTTTGAAGTTCCCACAAGTGTGAGGTCCTGTGACCATTTTCTGTTCTTGTGTACTCAATGTAAATACGCTGGGATCAATAAAAGATAAGATATTACATTTGGAAATATTTTTTTATTTTATCATTATATAAATAAATTCATTATATGCACACCTACTCAAGGCACTTAAAATTATGGTCCCACCAAATAATGATCTTATAAATAAATCAAACATAATTAAGAATAAAAGTATAAACCTGCTTGATGAAAACTATATAATTATTATATACATGTATACTATATAATTATTATTATGTCGTAAAACAAAACCCGATTTAATTGTTCATGGCGCATTAAATTAAATCAAATATATACATGTAAAAGTAACATAGAACGTGACTCACTGTCGTCGCAACAAAGATAACGCGGAACAATAAGCGTAATTAAAAACAATTTCGCGATATCAGTTATGGATAATTTTGGACCATGCCTGCAATGTATGCCACACTTTAATCACAAAGTATATGGATACCACGAGTTACAAACGATAAAAGACGTAGACAAAGTTATGAGCTAAGTGTCAGATCGAATAGACTATATTACACAACCGTTATATTAGAACATAATAATATTTTCGTAATACTTACACGCTATATTAAGGACGTTTATTATACAAGCTCTATATACAATCAGTCGTTCGCTCGTTCGTGAGAAGCACGCACAATTACACACATTTTATTATTAAGGTAGTTTCTTTGCAAATTGCAACTAGAATACATTAGTGGACACTTACATTATGTTATTATGGCAACATTGATGCCTAATCATGGACATATCATTCAATTGTACATAATCTATGGCTCTACCGACAATTTTTTTAAGGAAGATTTACCAAACCCCTCTTTCTGTTCAAGGCGAAAATTTCCAAACGCTACCTAAACATGTAGCAAAATATCAATTCCAGCAAATGAAGACAATAATAATAATTTCCCGCCATATCATTTACAAGCTAGATGTAAAGCTGTTTATAAAATAGTGGCATCGTGATATGGTCGACGTGTCAGTCTTCCTGTAGTTTATCACAAATATACCTCAATAATATGTCGCAGGATGTTGCTGGATGCAGGCCTCTTCCAACAGGTCGGTCTGGAAATCTTTGGGGGAGGCCTATGTTCAGCAGTGGACGTCTTGTGGCTGATGATGATGATGATACCTCAATAGCCCAATTCGAAGCTATACCATTTTGACATAGTTAAAGGGGAACTGTCCCTTCGCACCATTACACTCGCCGAAGTACCACTCGTCGTTCAGTTTGTACCTCACAAGTATTGTGTCGCCGGTGACAAAGTGCAGGTCTCCGGGTTGGTCGGACTCGAAGTCGTACAGGGCGACGGCTGTTCCCAGCAGAGGCTGAGGAGGCATCGATTCGTTCGGAAGTGGCACCTTGATCTCCACATAATTTGAAGGGAATACTCCTTGGACACCGTTTTTTAGACTGCCGAATAACCATTCGTGATCTACTCGACGTATCAACTTGATCTCAGCGTTGGTCTGCGGATAAAATTTAAAAGGTTTATGTAAATTATTTATTGGGATTATATTATGAAGAGTGGGAAAAATTACAACATAGTATAAGTCTTGGATAACAAAATAAGAGTATATAAATTGGTAAGTCCCATGTATAAACACATTATTTGAGTTAAAATGCGGAAAAATAATTCATTTACACAGGAAATAGTCAAATTAACGCTCATTAAAACCTTGAGTATATTAAAATGAATTCAAAATATACTATGTATTATGTTCATTGGCTTGTAAGTGCGTTAAGTACTATGTAGAAATCAGTAATATTGTAATGAGTTTAAATTTGCAATAATACCCCGCTTATCGACCGGGGATGGTACGTAACTATAACCTTAGTATCATATACGTAAACTGACACTATTACGAATAAAGGAAATACGCCATATATGTAAACCATATATGTGATATATGTGACCGCCATATATGTGAAATAGTATTTCTGTCAATAGACATTATTTTGCAGTGCTTTATAATCGGCAATTGCGTATTAATGAATACGCAGTTGATGAGGCAAGTTTATACTTATATACAATTTGTGACGATAGTAGGCAGTACATTTGAACGGATTTTACAAAATACTTAACACCTGTACTTCTCAATGTGTAAATCAGTCTTAAAATTACCAATGGAATAAAGATTACCAGTTTAATAATATGAGTTGAACGTTGCGTGCATTGGTGTCATCAGAATTCCAAGCAATCAATTGGGTTATACTGATAGGTACTGCCAGCTCATTATCGGCATAAACGGTTGAATATAATGATGTAGATGGTACTACTACATTTAAAATTGACCTTATAAGAGGACATATTAATTTTATTGAGCTGGATGGAGCGATATGACGTCAATTGAAATCTAAATGCCGCTTTATGATATTTAAATGTTTTATGAATTTAATTCAATACGCCTCATTCGTCTAGTGACAGCCTACTAAGGCCGAGAGCCGAGAGCTCCTGGGTTCAATTCCCATGTGATCACAATTTGTGTTTGAGTTTTCATTTCGAAGTCACATAAATTAGTCAATTAGACATTGGTCAGGATTACAATTTGTTCCCGGTATGGCAATAGGCTCGCTTCATATCACATCATACGGCGAGGATAAACTTGACGAAATGTGGGTGCACTAATTGCACATCTGTCCACCCCTTCGGGAAATAGGCGTGCATCAATAACCTTTTAACAATAAAAAAAACTACTTATATAAATGCACATCAGACCAAGGTATCTTTTGTTATTAAATGTTTAAATTAAATTATGAATCTGAAATAAACTTAAAAATTTAAACTTATTTTCGATTTATTGGTCTCAATTACAGTGTGAAACCTTCAAATATCATTGGAGAAATCGTCTCCATCGCAACTGTGCAAATTGTATTATTTGCTAAATATTTCATTTCTTTAAAAACAATGTGACGTAGTCTCATTCAATCGAGTTTATAACAATATAGTCTTTGTCAGTTATACAACATGTAGGTTTTCCTTTTAAGGCGGTACCTACGTCCTTTTAAAAGGGATAGCAATAGAAATTAATATAAATAAATTTTAATTTCAGCTTTATAAAATTTCATATTTTTTTTCAAAAATTACAACATAATTAAACTGAAACAACAGTTCTTACATACTGCTGGTTGGCGGAAGAAATAGACAAGGCAGTGATACCAATCCAGATGGTCTCTTGGATACGAGGGACCTACCACCTAGTAAGTAAGATCGATTATGATGTTACTAGTATGATCATTAATGTAGTAAATTAATATAAGTACTACTAATTATTAAGTAGGGTTGTTCTATTACATTTGGACAGACTTATATTTATTTGAGTTAAAGACAATGCAAGCTGCCAAAAGAGTAATCTTCCCACACTCAGTTTGTTCTCATTTTAGTATATGGGGCATTTCACGTCAAGCGGACAACGAAAAAAAAGTGAGGTCGTGAATTTTGTTTATACTCTGGTCAGTTATAGTTCTAGTAGACATGGATGTGTACACACAATTTTTTTTTCGTATGAAGCTTTATTGCTGAGTTATGAGCTTTTAAAAATTTACTAAGTATGAAGTCATGAATTTTTGGATGCTTATTATCTGTACCAATTAATTAGTAAAAAAAACTACAAAGTATTGTTTCTTATAGTTCAAAAGTTGAAGTTTTTAATTTTTTTGTCGAATTCTAAATTTAAATTGTTTTACGTATAGTAAACCGGAAGTGAAAATTTCAAATCGATATTTGAGTAACTTCAACCGGTTTTTTTTTAAATATTTTAACCTTGAATTAAAGCCTTAAATGTACTAATTCTTCACCAAAAAAATTATAATGGGACAGCCAATAGTTTAAGACTTAGAGCATATAGAGTACATACACATAGCTATGAGCTCTCTCTAAGCAATCGCGTTTATGCTCAAATACTGCGCTATTAATATTTTATTCCTTTATTCTAACATGCAAAAATATAAAAATCAACGATTTCTTTAATTCTTCATAAAAAAATTAAAACGTGATCACAAAAAAAAATTAAGACTTGGAGCGATTTCATTTATTGAGATTGAAACAGTATTTAAAATAGAGAGATTTGTATTGTAATTTTTACTATTTGCACTAGCATTAATTCTCTTTACACATAAGCCCTCGTTGGTTGGAAGAAAAGCATGCAGTTTTTTAGTTCCTGGAACAGTGATAGCGTAAGCAAAACAGACTCGTAGAAAATCTCACTTTTGTTCAATACTTTCCTTAGAGCAGTAGTAAATAGATGTCTCAGTTAATGATGACTTGGCCCATTCATATAATCTTATAGGTGTCTGGTGTATTTGGGCTCCCCAACATTTTAAGAATAGGTTAAATTTAGTGAACCTATACTACAACAAACAAGATTTTAAGAAAGAAGCACAGTTACACTTCCATGCCACCGCTCATAGAAGACGGCCATGTGATGGTCTTGGGGGAAACCTCAAAACTTTGGTAACCCGTGCAAGTGTACGGTCTGCGAATAACGCTATGACTACACCAGACACCTATAAGATTATATGAATGGGCCAAGTCATCATTAACTGAGACTTCTATTTACTACTGCTCGAAGGAAGGTATTGAACAAGAGTGAGATTTTCTACGAGTCTGTTTTGCTTACGCTATCACTGTTCCAGGAACTAAAAAACTGCATGCTTTTCTTCTAACCAAGGAGGGCTTATGTGTAAAGAGAATTAATGCTAGAGCAAATAGTAAAATTGTAAAAATTACAATACAAATCTCTCTATTTTAATTAATACTGTTTCAATCTCAATAAATGAAATAGTTCTTAGTCTTAATTTTTTTTTTGTGATCACGTTTTAATTTTTTTTTATGAAGAATTAAAGAAATCGTTTATTTTTATATTTTTGCATGTTAGAATAAAGGAATAAAATATTAATAGCGCAGTATTTGAGCATAAACGCGATTGCTTAGAGAGAGCTCATAGCTATGTGTATGTACTCTATATGCTCTAAGTCTTAAACTATTGGCTGTCCCATTATAATTTTTTTGGTGAAGAATTAGTACATTTAAGGCTTTAATTCAAGGTTAAAATATTAAAAAAAAAACCGGTCGAAGTTACTCAAATATCGATTTGAAATTTTCACTTCCGGTTTACTATACGTAAAACAATTTAAATTTAGAATTCGACAAAAAAATTAAAAACTTCAACTTTTGAACTATAAGAAACAATACTTTGTAGTTTTTTTTTACTAATTAATTGGTACAGATAATAAGCATCCAAAAATTCATGACTTCATACTTAGTAAATTTTTAAAAGCTCATAACTCAGCAATAAAGCTTCATACGAAAAAAAAATTGTGTGTACACATCCATGTCTACTAGAACTATAACTGACCAGAGTATAAATAAAATTCACGACCTCACTTTTTTTTCGTTGTCCGCTTGACGTGAAATGCCCCATATATTTAGTATAGAAGTTGATGTACTCTACAATAAAAAGCGTGTTTTTTATATTTAATAGCAGAGGCCAGAGCAATGGCAACAATTGCCATTACCAATTATTACTATTAGGTACCAGACCTTCACGACCCATGAACATCCACAATACCAGAATAATCATGGCTTCGTTGCCAACCTTAAAGGAAAATAATGGGGATTGGGAAGAGGAAGAGGGATGGGGTCTGAGGAAATCTCACTAAAAGAAACAGTGGCACTGTTTCGGACAAGTCGACCGGCCCATTTATACTAAAGAAAAAACTGTCTACGACATGGCTATACAATTTACACGATTGCACTTCTAACAATGTATACAAATATGTTGTATGCTCTACAAAGATGTTTATAAATGGACTAATTAATTATTCATGGTTGTATTGAATGTGCACGCAAGCCTGCGTCATTGATGTATAAGTATATAGGGTTGGCAACCTTATAAGCCGACCAAGTAAAATTTATGAAGTCCCATTTTCTAAAAAATATATCAGAAGAAAAAATAAGGATTCACGGAAATACACTATATATAGTAGCTTATAACCTTAGGAATCTACCCCTGCGAGATTGCTGGTGTTTTAAAAATAACCCTGTATAAGTAATCGTCAAATATTTTTGGCCATAGAACACGCGAGACAAAATAGGGGGGGGGGGGGGGGGGGGCCACCTCGGGCCGTGTGCCCGTTTTGCTCAACAGGCCACTTCTACCGCAACTACCACTTTGGTTACTAACTACATAAAAAATTGAGACACTGAGTTTATAGTTTGGTTCACAGACCAACCGCGATAGAGCCGCAGGCAGCCTTCGGGCCGCAGTTTGACGACTAAGGTGTAGAACCTTAGTCAGGTAGACAGCGCTTGACCGTCTATCCAACAAGAATGTTCTTATACTAAGAAATATAGTATAAGAACATTAAGAAGTATAGTTGTAAATAAATTAACAATCTTGCAGGGTTTGTATGACGTGCCGTGTAATAACTAGCTAATATACACTGCGTGCAATTGCAGAAGCCCCGGGCTACTATTTAACAATCAAGGATGCCGACGTGTACAAAATGAAGCGTAATGACCCCCATTATTGTTCACGCGAACATTGCTCTCGTAACAAGATTTGCAATTAAACTTATGACCCACTCGTAATCGGTCGCTAGTTCTATGAAAAAAATGTTGTTTGTAATTTGTATACACATACATTTTCCTAAGTGAATGTTCTTTACTGCGTGATCTGATTAGATTTTTATTATCTTTAAATTAACTCTATACTGATGAATCTAATAAGTGCAGTGCAGATAAAAATATAGATAATGGAACATACATATTGTTCTTTATACCATAAACCGGCAAACAAACAAATGGGGCCACCTGATGGAAAGTGATCACCGCCCATGTACACTCACAATATCAGAATAATCATGGGGGCGTTGCCAACTTTAAAGGAAAGGGATTGGGAAGGGGACGGGGTTTTGGGCCTCCGGATATCTCATTCGAAGTACGAAACACACCAGCAAGCCGCTATTTTACGTTGGATTTCTGTGAAATAGTGGTAACGAGACGGCACGTTCATCCCATAGACAAAACTACCTACAGCGTGGCTCTACCACTGACAGTTCTGATCTTTTATCACAATAAAAGTTAATTTAACAAGATTCGAGGCGTAATGGCAATGCACTTTTATTCATTGTCTGATAAAAACTGGCGACCTATTACAAAAGATTAGTAAAGTAATAAAAACAGCTTATGATACCCACAAAGCCACTTGAAAGAGGTCAACAAAACGATCATAATAGCCGTGTCGCGACAATGCGGAATAATAACAATTAGCGACATAGAATTTTTGCAACGATACAGCGCGGCGGGGGCGGCGTTCACAACATATGGAAGTGGCGAGCGATAACAAGTTCCTGCGGTGATAATGGTTCATTCAAAGCGAAACGTATCGATAACATCTAATGTGGCGTGTATCAATATCGCCTACGTTCGCAAAACATATAAATACAGTTACAGTAAAAAAATGAAAATGATAAACACCAACGCCCCAAACAACGCGTTCCCGGAACGTCAACCACCAGATGTCCATTCCACCTTTGACGCGGCGGAATACACGTATAGTGTTTGTATGTATGAATGCGTGTGTTTACATTAAACATATGGTTCTAAACGTCCAATCACTATTATAGGGAAGTAAGGCTGGGCGTTATTGAACGTTATAAAAAATACGTCCGACTTGAATTACAGTCATGATAGAATATGTTTTGTCGTGACGTGGAAGTTTATCTGAAATCAAAACATATTTATGCCAAATATGTAAATTTCTCACATCTTCACTATTGGCAATATATATTTTACAAATACTACGTAAAGCAATGTTAGATAGAACAAACTAGATAAGTATAGATTTTTCAGTGTTTATCATTTCAAGACCAACTTCGAAATTCTAAAAATATACTATCATAGTTAGGCATTATGACTAAATCAGTACGATCCTTTATACTTTATACATTCATTTTATAAAACGACGCGTCAGTACTTACGCACGAATGCAACTTGAACATAATTGCTAAATTAACATTAACTGTATTTGACCTGGTTGGATATTTATCACTAATTGTGTGCAGTATGCGACATCATGAGTTATTTTAAATGAATGTTCCTAATAGTTTTAGTGAATGAAACAGAAACTGTTTTTAAATAATAACAATAATTTGGCATCTACTTGGACGCACACTGAGATACTTCAATCAAGAGTTATTTAGTTACGATCTATGTATTATCATACTTCGTTGAAGATAATCCATAAAACCAGCGAAGGAACAATGCTATACATACCAAACTGAAGTTTTATAGGGTTATGTATAGTTTAAATTAATATCATAAAAATTTAAAATAAACCTTTCTTTACAAACCAAGGCCAATGTGTCCATTACCCTAACTTATTATTACTTATTTAAACTATATTGTGTGCTATTTCAAATGTGTTATTTCGTAACTATTAAATACCAACTAGATATTATAATATAGTGTTTATGTGGCGATATAAAAATAATATTAGTTGTAAAAATACAGTAATTTAAACTTGGTAAGATTTTCATGCAATACTTTATTATGCAAACAAAATTGTTGCGTATATTTTACGTTTGTGGCTTTTACTCATAACATAAACAATTGTGTTATATAGTTTTCGTTTTAGATAAAACGGGCGATTATTTTAATTAAGAGAATAACAATAAAATAATGTTGCAAAGTTTTATATGGCGTCGCGATTGCTTTGAATAAGTTTAAATGAGATACTTGCGAGCTTTAAATTTACATAAGCTACTTCCGTATTAATGCCCACTGGAGGTAGCGGCTCGCAAGCCGCATGTGGCTCTTTGACCCCTCGAGTGCGACTCTGTCGCATCGTAACAATTTTTCGAATGAAGTTTGGCCAAATACGAATATACGTGGAAACGAAAAATATTTTAGTATTGTGCCTCCCAAAAGAAACAACCGTTGTCACTTGTGCTAATATTTGGCTTTCTCGACTAATGAGTTTGCCAACTACTGGTGAATAAGCCAAAATAATTTAACAAATTCATATTTAGTTTTCGGAGACAATCAGCATGTGATAAACGTTATGGATAATGACTTATGACGTCAACAATTGTGAAGACATCTTCCTGCTCAACTTCATTCGCGCGTCATAACCCGCGAATTTCACATGTATTATAAAAATACAATTCTTAAGTCCTTGCACCTCAATGTAGTAATGCAAATAAACAGCATGTATTACATACAACTTCACATACGAATGTAAAAACGGCGGCCTTAAACTTGATTAGCGTATTTATAAACCGTTTTGAAAGATATAACAATGTATGTAATTTGATAATTACCGTGAATAATGGTGTGAACACTTAGATCAGCATGGAATTAATGGCGTACAATCATGGTCTGGGAATGTTGGACAGATATGTTATAGTTTACTAGAGATGTTCCATTGACTTTGACTAGGGGCCAAAGGGCATAATCAAAAAGACTTCCGATCATACATTCACAAATATAATCCAAAAGCTACTAGCTAATACTGCGTCGACTAATAGAAATTAAGTTCAATAATGGATAACATAATATGGAATGTGGATTGACAGTGTAACTGGGCCAACAAAATCACAAAAGCCGTTGAAGTGATACACTCTACTGATTAACGGACGAGGCGATGGCGAAAATTGATTCCCGTTGTGGGTTGTTGGGGTCAGACGGCCGGGTGCCTCACAATAATACCAAAACCACCGTGAATCGATGGGAAGGTGGACCCTGGCATTAAGTCGCAATAACGCGAGGAAAAAAAAAATGGAATATGGATAGTAGCAATTCAATGGGTTAATGATCCTGAAATATGTAATGGTATCTTTAAACATTGCGTGATAGCGTCAGCCGAGCCATGGACGTAGCACAGCCAAGTTGTATGATTGAACCAACTCGTTTACATATATTTTGCCCTGCCACGGCCAAGTTACTATACTGGACCTGCTGTTATGTACATGCAGTCAAAATGTCGATTGGGTCCCTCGACGGTCGAGGGAATTATGCCGACATTAAGTTACTAGATGATCCACGTCGCTCGCCTGAACAAGCCATTATGGCGGGTGTTTCACATGTGTACGATGGTCGCTATTCAGTCGGGTACACAAAATATTAGGTACCCAGAGGCGTCTCTAGCCCATGTAGCGCCCGTGTGCAACCATTATCCTAGCGCGATCTTTTAAACAGGACATATAACACGGGCGCAAGTGCATTTGAAAATGCCCGGCCAGCGTGTGAGTGGAGCTCGGCCGGCGCCCCCTAGAACGTTCCCCCCCCTGTGCACCGCACACTCTGCACACCCGGTAAAGACGCCTCTTTAGGTACCCTCCCACTAGCTCAAAAAAGTACCGAAGTTTTGACGAGTCATTAGGAATAAATGGTATGCGCCGTCACGTCGTGGCTCAGATCGTGCTATCTCGCGTCGTTTAACGGCACCATAATGTACACCACACCAAAGAACATATCCTGATTCAAAGAAAGACCACATTTCATAGAGGTGTTTGGGGACATTTGTAGCAGTCGACTGCATTTTATTAAACTGATATATTAGAATGGAAATGAAAGTAGTTTGTCCTCCCACTCATATCATATTTTATATAAAGATTAGAAAAAATGTTGCTCAACTACTCAGGAAGTTTGGATGAAGTTCTATGAATCAATGAGCATCTGTCTAATATTAACAAATAGCGCATATCACTTAATCATTATGAAACACAATGACACAAACTCCAAATATGTTTGTTTGTGCTATCTAAAAGTTCTTGAGAAGTTGGAACACAATATAATGGGATGAATTCGACATTTTAGAGCTCTAGCTCTAAAAATTATTGAGCACTAGCGCTCAAACTACTGAGTGTCCAAAACTACCACGTCCATCCAAATCCTTGTCCAAAATGGTTGACAGAAACAAATGAACTAACTTATTTCCTATATTTCTGTTCTACAATAGTCGAAAACCTAACTTACAATTAATACAAATATACATATATTGTAAAATCGTAATATCACTCACCGTAAAGCACAGATCATCAGGATGATCAGTGAAATAGTCGAACAGTGCTATCGCGTATGGTTCGTCATCATCGTCTATACTTGGAACAGTGGCATCGACATTATCTAATGGCCAACTCAAGGTGCTTTCCTCTTCAAGCACGACGGGTGGCGGGGGCGGCGGTATCGTCGGCATGGGTGGCGAAGATTCTCTTTCAGTAGAACTTTCCTCCTCCCAAGTGAACGGTTTGGATTCCTGAAAAAAAAAAATTGGATGGGTATGTTGTAAAATCCATATTAAGGATTTTAAGACACATTAAGACAATGAATAAAACAAGTATTTCTAATATTATTAAACTATAGCAAATAAAAAATATGTGATATTGATCCAATGATTGTTTTTTTTTGCTTCTTGGTTGTTCTGCATTGGTTGGTTGTACTTGTCTGACTAATAGATTAAAAAGTAATAAGGAATCATGCCTTATATTCACCTATAGTTTTCATTTAAAGGTAATCAAGTAACTTTCCTTCCAGAAAAACTAATAGCACTTTGCTATTGATTTACTAGCTTGTTGTAATTTTAAAAATAATGAATGACCATCAACTCAAAACTGCCTAGTTTATATTTAGCTATATTATTTTTTTGAATCGATTTTATTGATTGTTAAATTTTACTATTTTTAGTGCAATAATCATCAAGATTAATGCATAAATGATGAAGTTTCAGTTGGGACCACTTTGAGCTATAAATGATCTAATGAAACATAATCCAAATCAGCCCACAATTAGTGGAATTATATGTGGTTAGATATCAAAAAAAATTGAGATCTGCATCTTTTTCATCAGTAAAAATAATCAACTTTATTATATTAATTTTCAAATCATCACTAGAAAGGCAAAACATTAAAAAAATCATATAAATTTACCTACTGGATAATTTTCAGTAAAACTTATAGTTTATTGAATCATATTTTTTTCCTAATATAATTATTATGAATTATAATCGTAAAAAAACGCTTATATGCTCTACCGTAAAGTTCACATATTGGCACTTTAGTGACGCCTTCCAGTGCCTGTCCCCCTTTCCAGGGACAACTAAGACAAATGCAAATATTTGTCTTATAAAAAAATCTTATTCTATTATAAAACATTTTTGTAACAAAACAAAATTAAATGAATAATTTTGCATCCTTTATTATTTCTATCTTAGGGTTTATTTATATTCAGATACATGCAAATCAGCATATTGTCACATATATATTCTGTTGCAAATATTTTATTATCTCATTTCACTCCCACGTGGAAACATCTGAATATGATATTACCAAATAAAGAATGTTGTTCAATCCAAGCATAACATCAGCATGTGTTTTACAGTGCAAAAATAAAAATTTGTTATTTACAGTATAAAACATGCCAAAATACTTACCTATGTTGAATGTTTTTTTTTATGATTGATAATAGGAAATAACCTAAACACAACAATGTTTTTATCATCAATTATGATAAGAAATAATAACACCCCAATTTATCTCTATCTTATCATATTGTAAAAATAAATCAGTTAATTATAGATAAAACCTATTGAATTAGTGGCGATGAATAAGATCTATCATAGTCACGTAAGAAAATAATATGCAGTACTTACAAAACTATCTCCAAAACTGTTGACTTTTTGTATAGGTGTTGTTGTGTTTACACTCATTGTTGTCACTGGAAAGTTATCTCCAAAAGTATTCTTCAATATAGCAGCACTGTCTGGAGGTTTGGGCCTTGCAGGCTTTGCTCTGATTATTGTAGGGCCTTTCAACAATGGAACTTGAGGCTGGGTAATATTAGACATATCGAATGGATCCTTTAGCAGTGGAGGCTTTTTCAGTATAGTTGTTTTGATAATACTAGACTGTGGTGAAAAAGGATCAATAGATGTAAAATCTTCCAATGTCTCTTCTCTACTCTTTCTAGTGTTCAAGAAAAGATCAAAATCATCCTCAAAGCCACTCTCAGCCTGAGAACTATTCCCATTATGAGCGTTAGGATGGTTTGTTGACGTTGTGGCGTCTGAACCAAAGCTGTCAACACTGAGTCCATCACTGCTGGATCTTGTTGTGAATGTTGGAGAACTCGGAGGTGAGGATAAGTCAATTAAAGCACCAGTTTGAACATTCTTTGGTTCACATTTTGCAAATTTAGTGTCCATATCACTAGTAAACTCAGGTATTATGTGTTGCTGATTGACATTTTGACTGCTTGATTGTTTTGTTTTACGGGTCAACAAGGAAGATAGCACTGTCGGTCTTCTTATAAAATGGGAAGGTTTAACTGGTACATCTGGTTGTTTGGTGTTGATTTTTGGTGGTGGAGGACGTGGTGGAGGAGGCTTCTTCTTTTGAACATGTGGCAATGGCTCAAATACATCAGCACCAAATGGATCATTATTCCAATTAGTTACAGGAGAATAACAATTGACTTTATGCCCTGGTACTGCAGGGGCTGGTCTTGTTGGGCCCTTCATACCTAAACAAATCAAATTTTATCTTGTAGTGAATATTACACCTATATCCAATGTTATAAACTGTTTATTGAGATAATTAAAAATATCATTTATAACACTTTATTAGTCCATGTAATTTTCCTGAGTAAAAAGTATGACAACTAATATACAACTGGATAAACACTAGAAAAATCTTTGACTTTAAACGGAAAATGAGTCATCAACTACACAAACGGATGTAGGTATTTATTCCTCACATCACTTCATAGGTTTCCTTATTCCATGTCTTTTGGCAAACTTACTTGTAAAATTGGGTTTGGTTATAAACTCTAAAACATTATCACAAAGAACGTTGTCAGTAACAACGCGATGTTTACTTCAATGCGAGGACAAAGATCGCAAGTACAACGCACTCCGCGAATGTGTGGCGACTGACGAGTGACGATGGTCTGTTCTCTGAATCGACTCGCACGATGTGCAGTCAAAGGCCTACACTTTACACGATGTTTTTTGATAAGCCAAAATCCACCCACTGCGGTATGACAACGCACCGCGCCTCACTCTTTGCGCCTTAGTATCAAGTGGTGACTGGTGCCTGGCACCCGACAGTACGACCTTGATAATATACGTCGACGTAATAACATGGAAGTGTTAATAATTTAATCAAGAATAATGATTGGCAAAAAATACACATGGAACAGATGAAAACTGGAAATAACTGTATAATTACATACGCACCTTGTCTTAATAAATCCATGTCTTAATTAACTTTGTACAGTAATTAAAAAAATGTGATATTTCAAGGATCTATCGCAGAGCACCTAGGCATTTCTTATTTACGTTATTTATTAGTTTTCTACGTTTATTTAACTTTATTTGTTAATAACGAATTCGTATTTGATTTTTTTTTTTTTTTTTTTTTTTTCTTTGTGGCAATCAATCCTCTTCTGTCTTGACCCGATTTTAAGTCTTGAGTCTTGACTGAGGACTATTACTGCCATCTTCAAGTGCAGGTAACATTATAATGTGGAAAGGGTGGGATTATATTATGAGACTGACGGGAGCAGGCGGGAAGATGTGCGGTATGGGCAATATATAAATAGATATAAAAATTATATCGATATAAAAGAGGTGTGAATATATTAAACATAAATATTGTGAAATGTAAGGTATTTTACGATAGATTTTGTATACAATCTGTTTTTTAAGGATAGGATAGACGGAAGGTCGCAAGGAAGGGAAGCTTTAGCATTACATAATATATCATAGAGTGGTAAGGAATCATACAAAGGACACTTGAAGAGAATGTGGTAAATGTCACCATCCTCTAAACCACATTCACAGACAGATGAATCTCTGATTCTTAGCTTGTTCAAATGAACCGGCAAAGAACAATGACCAAATCTTAATCGGGAAATTGTCGAAGAAATTTTCTTACAAAAATTAATTTTTGAGAACCACGGCTTTAGTGATATCTCAGTCTGAAATTGTTTATAGAAACGGCCTTTATTTGAGCTATTCCATTCCGCATTCCAATTATCAATCATTTTCTGTCTGGGTAGAGAAGAAACTAGGTCCTGACTGTAAATACCACTACTGTCAGAAGCACCCTGAACAGCTGCCAATTTTGCCAACTCATCTACATATTCGTTTCCTCGGATGCCTGAGTGACCAGGAATCCAAATCAACGAAACTTGCAGATTTTGGTCTAAACAATATTTGAGGTTTTTCTTTATCTCAAGACTAATTGAAGAAATAGATTTTTTGTTAAAAGGATTTTGCACCAGAGATTGTAAACAACTTAAAGAATCCGTAAAAATTAACGATTCGCCAATATTATTTAAGATAATATATTTGATGCATTCGAGAACGGCTAAGCATTCTCCGGTGAAGTTAGAAATAAGATGAGAGTATTTGAAAAGTTTAAAAAATCCGGAAGATAATCTCAAAAATGCTGCACCTACGTTTTGGCTGGATCTATTGTGGTTTGTACAAACATGTCCTGTAAATTCCGTGGAATGCTCTACCTGTTTGGATGCATCAGTGAAAAATAACTCTGCATTAGGTGCATTTTTATCAACGTATTTTAAAAGTTTAGCATTAGCGTCCGCCGAATCTTTTGCTATACCTATTGATAGGTGTACTACCGGAGAAAAAACAATAACGCTGTAGTCAAAAAAGAACAAGGGATGGCATGGAAAATCATTAAAGTTACATTGTAGTTCAATAAAATTTCTGTAACTTTGAATTAAATGGGGGGTAAACCTTTTACCCCTGTAACTATTACTATTATCAAATAACTCATTAAGTGATTTAATTTTTGGGAGGAGAGGATGACTACGATTTTGTAAAACTTTGTAAAAATATCGGTCCGATAAGTATTGTCTTCTGATGACAAGGGGTGGATCTGCGCATTCTATTTGTAAAGCGTTGACTGGTGTACTTTTCATTGCCCCAATAATAATACGTAAACTCTTATACTGAATAAGATCCAGTTTGTGTAAAGCTAATTTATTAGCTGGACAAAGCGTAAAAGACCCAAAGTCTAAGAGACTGCGTATTAAGGCATTGTAAACTAATTTTAATGTGAAGGGATGAGCACCCCACCAAACTCCAGCAAGGGCTCTCAGGATATTAATATTTCTCTCACATCTACCAGCTATGTAATCCACATGAGCAATGCCATTGCATTTGCTATCAAACTTTCTTCCAAGAAAAGTTATTTCATTGCAGACAGGTAATCGAGATTCATTTAAAGTAACACTTACGTCAGAAATTGTTCTTTTACGTGTAAAAACAACAACAGCACTTTTGGCAATAGAAAGAGTAAGATGATGTTCAGATAACCACTGTGTTAATTTGCTAAGCGATTGCTCAACAATATCTGCAGCTAAATTTATTGAGTTGTTGGAGGAGTATATTAGCAGGTCATCAGCATATTGAAGGGTGGAGCAAAATGGTACTATACAAGAATCTAACTCAGCAGTGTAAACATCATAGAGTAACGGACTGAGAACTGACCCTTGAGGCACTCCTTTCCAGACCATCCTAGATGGATTACCTGAACCAGCAATCCTCAAGGAAATAGTCCTCCCAGAGAATAGATTAAAAATGAAGTCCGAAAATTTTGAAGGGATCTTGATGTTCTGTAATTTCTTTTTCAACAATATCAGGTCGACACTATCGTAAGCGGCTTCAATGTCAAGAAATGCAGCCACTGTTGACTGATTTTTTCCGAGGGCTAATTGAATATCAGTTGAAAATATTGAATGATTATCACACACACTTCGTCCTCTTCTAAAGCCAAACTGGGAACCACCTAATAATCCATGATGCTCTAAAAACCATTCTAATCTATTTTTAATTAAATGTTCAGCCAATTTGGATAGTACAGACGACAAAGCTACGGGTCTATATGACGAAGCATTTAAGGGATCTTTATGTGGCTTCAAAATAGGTACAATAATTTGGTGTTTCCAAGAGGGAGGTATACGACCTGTTTCAATAATGAAATTGATGATGTTTAAAATAAAAGCTAGAGTTAAAGGTTTTGAGTTAACAATAAAAGAATACGGAACTCCATCGACCCCCGGAGCGGAATCAGAAACGCGACCTAAGACTAGTTTTAGTTCTTTTAGTGAAAAAGGTGTATTTAAAGGATCTGAAACGTTACTATTGTTCGAGGTGTAAACATATGGAATTTGATCTATATTTGGAACTAAACACGGAGCTAATTTGTTTAGAAAGGTATCAACCCATTCAAGTGAAAACGACGAACGATCGTGAACTTGCCTTGAAGATCTAAATCGACGTATTTTTTCCCACATCAAAGTAGGAGGGGTGTCAGGAGAAAGTGAAGAGCAGAAACGGCGCCAACCCTCTCGTTTTTTGCGCTTCAAGAGTCTTTTAGTGGCGGCCACAGAATTCTTATAAAGTAGAAAAGAATCTAAATTAAGTGACATGTTGCACTGTTTTTCAATCCCAATTCTTTTTTTAATTGCCTGGGTGCAATCCCTATCCCACCAAGGTGGAGAAGGGATTTTTCCACTGGCAACATTTTTGCAGGGAAAGGACTTATCGGCAGCTAATGTCATACTAGTAATAAGGATATTATACGATTCTTCTAAGTTTTGTAAAGAAACTATAGGTTGCATCTGTATTTTTTCTTCAAGGGTCGTACTGTAGGAATCCCAATCACCGTTCGTTAGCTTATATTTCAGCAAAGGTTGTAACGGAGTTACACACGTAAAAGAAGAAGACATAGAAATAATAATGGGGAAGTGGTCACTGCCATGTGATAATGTAAGACATCTCCAAGTTAGAAGAGAAGAAAGTGATGAAGAACTAATGGAGATATCTAAATAGCTAAGAGATTGCCCTGGCACTCCACGACGAGTCACAGAGCCATCATTTAATACACATAGATTTAAGTCATCAAATAATTCAGCTAGTCCAATACCCAATCTATCATCATTGGGAGCGCCCCACGAGTGGTGCGCATTAAAATCTCCTAAAATAATTAAAGGTGCTGGTAAAGATTCAATAATTTGTTTAAGAATTGGAATAACTGATGTGTCCTTATGGGAAATATAGATAGAAAGGAATGATATATTATTGATTACAGCGGCAACTGCATTTAATTTTTCGTTGTTGTAGGATGGAAGAAGTAAAGATCTGAATAAAACATTATTTTTTATAAGAAGAGCAGAGCCACCATAGCCATCCGCTCTGTCATCCCTGAGAACATTAAAACCTGGCACTTTAAACAGAGTACCAGGCTTCAACCATGTCTCGGATATGCCTAAAACATATGGATTAAATTTATTAATTAAATAATATAGATCTGTTCGTTTCGAAAGAATACTCCTACTATTCCACTGAAGGATTTGATGCATTTTTAAAGTAATTAAAAAGGGTGACTGAAATATTCTGAATTAGTGTTATAGCAACGTGGTCAGGTAGTCCAGCATTAGAAATTACATTCATAAGAGAACACAGCAAGTCATTCAAGTCTTCTTTTTCATTAGTAGACTCATTTTTTCCAGTCAAAGCACAACCATTATTAGGAAGTGGAATAGTGTAATTTTTTATTAAATCACTGTGTATTTTTTTATCATAACCCTTAGATAATGGAACATGTGATTTTGGTTTCAATAAAACTGTTTTTTTATAAGAAACATTAGTTGTATTATTAGAAGGGCCAGCAGACAAAGGGGTCAATGGCTTTTGCATTGGTGAAGACAGTGCCTCAATGTATGATTTTCTTACAGGAGGAAATTTCTTACCAGCCTCCTGGTAAGATACTGAAAAGTTTGACATGTAAAGTTTTATTTCTTTCTGTCGCACAAATTCTGGGCAGCTTTTTTCGGTAGCTCTGTGAGAACCAGAACAGTTGATACATTTATAGACCTCGTCTAAACTACAAGAAGCCCCATCATGACTATCACCACACTTGAAGCAGCGGGGTTTGCTTCTACATTGTATGCGAGTGTGTCCAAAACGGCAGCAATTGAAACACTGCACAGTGGGATAAATATATTGCTCCACAGGCAGAGACATGAAAAAAGCAAATACCCTTGGAGGCAGAGCTTGACCGTCAAAGGTTAAAACTACTGTTTGTGTGGGAATCCAGGTAGAGCCATCAGGGTTTACAGATTTCCTACTTAACCTACGGGTATGTATAATAGGCCCAAAACCTTCCGGAATTCTCAAATTTTCTATAATATTTTCATTTGTCCATTCAATAGGGATTTCCCTTACTATGCCCATTTTACAGACATTGTACGTTGGTATTGTGGCTTTGTAGTTGTTTTGAGCAAGCAATGGAAATTTCAAAAATGAATTGGCAGCTGCAGCAGTTTTGAATTGAATAGACAACCTATTTCTTCCAATCTTTTTAATTCCATCCTGCATAATATTTTGTAAGTTATTTTTAAATAAAAAATTTCCAAATTTAAGTGGATGAAGTGAGGTGCCGGCTTGTGGTGATTCTGCCATAAGCTCCACATTTACGACGTAAGGACCTGGGTCTGAATCCTTGTAATACTGCCTCAAGGTTTTTACAGTAGTGGTATTTGCAGTATTACTATTAGTATTTGTAGTGTTGTGGGTACCAACTGGATCAGTATGATTGAGTTGGACTGAAGTTGAATTAGCGGTAGATGTAGTTTCTGCCAATGCCTGAACCATTGGACGATTAAAAGGCCTCTCTTTAGCGGGCTTAAATGACTGTGTTAACTTTTTCCTATTTTTTTTCTCCGTATTTGTCCTAACCGTTTGAAACGCGCCTACTGATGGAACGGTATTGATATGGTTAGAAATAAACCCATCTGCTTCCAGTAAGGTTAGAAGAGGATTATGATCTGGGGGCGGATCAGGATCCGGGGCCAGGTCTAGTTCCATGTTAAATAGAAAATTAAAAACTTACCACTGTATGCTGTTAGAGTAATAAACTAATGTAAAATATACTAATAACAAAATAAAAACACTTCCACAACTTTATACTAAGCGCTAAATACAAATACAAAATAAAATTTGCAAGAAAAGAAAATTTTATGACCGCCCTTTCAGAAAGCCCGCCAAAAAGTCGTATTTGATTTTGTATGTCGCAATTTCGGTCATTTTTTTTTTAATTTATTTGACAATTATTAGGGATGTTGAAAAAATCGATATTTATTTGTAACATATCGATATTTGGAACGAAGTTCCTTACGGCAGGCTTGGAGGGGATAGGGATTTCGCTGCGTGACCGAACTGAAAAAAATGTGATAGTAAAACCGTAAGAAAAAACCGTAAGAAAAAAAGCGTTAAATGAGACGTGCGCATGCGCGACAGTCGCATAACCAGCCAGCGTTAGTTCCTTTTTTAAAATGAAATTCATTCAGCCAGTTATTGAAGTATTTTTATATCTCCTTCGATTTTTAAAAGATTACGCTAGCTCGTTATTTAAAATTACATAAGTTGATAAAAAATGCTATACAATAGCTTTACCGCGGCAGTCTCCGAGTGCCACACGTCTTTTTTTTATTTCTATTTTTTTAGTTGATAATTTGAATTACGATGTTTTTTTATTTTAAGTAATTTATTATTTCCTAAAATACTGAATTTCCTAAATACTTTCTTGTACTTAAATAAAAACTAATCAGCAAAATTTAAGAGAAAAATCAAGAAAACCTACATAAAATTGAGCACGACTTTTTTTGCAATTTGTGTCGATTCTACATTAGCCGAAGGAACTTCGTTCCTACCTGGTGTCCCACGTCACACACCAATTTTTTTTCTATTTTTTTAGTTGATAATTTGAATTACGATGTTTTTTTATTTTAAGTAATTTATTATTTCCTAAAATACTGAATTTCCTAAATACTTTCTTGTACTTAAATAAAAACTAATCAGCAAAATTTAAGAGAAAAATCAAGAAAACCTACATAAAATTGTTTTTGCAATTAGTGTCGATTCTACATTAGCCGAAGGAACTTCGTTCCTACCTGGTGTCCCACGACACACACCAATTTTTTTTATTAAGTATTGGACACATCACTATTGTTTTTTTTTAAAAAAAAGAAGTGTGCGTCCCAGGACGCTCGACAGAAGTGATAACTTAAACTAATGTGGGTTAAAGTGGGAGCGGAGGAGCCTGCCTACTGCTACCGTATGCGTGAGAGAAGGGGAAGCCAGACAGAGCGGCGCCGTAAAGCGTTACGTTACGGCGCCACTCTGTCTGGCTCCCTTAACGCGTTACGTTACGAAGTCCGCTCAAAGCCGTGTCAAAGTCGTGTCAGAGTCGTGTCAGAGTCTTGTCAAAGTCGCGTCAGAGTCGTGTCACAGTCGTGTCAGAGTCTTGTCAGAGTCGTGTCACAGTCGTGTCAGAGTCGTGTCAGTGTCGTGTCAGAGTCGTGTCAAAGACGTGTCAAAGTCGCGTCAAAGTCGCGTCAAAGTCGCGTCAGAGTCGTGTCAGAGTCTTGTCAGAGTCGTGTCACAGTCGTGTCACAGTCGTGTCAGAGTCGTGTCAGTGTCGTGTCAGTGTCGTGTCAGAGTCGTGTCAGAGTCGTGTCAAAGACGTGTCAAAGTCGCGTCAAAGTCGCGTCAAAGTCGCGTCAGAGTCGTGTCAGAGTCGTGTCAAAGTCCGGTCCAAGCCGACTGGTCACTGTGTGGCGCCACCTGGGACTTCGAAATTATCGATGTTCCAGGGAGGTCGGCTAACGCTGGCTGGTCGATGGACCGCTCGCGTTACGGAACGTTGCGGTTCACCCTCCCATAAGAAGTTATCACTTCAAAAACAACGGGTTGCACTGTGGGAGTGCCGGCAGGAGTTGACATTACTTTTTTGGCATCTTAAATTTTTGTGTCCTGCATACAATTTTAACAATTTCGATAGTACAAATTATCGAAATATTGATGTGTATCAAAATAAATCGTCAAAGAATATCAATTTATCGCAGAAAAGATAAGGACATATCGATATATCAATATTTTTTCACAAACATCCCTAGATTCCATCGAAACTTTCATTTTCAGAACGTCTATATCAGTATTTTTTTCCAGATATGAACTATTTTAATAATTACATATTTAAAGTGATAAACTATAGAATAATATAGTAGGTTTTACCTGGACCGTAACTAGTGCACAAGAATCCATGATTATTTAAATAAAATATGAAACCCTCGAGATGTCAGATAAAGCGCTGATAAGAACTGAAAAAAGAAATGTCTATTAATATATTACATTTACCAGTAGATATTTTAGTAAATATAATAAACAGACTAAAGTTGTCTGACTTACGAAATGTTATTCTTACCTGCAAAACGTTTAGAAATTTTGTAATAAATGACAATACAATATGGAGGTCAATTTGTCGCGACCGATTAATACTGGATAACGCATCACACATTGGGTGGGTTGAATGAACAATTTTACATACCTGCGTTTATTATACATATTCCCAATGCAACAGAAATTTGGCTGAATTTATATTAATTTTAATATTCAAATAATGACTACAACTATGGACTACAGTGCTTTAATTTATCCACTTTGTATATTTCTCTTCTAGCAAAAACAATGAGCAAACTTGGTATAATCGTTGTAGAATATCAAATAATTGGTGCAATGGGTTCTACAAGTGTAAGGTAAATATGATTAAATAAATATGTGATATAAAAAATATATATGGAAAAGTTTTTTCTTTGAAAATAATAATTTAATTATGAGGCTATAATATTGCTTCATTTTATGTATTATTTTTATATCTGTTTCTATTAATTAATTCTATAAAAGTACTTACTATTTAAAAGTAAATGTTTCATTAAATTGTTCAATCAATGAACTTTCCCATTTGTAATTTCAAATTATGAATGCTAGTAAAAGCATTATAATATATTGATTTGAGAAGTGATTTAGAGAGTTTGTTTGCATAAAGTTTTCACATTACATTTTGGTGCTGATAAGTATTATGGAAAATTTAAAATTTACTAGATATAAAAATATCTATTTTAACTACTATTATAACTTAGACACACCTTTGGATCTACTACCCCTAGAGGGACTAGATCCCTTACTAGCAATGGAGGCCCATGCCCAACAGGAGAATATTTGACAGCCTCTATGGTGCAGAGTAAATAGTAATGTAAATGTAAATAACAGGCGATGTAAACTTTGACATTACTGTGTAAAATGGCCATTACGGTGCATGCATGCGGATGAGATAGTAAGACTTCCTCACTATGTGCCCAGCTTTGCTCATATCAATATTTAAAATCATAATTGCAGACTTATTTTAGAGCTGATTTTGGCTGTGTTTCAACAAAAGGGTTACTTTGAAATACTGCTAATTTAAACGGATTTTATAGTGGTTTTTTAATTAATTTTTACCCCAAAGGGTTTTCATCCGTTTCAAAGGCTTTTCATCAATAAAAAACCGGGATAAGATTTGTTTAAATTAGTTTTATTTCAATGTGTAATATTCGCGTAAACATAAGAAAACATTATAAAAGGGTTATTTTTTCATTTTACTTTCTGTTGTATATAAAATAATAATGTAATATATTCAACATAGGAAACTACCCTATTGCAACATGTATAAAATGCCTTAGTATTAATATTATTTCTATAAATTATAATTTTTATTAATTTACAGCTCATTGTTCAGTTCCATTCAAATTACATGCCATGGCTGAATCTTCCCAATTCAGAAATACTAATGTTATCAAAAGGATCTGATTTACTATGTTATGCAATAGGCAAGAAAAGTTTACCAAATAACAAGAGTTTATGCTGGACGCTCACAGTTCCGACTGTATGCAGGCATGATGTACGGACGAATGACATATCAAGATTTGTTATCAGAAACAACACTCTGGTATGTGGAAATAGGTATGAAATAATATAACATGGATCAATTTGAATACAATGTGCAATATGTAATGTCAGCCTAATTATTATCAATAGTCATTACTCTGTTTGGGCAAATTTTACATGAGTGAGAAGAAACTGTTTCTTCTTTTAAAATAATGGGTTCCATCTATGCAGCTCAGTGATTTCGCCAATGTCAAAATTTGAAGAACATGCTATCTAAAACATCGATTCATCTAATTTTGCTTTTTGAGCGGTGGAACGCACCTACATTCACAGGGGCCATACATATTGCAAAAAAACTATGCAAGAAAAAAATTGACGTTTTGATTTTTACTTTTAAATAAATGCTTTTTAATACTCGACATTGACGAAATCATCACAAATCGATGGAGCCATAATCTAAAATTGGAATAAAATAAGTCACATCTACTATGATAATAATTTTTTCGATGTTAATATGAGTTTAAACCACCAGATAATCCATTAGATAGCCCATTTAAGAAAAAAACAACTTGATTTTTGCTTTTTTATTTAAATTGTCAATATTTTTATTTTTCTTCAATTTTATTATTGTTATATTACAGAGATGGGAGCACATCCGTGTACAAAGTTCCAAATTTCAAACAAAAACCACAATTACTGCATCACATACAAGATTGTCATAAAAATGGTCAAGTGGAAGTATCGGCTGTAGAGTTAATAGATAATAATGACTATTGTTATGTTATTACCGCCTCTAATAACAGCCCAAATTTACTCTTTTGGCAAACAAATAAGAATGGCCACAGTATACAAGAGAGTAAGTTTTTATGAATCCATAATTGTATTAAGAGATAGGTAAATTATTATATAATATGGGGTTCTTTAAACGGAGTGTGAAGAAGCAATTAGGCAAGCCGTCATTATCTTGCCGACCTACGATAGACACACTGTTTGTCGTTGGTCGTCACTATTCCTGGATTGCGTTACACTTACCATCAGGTGTCAGGTGGCGTAGTCACTTTGCCGAGCCAGGAAAAAAAAATAGGACTATTTTAACTACATCTTTTAAGTATGTGAAGTTCTGAAAATCTTGAACTAACCATATAAGCTTGTATCTCAAAAACTTGTTCTTTTAGAGATACTTGTAAATTCTGCTTAACAATATGAACAGTTTATTGAAACTAGTGCCTACTATGTTAGTCTTATATTGATTTTAATGTTATTATGTGATTTAAACAACAATGTTCCTTTATTAATATCAGATGTAATGGACATACCAATCCAGAATGGTGAAGGTGTCAGATGCATGGCTGTAAATCATATTATGGATAAACTTGCTACAGGTCTTGATGGAAACAGTAAGCCACTTTTACTTGATGTCAATATGTAGGTGGATTTTTAGGCCTTTAAATAGCCAACAAAAACATCCTTAAATAAAAAAAAACCTATATAGTTTATTATTAATCTCTCCTTGCCACTTAATAACAGTATGAATGTGGCTTAAATGCCACACTGCATTATCATTAAATACACTAATTATAGCTGATAATATTGTAACACCTAAGCATTTAAGAATGTTAATTGTTGTGATTTCTAGCTATGTTTAAATTATATAATATCTTAATATACACTACTGCAAAAGAAATTATTTATTTCAGAGGTAAATATTTGATAACAGCTGATGCCACGAGGAATTCTAAACAAGCAGTACGTGATGTTGGTTGGCATAATGATAACACTCTTATGTATGTTACGCATACCGGAATGTTACATCTAATGGACATCAGGACACATGATTTTGTACGTAAGACACTCAACAGACTTTTTTTGTTATTTTATTAGCCTGACGACACATAACTTAGATAAATTATGATGCCATAGGTTTTGGTAGCGAACCCGCAACATTCGTCTCTGCAGTCCATTCCACTCGCACTAGGTTATCGCAACAGTTCTATTAGACATTAATACATTTGAAATATCAAGAAAACGTTAGGTTTTTACTTCACTTTTGGATAAAATGACGACGTATGAAATATGACCCCGAGACAAATATTTGTGGATCACACAAACATTTGTCTCGGTGCGGGGATCAAACCCGCGGCCTCTCGCTTCACAGCCGGCTACTCGCCCGTTGCGCCACGGAGGCTGTCAAAGAATACCATAACCATATGAATAACAAAAAGATGAAAGTGAGTGTGTCTGTGTGGATAAACGTGTTCCGTAACCGTCTACGTTGCACTCGAATTCAAGTCGTACTTGATTTTGTTTTCTTTTGTTGAAGGTGTATAATGTGAGGGATCCGTTCTTGTCTACGTTGTATTGTGTAAAATCGGACTCTAATCACGCCGTAGTTGTGGGCTCGTCCGAATATTCGCGGTGCGTTCTATTTGATGTAAGAAACTCCGCTAAACACGTGCAGGTAAGATAAATGCCATGCATCCTGTGGCCATTCTGTTGTTACTGTCGTGACCAGTTCATGAAACTTGTCATTAACGCCATGCGACCATTTCATGAAATATTATAGGTAGGTATTGTTTGTTGATCGTAATTATCTTTGAATAAGAGATCGCTTCACGACATAATCAACTAAACACATGGCTATTCCTTAATATGGTCAAACAATGTATGATTATATCATAAAATAGTTACATTATACTATACATACTGTAAGTATTTCTATAAGAAGTGATGTAATAGTAATACAGGCAAGCAGGGTGACCACACAAATTAAATCGAAGAACTATGACTAACTTTGATAGCCTACGTGGCGCAGCAGGCTAGTAGCTAGCCGGCTGTGGAACCACAAGCCGCGGGTTCGATCCCCGCACCGAAACAAATATTTCTGTGGTCAACAATGATAATACATTGTCGCTCAGCGGTAGTAAAAGACAAAGGGTCATTCCATGTAAAATCGTCTTATGGAAAAGGAATTTTTCCCGACTCATTTTAGATTTTGGTGTAACTTTGAGAAACTCTACTCTAGGGTCCCAAAGATAAAAATTTACTCGAGTTTGATTTTTACAAGCGCTTGTTTCCGCCTATTTAAACATAAAAATTTAAAAATCGATATTTTTAAACCTTATCAACATTTGCTGTGAAATTTTTCTGTTTGAAGCTATCTGCATGATCAAGACGGAATTCACAGTGGGAAAGATAGTAGTTTAAGTGTAAATGAGGAGAATTGGCTCGGACGATCCCTTTGAATAATAGCACCATGCTGAAAATGAGTGTTTTTTAGTAATTTTTCGTGAATTTTAATCGACTCTAGCGTCTTAACTGTTGAGAATTAAAAACTCATGCTCCGCGGGAATTAAGTATACATATCATAGACAAAATTCAGCCACAAGTTGACTTGAGCAGCCCACTCTTCATAGAAAAAAACTTTGCTTCAAATTTTGGAATTTTAAAAATTCCCAATTTTCAGGCTATGAAACGAACGTGTTGACTGCGAGATAAAAAACCTAAAACTCACAGAATCTACTGTTTTTACCTTCAACTTAAAATGACTACATCACTTGTTTTGTTATTTTCATGTTTACTCAATTTTTTTTTAAATACCTAGAAGTTTTTTTTTATTTTTTTTTACTTTTTTGTTTTTTTTTTATTTTTCTTTTTTTAGTTTTAATCCATTAGTAAAAACGTCCAGATGTTTGCTGTGAAAAAAAAAACGGCTCGTACATGCACTAAACATTAAAATAACAAAACAAGTGATATAGTAATTTTAAGTTGAAGGTAAAAACAGTAGATTCTGTGAGTATCAGATTTTTATCTCGCAGTCAACACGTTCGTTTCATAACCTGAAAATTGGGATTTTTTAAAATTCCAATATTTGAAGCAAAGTTTTTTTCTATGAAGAGTGGACTGCTCAAGTCAACTTGTGGCTGAATTTTGTCTATGATATGTATACTTAATTCCCGCGGAGCATGAGTTTTTAATTCTCAACAGTTAAGACGCTAGAGTCAATTAAAATTCACGAAAAATGACTAAAAAACACTCATTTTCAGCATGGTGCTATTATTCAAAGGGATCGTCCGAGCCAATTCTCCTCATTTACACTTAAACTACTATCTTTCCCACTGTGAATTCCGTCTTGATCATGCAGATAGCTTCAAACAGAAAAATTTCACAGCAAATGTTGATAAGGTTTAAAAATATCGATTTTTAAAATTTTATGTTTAAATAGGCGGAAACAAGCGCTTGTAAAAATCAAACTCGAGTAAATTTTGTTCTTTGGGACCCTAGAGTAGAGTTTCTCAAAGTTACACCTAAATCTAAAATGAGTCGGGAAAAAATCCTTTTCCATAAGACGATTTTACATGGAATGACCCAAAGCAATGATACCAACCCAGACAGTATATTATAAGGGACTTACCGCCTTGTGAAACCTACATTTGTATGGGCACCCTACAATAATGATATGGTCAAACGCCGTTAAACAAATAATTAAATTTTGAACGTTTTAATGATAAAAATATTGACCATATGTAATAGTCGACTACTTCATAAAATTCGACCAATTCATGAATGATCGTCGACCATTACAAATACAGTAGTTGTAAACAAACCCATCCCTTACCGCTCTACTATCGCAGGATCACGTACTCAGTTATGCTACTACCCCTGTGGTCATGCGGCGTTTTAAATAATAATATATTAACAGCCTCCGTGACGCAGCGGGCGAGTAGTCGGCTGTGAAACGAGAGGCCGCGGGTTCGATCCCCGCACAGAGACAAATTTTTGTCTGATCTACAAATATTTGTTTCGGGGTCTAGGTGTTGTGAGACCGAAAGTCTTTCGTAGTTCCTGATACCCACGACACAAGATTCGTATCTTACTGTGGAGTCAGGACTATGTGTGTGACTGTTGGGTTTATTTTATTTTATCCATGTGGGCGTGCTTTTAAACGCACCGGGTGCGAAAAGGCAAATCTGAATTGCTTAATTCTATACCTACAATTTATTTCAGATATACTTTACACAGAAGAGACCATCGCCTGTTTATAGCTTGGATTTTGATTCTACGAGACTCATAACGGCCGTTGATCGTGGAATATCTGTTTTGAATTTTAATATAAATACGTCCACTGTACAACCGCGAGACTATTCTCATGTATTTCAATCGTGATATTAAAGAAATATAGTAATTATGTAAATAGAATGATTAATGCTTTTTATTTAAATTTAATGATTTTATTAGTCCTCTGCTTTGCACTATTCGAATGCGGGACACGGGCCCTAATGAGAGATGTTAGGACTTCGACCACCATGAATACCAAAAGCAGTTAAGTAAACTACATTATATACGTTTATATTGGAGCATAGCAGTAAGAATGTCTGAATTTCCCGTTTAGGTTACAAAAGATGGTAGGCCTTTCCTATGTTAGAGAGAGATTATGTATCTAGTCGTGATGCATAATTACCAACTTTACAAAGTATGTAAGTATTAATTACTTTTTCTCATTCTCCACTAGGTAGTATGTCCCTCATGTGCGAGAGATCGACTGGGTTGGTACCACCGCTTTGTCTATTTCTACCGCCAAGCCCGCCAGTGTGTAAGCACGTTGTGTTTCGGTTTGAAGGACATTGAAGCCAGTGAAATTATTGGGCATTATGAGACAACAACATACGTCTCGGTGTGACACACGCAGTCCAGTGCCATGCAGTACTTTGTAATTCGAAATCCTGTGTGGTGCTGTAAATCTGTTTATAGGCAGGCGGGTGTTTCTCCGTTTTGGCTAAAAACCTTTTTCCGGCGGTATTGCATTTTGCTAAAATCACTTACACACCAAAAGCGTGTTGCTAATTAATACTCATGAACCGAACTTGAAGTCGCAACATTTAATTTAGTGCTTAAACAAGTCATAAACAAAGATTTTTATCAAAATAGCACGTAAATCGTTATTCACCTCCGTTTCCAAACATATATCAGTAACAGTTTCAGTGTCGTGATTTATACAAGCGACTGAATAAAAAATATATAACGATATTTTTAAACCATTGAATAACATATCTTCTTAAAATAAAATAATAATGTGAAATTTATTAAATAAAACTATGTTTTTTTCTTGCCTAAAATTTTGTCACAAGCAAAACGTCATTAATCGCATCCAAGTTGTCGAATAGGGTATTTATCAAAGTTAAACATGAAATTTATATGTGACGCAACCCACCCTTCCCGTGATGCATACGGTACCCGTGACCGATACGCCGAAGGAGATACACGCGTTATTTTTGCCAAAATTTAGCCAACATTTTCAGTTCTCCGAAATTTGTCACAAAATTTGTCATTTGTTTCATCAAACTTATCTAGATAATGTGTAATGCACTGTTGTTCAATAAGAAATTATTTTATTATACTATCATGATTAAGTTTTTACGCGAAAATCTTTACTTGCAATCTCGTTTTATAAACATGTCTCAACAATTCTAAGTAAAATCCGTCATTATTCGCTACGTCATTTGTGGCAAAATTGTTGTTACTCCTAATGACCCATGTTGAACAAAATGACTGTACGTAAAGAAATAATTATTTTCATAGACACATATTTTAATAACCGTTTGTGAGATCCTTATTGAGGTGAAGTGAACAACAAAAATAATCATTTAAACGATTTTTATTACAAATTTGTACCATTATAATTTAAAAAAAAATACGTTTTGAAAGATTTGAAGAATTTGAAAGATTATTTATTCACAATTTAAAAATGGTACAGGACTCGTATTTATTGCATGCTGGCATGCCCTCTTATATCCGTTCTTAGTATAATGGTTAACGATTGAGCCATAATTATGGTAAATAGAAATTATTTTTGTAATTTTTCTTTTTCTTTCTAGACGATTTTGTATTTGTTTTGTATATGTTTGATTTATAAGATTGTGCACCAATACCAGGTAATCCAAAAACTCAAAGAGAATTTAAATCTAATTGAAGCACTGATTCATGTAGATTTTTCAGAAAATTACTCTCTGAAATTTTCAAAAGTGCAATCGATGCATTTTGGTGCAAATCGCCGGCAGGTATCCATCATTGTTATTTATACTCATATTTTTTCAACTGGAAGCGTGTCTCCAACGTCGTTTTTTACAGTTAGTAAATGTCTTCACTATGATGTTCCTGCTATTTGGGCACATTGAGATCCACTCATAGAAGAAGTTAAGGCATTGAATCCTTTCATAGATACAATGCATTGTTTATCAGATTCACCTTCGTTACAATATAGGAACAAAAGTATGTTTTACGTAATTAGCCAATTAGGGTTTAACCACGAGCTTAGCAGAATCACGTGGAACTATTCAGAAGCAGGCCACGGCAAAAGGTGCCCCTGGTGGTGTAGGTGCGACTGTCAAAAGGACAGCCGATCAAGTGGTTAACTTTGGTTGGGATGTCGGGTCGTTCAAACAATTTTATGAATAGATTGAAAACTAAGTAAACATAATAGTAAAAAATGTTGAAGAAAAGGATATTTTAAACAAAGAAAAACTGATCCCGTTTAATTTAAAACCATTCAAAGGCACCTTGTCTGTTTATCAGGTTTTATAGGATAAATTTGTGAACAGGACGATTTTGAGAAGTATGAGTAGCTTTCTGTGTGACTTTTTTGAAATATGTGTACATGGAAAGCATCTTGGGTCGATAATTAACATACCAGATTCAATAAAAGAAAAAAAACATCCAGAAATAGTGCTTCTTACTAGTCAGGTTAATCCAAAGGTCAAAATTCTACATGATATCAATGTCACCTATCTGATTACTTCATCAACACTTCAAAAATGGCGTTAGGCGTAATACCTTGTCTTATACCGAACACCCCTTCTTAAAAACACACAATCTTTTATAAGAGCAACTACCACACTCACAAACGTGAATTAACGTTGATTGTCAAGTAATTTCTTAGATTACGATTATTTCTACACTCAGAGACAGTTACTGCTTTACCAGCCACTGAGTATACAAATAATCATAATTGACGTCTCTGAGAAATAACTGAATTTTAAAATATTACTAATAAATACTTAAGCTTAATTGACGTTTCTGAGGACGAAAGATAGTTTTAATTTTTAAAATTGTAACAGATACGATGTAATTTTGAGTCGTAATCGTTTTGCATGGTGCGTTTGATTATTTAAGTTTTCTGAAAATTCAATAACAATGTATATCATCACTGTATGGAGCTGCTCGGTCTGATTAGGTCAGCATATTAATTGTTTAATTAAAGAAAAAACGGAATGGACAATATTGGGCATATAGGCAAAGTTGTGGCAAAGTGTACTGTTAGTATTTTGTAGTTGATTTCGAAATGAAAATGTATAGTAAAGAAACTTGCTAATGTAACGCGACGTACGCGCACCGGGCCGAAAGGCTCGTGTCCAGATCCTAAGTTAATTTCCGCGTCCCGCCAACCCTTCCGCCGCAAGACCGCGCCGGGAGGATCACGCCACCGCTCGCCGGTCGAGCGAAAGCATTAGAAAGTGTGTCCACGCACATCAATTCGCCGATTCCGCGACCGCGACCCGCGCCCCACGTTGGGCGCCACTATAACTGTCCACTACGGGGCGGTTACTAAACAAAACTCACGTCACGTACAAAATGTTTTTATTATAAAAATACATTGATATTAAGGCTCAACTTATATATTTGACGACCGTAGTAGGCAAAAGAGCGCGAGTCGCGAGATCGGCGGATTGATGTGCGTGGACGCACTTTCTAATGCTCTCGCGCGACTGGCGAACGGTCCTCCTCCCTGGGAACGGGTCTGGGAACTGGTCCTGGGAACGGTGATCCTCCCGGCGCGGTACTGGGGAGGGAGGGTTGGCGGGACCCGGGAATACGGAGCTGAACACGACCCTTTCGGCCCGGCGCGCGGGCGTCGCGTTACACTAATAATAATAATTAACCTAAAATCGGGAGACAAAATACTTATTTTGTTATTTTCTGTAATTGTATTGTGATTATATATAATTGTGATAATGCCAAAAATTTAAGTTTTTAATTAATGTTCATTTTTTTGGGTCGATTTTGATCTTTTTCTCATTCTGTGTAACATAAAGTCATTATCATCACCAAAATTATCATTCATCGGAGGTGTACGTCATTATCCTCAACATGTCAATTTCTTTCGATTAGATTATCTCGTAAAATAAAAGAAAGTTTTATGTGCCCTTTATATTATTTTGTTGACAATAGTGTGTACAATTTACCTAGCCGCAAAAAAAAAGAATTTTCAGGGGTTTTACAAAAAATCATAAAACCTGTCAAAAATAACATTTTTCCACGAAACACCCAGGCGTGTAGCTTACCATCAGGCGAGCGACTTCCTTTCGTCATTCAAACTAATGAAAAACAAGGTATAGCTGTTATCCGCTTTGGTGTTTAAACTTGGATCAAAGATAAGAAAAATGAAGACAAGGATTTTAGTTCATTAACGCCTTTATTTTACTTCTTGAAGTCGATGTCTATTATAAGTTGGACATTTTGCGAATTTGTCATTATAAGAAAAGGAACTTTCGGCAGTATGACATTTTGCAAACTGGGTATTCTGCGAAAAATACCTTTTGTGTCTAATCCCTTTTTCCATCAGTTCAAAACCTATCGTCACGTTGGTCTACCAGAGACATGTAAGTGGTAGGAGTGGTAGGCCACGACCCGTAGGTTCGTGACTTTATGTTTTCATAATTAGGTGTTATTACCTTAGATTATTATGTAAATAATAGAGAGCACTATAAAGTTAACATTATCGTGAGATGGAAGTACTATTGGAGGGGTAATGCCCTCTAGACACGCTAAGCGCTTGACGCTTAGGCTTCGGCCTTTGGGCTCTGTGCATATAAGAAACAATGGAGGTCGGGGAATTGTGACTGTATTTCCTTTAAGATCTTTGCTTACATATTTCAAAAAATATTAATTTAAAAAAATGACATTGACAGTCATAACATGTGACAGCTGATGCCAAAAGTAACCTCAAATCTTGCAGTCATTAACTGAATGCCTCAAATTTATCACCAGTTATTTATTTATTAAATAAAAACCAATATAAAATTCATAATGCAGTAACATCGCATTCTCCACCAAAACTTTATCTTATAATCTTTAGCAATATGTTTAGAAGTAAAGTATTAAATTTTCTCAAATTTAACTTTCGAATTCATAGAAGAATTATAGGCACGAAGATTTGTAAAGTTGCCCCAGTTTCTATAGGATTGTTAACAACTGCGTATTGTGAAAATAACCAGCATGAGTTTATGACTTGGGATGAGAATAGCTTAGAACACGATTTTCTTATTAAACAAGCTACGACCGTCAATGTTAACGCCGCTACACAGTTGCTTACAGTTACTTTAGTGGCTATACAGGATACTAGTGAAAGGTAAATAGACATTTTACCTCAAAATTTCAAATAAATAGAAATTTGTAAAATGAACATTATAGGCCTCCACATTTGTTTATGTCCCACATAATATGCGACGCATTATGAGAACTGCTGCCCTACTCTTGAATCCAATCCGATCTAATACCACTCTTAATCCATACCTTACCCTTGCAACCAATTTTGGTAACATTGAATTAAAGTAGGAATGTAAATTCAACACTCACTTTCCAAGTGTAGATTTCTGTGATTGTGATTGGACTATTTTAGTTTAGTGCCAATGTGTATGAAATTGTTAGTATGCATTCACAAGCACTGTGAGACATCATAGTAATGTTTATGAATACGGGGTTTAGAGTTCTTACTATATACATACAACGTAAATCAAATTGCTATGTACATGTCAATTATGTTTGAATGCAGGTTGCGGGAAGTTTTGACAAAAGAGATATGTCTTGTGAAGCAAGCATTGGAGTGGGGTGAGGATGGGACACCACCACATCACTGGGACCAGCTGGTGGCTATAAGAGGTTCTCTGTGTGATCTTAAACACAATCTTCATACACTGCTTAGTAAGTCTTCACTTTGTAACTTTCGTTTTTTTTAATGACGAAAAGCATTTTGATCACCTGTGATAAATGCTTAATAAATGAATGCCCTTCAAACCAAAACACAACTTGCTTCTGCTGCTTGGCGGCAGTAATATACATAGTGGTGGCACCAACCCAGATAGCCCATCGCATACGCGGGACCTACTTAACCTAGAAAATATTGCAGAAAATGCAATATTTTACCTTTATAAAGTATTTTGCATAATAGTGTTTTGTAATATTTTCTTAGCTCATGTCTATCTATTTGTTACTTGTGAGATCCTGGGTTCAATTCCAAGGTTGGGCAAATTTCATGATTGGAACTTGTGCTCAGTATGGCGATAGGCTAGAACACTATTACATCATGTGATTGTAATAATGCGGTCAAGAGTGGGTGCTCCACTAGTTGCACCTCTGCCTACCCCTTCGCGAATAAAGGCATGAGATTATGAAATAATATTATATTTTAGCTGACAAAATAAAACATATTCAATACAATAAAACATATGTTTAGGTTACATGGATTATGCAGAAAAGTTGGCAACAGTAGCTGCTGAAATATCATATCTCTCAGGAAACATTGCAGCTTCTGATGCTATATGTGAAAGAATTGATCATGCCTGCAGGTAAATAAATACACAGCCTTGTGTAAAAATTTATTAAAGCATTATACAATTTTAACTCAAATATTTGATTTTTGTTTTTATATAGAGCATTTTAAATATTCTACTCACAGAGTTGAAATTAACAAGTTTACTTTTAAAAAAAATTATATTTATTCATTAATTCATTAAACCTTAATTATAGATAAAAACAACAATAGTCACCACGTTTGACTTCTAACATTGTAATGATATGATAATATAACAAATTTTTAGTACAAATAAAAATAATCTTATATTATGTTCGTATTGTGAATTATTTACAAATATATTATTAATGTATGTTGTGTTTCAGGACTTGCAACACTCAGAAACAGTTGACTCATGAGCTCCAACAAGAAAGTTTAGAACTGCAGCAACAAGCCATCGTCACTGCACCGCAACTTGAGGAGAAACTAAAACAAGACATGCCTAACGATAAATCCAAAGCAAAAACTTAATACTCTACAATTACGTGTTGGATTTAAAAAATTAAAATAATAGTGATAATTACAAATAATGGCAACTTCCATTAACCTAAATATTATTTAAATGAATATAGAATAAGGAATTTTCAAATGTGTTTGTTTTCTAATATGAAAAACAGTGTTAGAATACCTTTCGAGTTCAGAACGCAGCATCCTTGTTGAGATGTGTTTCAATATCGACGCGGCAGATGGGGCAGTGCTTGTTGGTGCTGAGCCACTGGTCAACACACTCCATGTGGAACAAATGCATACATGGCAGTCGTCTGGAAAATTTAAACATGTGTAAGCAGGATTCTTTCTTTTTTTTTTTTATCCTGGCTCGGCAAAGTGACTACACTACACCTGATGGTAAATGTAGCGCAATCCAAGAATAGTGTCGACCAACGATTAACAATGTGTCCATCGTAGGTCGGCAAGATCATGCCGGCCTGCCAAAGGCCCAAGGGGAAGGGGAAGGAAAAAAGGATGGGAAAAAGGTTAGGATCAGGGGTCAAGCCCCCTGGGGAGAACCGGATATACACTGGCTGACCCTGGAACGCGACCCACACAAGGTGGGCCACTATGGCAGGTTTTAGCACCAATGTACGGTGGTCGCTATCCGGTCGGATAGAAGTATCCTCCCACCAGCATTCTACTTATTAACAGATGAGGCAATGGCGAAACTTGATTCCCGATACTGTCTGCTGGGGTCAAACGTCGGATTGCACCACATGGATGCAACATTCTTTTTTACTAATAGATACTACCAATACAGAGATATTATCTAGAAACCTCAGGTCAGAAGTAGCATGAGAGCAGTGTAGGGCCATGGAGTTCCTTGTAATTAAAAATAAAGGTGATGTTACTGTTTATGAGCAGACGTGGCGCCTATTATTAAACAAGCGACGTGCTCGTTTAAGAGATTCACGTGAATACACAAACAGTAGTAAAATAAATAATAGTTTAAAAAAACTAAAAAACACGTTTTTATTAAAAATCAAACTAACAAATAGAAAATAATTTTGAAGAAAACCATGTATTTAATTGTAAAAAAAAGCGTTTACCTAATTAAATATGTATTGCATTGTCTTAGCTCCTTGATAAGTATGCCAAATTTCGATTTAATCCGACGTTTCGAAGGTCAAAATCATGTTCAAAATTTCTGTTACATACAAACATACGTGTGAAGCTAATAAAAGCGTGTTAATTAGTATGACTCTGGTGACCACCGATAAACTCATTGTTTGTGTGGTGGTCGCAGGTTTTTTGGACTTTTTTTTTATAGCATAGGCCGTAAACGAGCAAGGGGGTCACCTGATGGTAAGTGATATCCACCGCCTATTCACGCCCACCTTTAGAAGAATCATGGCGCGTTGCCGACCTTAAAGGAAAGGAATAATTAGCGATTGGGAATGGGAGGGGATTTGGGCTTCCGGATATCTCGCTCACCGTACGAAACGCAGCAGCGAGCCGCTACTTTACGTCGGTTTTCTGTGACGTACGCTTACCATCATGTGTAGTGCAGTGACCTTGCCGTGCTCGGACTAATAACAATACCTGCAGTCGGAGTTTTGGCGGGAATTCTGTCAGTGCAGTTCATTGCTTATTTTATTTCATAAACTAGTTTAGAGTTGTGTTTGTTCAATAAACATTGACGGTGATGAACAGTATATGGAAACATTGAAATAAGTGAATTAAGAATCGTACTGAAAGGAGTTAACACCAAAACTCTGACAAGACCGTGAAATCGACCGCACCCGTGTTTCATCGTTCTTGTAAAAATAACTTGGGAATAAATTATACTTGACACTGGCTAAATGCATAATACTGCGAAAGGCATAAATAAAAAAGAAAGAAAGAAGTACCTGCAGTCGGAGTGGACCTCGAAGATGGATAGACAGATGGTGCACTTCTCGTCCTGGTGGTGCGGTCCGGGCGGCGCGTACGCGTGCCGGTACGTGTTGCGCTCGATGACGCCGCGCGACGCGCCCCTGGCTCCGCGCCACCCGCCCCCGCCGCCGCCTCCGCCCCCGCCCCGCGGCCCGCGACCACCCACCTCCACCTCCGCCAGCCCCGCCACGCGCGCCACCACGCCCGCCAGCGTGCTGCTGCCGTGCATACCCTGTGCACAACACTGACACATGTCACATGCGCTAAACACTACTTACGTCTAACGGGAATACCGAAAAACTGCACTGCTCTCCACTAAGTGCTCCACTAGTATGAATTTGTCATCAATAACTGTTAGATATATTCTCCGGTAGCTTATACTTTAAGAAAATATCAAAGAACAATTAAAACAGTGGCTACCAACTATGATGTTAATCAAAATATGGGTAATCCTTATTCAGACATAAACCGGAGTGTACTTGGACAAGGGGTTAATGGGGAAAAATGTACTGGGTTGTCAAACCATTTGAAATAATATTATAGGTAGTAAGTAGGGTTTGCGGGCGGTTGCCGACATATACATTACAACGGCGGTTTATACAAATAAATTTCATATAAAACAGCGGAGGTCCATACAAGTAAATTTCATATAAAACAATAGAGATCCATACAAATAATTTATGAAAAGTGATAACCCTGTCCCTATTCTGCCTTTACTGTTAACCTATATCAGTGTTTCCCAACCTTTTTTAGACCCCACCTTAACATTTTAAAAATGTTTATGCCCTCATACATAATTTTTAATTTAGAAATTGTCACCGATATCTAAAATTCCCATTTAAATAACCCAAAGCGAAAGGGTTAAAGTCGTGTCGAGTCCATTTTCAAATTATCCCCCTTAACTATCAAATTGCCCCCCTGTGGGGCGTGGGCCCCACGTTGGGAAACACTGATCTATATTGTCCCTATTTACTAGTTATTGCGTTCCTATTGAGACTTAGGGCGTTCCTATTCACCCCTCTACTGTATTTTTTAACCTCTTAATAAAACCCAAAACACAGTTTCAGATATTTTAACATTTAACTTAAAATACATTCAATCCAAACTTACCTTCTGGTGTAGATCTTCACTAATAAATTGCTAACAATTTTAAACAATTTCTGTTATGTAAATACTAATATTTGCCAATTTATACGTTTAGTTTTGTGAGCTACAAAAAACACACGGTTCGATGTCTGTTTTAAATGTTCGTCTCGACCATTTGTTGTAAACTGTACTCTAGTTTAGCGTTACCTCGAAAAATATCAAATATTCTGTCTGCTACACGGTAAAATATTATGTACTAATTTATAAGTTTTCTAGTTCTTAAAAAGCATTTATCAATCGCATTCTTGGTTTCGTCCATATTTACCTCACGATCCCTATTCACCCCGTTGTAGGGTACAATTGAAATTCGAAACAACAACAGTCAAAACAATAAGACACCGACCAAAGACAATCTAAAGCAGTTTTCAGTAGCACCAACATAATAAAAATACAAGTGACGTTCGGATACACACCACACAAATTGAACGTTCCGTTGCAAGCAGCACAATATAAAGTTCAATTTACTCTGATTAGAAAATCATTACGTTATTTTACATAAGCAATGGATCAACTCCAATTACTTTTTGACCAATTGACGTTAGAAATAGATAAACAAACTACAACAATCACAAACAACGTATTAGACAAAATGGATAAAAAATTAGTACCGTTAATAGAAGAAAACAGAAAACTGAACGAAAAGTTGAGCTGTTAGAAGAGAAAGTAAATAATCTAAAGATAGAGAAAAAAAGGAATAATATAGTGCTTTTTAAACTGGAAGAGACAGAAAATTATAAAACTATAATGAAGGATGACCTCAACATCTCTATTGCGACTACTAGCAATATCCAGAATGTCTATAGAATTGCAATTAAGAAGAGCGAAGGACCCAGACCTCTTTTAATCACATTTACAAATTTCTGGAAGAGTAGTATTTTGAAAAATAAAAGAAACTTAAAAAATATATATAACGGAAGAATCCTAAAGCGTTGTTAGAAAAAAGGAAATTACTAAAAAAATAAATGAAGAAAGAGAGAAGGAAAATATCGCTTATATTAAGTATGACAAGCTGATAGTGAAGGAAGACAAGACAAATAAGGAAAAGAGAAAAAGGGAACTGTCAACTCTCCAGGAACACTCGTAAATCCCAGAAAACAGGTCAACATGTCATCAAACTCTATGAAAGCTATGATGGTGAATGCGTACGACGTTATGAAAAAATTAAAATTACCATGTTTCTCTACTATATTGTGTATGTATTATACATATAAACCTTCCTTTTGAATCACTCTATCTATTAAAAACAAACGGCATCAAAATTCGTTGCGTAGTTTTAAAGATCAAAGCATACATAGGGACAGACAGGTGGGAATCGACCTTGTTGTATACTATGTAGTGATATTGCTTGCCAAGCCAATATTAAAATTGCGAATCATTTAATTACGTCCCACTTAAAAAGAATACTATCTTACCATTGGCTGAATAGAAATGTGCACGTGCGGTGGATGCATTTGAAGGTAATGATGCATATGATGGTGGATGTGTTGACCATCACTGGAATAAAAAATAATTATTTACAAACGTTTAGACAATGTTTCACTTTAAGACACGGGCCATACAGATGAAATCAGGGGTGGTGTGACAACCCTTTAAAATATTTTCATGCAAAATACATTATAATGAAGTCGCAGATTATCGCTTGTACTTGTCCTTTTTCTGTGGCTTGCAACCTTATAGTGCTTTAGTTTGTATGAAAATATCTTGAACAGGCATTGCAGTCGCGTCTTAGTCCCGTATGTGGCCCGCGGCTATATTAGATAGTGATATTAATTGTAGCCATACATTTGTGCACACCTTGCTTGCTTGCAAACCTTTATGTGTGCGTGAACTTGTATATGATAATATGTAGTTTTGATTTCCGGTAGCACAGTCAGTATTTTACAAAAAAAATATTACAAAGAGCTATAGAAAAAAAACACAAAAAATAATTGGAAGTATCTAAAGTATTACAGGTATAATGATAATAATTAAAATATTACTTACAGCACCATCGGCGAAGGTGGCAAACCAGAACCTAAACCCGAGGGAACTGCCAAGTCTAACTCCTCTGGGAACTGTTACAAAACAATAAATATTAAATATCAACAATCGGGACTACAGTAACAAGGCAACAAGAAGTCCAATATATGAAATAGAAGTAATAGCGATGAGAGCCAATAAGACTGACGTATTATGGTGCTGCCACACCGCTGTTGTAAAATGTTTACAAGCATTTTCTAACATTTGTTAACAAACATTTGCTAACATTTTATCTCAATGTTAGGATAATGTTAGTAAAAGTTTAATGTTAGAAAATGTTTGTAAACATTTTATAACACTGGTGTGGCAGCACCATTAGAGACAAATGTTAGAGCCAATGAGAGCCTACGCAGTATGCAAAAGATCAGCTGAAGTGAAAGTGTAAAAGCATAAAGGTTACATCAAACAAATAGATAATAACTTATAACTAATATTATGTTGTATACAAATACTTACAGATAGTACGGTATTGAGTGGCAAAGGTACATTAGGGACGGGTGTGAGTCCTGGCCCAAAGCCGACGCCCATATCGCCCATCATGCTGCGACGTTGCATCTCCTACAAATTGTATAATATAGAACAGTGTCATTGATATAAAACTAATTTAAACTAATATAAAATTAAAAAGCATGTTGCGCCGACCCCATTGCGAGTGGTATAAAGACGGGTAGGCAAGAAGATAATTTATACGTAATATTATTATATATATCGACCTTTTCGAATGACCTTTATTAATGTTATAATATGTGTACATTAAGAGCTTGTCCAGAAAGGACGAATTCGCAGCGATTCTCTCGCGCGTATTACGCGCGACCGTTGCGTCCACAAGGTGCGTACCAACGCGCGAGCATTTGGGGAGGAATTCAGTACGAAACATGGAGTTGAACGAAGCGGTCTCATTGTGGTTAGGTTACCGTCGCTGGAAGAGACAGAAACGAAGGGAAAATAGAATGTATTTATTACATTCAATTTAAAATCCTGTTGGCATAATCAGTTGATTCCAAATCCCATATCGCCGGTCTTTTTTCTATGTCGTCTATAAAAAACTCCGTGTCAAAATTTTGGCGCTCCATTTCCCTCGATACGTGAACTCGCTCTAGAGTTCGCGCGTTAAATGGACGCAACAAGGCGTGAGGCGTCCCTAGTATCTCGACTCGCGCACAATACGCGCGAATCAAGCGCGAGTCGAGAGTCTGGCGTAGTGCACGCGATTTACGCGCGTATTTTGAATTCGCGCGATGCTTGTGCACGCGATGTATTGGTGTCTAGTATCTCACTAACGCGCGAATGATTTCGCGCGAAACGTTTCGCGGCGAATTCGCCCTTTCTGGACAAGCTCTAAGGTAAAATGCGTAAATGACATTGGTGTCATTGGCCGACTCGTTTTGAAAAAAAAGGATACTGTCGAAAATAAATGTTTGTAACAACTTAATGAAAAAAAAACTGAGTTAACAGACATAAAAAGGACGGTGGAGGCGACATTAACACAATTTAAAATCATATATTCTCACTCACGCATAGCAAGACGTGCACAAATTAGTCTAAATATCTATGCCATAATTTTGACAGCCTCCGTGACACAGCGGGCGAGTAGCCGGCTGTGAAGCGAGAGGCCGCGGGTTCGATCCCCGCACCGAGACAAACATTTGTGTAATCCACAAATATTTGTCTCGGGGTCTGGGTGTTGTGAGACCGAAAGCCTCGTAGTTCCTGATACCCACGACACAAGACTCGTATCTTACTGTGGGGTCAGGACTATGTGTGTGACTGTTGGATGTATTATTTATTTATTTATTTATAATTACCATCATGTGGTGTTGCCGCTGCCATAAACGTTCGTGCACGAGATACGGCGGCGCCACAGACATGCCGTCGCGACGCCGCTCACCAACTGCAACACATATATTGTTACAGGTAAAGTTTTATCATCGTGAATAAGCCGGCTCGACCGGGGCAGTACCACTGGCTCACAGAAAACCGACATGCAGTGGCAGCTTAATGTTGCATTCCGTACAGTGTGTGAGATTTCCTGAGGCCTTAATCCCCCATCCATTCCTCTCCTTTAAGGTCAGCAACGCATTTATGGTTCTGAAAGTGACTATACTACACTTGGTAGTAAATCCAGTGCAATCCAAGAGTAGTGTCGACTAATGAGAATGATACAACTATCATAGGTCAACAAAATTGTGCTGGTCTGCCTAATTCAATACATTCAATTCTTGATATATTCAATTGTCAAATATGTAACTCTACATTCAATTCTTCTGATATTGTGGGTGTTCTTGAGTGGAGTGTAAGTGAGCCACTAACATCTATGGCGACTGAATGTTGGCGAAAAAACTTTTTATCTAGTGAAACTCATGTGAACTGTGATCGCTGGGTGCTATATGACATGACCTTCTTTACATAAGTCTTAAGAATATTAGTCCTTCAACTGTAGGCAGCGGGTTGGCTTTGCCCTGGTACTGCCGATATCCATGAGCGGTGGCAACCGCTTACTAGCTGATAATTAAACTGTCTATATGTATAGCTATAATATCCAGCAAAAATTTATTTGAAAAAGAAAATATAATAATGAAACAAATTATATAAGAAAATGAAAATAAGTACAGTCAATCGGGGTAACTTTGATTAACAATGGTAACTTTGACAGTCAAATCGCCAACTACTTTTTAATTTTTACGTTGACAACGTTAAGTGCAATGACTTTGAATTTATGCAATGTGTGTACACAACAAACTTCGTAAATGAACTCTTCGAAAAAAAACGAAGCTCTTAAACGAAGTTAATGTAAAAACCTTTCGAAAAGTTACTGCGCTCAACTGTTGTATTTTTTTAGTGGAAAACTTTCAGATAAATCGAGAATCGTGCTGCTATCTTTAAACAATCATAGAAATACAACTTTATGGTTTTATTGGCTTAACTATGACTCCATTGCATTTGACATTTGTTATAAATATAAAACAATGCTACCCTGAAGCCATAAAATGTTTAAAATTTATGATTCCTGTGATAATTAACATCTGTATCAAAGTTACCCATATAGGGGTTGTAACTTTGACACACAACAAAATTGCAAGTTTTTAATATAATTTACTATTTTTATAGGCCATAAATAATTTGAGAGTATGAAAACCAACCTGAGAGCACTGATTATGCTAACTCTTTTGTCTCATATTTACCATGAGTAAAATTTAGCTATAAAATATAGTTTTGATCTGTCAAAGTTACCCTGATTGACTGTACATAATACATAAAAGAAAATATTTTTCGTCAATTTATCGTTTCCTTTATGTCATTATGTATACCGGTGATACAAATAAAATAATTAAAATTTTGTTATTTAAAGCTGGCAGTGCTGCACACTAGATGCCGAAGATGATCCATTTTATATTTTTTACTAATTGAATTTTTTTACTAATACAAAAATTAGCAAATGGAGCATCGTCGACGCCCAATAACATGGTACTCTGTCGCTCGCTTGACAAAGAGTATAGAGTAGGAGTGCTCGATATGTATCGATATGTGATAAAATATCGATACATTTATTTCATATATCGAATCAATGCGATATTATCGAATCATTGAAGCCGATATATAATATCGATATATTTTTTCCGATATATGAAATATCGTACGAAATAAGGATATCGTAGAACATTTAGAAAAACATCATCAATGTAAATGATACAAAAATGTTTGTGACCACTGTCAGTAGGGAAAGAGGTCATTGTACGAAATTCTTCCTGCTCCGCGACCGGACTGTAGTACTCACGATGTGCGGGGGGAGCTCGATGTGCGTGCGGCGGGTGGAAGTGCGGGGAGGGGCGCGTGGTACTCTGTCGCGAGCTCAACAAACAGTATAGAGTAGTACTCACGATGTGCGGGGGGAGCTCGATGTGCGTGCGGCGGGTGGAAGTGCGGGGAGGGGCGCGTGGTACTCTGTCGCGAGCTTCACAAACAGTATAGAGTAGTACTCACGATGTGCGGGGGGAGCTCGATGTGCGTGCGGCGGGTGGAAGTGCGGGGAGGGGCGCGTCGGCGGGCCGTAGCAGCACCCGCCGCAACCACCCATCTGCACCCTGCAAACACAAACAACACTTGTACCGGATAACTAAAAGCGTTAATATCCGTTCTATGATCGTACAAAGGTAAGTCTGTGGTACACAAAAATACTGGTTTCGTAATGTACTTCATGTAACCGGTATGATTGGTAGTGATAAAGATACACAATAAAATTCTAAATCATGAATTCGCTCAATAGTTTATTACGCCTATCTCACATAAAATTGATGTGAATTTCCAGCTTGTTGTTGTGTTTCCTATAATGAGCGAGATACGGTAAGGTAGGCAATACATACATATTTCTTCTAGTATTGCGGATTTTCAAAAATGGACATCACTTATCATCAGGAGAGTAACTTGCTCGTTCGCCGGCCTATACTATAATAATAAAAGCGTGTTAAAAACCTTTATAGGTAAGGTTATGTTATTTTATCATCATATTACTCTGTGTGGTGTGTTACATAAGTCGAAATAAAACTGTATCTGTATGTTACCTGGTGCGCATGAGATGCGCAGGCGGCGGTCCGTCAGTGAAGGGGTGGTAGTAGCGCGGCGGCACGTGCGAGCGGGGCGGCGCGGCGGGGTGCAGCGGGGGGTGCAGCGGGGGGTGCGGCGCGGGGCGCGGCCGCGGGGGGGACGCCGCCCACTCACCCTCGACATTCTCACCACCCACTGCACTTTCAGCGCGCACCGGCGACCCGGTCAGGTCGATCACTTCACGCTGTAAACCATACGATCACTGAATCATTTCGTTATGCGAGTTGGTTATATGGATATCCAACCAGCTGGATATCATTGGATACATGATATATTTGTATCTAACTGGATATCAACACTATATAATATAGTAACAAACTCGCTATGATGACTCATTCTGACGGTTTTATTTCAAGTGTTTTTATCTTTTTTTCTTTCTAAGTCCTCTGGTGATAGTGCTCACAAGTGCCCACCCACAATGCCAAACTAATAAACTAGGAATAGGAACAAAAAATATCTATGGCCGCCTGGTAATCTCACATACCAAGCAACAAAAACTGCAATAGTGCCATATTGCACTGATTGTGTATGATCTTACACCTTGGTCAGTGCAGAGCCCACTCAAGCTGTAGAGAAGCTCTACTTCTTTTGCTATCACACAGTATTTTCTCATGCTATAATAATGATAAGGCTCGCAACATGCTGCTCGCCCTTTATCACATTCTTAAACGGAAATAAGATCAGTGAAACGCGGGAGCAAGTTGCACATCTCTTCGAATTTTTCGGTGATATAAGGCTTTTATGTTAATGTATTCCGCAGATTTACAGTTCTGCATAGTAAACGAAACATGTTAATAGTTACCACATTATTCTCTTCGGGAAGTAGTTGCACATCATCATCAGAGCTGTCAGACACCCAGTCCAGTTGTAGATCGGGTGCGGAAAGTACGCCGCCGGCAGCCGACCCCGACGCCTGCACTTGTGCATCTTGCTGTACAAAACAAATTACTTTACATTTATTGATCCATTGTCAGTGTTTGTTTGAAATATTAATTATTTTGTAACTATTTGGGAAAGATAGCAAGTTTTCGGGCCCAATATGGAGTGAGACCCACTCCTCATTCAATTTTGGGATATGAATCAATAACACATAAAGATAACTTTGGTTACAATAATTGCAGATTTGTCTACCTCTTTGAAGATTTGGGTGTAACAGAAGTTATGATATTTGTTATTAAACACAAAACTAGCGTCTTGGTATTTAGTTGCATTTTTACCTTCTTAAATGTCTTTCATCCTCATGATTGTCGTAAATATGTCGGTTATAAACGAAGATGTAGAATATTTGAATAAGTTTAAGTTCACTAGGTAATTTTTACATGCCTAAGGTGGTTGGCAATATCAAACAGAGAGCAACTGTTACTATTACACATGAATTAATAGTCATTTTCAATGATATTTTGGGATGAGATGAGGTAGTTATATTTTTATACAGAAACTACATAGTCTTTTATTGAATATATGTGTATAATATTAGTAAAAACAACTTACTGGTGCTTTTCCAGTTTTATTCTGCTCAGCAACCTGAGAAACTCTTGCCGAACTTGTGCTGGGTTGCGGTGACTGTGCCTTCACTTGTGTGTCGCCAGAGTTATCCACTTCACTAATCCTCATACTTGCATTCTCAGACTTTACAGCAACGTTTTCACTAGACCCTGCATTTGTTGAAGGGCTTGACTGGGCCCTCTCCACTTTAACATGTTGTTGTGTACCCTCAATTTTAATTGTGACAGGCTGAGAACTATCATGTGATGTGGTTTCTTGTTTGACTTGAATCTGTGGCATGTCTGGCTCTTCTTTAACTTGAGATACATTTGATGAACCCGGTACACTGATATTGTTGTGACTACACATAGTCCGTTGATGGTGATGGTGGTGATGATGATGATGGTGATGATGATGAGATCCACACTGACAACCCATAGTTACCGGACTGACTCTATGACAATCATTCGAATGTGCATGACCTACGTTATGCATGAGACTTAACCTACAGGAGCAGTTATTGTTTGGAGCACAACCATGTTCTTGTTTAATTCCAAATGGAGGTGATTGAACATTTTGTTGTTGTGTGTGTGCGAGATTTAAGTTAGTTTGACATCTTTCATTTATCACTTGAGCTATGAGACTACTGTTATCAATTGGAGCAGTTGTAGCCTCATTAGGTTCCCCTTTTATATTGATTCTAGATTCACCATCATTGTGGCTACTGCTGGAGCCACTGGTTTGAGCATTAGTACTTGTATTGCTTGGATGGTCAGCATTACTTTGTTTTCTTTTAGGAGCCGATACATTATCCTCCTCTTCAGAACTTACTTCTATTAAATTTGATGAAGCTTCATTCTCTTTTGAGTGTCTTCTTCTAGGTGATATATTGAGCTTTCGACTAGGCCTCTCGAGGCCACTTGGGACAATACCACTGTTTCCATTGGCAGTATAAGTCATGTTCAACCCAATAGTATTGTCCGTAATATGTGCTTGGCTTGGTGGCAGTGTATAGGGCATGTGTGATGGCAGATAATTGTGGTTGTCACTTACCACAATTACATTGTTATGGAACGGGGCAGTTAGATGATCACGGTAATGTCCATAATTGCGATAATAATATCCACTTGGATTGTGGTTTGTGGGTTTGGGTTGGTACCTTATATTCACTCCAGGTATGCTTCTCTGGCCTGTTGTGTTATCTGGATTATTACCCATATATTCATAGTAGGCATGTTCTAATGAGCTAGAACTATCTGGCAGTGGTTGGTATTCTTCTGGGACTGGTGTGTGAGACACGGCCGGATGTGTTAATGGTGTAATATTGTAGTCATATGGTTGGTTTGGAGTTGTTGAATGCACATAGTTTGATGATACAGGTTTAGGTCCCTGCTCGGTGACGATAGATGGTGCAGCGTCTGAATTTGATGGAAGTACTTCTACCTCATCATCACTTTCAGCAAACAGAGCATCGCATTCCATTTCCTCTGTAAATGGGATTAACATTTTGATATATTTAATAATTTATTTAAAACTTCATATGTACACATAGGTACTATAATATATACAGACACACTTAATGCCAAAGACATTCTTTCAAAGATGAGACAATGTGATATTGTTGTTTAACAGTTTTATTTATGCTACACCTGTGGACCGCAAACTGCAGCCGATGTCCACACAAAAACGAAATATGTAATATAATTAATACTTTAATTAACACATTGTTATGGATGCACTTTGATAACTCGCAGCAACATTATATATTTTTAATCTAAGAAGTTTTTTTATTAAGTAAGCTCAGTCTGTGTTACAAAACAATAAGTGGGCATAATACGTAAATAAAATACCATTTCTCAGTTGATTATCAGAAGCTGTAGATGTAAACACACTGTCTAAAATCGCGCCCAGAGACGAGGGACCGGGAAGATCCCACGAGGACGACGATTGTTCGCCTTCGTAACCTTTTTCAGTCATTTTATTTATTAAAAATATCACTTCATATTGTTCTTAATACGTATCAACAAGCCACCAAGATGTATTGTAGAAACTTTTTTCACATCGCTAATAATCGACTTCTGCCTTTTCCTTTTCGCGCCATATTATGGATTTTTGGTAAATATTAAATTAAAAGTTTAAAATTAAAGAAACAGAAATAGGATTGTAATTTTTTTAAATGACGACAGAAATTTACATGGCAAGACAAAAGCAAAGCAATATCCAAGGGATGTCAATATCGATGTATTTTTTTTCTCAAATATCGATACTATAGTGATATTAATTGGAGGTTGTTGAGGTTGAAAATTTGAATATTGAATTTAGTTTTTTAAATTCTTCGTACCTCGTTCGTTTTTTAATTATTCTTCGTTGTAAAAATGATAGGGGCCGATATAAAGTGTCATCGTGTCACCACACCCCTTTGAATTTTCATAAAGGAACACCATTGTTTGTACTAGAACCTACTTGTAACCTAGAATTGGACTACAAATTGAACGGAATGCTCAAGACTCATTTATCCGTTTTTACGGACCTGAGATCACTAGCTAAATAAGAGCTCGTAATGCTGGTATTATGGTAGCTAGAGTTGTTTAAGTACCTACAATGTTTGTTAAGGTAAAACCTCTTTGGGGTTTTAAGACTAAGTATCCTTTAAATTTATAATTAACTTTCTTGTCTTCTTAGTTCGTTGTTTATTGTTGACTAATTACTGTTGACAAATGAGTAAATATACTTACTTACTTGTGGTTTTACCTTGTGGAAATTATAGTTTTCCTCTCGACTGCTACGGCATTGCCCTAATAAAATCTATGCGCTACAAAAGAGTTGATGGTACTAAATGATTAATTGTTGCTAGTAAAATTGTATTGTAATACCATGATTCATGTCAGTTAGATAAGAGATCAGTTAGGTAAGAGAGGCAGCGTTGTAACTAGTGGACCCACATTTCACCGAGCTTATTTTCGTACCACGACGATGTCATAGGGGGCGAGCTGATTGTCCGGGCACAATTCCAGACTCCGGGCTGACACTGAGCATTTCGAGTTAGAAAAACCCAATATCATTTTACCCGACCCGGAGATCTAAATCGGTACAACAGTTGTATCGTGTACAGATTACATATGCACTACCGCAACAAAAATTGTAAATCGATATTAACTTTTATGACATCGAATCTAACATGATACATTTCGTTATGCTTCCATCCCTACAACCCTTAAACTCAAGAATAGACTATTTATAGTCTATGGTACAGAGTTAACCATAAACAACGCTTACTTAATTATTAAAAAAAATCATCTTTGGCGGGAATTCTGATAGTGCAGTTGGTGTCATTTGTGTGGTGTCATATTTAATTCATTTAATCTGTTTTTACGTGGTATAGATTTGTGCAGTAAAGATTATGAATAAAAATGGGTTGATAGCGATATTTTTCAGTAGTTAGTAACATTCTTCAAGTAATATTTTAATTTTTTAACTAACAAATGAATATCACCAGTATCCATCGACTTATAAAAAAAGGGGGACACCGCGTCCCATACATCGAAAGTGAAGTGACCCATAGTGTGCCAGAATGCTGTACGTATACGGGTCTCACGCACACACTCTCATCATAGTGCGCCAGTTTCCGCCATTACGCGACACGACCGCCTTGTGTAACGTTCACTCCAACTTGGATTAAGAAATATATAATAATGCCGACTTGTGTCATAAAACATTGTAAAAACAATTCGACATCGAAAAAGAATCGAATTTATAATCACTTTTATAATGTTTTTGGTAAAATTATTTACGTAATATTCGGAACACAAAACGTCAACTACACGTGCATGTGTTGCCAGAAAATGAATGAGGTATTTTCCCCAAAGTGTGGGTATTCCGTTGTGATTAAGAACATTAGTTCAAATATTACTAACAGACTTTAAAACAGGAGGAGGTTGTCAATTGAGCGTATATTTAATTTTTAATGTATGAACATAAATTTCCCCATTAAATATGGACCGATTTTGTTGAAATATGTTGATGTTCGATAAAGTTTGGGTAATATGCGGTCTCCTATGTACAGTAGCGTAGCTAGCACGGGTGGCACCCAGGCGGATTTGATTTGGCTGTCACCCTAAGAATGAAAACTTTAAAATGATAATTTTAATTTATTTTAACCGATTTCAAAAAAGGAGGATAGAGAAGAGGATTTCCCAATTTTTTTATATTATTTTGGGTTATGCCTGGTCGAGTGTCTTCCCAAAATCGGTGACAACCGGAGTGGAGTGCCCCCCCTCCAAACTTAGCTACGCTACTATATATATATATATAGATTGTTAAAATCTGATAACGGAATATGGAATAAAGACTCCTCCTCAACTCCTCAAACAAACAACTAAATTAAAAAATAACTCGCCGAATTGAGAACCTCCTTTTTGAAGTCTATCCAGCTTTATATCATTATGATTACCAATACATAAAATTTATCTTCAGAAATACATTGATAAGTAAATAATAACATTAATTTCTAGACGTATTTTTGGATTCAGTAAAATTTTTGTTGCGCGGCAGCGGCACAAGCCACGACTTTTTTATTAACTAATGAGAGGCTTTATTTTACAAATTAATAAGCTTGAAATCCAAAGGGCCTACTTTTGCGAAATGGCAGTCAGGAGGCTTATAAAAGCAAAAATTATAATATCTAATGAAAAACTACATTCGTACATATTATCTAAAATATTGGATTCTTTTATAGCGAATAATAATATTTTTTTCAATTTGGAATTAAAACACACTCTGGCAGGCGCCGAACATAAGATTAATCTAATTGAATGCATTTTAGAAAAATATTTGAGCTTTCGATTTCAACATATTTCCAAATTAGAAGGTATTGAACGGTCCGTGCAAAGTAAAAGGCATGTTTATAAAAAAAATACTCATTTTAAAGGATTTTAATTTAATTTTTTAGTTTTCATATACTTACCCCACAATTACACGAAATTAACGAAATTAATTGTTTGAACTAAGTACTTAATTACCATCTACATACTTTATTCAATACACACGGGCCGAATATAAAACCTCCTCTTAGGAGTCGGTTTACGGTTAAAAATGGGGAAAATTTTCATTTATGTGGTATCCCTCAACTTTCGCACACATATATCAAAAACCTGCATCACTGTCGATGTTAGTAGCGCTCCGTCCTCCTTTTTTTATAAGTCGATGCCAGTATCATATTCTCACTTGTATCACGGCGTATCCGCTCAGTAATATGCGACAGATATTTACGAATACATTGAAATATGTGTTAATATTACATATTATTATGTATCAATATTCGTTGGATTGTCGATACACAAATAAATCGAATACTGCTAATAAATAAACGACCGATATTAACTGGCCGCTAGAAAATATATTAAATATGAAATATTAGGATATCACAATTTGGTGGATTCCTGATACACGAATATATTGAATATTCCTAATATCTCAACGAAAACAGATATATTGTTATCGCCTCTAATAATGATGGGTGGTCACTGATGAACAGTGTATAGATTTTTTTTATTAAGTGATTAAATGTGATTTTTGACCAAGAGTATTAATCTACTTTGTGCGTTCGATTCGCTTGAAAAATGTCGTCTGAGAAGAATCGTACTGAAGGAAATTAACACCCCATTCTCCGGCAAGACTTGGAAATTGACTTCACCTGTGTTTCATCGTTCTTGCAAAATCAAAAAATATCTAAGACTGCCTAAAGAATAATTATCCAAAGCTATGAAATAGTTTATAAAGAAATTGGCAGCTATAGAGAATGCCGATAGAAGTGAAAACTTATAAGTATATTTATTTAGTACTCACAACTAAACTCAACTCAACTGACTCACTGACTGACGACTTACTTACGATTGACTGACCGATGACTGACTGACTGATTTCAACCATCCAAAAAACGTATAACGCGCATAGCACACGGTCAGGTATAGACGATGTGTTATACGTGTATAGTCTGAATAAACATTAGCATGTCGTTAACGCGAAACCACAAGTTTACCCCCTACCAAAAAGTACTCAAAGCGGCTAATAGGCCGGTGATTTTCCAATTTGAAACATAAATAAATTATAGTAGAATCAAACCCATTGTAAAAGGAGGAGAATACAACAAAATTGATAGGAAAAATAAATTAACGGCGATCTGAGGTCGGGAAGTGCGAAGGGGGGGGCTTTTAAGGGTAAAAAACGGTTTATCTCGATTTCCGGAAAAACTACAAGTCCAATGGAAAAAAGTTAAATCGCAAAGTTGTAGGTAATAAAAAGATCTACAACTTTTGTATACACACTTTCTTCACATAACCTCAAAATATATGTGAAAAATTCAAATAACCAAGTTTTTTGTTTTTATTTTTATCTATTATAATAAATCATTATTTTTCATGAAATTTGTTGAAAACTTACCTTTTTGTATCCCAAATACACTGTAATTTTTTTTATTTAAAATATTTATTTTTGCACCTTATTTTGACTTAATATCGAAAAAGCAGCCTAATTTTCAAACGAAAATTCTCACGTCAAAATATGAGCTTTTTTAAAAAAGTCTGTTGGTTTCTTATTCATTGAATTCTCTACTTTCTGATGGTTTAAAAAAATATATACATTACTATGGTAAATGTGCTCAGAAAATGCAAAGAAACGAACTACTAAATAACAGGTAGTAAGGCCCATACCACCTAGCCCCTTCCCCACTTCTTTATGATGGGCTAAAATTTTCCGTAGATCACTCAGGTATATAAGTTATATTAAAATAACAATAAAGAGGCATCTACGCATATAATTTAAAGAAGATTCTACAACTTTCTCAAAATATTGTAGATATGTCTTATTAAATATTAACTTATAACTTTACATTTTCTGAGCACATTTACCATAGTAATGTATATATTTTTTTACACCATCAGAAAGTAGAGAATTCAATGAACAAGAAGCCAACAGACTTTTTTAAAAAAGCTCATATTTTGACGTGAGAATTTTCGTTTGAAAATTAGGCTGCTTTTTCGATATTAAGTCAAAATAAGGTGCAAAAATAAATATTTTAAATCAAATAAATTACAGTGTATTTGGGATACAAAAAGGTAAGTTTTCACCAAATTTCGTGGAAAAAAATGATTTATTATAATAGATAAAAATAAAAACAAAAAACTTGGTTATTTGAATTTTTCACATATATTTTGAGGTTATGTGAAGAAAGTGTGTATGCAAAAGTTGTAGATCTTTTTATTACCTACAACTTTGCGATTTAACTTTTTTCCATAGGACTTGTAGTTTTTCCGGAAATCGAGATAAACCGTTTTTTACCCTTAAAAGCCCCCCCCTTCCCACTTCCCGACCTCAGATCGCCGTTAATTTATTTTTCCTATCAATTTTGTTGTATTCTCTTCCTTTTACAATGGGTTTGATTCTACTATAAATTTGTTTCTATTTTTACCATTTTCAACCGGATAATCACCAGTCTATAAAGAAGTTTTTCACTTTAAAAACAAATTCATTCATTCTAATTTCTAATTGGCACTACATAAAATTATCATACGATCATTCCATTTTATAAATCAAGCTTGAATATGCATTAGCATTCTCCTAGTCTGTGGCTTGAATCTTGTGAATTATTATCTTTCTCACAGAATAATTTATTTTGTCACCTCTTATTTGTCACGAGTTTTGGCGGGAATTCTGACAGTGCAGTTCATCGCTTATTTTAATTTATTTCATAAACTTGTTTAGAGTTGTGTTTGTTGTATAAAAGTGGTGTGGATTTGTTCAATAAACATTGACGGTGATGAACAGTGTATGGAAACATTGAAATAAGTGAATTAAGAATCGTACTGAAAGGAGTTAACACCAAAACTCCGACAAGACCTTGAAATCGACCGCACCCGTGTTTCATCGTTCTTACATTAGATTTAAGTTACTTATGAACTTAAATGACTGAAGACTTGGCAGCATGGTCTACGACCTTAGCCGGTTCCAGTAAGGAACAAATAAAACAAAAAAAAAATCTTATTTGTCACCATTTGTCACTGTCACAGAGTACTTATTAAAGTTTTATTGAAACTTGGTCGAGATGTGCTGACTGCTGGTTGTATTCGTAAAATATAATTTGCATAAATTTTGTGACATAGATTTTTATAATACAATATATACACTTTGACTTACTAGTAAATATTTATCGTGTTTGGTAAAATATAAAATACATAACTTCGTCGCATTATTCTTCACAAATCGATTTCGAAAATTATATGTCTGGGTGGACCCGGATAATATACAGAGTTTTAGGAGCTAAAAACATGACCTCAACACAATTGCCATTTTTCTTAGAAGGCGAAGTAGTGAAAGGGTTTGGCCGAGGATCCAAGGACCTAGGATGTCCAACAGGTAACACAATATTTTTCTACTTTATTACATTTGTATGAACTTCGAAATAGGTAGTTTAGTAAAACGAAGTAATGTATCCAAGTTGAAATCGACGTTAACTAAGCGACGTTAAATTACCTGTGATAAACAAATTGTAGGTATTTAAATGTGTGTCAGTAACATTTGTGTTAATACTTCGCTAGCATTGAATTCAACTGTTCAAACAAGTCAGCATTGTTATCACAACATAACATAAAATGAAATAGGAAATTTTAAGATACTCTTGTTTGTTTAATAGATATCTCACCTGAAACTATGAAGTATCTATATACCAGGGTTCGAAAATATCCGATATTTATTATAAATATCAAAATATCGGATATTTATGATATATATCCGATATATATCAAGTTTGATATATATCCATTTTGTATGAAAGCCATATTATTATTTTATTGTATTATTTATGAATACTGTTTGCATATGTGTTACATACACATACTAAACTTATAAAATAAAAAAATGGTGTTTGGATAAGGCAAAATCAACTAAAAACCATAAACTCTTCTTTTAGGGCATAAGTGTTGCCACATTTATGGATTAAAACTTACCATTAGGGGTATGTTTTAACACTACTCCCACGCCATCTATATTTGGGAAGTCGAAATACAGTAACAAACTCTAAAAATTACTTAATAACATAAATTTTTTAAACCATTTTTGTATTGCAATATAATATAAAACAAATATTGATATATATCACAAAACCCAGCTTGATATATATCGGATATATATCGGATATTTATCATGATATATATCCATTGATATATATCCTCGAACCCTGCTATATACAGCATAAGATTAACTAGGATCTGTGTCAAGATGGTACAATTATGATGGCTACTGTTTTTACTAACTCAACTAAAAATATTTAATTCAATATAACTTCCAAAAAATAATTCAATATAACTTCCAACCCTATAATTAATAATACTATAGGTAAGACATCTTTTCCTAATGAAGGAGTACTCAAACCCAGTAAGAATCTGGATAAAAATAAAGGTACAGGCTTTGATGTCATACATCTCATTTTCATAGTTGAATGTTGCAAATAACTCTTCTACCCCACTGAATTATATTCAACCATTCTATTCCTACTGGCACCTTTCTGCAAGTGTGGAAAGAATGTCAGGTTATCCCCAGTCTAAACTCTGGTGAGGCTGTGTCAGTTAAAAGTTACAGACAGAATATCAATTTTAACTGTTTTACAAAAATATTTGAAAAGTTGTTTTCCAGGCACAATAAGCAAATGATATACCCCATCAGTCTGGCTTCAATAAGGCTTGGTCTAAAACAACTAATCTCGTTTCACTTTTCTCTTTTATTATTGACTCAGTTGACTCCCAAATCCCTGTAGTCACCATGTATACTTATTTAAGCAAAGCCTTAATAATATCACAAAATCTTTGTTTATAGGCTTTTTCTATTTGGATTTACAGGTATCCTACTTCCTTGATTTACCTCATACTTAAACAATTGCTTGTCTAGTGTTGTGATAAATGGGTACTCATCAAAATGTATTGAAGCTACATCTGGTGCTCCTCAAGGCTGTGTGCTTGGACCAATTGCAAACTGGCAAAATATATAAATTCCATAAATAACATTGTACTTCTACAGACTGACATAGATAACTAGCACTGTGGTGTACATGGAATCATATGGACCATAATATAGATAAATGTAAAGATTTTGGATTTTGGACTTTGACCGTACTTTGTCCGGACTTTGACAGGACTTTGACCGGACATTGACAGGACTTTGACCGGACTTCGATCAGACTTAGACCGGACTTTGACGGACTGGAGTGCAGTGCAGTGCAGTGCAGAACAATCCAATGAAGTGATAACTTCTTATGGGAGGGTAAACCGCTTCGTATCGTAACACGTTACGGCGCCCCTCTGTTTGGTTTCCTTTCTCTCACGCATACGGCAGCAGTAGGCAGGCTCCTCCGCTCTCACTTTAACCCACATTAGTTTAAGTTATCACTTCTGTCGGGCGTCCTGAGACGTAGATGTGTAACAGCCGTCCACTTTTTATTTATTTTTATATGATAGAGCAATGATATATTAATGTCAGCAATAAAACTGAAACTATTTATTTATAAAACGTCTTCAGTAGGCAATTGACTCATAATGACAATAACAATCTGAGAAGGGGGAATGTTTGGTAATAGACTAAATCCTGTTCCCACAACCAAAATAAAATAAGCGGAGTAATTTTTAATTCGTAACTATATCGTTTCTATATACAGATTACAGATACATCATATTATTGAAAATCCCAAAAATATGCAATTTAAAAATAATTTTTACATTAGGTGTAGCCAGTAAAAAGTAGTTTGTTTTTCCCGTATGTGTGCGAATTTTGGTAGGCAATTCGTGTAAATGTAAAAACATTGAACAGAGGACGGTGGTAATAATCACTCAAGTTTTAGGAAATTTATTGCCAATGTTTAGTGGTCTCATTACGAAGGGTGCTCAAGATCGGGCGAAGTAGGAAGTATGTATGTAGAAAGGCGGACCCTGGCACCAAGCCGGGATAACGCACAGGCAGAAAGAAAGTAAAAACTGACGTTCTCGTCTGCCAGGCGCAACTGATTTTATATTGGTATTTCCAATCACGACCCTCGCTTCACCCCGCATAACTGGCAATACTTAGTAGAAAAGACACAACTGGGTAAGGCCGTAGTTTTTTCCACTTTTTAACATAAAGTAAAAAAAATAAAAGTAACATAAAAGCAACATAATTTATAATACAGGTGCGAACATAACGAAAGATTAAGATTAAGGTACTTTACCAAAAAATAAACATAAGTTGTGCTAATGTAACGTAAAAGTTTATGGTACAGGTAACATAAAAGTATCATAAAAGCGAAATATTTTTGATGTAATTAGCTTATAATTTCAAAACTAAAAAGATTTGCGACGTTATAGATGTTTTCTCGATAAATATAAGCTATGTCGCCTAAAAAAATAATACAATGAACATAAACAAGTGTCTACTTACCTTAAAAATATCACAAAACTGTTTCTGAATTTCACTGACGAAAAACTCGTGCACTGTTTGAAACAATCCATAGGCCACAGTATGGTGACTTCTTTTTCTTTTTTTTTATTGTTCTGCTTAGGATTGCCCGTTTAATTTTACATATTCTTCGAATACTATTCAAAGACTTCATTTACTTACCAATATTGGTAACATAAAATAGTAACATAAAAGTGTAAAAATTGATGACCTGTTTTAAAACAGGAATAAAAAATAAATAAACGCTCTTTTAAAATAATGAAATATTGGATTTAATTGCTCAAACCTTGTAATTTTACATAAACTAAAAATTATATGGCTTACTTAACAAAATATTCGTAATTTTGTCAATTTACTATCTGATGAAATTTATGTTCATTTTATTTTTGTATGAAAACGTAAATCCTTAATATCGTTAAAATTAAATTATACAAAAACTGTTATAGTTACGGCTAATTCGTAAAAGTTGTTTTTACCCTAAAAACTAATCTACAGGATAAAATTATCAAAGCTGGTAAAAAGTGCTAATTGTTTATGATATTAATATGAACGTGACTGGTAATGAAAAAGTGGAAAAATCTACGGCCTTACCCAACTACAACAACGCCCGGCTATTTTTCGTAATATAAGATGAAACGGCATACCTACGCAGAACCGTCATTTCTTCGTATGATCATCCGGTAATGTGTTAATTTTATAATTTAGTATATAATATATTGTAAACTAATACGACGCTTGTACTTAATTGTGTCTTCTCAATTTTTTTATATGAAAGAAATGTATTTTTTATTTAGTTAATATTACATTCTAAATCAGAAGCGTAATTTTATTTATTAAAATTTTTAGGGTTGCGCTTAGTTTTAGACAGTTTAAAAAAATATATCAGATACGTCTTTTTTCCTTGTGGCGGCAGTATAGATCGTGAGTAATAAGTAAGTATAGTTACGTCATGCCAAAGAACGTGTGTAATAATTATTAATGTTTTACGAAACTGATTGACTACGCCAAAAATACACAACGATTTGCTCGAAGCACTCTCTGGATCAAGATTTTGTCTAATACCGGAAGTATAGAGAATTATAGAAATATAGAATATATAGACTAATAATGAGTTCATCATCATCAGCCACAGGACGTCCACTGCTGATCATAGGCCTCCCCCAAAGATTTCCAAACCGACCTGTTGGAAGCGGCCTGCATCCAGCGACTTCCTGCGACCTTTATCAGGTCGTCTGGTCACCTTGTAGGCGGACGTCCAACGCTGATAATGATAAGAGTTACTGGACAATAATACAAAAAAGAAACTATTATAAGAAAACAGAAAAAATTGGATGCATTCATGTTTTTATTATTGGTTTGAGTAAAGGTGGGCGTGTAGTGGGAAATTACCACCATATTCTTCGCACGCGAGTTTCCTAATGGCGAGAACTGCCTTGTGACGTACATACTATGTTGTGCATCTTTTTTCAGTCACTTGTCAACTACCCCTTCCAGCAGATTTAAATGGCTTCTAACTTATTTACTTGTTTTAAATATTTTTCGATAATAGATTTCAGGAAACGTAAATTATTTGTAAAAAAAATACTAGTCAATTACCCTATTTCCTTTAATTATAATACGTCAGCGGCACGAGAATCTTAAAACAGTAACTATTCATATTAACAAACGATTATCAATAACCGATTAATTGTGCAAGGTGCAGTGGCGAACTATAGAGTGGCAGGGATGGCAAAATGCCACGGGCCTCCAGACTGAGAGGCCGCGAGCTCAGAAATATCCTAACATTTTTAACAAAATTTAGTAAAATAATATTTTTTTTGTTAGTGCATACTTCAATCAATTAAAGTTGGATATAACTAAATACCATATACAAAATCAAATAAATTATTCAGATTTATTTGATTTTGTATATGGTAGATTAATAAGAAAAGGATCAATTTTAGAACGCATCCATTAGTTGCTTCATTTTTTGTCGCGGTACTTTGGTGGCGCGGGCGAGCTAGTGACGCTCGGGGATTCCTGCATTTTGTTAACCGAGAAAGTACTTTTCTGAAAGTGGGTACTGCTAGTTTATTTTTGTTGTATTCATGTCTTTTATAATGGCGGTTATACAAGATATAAGCAATAGTCCATAGTCAAAAAAAAAACATTTTGGCGCCATATACCCACTTGATTCTTTGATGTTACTCTCACTGTTTCTACTTGTAATTTATCTTTTCGTGGTCAAAGGGAAAAGACATAAATCAATGGTTCAAATCCCAAATGAAATTTAGACTTGAACCATTGCTAAATTTTTTTTTTTTGGCTCTTGGGATGAACTATAGGGGTCCCTGCAAATAGAATACTGGTGACCCCTGCAGTATCTCAACTCAGAGCTAAAGGATTAAGGGATGGGCAAGGTATAGAAAGAGGGGGCATGCCCCCTCGGGATAACCGGATATACACTGGCTGATCCCGGAACGCGACCTACACAAGGTGTGTCACAATGGCAGGTTTTAACACCAGTTTACGGTAGTCGCTATCCGAGCGGGTACGAATATTCTACCACCACAACTTTCATCCCCTATTTAAACCCTTCAGGGGTTGAGTTTTGAAAAACATAGTAGCCTATGTCTTATTCTGATGTATAAGCTATATTATTGTAAAGTTTCATTAAATTCCATTCAGTAGTTTTTACGTGAAAGAGTAACAAACATCCATCCATCCATACTTACAAACTTTCGCGTTTATAATACTAGCTTTTGCTCGCGGCTCCGCCCGCGTGATCTGCTTTTTCCGGGATAAAAAGTAGCCTATGTCTTATTCTGATGTATAAGCTATATTATTGTAAAGTTTCATTAAAATCCATTCAGTAGTTTTTACGTGAAAGAGTAACAAATATACATCCATCCATTCTTACAAACTTTCGCGTTTATAATATTAGTAGGATTACGTTAGCTTTAGAAACCTTTGCTAGAAGTTTGTCCTTTCATTATCTACTAGTCGAGATTAGCGCATAGATTGGATACTCTTTGTCTGATAAAAGTGATAATTAATGTTGTGTGAGAGTAAATTAAATAAATCATATTTTTTGGTAAATATATAACACATGCAAATATACTGTGTGGTGGTTCGGACGCCAAGGCCGATCTTTTTCCGATCTTTGTCCGATTTTTTTTAGTATTTAAGGAATTATTACAACAGTTATTACACAAAGTACATTAAAAGGGACATAGAGTGCTCGTGACAATCCAGGCAATGATGTTTTTAAGTATTCGCGGTTTTGAGGAAAGCTACTTTTAGTGCCAATCCCATTTTACAGTTAATATAGCTGAGATATCTCTGTGCAAGCGTACACATAGCAGATTTTTTGCTTCACTTTTGCCACGCGCAATGTACGTAATTATCTTTTTAAGTACATTTATGTCCTGTTAATTCACAATGAATAAAAATATGCTTCAGAATACTGATTTTTGAATATAGTTTCCTGCAGTTTTAAATAATTTACTATCTAGTCAAAAATTAATTAAAAATTATAATACAGTCAAACACATAGGTTCTGAGCCAAACGAGTTTTTTTTTTACTAGCCCTGTATTATACGTGTCCCACTGCTGGGCACAGGCCTCCTCTAATGAATGAGAGGAGGTAGGCCTTAGTCCACCACGCTGGCCTAATGCGGGTTGGCGGACTTCACATACCTTCGAAAAATCTTATCGAGTTCTCAGGTAGGTATGCTGGTTTCCTCACGATGTTTCCTTCACCGTTAAAGCAAGCGATAATTAACAATTAATATACACGTAACTTAGAAAAACGACGAAACTAGATTTATTCATAATAAAATAATATCTTGTTTAAACTAGGAAGGACGTTTGCTCTTAAAACGTCCGCGTTGAGACTAATATTTACATATACACAAACATATAAATGTTTGTGTACTCTAAGTACACATCACAATTAATCAAAATGTTTTATTTTCAGCCAATTACCCACTGGAAGTTGTGAAATCACTTCCGAAAGACTTAGACCCGGGAGTGTATTATGGATGGGCTCAAATAGACAGTGGTCCTGTTTATAAAATGGTGGCCAATATTGGTTGGTGTCCATTTTATCAGAACAAACAAATGTCTGTAGTAAGTAAATATTGTATTTTTGTGTGTGTAATGATAAGAAAGGATTAATTTCAAATTCACTAGTTAATAAAAACAAAATCTTTATATTTTGCCTGATTATATGTAAGATAACAATCGTAAAATTACAAGATAGATCTTGTAAAACAAATTTTATTATGGGATTTGAATTGATATCATATATTCAATGATAATGTATGTAGGTACTAAAAGAAGTAATAAAAACTTTGAAACCGATTTCACATCTCGAATCGCGGTGCGTGCGTGAACATACATAAAAATTATTTACCGACGAATTCAGAACCTTACTGGTGGATATTCATTATCACCCGGATAGCGACCACCGTACCCATTGTGTTAAAACTTGCCACAGCATCTACGCCTTTTTTGAATCGCGTTCTAAGATCAGCTAGCTCTCCCGACGGTTTTGCGACATGGCTTGATGGTGGTTTGGGGCGGGTGTATAAGAGTACATACCTGTATTACTGTGCTTGCATCGGTCATCCTCCTGTCCTGTCGCAGGCCCCTCGATTTGCTTATTCTCTATTCGGAGTGTGAAGAAGCATTTATACACGCCGGCATGATTCTATTGACTACCGATAAATTCATAGTTTGTCAGTGGTCGCTGGCTTTTTGCGGTTTGTTGCGCTTACCATCAGGAGTTAGCGCCTAAAGCGCTCACCCGAAAGTCCGGTGAAGCTGTATACAGCCGACTCTCGTCAGGCTTACAGCAAGCGTCAACACAAAAAAAGCAGGGGTAGTGCCGTCACTTTGCCGTGCCCGTATAAAAAAGGGCCTCTTTCGTTTTGAAATTGGTAAAACACCTTTCCAATAGACAAATTTCTATGAGTTAGTATTAGTGGCAGATTCAGAAAATAAATTTTGATTAAGCAATGTTTGGCGTTGGGGTCTAAGAGGGTCTATGAACTCAGGACCTCACCGCACCGGTTTCTCAGCCATTTACGCTGTGCCACTAGGCGACCTCGTGATCAAATTAATGACTATTGATTGTTTTGAAAAAAAAAACTGTGTAATATCTTATCACTCAGGAACCGGGTAACCCCGGGTCGGTTGTAAGTAAACTACTCGCATGGTAGAGCCTATTAAAATATAAAATGCATGGTGCTTTACATCTGGCTTTCTTATGTTGGAAAAGGCCTCATGCCCGAGGTTAATACATCCTTAATTCATTAGTTTGTTTCTCGCTTTGCTATGCCGGGAAGTGGACAATTTAAAAAAAAACTTAATTCTATGTGATAAATTTCGTTACGGGATGAAGACAGATTAGTATTTCCAGAGACTCACTGAGCTGCTCAGGAACAACAATATACGATCCAACGCCACTGTCCACCCTGGTTTAGGTACCGTAGTAACTGATGTGTGTGTTGGTGGGAACATAAAAAAACCCGGACCCAATGTTCCTTTTAGAGATTTATGCCCGTATAAGAGACAATAATTTAACACTAATTCCATAAGGCCGACAACCCACCGACATTTTTTGTGGTTTGATGGTGCCCATGGGCGGCGGTGATCACATTCCATCAGGTGACCCATTTGTCAGTTTGCCCCCTTCTTTTTGATTTTGTAATTGCCAAACCTATACAAGTACAACAAGGATGCAATATGAATTACGAGTAACATCAATTTATTTGCATCCGCTTAAACTAGAAGGATTAGGGAACATAATGCAAGAATAAAATATTTTTTGTTAAATAATTTACTACCATTTGTAAATGGATGTGAAATCATTTTATCGGATTGGGCCTAATTATGTTTATTACAGCATATTATTGCTGTCGATAATAATAATGGTTGTACTCTTACATAATACAACTTTGCGAGTTAAATCTACGGAGCTCACAATGTTCTAATTTGATAACAACCATGGAAGATAATGATAAATGTGTGAACTTTGTCTGAAATGTTTACATTTTTGACTGGAAAGTCAAATGCAAGTAACATTTAGAGATCGAAACTAGTTTTCCTTGATATTTCCGAAATCATGGTTAGCATCATTTGCAGTTTGTGTTAAAATTTCTAAAACTTGTAACGCTACAAATCAAGGTGACCCTGGGTAATATTGTAACCACCTACCTACGTAGTAGCTATTCATGAATATTAATATAATCATGTTTTATAATTTATAGCTTTTGCTCGCGGCTCCGCCCACGTGATCTAACAAACAAACAATCAAACTCTACAGCTTTATAATATTAGTATAGATTTGGGTAGCTTAGCAACGGAAGCCTTCAAATATGAATAATTTTCCCCGTTTTTGCAACATTTTTCACTGATGCTTGGCTTCTAATGGTCGCAGCGTAATTTTATATATCCTAAAGCCTTCCTCGATAAATGGACTATCCAACACAAAAAGAATTTTTCAATTCGAACCAGTAGTTCCTGAGATTAGCGCGTTCAAACAAACAAACAAACAATCAAACTCTACAGCTTTATTATTAGTATAGATTACTTCAGGCACGTTTTAACAAGGACTTGAATCCAGAGGAACTCATTTCTGAATTTGGAAGTTTTTTTGAACACCTTACACGGACCACTTTTAAATGTTAATATCAGAAGTAATTTCAATTTTCAGGATGCATTTTTGCTCTCAGAATTAAAGGGTTATTTTAATAGATTTCAATATTAAATTAAAAATGAAACATTTAAAGATATTAACATTTTTATCCTTCAATGGCGAGGCATAGCACCCTAGCCACTGGTGGTTAGGACTCCAAATTAACGAACCTCCTTACAATGCGTGCTATATCTAATAACAACCCCATCTGAATCTGACTTGATCAAACGACCAATTTACAATTAATTACTATTATAGTTTAATTGATTGAGAAATAAACAAAAATAGAAATTAAAATACGCATTTTGATAATGATGCATATTTAGTACTATTAGGTGCATATTTCACCTTTTTAACACGCTTTTTATTAGAGTATAATCTGAAGTCTAGTAACGATTATTCTTGGTCTAAGTTCCCGGGTAACATCGAGATGGGTGGAGGTCACCCATCTGTTTACCGAATGAAAAATATATTTTAGGGTATAAAATGTGTTGCTGAACACATACCAATAGGGTTGCCTAAATAGGGTCAGATGGGTGAAGGTCGTTATTACCCGGGATCCTCTACTATTTTATGCATGATTCAGCTTGACTACTATCATGTAACTCCATCTATTGGCTATCATGAGTACTATGGATTGTGAATTGCGATTGAGTTATATCAGCAGTGGGCTATTCACTGACTATTACGTTTCGTAAATTACCGCTAGATGTCGTTCTGTCGCAATAACTGCCGGCAGGCGGCAACAATGCACTGACGATTCTATTGGCATTGATGATGTCCATGGGCATTGGGCAGCGATGATGATCACTGGTACCTGATGGTACAGGCGAGCCATTTGCCCGTTAGCTCCTCTTACATAAAACTACTAATTCTGCCATGGAGGTTTAAACACGTATGACATAGTTATGCAGTAAGTAAACCATTGTGCGATCTAGTACGACATATATATTGAGTATAAACTCTCGTAATCAGTATCTAGATGGGTGACCACTTAGTGGTTTTTCAAAAGAGTATCTCCATGCTTCAGATGACATGTTAAAAATATGGTCTCAGCTGTTATCAACCAACTGCTAAGTCCGAGTCCTTCAGGTGGCTTGAAAACTTATGGTACCTGTATCCTACAATACTGCCTACAATCAACTTGTTTCAAACCTGCTATTTCATCATCATCATCATCAGCCACAAGACGTCCACTGCTGAACATAGGCCTCCCCCAAAGATTTCCAGACCAACCTGTTGGAAGCGGCCTGCATCCAACGACATCCTGCGACCTTTATCAGGTCGTCTGTCCACCTTGTATTTATTGCATTGATTTATTTCGATATATTATTCTGAATAAATTGTCTTAAAAGAAACATATATATTAAATATTCTACTTTAAATTCCAGGAAACACATATTATGCATCAATTCAACAACGACTTCTATGGGTCTAATTTGAAGATATCCCTTGTTGGATATTTAAGAGGAGAAATGAATTTTAACTCTCTGGATGCCCTGATAGCACAGATCAAACAAGATATACAGAATGCTGAAGATAATCTAACGCAAGAAAACGCTTTAAATCTAAAAGCACACAACTTTTTTACACACAACAAACAAGTATGATGTATGTTATAATTTAGCCATTATATAATCATCTCAGTTTCTTATGGTTTTAGTAGGTAACTTTGGTCCAAACTAAGAAAACTTATGGCCTGATTAGGACAGGCACTCACACTGTCTACCCCTTAAGGGATACAGTTGCGAGCTTATGTTATATAAGGAAAAGAAAAACAAACATCCAATATTAAAATTCCATAAAGTAGTTGACTTCATCAACTACTTTTCCCAATATGGTATTCCCAATATCTATTTTTTTTTATTGTTGGACAAATTTAAGGTTGGCTTAATAAGTTAACTGCTAAAAGCTATATAATTTGAAATGATGTTTACTTTGTGTATAAGAATATATTTTGTTTTTATATAATTGTTATATTTGTTGAAATCTTAAAATTTGTTTTATCTATTAAATTTTATGAACTCTAATGTGCTGTATGATGTTACGTATGAAGTACACACTACTTAGCATAAATATCACAATTAAGTGCAATAATTTGTCGAATTCCTGAAATGTGATAATATATTATTATTATAATAAATAATCTAAGTATAAAATAAATGACTTACAAGAACTTGTTTGTTTCCTTTTGAAATCAATAAAATACACATTCCCTTTGAAAAAGCCTTTATTTTTAATGCTCTGATGGATCCATATTAAACAATTTGTAAAACATCACTCTTTCAGACAATCGGAAATAAAGATAATATCTTAAAATTAATGTGGCTCTCTCCAGGATATTAATGTTGTTTTCTCCTAAATGAACATCCTGAAACAAAATTAATGATAAGTTATTTCCAAAAATAATCAGTGTTCGAGGATATATATCAAGATATATATCCGATATATATCAAGCTGGGTTTGACGATATATATCAAATGTTTTTTTAATAATATATTGCAATACAAAAATGGTTTGAAAAATTAATATTATCATGTAATTTTTAGAGTTTGTTACTGTATTTCTATATACAAATGTAGATGGCGTGGGAGTAGTGTTAAAACATACTCCGTAATGGTAAGTTCTAATCCATAAATGGCAGCACTTCTGCCCTAAAAGAAGAATTTGTTTTTTAGTTGATTATGCCTTATCTAAAAGTAGATTTTGCAATATGCAAACAGTATTCATAAATAATACAATAAAATAATAATATGACTTTCATACAAAATAGATATATATCAAACTTGATATATATCGGATATATTGAAATAAAACTAATTTAAACGGATTTTATCGCGGTTTTTTATTAATTTTGATCCCGACGTTTCGAAGACTTTTCAGCCTTCGTGGTCACGGGGGGGACCCCCCGTGACCACGTAAATTAGTTTTATTTCAATGAGTAATATTCGCGTAAACGTAAGAAATCATTATATCGGATATATATCATAAATATCCGATATTTTGATATTTATAATAAATATCGGATATTTTCGAACCCTGAAAATAATAGAGTCATACAATGAAACATAGCTACACAAAAATACACATTGTGATTTGTGATAAGTAAATGTTAAGTTTTTGAAATGTAATAATGGTTATAAAGCTATAGACTCAGGCCCAAACACTGAAATGCTACTCAACTGTCTAAATGATGGGTTCTAATTTAATAGAATTATAAAAAGAATTTGGACAGAAATATACTACACTACAAAATAATAAAAATAATAAGAACTAATGGACTATATGAACTATTGTTGGCAATAAGCCTGATATTATGGAAGTAGATTGATTGGCCTGCAGGGCAATACTTGATGATGTATTCATTCTGCATGACAAAAACCTTGTTAAAGCCGAAAAAGACAAAATGTCCAAATATTTAGACCTGGCCCATGAGGTCACTGGCATATGGGATGTGGACTCGACAATCATTGTCCAGATAACCCTTTCTGCTAAATGAGTTGATACCAAAGAGTCTCAACCAACACCTCCAGAGGCTCTCAATTGATTGTTGGGTCAAGAGGAAGATTCAGAAAACGAGGTTATTAGACATGGCACACATTATAAAGAGGTTCCTCATTCTGGAATCCTGACCACTGGAGGCTTGGATTCTTGGCCTTGCCATTGGAGGATGATACTTTTTATATATTTAAAGTTTTGTTTTTTATGTACAATAATTAAAAATGTAAAAATATCCTTTTAAAACAAGTAATATTGAACATAAAAATAATAATCATGTAATATGCTGTATAAGTAATTTTCATTTTTGACGAATATGAAGGTCACAAATTGGAACTGTGTTGCAGTATGTATCTTTTGATATTACTTTTTCAATAGTTAATTAAATATTCCTTGAATTTATAAAATCATGAGTTTATCAATAAGCTGCAACAGAAATATTTTTTGTTATGGCCCCTGAACTTATTTTGCTTATACAACGAGTCATATATTTTATATTGAATAACAAATCTTTTAGTTGTGCAATACCTCAAAGTCTAATGAAACTTTGGCAAGATACTAATACCATAAAATCATGCCTCTAACATTGTGTAATTCTTAAAAGGCTCCACCATTTCAACAGTGATTTTGCCAACAATACAGATAAACACATATATATCTCTATCTACACAGTAAACATTCAAAGTTACCTAATGATTAAGCTTTACTAAAATACCATATAACATTGTGCAATTATGAAACTAATAAATCACAACATGCAGAAGACTACTTTAATGGTCTTAAATAAAATTGTGATAATGAAGGTTATACAAGGAAATGTACATGGTATAAACTTATTATAAATATAAACAATACATCAATTATTTCTAACTAGCAATTCTAGCAATTACACCAAGACGATTCTATGCAGTATTTGAAAAGCTCTGCATCAAAATCACTTATTTGTAAACATAGGTATTACATTACAAATAGATCTTAAAATTAAATAAAACTGTTAAAACAAGTACATTATTACATATACATACATTTTTTAATGCTCTTCTGAAACATTAAAAACCTTGGGAAATGACTCACCTTCAGTTAATCTAGCGCGGCCTCCAGTGGGCTGGCACAGGATCGTCGAGCATCCCGCGCAAACAACCACCCTCTGCGCGTGACTGAACACCGTCGTTATTTTGTAGCAGCCCGGGCATTTCACGTCCATGAAATACGAATTCGGATGTGGCACCAGCCTCTTCAACTTGTGTTTCCTCTTCTCAGACGCGGGCGAAGGGTGCAATAAATCAATTGCGAGCTGTAAACACGCATTTAGGTTATTTCACAACTACGTGTAAAACCATTTCACATTTGTTTTGTTTAGTCATATATATTTTACTTCTTCTGCAAGATTTAACACTAAAACTCAATATTTCGTAGTTTAACCATGACAAATTCACATGGAACTTGATTTTTTTGTCATATTATTCTGACATGTCAGTGCCTGCCATGTGTACCTATTCGTTTGTTTCGACAATACATCAATTCCGACTGAATTGGGAAAAACACTGTCTGCATTTGATAGATCGTGATTTGGAACAAACGCTTTCTCAGAAATACATTATAAAAATCATTTCACTACAATATTATCTGTTATCTTTAATAAAAATACACACCGGCATGGTTACAGCTTAATGCAGAACCGGAAAAGGAAAGGCACCCACTATGACAGAGACAAGTATAGAACGCCACAAACAACAGAATATAATACGTTCAGTTAAAAGCTTGGCGAAAATTATTATTATGCTAATTTGGGTTTATGTAGTGCTTGATTGAACCGACTAAATTGATTTTGAGCTTGTTGCTATTTTAGTAAATTATGCGGGCAATTATTTTATATTTTGAAATTAAAATTGAACATTGAATATACACGCAATGGTTTTATAAATTCAATTATATAGGAATGCGTCTGCTAATTTTTTTATTTCGTAGATTTATTTACATTGCATCTCTTATTTTTTATTTAATTTCATTAGATCTCATATCTTAAATCCGCCCCGTTTATTACGACACCGGGTAACATGTCCACTATCCATCTCTATCATCATTTGCTGTAAAATTAAGAACCTACCAAGAGCTTGTGCGAATAAAAAACATTTTCACTGAGTAAAATGGGTTAGCAAAAATTAGGTTACTTGAGGTTTTTATTTTTTTCTCGTTTTTTTTAGTATGAAACTAACAAGTATTGTACCATTTTACAATCCTGATTAAATTCGCCAACTTTTAATGGAACTTGCCAAGGCACTCTAGTACTTTTTTTAAAGGATGGCCTTTCAAAGTCGACAAATTTTGAAAATTTTATTTTCATAGTTTAACAAATATGTAATCTTAATTCTAGGAAACTTGGGGCAATTTTGTCATTATTTTTAACTGTGATTCTAGAAATGTTATTTAGGGTCACGGATCCAAAGTTTAAATGAACAAAAATAATAAAAATTAACCACAATAACCGAAAAATGGTTACACTTTGACCCAATTTCTAGGTTTTTCTTAAATGCCCATAATTTTCAAACTGCATGAGATAGATTTTTTTTCTGATTTTTCTCATGATGGTTACAATCAATCCTGTCACCCTGTTTCGGCTTGACGTTGAGTTCTCGGACACCCGATATACTTATGTTTGCATATTTTATTCTAACATAATAATATAAAATATAACAACAGTTTATTTGTCTCTGATAACAACTGGCAACCCTACTACCAAAAATCAAAATAGAATATTTTTGAAAAAAAAAGCGCGGGAAACTTGGTCGTGGCGGGAGCGTTTTTTCTTATGAAAATATTTTATATATAAATTTATCTAAAAAGTGATCAGTTTTGTTATAGTTTGTATATATTTCTTATTATTAGTTTTGTAAAGTAGTTTGTAAATATTTTCTTCGTTGATAGGTAAGTTTTTTGTACATAATTTAGTAATTTAAAATGAACGAGCCCCCGGATCCCGGGGGTGGCTCGACCCCTCACGTAGCTGCATACGTTACCGTGGAGCAGTCAGAATCTGGCATGGATACTGATTGTTCCACTAGTAATAGTAATAAAAATTTAAGGAAGCGCAGCCACGCGAAAGCCACGAAAAAAGTATGTAGGCAATGTAATAAGAAAAAAAGAATTAATAAAATGGCTGTTGACGAAACCAGAGAATCATGCAAATGTTCAGACAGTGATCATAACGTACCGACATCCTCACCGACAATTTCTGGGACTTTAAGTGGAACTGATAACACTTCCCAGAAAGTCCCGGAAACAACTCAGATTGGTAGAAAATGTTACACATCTACTGACTTGGCGCCATACATAATTCATGTTCAAAAGATTCAGAAATGCCCAAATGATAATATAATATTACATCCTCTTACCTTTGGAAATTTTTTGAAGAAAAACAATTTTAAAAATATTATTAATGGTAGCGTTAAGCGAATTGGTCGCAATAGAGTCACTTTATCATTCTCTAATTATAATGACGCAAATTCGTTCCTCTTATATGGGGGCTTAGAGGACAATAATTTTAAAGCATTTATCCCTACATTTAGTGTGACTAGATTGGGTATTGTTAAAGGTATTCCAATAGAATGGTCCGAAGAGGATATTATTGGTAACATTTCTGTTCCAATTGGGTGTGGGCCAATATTGAAAGTAAGACGCTTAAATTATAAAGCTTTTATTGATGGTACGGTTACCTGGAAACCGTCTCAGACGGTAGTTGTGACATTTGATGGTCAGATGTTACCAAAACGTATATTTGCCTGTTATAATGCCTTACCAGTGGAATTATACCACTATCCGACTGTCCAATGTTACAACTGCTGTCGATACGGTCATACTAAAATTCAATGTCGAGGGAAACCACGGTGTTTTAAATGTGGGCAGGCTCACACTGGCGAGTCTTGCAATGTTGAGAATGAATGTGCACTGTGTTGTTTGTGCGCAGGGTTTCACTTTGCCACCAACAACTCTTGTCCTGAGTTCCAACGTCAAAAAAACATTAAAATATCTATGGCTGAAGATTGCATATCTTATTCTGAAGCTGCTAAGTTGCATAAACCAATTTCTAAACCGTATGCTGACGTTATATCAGACACTAAACATTCAAAGTCTGCTGGTGTACTAGTTAACCAAACATCTAATCAAAATTCATCTTATAAAAAAACAGTTTATTCAAAAGTTAAAACTCGTACAGATCTTACAGCTGGTTATGACCAGGTCAAATATAATGCATCATTGAATGAATATAACAATATATCAATATCTGGAAACGGTCATGCCTTTCCATCTGAAATTAATAATAACAGCAAAGTTCCTCAATTATCTATGACAGAAATTATAACTACATTGTTAAATGTTCTCTCACAAAATAATGTGTTTGTACCGTCCAACGTTGCACCAATACTCGAAACTACTATAAATAATTTAAATAATGGGTTATACAAACATAATCCAATGGAATTGCCGGAGTATAAATAATAAAAAAAGTGATTTAATATACCTTGTAAATAAATATAGTCCAACTATAATTACTCTTTCAGAAACATGGTTAAAACCTCAGTATAATTTTAGAGTGCCTAAATATACTTGTATAAGAGAAGATAGATATGATGGCTATGGTGGTGTAGCCATTTTAGTTGCAAAAGATTTACCATACAAAATTATATCTACTCCGTCGCATTCTAGTGAATTTTCTATAATCTGTGTAAAAATTAATAATATTTCATTTATTTCAATTTATATTCCACAACCCTCTTCAATAATTTTTAATGAAATCAACAATATTTTAAACCTTATTCCTAAACCCTTCATGTTGTTGGGTGACTTCAACTCTCAACATAGATCATGGGGAAGTTCTTTATCAAATGCCAATGGTGAAAATGTGCTGAACATTGTGGATGTGCATGATTTGTGCATATTGAATACAGGTTCTCCCACTCGCCGCACTCTGCCTAGTGAAAGTATAAGTGCTGTGGATTTATCTATATGCATTCCTGATCTGGCTTCTGTTGTTAATTGGCAAACTTTGCCATCCACATTTGGCAGTGATCATTTCCCCATTATACTCTCATTTCCTTGTAACAAATTTCATTTTGATGCCCCACAACCTAAATCTCCTCGCTTAAAATATAAATTAGATTCTGAAAAATGGCAATTGTATAAGGCTTCAGTGGAACAAAAAATTATTTCTTTGTCTTGGTCTCCAGAGTTCCACCTAAATGTTGAAGCTTTCACTAAAGTCTTGTTAGATGTGGCTGACGAGGTATTTTCCTGTAAAAAAAGATCAAACAGACTTCCTTCTCCTCCATGGTGGGATAAAGAATGTACCGAAGCTGTTAAAAAGAGAAAAGAGGCTGAATTTAGTTATCAAAATGACATGTCTAATAGTAATTTTGATATTCTTGCTAAAACTATAAATGACACACGTGATTTATTAAAGAACAAAAAATTTGAAGGTTGGAGAAATTTCTGTGCCTCAATCTCCCCTGACGTTCCGTTCTCGGAAGTTTGGAATCGTATAAAAAGATTCCGATCGTCTTTTGTTCCAAGCACTTCCATAATGCCTTCTTCTTTGTCTGAAAAATTCATAGACCATCTAGCTCCTCCAACAGTTTTACAAGAAGAAATAATAACTCCCTTCCCCGAGTACATTCCTTACACGACATCACTTGATAGTTTGTTTACACTAACTGAATTAAAATATGTTGTGACTAGTGTTACAGATTCAGCCCCAGGAGAAGACGGTATTCCCTATTCTTTTTTTTCTAATTTAGGAGATGATGCTTTAAATTATTATTTGAAAATAATCAATCAAATAATTGAGACAGGCTATATTCCTCCGTGTTGGAAACGACAGTTAGTGTTGCCAATATTGAAGCCAAATAAAGACCCCAACGACCATTTGTCATATCGTCCCATAGCCTTATCACCAGTCATTATTAAAATAATCGAACATTTAGTTAAAAATAAATTACAATGGTTTCTTGAACATTATAATATTTTACCAAATAGCCAATATGGTTTCCGAAAAGGCAGGAGTACTATTGACAGCCTGAGTATATTTACAACTGACATTCGTATAGCCTTGTCTCGCAATCAGTCCACAATAGCAGCATTCTTAGACATTTCATCGGCTTATGACAATGTTGTGATTCCAATTCTGAAAGATAAATTAGTTAAAATAAATTTTCCATTTGTATTAACCCGATTCATAATAAACATGTTATCAGAAAGGACCATTATATTAGATACAGAATCCAAGCCTTCAAGATGTATTTGGAAGGGACTTCCTCAGGGGTCGGTGCTGAGTCCCATATTATATAATGTATACACCTACGATTTAGATTCGAGTCTACATAAGTCCATTTCTATTTTACAGTATGCAGATGATTTACTTTTATATTGTTCTGATCATTCTGTTGTTAACCTAGTTCAAAGTCTATCCAGTTCACTCACTATTTTAAATAAGTGGTTGGATAGCCACGGATTACAACTATCTCCATCTAAAAGTAATATTATGTTATTTTCAAAACAAAAAATTGTATCGCCCATTTTGATAAAGTACAATGAAGCAATAATTCCGTTTAAAAACTCTGTAAAATTCTTAGGTGTTATATTAGATTCGAAAATGACAGCAACAGCTCATTTTGATTATATTTCCGATAAGTGCGAAAAAATTCTTAATATGATTAGATGTCTCTCTGGTGTATGGTGGGGAGCCCATCCCTCTTCCTTGAAACTGGTTTATAACGGCCTAATTAGATCGATACTGGACTATGGGACCTTTTTGTTAGAGCCATGCAACTTATCTGGCCTTAGAAAAATAGATAAAATACAATCAAAAGCTTTACGTTTAATTACTGGTGCAATGAAATCTAGTCCCTTAAACGCCCTGGGTGTTGAATGTGTTGAGCCTCCATTACATCTACGGCGTCAATATTTATCGGATAGATTTTTATTCAAAGTGATGCAGTTCTCGAACCATCCTTTGCAGTCTAAACTTCCCGTGTTGATAAACGAGTTATCTTCATCTTACTGCCGCCATAAAACTACTCCATGCCTTGTTATAAGCTATAATAAATATAAATCATTAAGTGCCCCTGCATACAATTCACATCTTCTTCCTCTATTTAATCATGATTATTGTACTTTAATAACAGTTCCAAATATATTTTTTGATATTGGTATTGATAAGAATGACCATAGTGCAAATATAAAATTCAATAAAATGGTGAATAATAAGTGGCCTGATTGGCATCACATATACAGTGATGCTTCAAAAAATAGTTCATCAACTGTGGGCATAGGCATATATCACCTACAGTACAATATAGTACAACAGGTTAAACTTCCTCGGGAAACGTCGGTGTTTACCGGGGAATGCTATGGCATTCTTAAATCTTTAGAGTATGTCCTTATTTCTAGAGTTAAAAAAGCATTAATTATTTCCGACAGCATGAGTGCTCTTCAAGCGCTAGCTAAGAATCCTTTTAACTCAAAAAGTAACCCAGTTATAAGTGACTGTAGGAATATGCTTTGTAAGTGCTTGAGTAATGACATTAATATAATTTTTTTACGGATTCCAAGTCATTCCGGCATTTCCGGTAATGAAAAAGCTGACCAACTCGCTAAACGCGCTATTTCATGTGGTGATATGTACCCGTTTAAAAATTTCCATCATGATCTCTCGTCATTGCCTAAACTTTATCTTTTGGAGACCTGGAGTAATGTTTGGTCCACCAATAGTCAGAATAAGGGTAAATTTTATTATTATATTCAACCGAATATTCCAAGCAAGCCTTGGTTTTCTAACGTGGAGTTCTGTAAAAGAACGACTACTATATTGATACGTATGCGTTTGGGTCACGTTTGCACCCCACATCATCTGGCAAGGCTCGGCATTGTACAATCTGAGTTGTGCGAGTGCTGTGAGGATGGCGGAGATCTGAACCATATATTTTTGTCATGTTCTAGAAATGATGCCTCTTCCTTGATCTCTCACCTTGTATCGCTTAAAATTCCTCTTCCCACATCTATTCCTATCCTTTTGGCCTCTAATGATCATCTTGTATATAAATCTTTATGTAAGTTTATTACTAAGAATAATATAAAAATTTAATTTATTTATTTTCTATAAACTGTAAACCCTACCTTTTTCCTTAAACATTACTGATCCTTTCAATTTCCAAATTCCCAACAATTCCGATATAAATTCTGTTTCCCTAACTTGACACTGGCATAATGTATAACAGATGCCATTAAAAAAAAAAAAAAAAAAAAAAAAAAATTTTTAGCTGCGCTAAAAGGTTTATTGCATTTTTACAGTGATATTTCTTACTCATAAAACGCATCAAGGCAATTGAATGTACCCAACTGATACGCAATATATATAATTATAAACATTATCTATGGCCGACGAAGAATACGAAGCTGAAGACGCGGGAGGAGATTATGATGATATTGCTGAAGAAGATGACAATATTGAAGAAACAGAAGAACAGGAGGAGGAGGGATATAACGCGCAGTGCTTGCCACCAGGACAAGCTGGTGGGGGCGTAGAGAAGTCCAAGCGTATAACCACTAAGTATATGACTAAATATGAGCGCGCGCGAGTCTTAGGTGAGGTTATGTTTTCATGCTACTTGTTTTGTTTGTAGATAAATACTAAATATAATATGCTTTACACTTTCAGGTACAAGAGCCTTACAGATAGCAATGTGTGCACCTGTGATGGTGGAGTTAGAAGGCGAGACAGATCCTCTACAGATTGCAATGAAAGAGCTGAAACATGGCAAGATCCCCATCATTATCAGGAGATACCTACCTGACCATTCCTATGAAGACTGGAGTATTGATGAACTCATTATTATAGATCAGTAATAGTTAAGACATAACTAATGCAATGTTAAGTTACATTTATATAAGAAATATTTTAACTTTAGATATTTCCTAGTGGTAAAGAGAGAAGGCAAAATGGCACTAATTCTGTGTTATATTGTTATATTATACACAAAATCACTTGGCTGAGCTGAAATTTGACCCTCTCTCTAAGTCTCCCATCTCCCATTAATCTCTGAAAGTAATCGCTGTGGCATTGTATATTGTAACAAATAAGTTCGGTTAAGGTTTGGTGTATAGAGCACCTATTAGGTAAAAGAAGAACTATATTTTTCAGATAGGATGATGTGGGTGCTACTTCCGCATACTATGTAATTGGTCAGCTCACATAGAGATGTAGCAAAGAATCGGTTCTAAACTAAATGCAATAATCGAGTTTGGAAATTGTAGAATCATAATCGATTTATAAATGTATAATTGTGTAAGTTTTAAAAGTCACATCAACAATTTTAAAACAATTCCTAGGCAGAAAAATACGAAATTACCAACATAGATAAATTATGTTGGGACATGTTAATGAAACTTTTTTGGGAGAACACTCGAGCCAAAATTATTTATTAGACATAAGTTCGTTTACAGCACTAATTTAATAGATTTTTATTTGATGCAAAAGTATGTAAAATACATTTTAATGAAATATGGAGAAGCATATATCAAATTGGTTATTTTTTATGTCACTATTTTGCGCGTTATCTGGCTTTTAAAATTTATTAAGACATCAAAATATCAACCCTAAATACCATAATTATTTCTCTTATATATATTCGATTTCTGGATTTCCTACCGATTATTATGCGTTTCTCAACCACATCACTACAAATGTAGACATTCATTGAAATAAAACTAATTTAAATGGATTTTATCGCTGTTTTCTATCGGGAGCCCATCCCGTGATCATGAAGGCTGAAAAGCTATCGAAACGTCGCATCGGAACCAAAATTAAGTAAAGAACCTCGATAAAATCCGTTTAAATTAGTTTTATTTATTAGTTCTTTTATTGTCATTTTCCTGTTTGTGCTAACTGGAAACATTATATATATCGGTATTACCATTGTGTGCTAAAAGTAATGTACAGTTGTAAATGTAACAATTATTAAAAATGTAATTTTCTGCTTATTTCTCCTTTTTCTTATCTTTTATGACTGTTCTTATTAATTGAAATAAAAGTTATTTAAACGGGTTTTGTCGCGGTTTTTTTTTACCCACCCCTTGACCAGTCCACCAGTTCAGTTTTTTTTTATGGCATAGCTCGGCAAACAAGCAAGTGGGTCGCCTGATGGTAAGTGATCTCCACCGCCCATGTATGCCCACAATATCAAAAGAATTATGGGCGCGTTGCCGATCTTAAAGGAAAAGGATGATTAGGGATTGGGAAGGGGAGGGGTATTTGGGTTTCCAGATATCTCACTCACCGTACGAAACGCAGCAGCAAGCCGCTACTTTACGTCGGTTTTCTGTGAGACTGGTAATGACCCGGTTGAGCCGGCCCAATCATGCTGTAGACAAAACTGTCTACAGCGCGGCTCTACCACTCATTAAGTTTAAATTAGTTTTATTTCAATGAGTAATATTCGCGTAACCGTAAGATGTCATTATGTTCTTATTAATAAAATTTGTCCATGAGTATAGTTCTCTTCTGGCGTGCCGAAATGGACTGCCGTGTGATTATTGCGCACATGTGCTCGTGTAACCTCTTTTTGTCGAGTGCCATCTACTCAATACTGCTCTTTAGTATGGCTTATGATTGAAGGCCTAGCAGGTGCTCGGTGTAACTTGATCTAATCGAAAGGTAATGCCTAAAAATGTTTTAAAGGAATCGAATGGCAATATAGACACCCAGAGTTTTGAACAATTTCGTACTCACTTTAGTAAAATATTGGATTATAATTATTAGATAAAAGATTGTACCTACAGTATAGTATGGGTCAGGGCCGACTTAGATCATGCCAAATTCCATGGAGCTTAGGGTGCCCATAGAGTGAAAACGGTAGGTACCTACGAATCCAGATTTCATTGTATGGCGTGTGTCACGGAGTAGTCGTAATAGTACTTACGATTTATTTATTTGCCTACGTGATATTTGTACTAAAAACAAATATCATGCTGCTTACAGATTGCCTCGGGAGCGCAGTTGTAATGCTTACGCGGTTCGACTGCTGTACTGAGATTTCGGGTTCGTTCCCCGGGTCGGTTAAAAGTTATATTGGGTAGGAGAAATGCTCGGTATCAGCCCGAAGTCTTGAATTACGCCTGATAAAGCAATAGGTTCACCCCTTATCACATCATAGAACTGAAATAAGCTAGGCGAAATGTGGGTGTAATAGTTACACTTCTGCCTACCCCTTCGGGAATTTCAGGCGCATGTGTATTATGTATGTATGTAAATAAATATCATTCTGAATTTGGTAGTTACATATACCTACTAATATCGCTTACAATCACAGAGTACATTATTATATAACTGAAAGCTTACAATTGATGAGCTCCAACAGAGAATTGCCTTTATTATAATTCACATAACCACACGGGTGAAGCTGACAGTGACAGTTGGTTTAATAAACTAAATTTAGAATCGGGCTAAAGTCGTAGTTGGATTTATTGAGCTATTTTTACGATTGAAAATGATCACGGCTCAACTATTTGATTTCATCGGGCGACCCTATGCGATTGTATTTGGCATGGCTATCGTCACGGAGATTTTGTTTGATTTTAAATACGTATAATTAATGAAAATTATGTTTTGTCCTATAAATCAATTATGTACTTGGCCCATTGATTTTTTTATTTCTGCTTGGTGCTATCCTGTCCTAATACCAGGGTCCGCCATCCCAACATGATTTGATGGTGAGTTTGGTATTATGTAGGGTGACCCCCACAGCAAGCAATAGGAACCAAGTTTCGCTATTGCTTCGGCCGTCAATCAGCAGAGTGTAACACCGCACCGACAGGTGCCATTGGTCTTGGGCCTAAATGTTCATGGCTCGCTTACAAAACTCTGTATGCTTACCATTTGAATGGAAAAAAATGTGCTATTAGATTTTTCATTAATTGAAAGAGAATGTTATTTATTTCTAAGATACGTACTATCTTCTACATCCGTGGGATCTTTTATACTGATGTTATATACCTAACACCGCAATATTCAGTTCCGGAGTCCCTACATAGGGCAACCAGGTACCTACTTAAAAAGTCTTTTGTGCTCAAATTACTGAAGCAGTACCCACTTTATAGCAGATACATTATTATTTTTTTAAAATATCAATTTTTTTAGGGGTTTTTATTAATGTCAACCCCATTGTACCTTATTAACTAATTTAAGTACAAAGTACATTATTACATCGAAAGTCACTGGTGGAAACTTGTGGCAAGTGAACACAATTTAGATGCTATATGTAGATACATTATCTAGTATAATATGTGCTATTTACTGGGTGTTATTTGACATGGTGACCATGGCCACTTTCTACGATCGCATCTGTCACCATCGGCAAGGAATCCATTGTTATACAGACGTGTCGCTTACCATTGAGTGAGCTACTCGTTTCGTCATTCAAGCTCATAAAAAAGATAGCCCATTGAAATGAATGTTGTCGTTTAAGCATTGACTTTTTAATTTTAGTTTTGGACGTTATGTATGGTTACAGAATGTTGTCACTCATGTACTGTTCTCACTACTCCATGGATTTTTAAAGATTAGGTAGGTACTAAATAGGAACGCTACATTTGCAACTAATGCAATCTTAGCACTATCTTTGTCGACATCGGATTCGTTGGATTACGTTAGTACACTGAATGCACAAGTAATTTTGGTTAAAACAAATAATATAAAATATCGAACGAATTGCCTCGTGGCGCAGTTCTATTGCGCACGCGGCATGGCTGCTATGCTGATGTCTCTGGTTCGATCTCGTCGGGAAAAATTAATATTGGATATAAGGATCGCCCCTTACCACATCATGGGACGGAGATACGCTCGGCGAAATGTGGGTGTATTGGTTACACCTCTGCCTACCCCTCGGAGATTACAGGTGTGAATGTATATGGATGTATGTATATCGAACGAGTGATCGCTGGACGCTGGCTGAGTAGCATCCGCTGTACTGCTGTACTGGCCAAAATTTAATGTCCGACGGACAGGCATTAATACTGAAACCCTTACAACTTACAAATCCATACATACGTGCGTTTGGTGATTAAGATATGTATAATTGTGTTCTGTTTAGAAACATACGTTTATTTCGTACTATGATATTAGGTATTTGCTAGAGCCACTGAATATGTAATGTTTAATAAATAAATTGCACGCAAGTATCAGCGATGTTCTGAGATGATAGGCGTTAATATAAGTCGGAAACAGTTTGCGTCGTCGTGCAAGGATGTTGAGAGTCGAGTCCACGCTGTTGTCGCGCGCGCCGCTCGCTCTGTGCGCTCCGTGGGTTGCGCTTGGCACGCACACCGAGCTGAATATCGCTGAAAGCTCCGGTGCGGGGAGGCCTTGCTCCCGCGCCAGTATCCCTCCGACCAGCGATGCTGTGCTGTCTCCGGAAATAGAGTACGCCCGAAGTTGTAACGTGCAGTGCCGCGGATTAACCATCGCTGCACCCGATTTATTAATCGTTAAATCGCAGTTCGCATTATAATTGTCATTTAAATAAATTCCAACGATCGGACTTCGGCATAGAAGATGCTAGTTGTGTAGTAGTGTCTTGGCCTTGTGTTGAAGCCGGTTGTGGCGAGCTGCGATTTAACGACAACAGTTTTAACTCGACTTGCATTCCTGTGCGTATGCAGGTCGGGTTGATCTGACACGGCAACTGTGTTCGCTCGTTCAGTGTAGATGTGTACAACGTCTGTGCGACGGCAGACCGGGTGCGCAAGTGTGAGTGCAAATGACTGATAGCCCGACATAGCGGGCCGAACTGGACAACATGTGGACCAAAAGATTAACGTTATGGAGGTATATGTTGTGCGTGTGGCTGGTGGCGTCGGCAGTCGCCGCCGTCGTGCGAGGTGAGTCCTTGTTCGCATCTCCGCGACTCTCGCGAGTGGGAGCGGCAGATCTTCCTTCGCGCTCTGCGTCACTACATCGCTGCTATTTTCGGAGTAACTTGCGCTGAAATTATGTAAAAAGCTCACGTATGTGCTCTATTTTTGGCGATAACCTTAGGTGAAGTTTTGTATGACAAAATGATCCAATGACCCAGATGTAATATCAATTAGTCTAATATCAAGACCCATCTGCGTGTCAGGTAGAGTCAGCTGCGTCTCGGCGCCGTGGAACGCTTCAAAACATCTCAAAGCTAGATACATAAATAGAAATACAGGGATTTGTCGTTGTGCGACGCCATCTTGTGAAAAACGATAGGATCGTGACGACATTATAAAAATGCGAAATGTAGGTATCTGGCTCACATACATAATGGTGCTGCCACACCGGTGTTAGAAAATGTTATATAACATTTTATAACATCGGTGTGGCAGCACCATAATATGTGTATATTCTGCTGGCAAAAAAAGTCTCTTCTCATGAATGTGCTTGCAATATAAAGTCAACAAAGAATATTTACCCATAGGTATCTAAAAATTTAAATTAATGTACTAATTTTTATCACCTATGACCTTTTCCTGGCAATGTTGTATTTCAGCATGTACCTACATGTATTTGTTAAAAACATGATTTTTGTTGTTATTCTTAATATTACTTAAGTTCACCATAATATTACGGCACTGTGGTACCTATTCCCTATTTTATATTCTAGAAAATAAGTAGGTACGACACTGCGGGATACCGCAGTTGGTAGATATACCAACTTCGGTTTTGATCTCATTTGAATATATATTTTTCTTTACCATACTTTTCTACTATCTTTACCATTCGAATCTTTTCATCGCAAATCCTTGCGTTTAATTTTAATGTTAATTACACAATACCATGTAAATTGCTCCAAGTTTATGACAATACAGACAGGAATGATAATCACTAAAATGTAGCAAAGAGCAGTAGGTAGGTACCTAAGTTGTAGACTAACATTTAGTCTATCAGTGACTACCTATAATCTGTGACCACCTATAGATACATATCAGGCAAAATGCACTAAATTGAAATGTTGATCATAAAATACTTCATCACATCTTTCCTCTAATTACAAAAATGCTGCATTGTTATTCTATGTTTATTTCAATTATTTTTTTATCAAAAGTAGCGTGTCATTAAAAACATTTTCCGTTCTACACATCGTCGATCAAAACGGGCACTGTTAATCATAAAAATAGAAATAAAACGAGAAGGTATTTCCTATTGGTCATCCACAGCGTGTTATGATGTTCATACATATAATTAAAAACAATTTAGAAGCTATATTTAGTTGTAGTGTAATCACATTCGGATAGGTAGATCATCGCCGGGAACTCAATAACGCTTGATAATCATCACAAGATGAATCGCAATACACGATGCATCAACTTCAAAGTGTGTTGACGTATTAAGATCAACATTTCGACCGACAGAAGAAAATATTTGAACTAAAAATTCACGATGTACTTATTAAGACTTATCATACAAGTACCTTGACAGCCACCGTAGCGCAGTGGGCGAGTAGCCGGCCGGGAAACGCGGGTCGCGGGTTCGATCCCCGCGCCTAGTCAAATGTTTGTGTGAAGCACAAATATTTGGGTTCGTTTATACGTTCGGGCCTGGGTGTTATGAAATCAAAAGCTCCTCGTAGTTCCTTATATCCACGACATAAGCCTCATATCTTACTGTGTGGCCAGGACTATGTATGTGATGTTAAAGTAGTGATTGTTGCTGCGTTTCGTAAGGCGAGTGAGATATCCGGAGGCCCAAATCCCCCTCCCCTTCCCAATCCCTAATTATCCCTTTCCTTTAAGGTCGGCAACGCGCTCATGATCATCTGGTATTGTAGGCGTACATAGGCGGTGGAGATCACTTACTATCAGGTGACCCACTTGCTATCGTCTGCCGGCCTATGCTATAAAAAAAATATAGGGTGAAATTTTCAAGTGTGCATGGTTGGCCAAATCCAAAAGAATCCCATAGAGACTCCTTGAGCATTTTTCGCAATTCTCTATAGGATCGGATTTGGCCATTCATGTGCTTACACGTGGTAAATTCTGTGTATATTCAGAGAACTTTTTGCTTAGCTATTAGCCTTCTTTCAATAATAAGAATAAATACACTGAATAGTCACATACATCGTTCTAACCCCACACTAGGTTAAATCCATATTATGAGTATTAGGAACTACGAGGGGCTTGTGGTCTCATAACGCCCAGACCCGTAACTAATATTCGTGAATCACACAAACATTTCGAACCCACTGCCTCTCGCTTTGGAGCGGGCTACTCGGAGCACCACTGCTCTACATAGATAACCTTCAATGTTTAGTCTTAATGTTGTTTTGTTTGGGTATTTCTATTTGGAATTCATAAAGACTGTTGAGGTAGGTCTAAAAATATGATAAATCATAGAATAACGGAGACCAGCTTTATAATATGAAATTTAATGATTTCTTAAGTTTACGCAAATATTACACATTGAAATAAACTAATTTAAACGGATTTTATCAAGGTTTTTTATTAATTTTGATCCCGACGTTCGAAAAGTTCGAAAGGTGTTCAGCCTTCGTGGTCACACACCCCATCGGACCCCACACCGGAGTCCACCCCATGACCACGAAGGCTGAAAACACAGTTGTACAGTTTACAGTACAGTTTATACAGTATACTGTAATGTAAACTGATAAATCGATTAATGAACAATATGTCTATTAAAAAATCCACGTAATTTTTTAAACGCGAGAGAAGTTTTAAACTCAAAATGAACTGATGAATATAGGATTTCTATTAAATGATTTTCTATGAATTTCTATTACACTGAGGTAAACTTTTTTCTTTTTTATATCCTGGCTCGGCAAAGTGACTACGCTACACCTGATGGTAAGTGTAGCGCAGTCCAAGAATAGTGTCGACCAACGATAAACAATGTGTCCATCGTAGGTCGGCAAGATCATGCCGGCCTGCCAAAGGACCAAGGGGGAGGGGAAGGAAAAAGGGATGGGAAAAGGGTTAGGATCAGGGGGCAAGCCCCCTGGGGAGAACCGGATATACACTGGCTGACCCTGAAACGCGACCCACACAAGGTGGACCACTATGGCTGGTTTTAGCACCACTGTACGGTGGTCGCTATCCGGTCGGATACAAGTATCCTCCCACCAGCAAAATATATTTCAACATTTTAATTCCACGATTAAAATATTATACTAAATATTGTTGCAGCCGACGGTGACGTACCTTCAGAATCACAATGCCGTCCATATATCGAAAAAGCTCTGAAAGAGCTCGAGTCAGGAGATACGGAACGAGGTAAGTTTTACAACTATCCGAAGCCTTACTTAACGTTATTCAATTAAACACTGATTAGTTAAACACTGCTTCGTCTCTTTCTTGAACTTTCTAGTAACTTTATAAATGTCGTTGACAGAGAAAGACAACATTTTAATATTCTTTTAAAATGTATTATATTAATATTATTATATTAATATCTTATTTTTTTGTAAACTGAAAAGAGTTACATGGTGCTTTATCGTGGCTAATTAATTAAAACACTACAAAGCGTTTTAGAAAAGTACGTTTAAGCAACGTATATAGTACAACAAAAGTATTTCACCACCCGTAGTATCGTATCCGATCCCATTGCTAGGAAATTATTAAAGCATTTATTTTTCTTTTATCGAATGCGTAACATGTCGATATTCGACTTGCAACTATGGGCAATACTAAGTTATAAACAGCTGATACTAGGCACGCAGAAGCATCCAAACAATATAAAGTGATGTTATCTGTCATAATAAACAAGTGATTAATATTTGCGTGAAATTTTCGGATGTCTAGATTTTCATAAAATCCGGTACTTATACACTTATTATCAGATGTATACAACAGCCTTTAAATATGATCACACCTTTCTGTAATACGTTGTATATTCAGTAGGTAGTAAATTATGATAATTTAATTTAATTTAATTTAAAGAAAATATCATCCATTCAATAATTGACTAAAAAATATTTTATGTAACCTACCATTTTTAAATATAATTTAACTATTTATGTATACCTTACTTGCTTAACGCAATTGCTGTATAGATTCGAATGATATTATTTTATGAAATGACTATTGGTTTAATATATTTCTCAATAGCTTCGTAAGTAGGGTTTTAAATCAGCTGATTTAGAATTAACTAAACCGAGAGAAGATTGTTTGATTCTGCTATTCATTAAATGTTTATTCGACGTTCGATGTAAGCAAATAAACGCCACACAACCCGTTACAAAATCAAATTTCCCTGATAAAATTTGTTACAACACGTTTACAAGCCGCATGTTTTTTTATTTTACTTACCTACATTTTCTATTATCGCCATTGATGAGTTGCTGATGATTATCATGGATCTACCTACCAAGTGAATCTTAGTTGGGAAGTGTTAGAGGGTCATTAGCATCATATTTGTCATCGATGTGTACGGCTGACGCTGATGGAGGGTATTAAAGGGTAAAAAGTGGAGTTTGGAAGATAATATTAACTCTGAAATGTCGCCAGGAATGGCGGTCTAAGCGTGACTCTCAAGACAGTTGTTGAGAATCAGTTACTATACAGGGTTAATTTTAAAACACCAGCAACCTCGCAGGACCAGATAGCTGACCCCATACGGAACAACTTTTGTTCTACGACTTTTGATAATTTGTTATATTTTCATACAAAAATATGTATTTATTTAATTTCCGTCTTGAACGTTACAACGCGATTACATCGCAGATTACGTAAACAAATACGTGAAGCGTGGGGAACCGGGCTAGCTCCTTTGAAGGTCAACGCCCGAGCAGCTGAGCGGCGCGTTTGATGTCGCGCGCGCACGCCGCGCCGCGCCGCACTCTACGAAGAAAAACACGACACAACAAAAACTTGTAAAATCATTTTTTTTTTAAATATATTGTGTTATATCCAAACTCGTAGAACAAAAGTTGTTCCGTATGGGGTCAGCTATCTGGTCCTGCGAGGTTGCTGGTGTTTTAAAATTAACCCTGTATACGCTAATTGTGATCAGTTTGGGTATGTCATGCTCGCTAAAATATCTGTGCTTGCGGCGGCGTCAGGGCGCATTTATATGACAAGGAATCCCACCGCGTTGCGGCCGCGCGGCCGCCGCGCTCGAATCACTCGAAAAACGAATGTAAACTCTATTGACTAAGCCATAATGTTTAATACTTCGCAACGCTCCAACCACGCGGCGACTGCGCGATCGTGTAAACGGGAGCGCGGCCGCACGAAATTTTTCGCGTCGTCTAAACGCAGCCTCATGTGCGGGGTCGGTAATTTCATGGTTATGGCCGATGGCTAGCACATGCGTCATGCTCGTGGACGGGTGGGGACTGGTCAACACAAACTATTATTGCTTGTTTAGTTAATTTATTCATATTATTCTTGAGGATCATTCACAAAAACTATTACGTTATAAAATAATCGAATTATTTTATTTTATACCGTTCCTCATTGGCATAAATTGAGCTGCTCTAAGTCAAATAAATAATGTAGTGCATATATTGTAAATCAGTTTAGAAAAGAGTAACGCTAGAGGCGCTCGTCTGATGGTAAGCGCCACGACTTCCCATAATCTCACCACACAGAACTTTGAATTACAAAGCACGGCATGGCACTGAACTGCGCTCGTCACACCGAGACATAATATGGTAAGTCTCATAATGCCCAGATATATATTGATTTAAGACAATGCCATACTGTTTAAATATATTAGAATAAATTTTAACATATTTAAGGAAATCATTACTATGATTGTATAATTTTTCATAATACATGTCATATAACTTTTCCTATTTATATCTACTGTAGCCCAATTGCTAAAACTGCTATTCTTGTTTGTGGAAACTATTTTTGATGTAAAAAAATATTTAAAGTCCTTACAAAATGCGATATAGAAAGAATCGTATAGTAAATTAGGGTTATTACTATTAAAAGGAATATTAATTTTATTAATCAAATTATATTTAAGCAATCTCTTGTTTGATTTAATTCATATAATATATGCATAATAATATATCCTCATGGCAGAGTATACAGTGTACACACTAATAACAATAAGCTGCTCTATTGCGATACACGATATTTCTGGAGTCTGCACCACACCAAGAGGATATACACTGGCTGATCCTGAAACGCGATCCAAACAAGGCGTGTGGATCACTATGGGAGTTTTTAACACCATGTGTACCATGTGTGTGTGTTTATATACATCTCAATGAGGCGAGCAGTACGCTCACCTTATGATATAGATGCAAACACTGTTTGAGAAACAATATGAAATGGTAATGCCATTATAGAATAATAATTTATGTTATCTGTTATAGAATAATAATTTATGTTAATATTGTTTGATAAAGTACCTAGAAGGTAAACTCTTTCCGTTTGTTAACATAATTTGAAATAATGTTACTATAATATGAATCCAACCACGTCTCAGCGTTATTGTCCATCTTCCTTGTCTTGTCTAATGTGATTTAGTTGTAGTAAAAGTTGTCGTTGAATTCAGTTTCGTGGAAACTGGGAATAACCTCGGGTTAGACACAAGTTTATTCGTGTAAGATGTAAAATCTATTTTAACTGCCTAGAAACGTTCCGCGTCATCGATATATCGAAGTTAAATAATCACTAGGTCATCTAATCAAATTCTTAAACTATATTCTATAATATATAACAAACATGCGGAGAACATATTTATGAATTCAATCTCCTAATTTTAAAAAAAAGTTTAAATAAATTAAATTTATCCTGTGTTAGAATAAAGGTTATTTATAATGTTACGTTTATTGGTAGATAAACACAATGTAGCTACACAATAGGAATTTATTTACCTAACTTTTACAAGCAACCGTTTAAAATTAAGTTAGGTTAGCGTAAAATACAACAATAGGGTAGTAGCGGCGCGGTTAGGAGTACGGTTCGCCGCGGGCGGCTCTTTCTGAGGCTGGTTAAATATCACATATGAATAATATACCACTTTATTTTATTATTATTAGTCATCTTGCTTGCTCTAGCAAATGGCAACACCACCTTGCAGTGATTCTCCGTGTTATATTTTGTGTTCAGATTTTTCACGGCGAATATTCGACGAGGATCAAATCTTTCATATAAAGGAGAGTTATTGTAACCAATGATTTGTATGATGTAGAATACTTTCTTTCATTCATTCTGCTTGGCGTTATCGCGACTTGATGCCAGGATCCGCCTTACCATCATTATTTGATGGTGGATTTAGTAATATTTAGGGCAACCCGCAGCGCCGTCTTACTCCCGCAAACCGCAATGGGAAGCAAAGTTTTGCCATTACCTTTTCCGATATTCAGTAGAATGTGCTATGGGCAGGTGAGGTTGGCTTTGTGCCTAAGATGTTGGTGATCCCCTTACACTCCAACCTTAAGTTGTAGAATAGACAACTATTTTATTCTTGCCTTAAAGTTTTTAATTATTTTTTCGGTATTTTTGGTAAGCTGAAACTTACACTACGCCACTGCTTAAATACCTAGTATTGGTTTCATATTTCTTATTGCAATTGATAGGAATTCAATAAATCAATTCAATAAGGAATCCAATATAGATTTTGCAATGTAGCAAAAGTTATGAACAAACAATTCGACGACATAATACTTAATTCATTGTAAATCAAAAAGTAGAACATTATTTTCATTGTCCCACAAATAGGTTAGTCGGCTATAATTAAAGTCTTGTTTATAGGCCAAGTGTGACGTAGATACACTTGGAGCTTGGAACATCAAACAAAAAATATACGCTAACGATAAAAAATAGCTTCAACCTTTACCTCGTTTTATTACAGAAGCGAGATATGGGAAATGTATTTTATTCAATACCTTTTTATTCAATAAAATACAATTTTTTTTATAAACACGATTTAAATTTACAGATTCCGCAGAAAAAAACGACAGTAGTGAAATAGGTATAAACGACAATACGAAAGAAGCAGCTTCTGCAGAAAATGACGATAATACAACCGAGGCCGGGGATAGTAGTGAAGACGAAGCACCTGAGGTCGAAGTTGCGGACGAGCCGTACGTATCTCAAGCATCAATTGAAGACTTAGTAGAACCGGATGACTCAAAAGAAGACGTCACTCAGGAGACAGATGATAAAGACAGTGCCGAACAAGCAGATGACAGCGAACAAGACAACGATGTAGACAGCAAACAAGAAGACGATGGAGACAGCAAAGAAGAAGACATAGCATCTGCTGACGAAACGGCCGAACAAGGTAAAGTATTTTGTTTGTCATTTTGTACTTAAATACAGAAAAAAGAACAGGAAACCAGATGTCCTTACTGATATGAATTGAGAAAGGCATAAGTCTCTGCCCAGCCCTATGGCCTATGGGATCGGCAGATATACGCTCACGCCTTTATCTTCAAAGGGGTGCACCCATGTTTAACTGAGCTTATTTCCATTCTATGATATGATAGGAACGATCTTTTCGACTAACGCCTAATGCATAACTATAAAAAATATTTCTAAATAAAATCTTAAACCTATATCTATACTTATAAAATAACATGTCCTGACTGACTGACTGATTCATCATCGCCGAGCGCAAACTATCAAGGCTACAAGCATGAAATTCGGACTGTATATTCATTTTGTTATGTAGGCACTCACTAAGAAAGGATTTTAGAAAATTCCACCACAAAAGGGTCAAAATAGGGGATGATAATGAAAGTCCGTCATTTTGAAAGTTAAACAAAATTTTGTATTTCGGTTATTGACGTAAAACAAATAAATACGTGTTTCAGGAATTTTTTTTTTATTTAATAAGGGATGAAAAAGGGGGTGAAAGTAAATGCGAAAGTGAGTTTGTTTGTTACGCTTTCACGCCTAAATCACTGAACCGATTTTGATTAATTTATCTACAGGGACAGATGGGACCCTGGAGACGGTTAGAGCGGGGGTACACGATGCGTTGCGGCGGCGGTGCGGCGCCGGAGCGATGTCGCTGTGTCGTTTTACATAGAAATATTTGTGGCATGTCACATGATGCGCTCCGGCGCCGCACCGGACTTGCAACCACCGAGACGAGGCGGGGAGGGGTGAATGCGCTGCGACTCCGACGTCGGCACTGCACAGTTGTCCATTTTATTAACAGACTGTCCAACGCTGCTGGGGCGCCGGCGATGCTGCGACATAACAACGTTGCGGCGCCGTACCGCTGGTGTGCCCGCTGACAGGTGAAATCTTTGCGGTGCAGCGCCGCAACGCATCGTGTGCCCCCGCTCTTAGAGGCTACTTTTATACCGGAAAACGCTGTTCCCGGTAGTAAATTATAAAAATTAACTTTGATCTTACAAATTGCATTTATACTGTTTTTTTTATCGTATTTAATAATATTATTATTTTATTTATGGAATTCATGCTCTTAGAAAGTGAAGAGAAAGTTGCAAAAGACGAATCAGAGGATGACAGCAACGAGGGCTCAAAGGAGGTGGATGATGACAGCAAAGAAATAGCAGGTGATGACGATGACAGCAACGAAACTGCACAAGAGCCATTAGATGATGGTCAGTCGGATGAGGTTCAAGATACGGAAGCTGAGGTAGAACAAAGTGATAATGAAGAGTCAGGAGAAGCTGAAGATGGATCTCAAGAAAAGGCTGAGGTTGAATCTGAAGAAAAAGATAAAGAAGATTCTGAAGAATCAAAAGAAGATAAATCTAAAGAAGATAATGATGAGGCAGCATCAGAAGAAGAAAAACAAGAATCAGATGAAGATAAAGACGAATCAAAAGAAGTAAAAGATGATTCAGAAGAAGCGTCTGAGGAAGCGCAAGAGGATAAAGAAGAATCAGAGGAGAATGCTGAGTCTCAAGAAGAAGTAGTTAAATCAGAGGAAGAAGACGACGCATCCTCGGAACAAGTTGACTCATCAAAACAAGAGGAAGACTCGGCTGAAGTAAAAGATACACAAGAAAAAGAAGATTCTGTCGAAGATGCTCCTGAAGGAGAAGATCAAAAATCTGAAGAAGAAGCCGAGGACAAACCTGTTGAAGAAAGCACGGAAGAACAGAGCGAAACAGGTGCATCTACTGAAGCTGAACTCGAAGGAACTGAAGAACAGGCTGATAAGGAAGCTGCGTCGGAAGAAGAAGAAGGAACACCTGAAGAAGAGTTGCTGAATGTGAGTAAACCAATAATAAGTCTCTTTTCCATAATAAACACACAGAACTATAATTCTATGTTTTTTTTAGATTATTGAAATACCAGAGAACCTAAGATCTCGAGACCATATTAAACAAATTCTTAGATTAGATGAGGAAGCAAGTGAAGCCGAACTGATAATAGAGCGATCAGCAGATATCGTCCTTAGAGATTTGAAGAGGCTTTACGAAAATTCAATCAAACCATTAGAAGTGGTTTACAAATACAGAGATTTGAGCAATAGACACTTTGGTGACCCTGAGATTTTTTCCAAACCCCTTGTACTATTTATGGGACCGTGGAGTGGCGGAAAATCTAGCATTCTGAACTATTTGACGGGACTCGAATTTACTGAATGGTCTCTAAGAACCGGTAATATTAATGAATTTTGATATAATAATGCTTTTTTAAATTGTCATCAAATGTTTTACTCACTGATATTATACATACGTTCGATAACAGGTGCTGAACCATCTCCCGCATACTTTAACATCCTTATGTATGGTAAAGACCCTGAAGTGCTGGACGGCACACAACTTGCAGCCGATTGGACTTTCGCAGGACTACAAAAGTTCGGTCAAGGACTAGAAGAGCGTCTTAGAGGCCTTAAATACCCAAGCAAAATTTTGGAAAAGGTGATAGTTTTGTAACATAGTTCCATTCTTGTTTTGTACTTTCGTGAATAGCTGTAGTAATCTATCAATATATTTCAGGTGAACATTGTAGAGATTCCAGGGATATTGGAAGTGAGAAAACAAGTGTCTCGCGTGTTTCCATTTAACGACGCATGTCAGTGGTTCATAGACCGTGCAGATATTATATTCCTTGTTTACGACCCTTCCAAATTAGACGTTGGTCCTGAGACTGAAGCTATTCTCGACCAACTCAAGGGCAGAGAATCTCAGGTGAAGTTTTCATGTGTTTAGTCTTAATACTAATTTTATTATTCCATCTGAAAACTTTTTTCTCTTATTTAAACTACCATCAGCTAATGTGTATTATATTTTTAGACACGAATCGTGCTGAACAAAGCCGACTCGGTGAAACCAGAAGAGCTGATGCGCGTGCAAAGTGCGTTGATATGGAACATCTCGCCACTGATGAGCTCTGCCCAGCCGCCGGTGATGTACACGGTGTCTCTGTGGTCGATGCCTTACGAGGCGGGCGCCCCCATGCGCCTCTTCCAGGCCCAGGAGCGAGAGCTGCTGCGCGACCTGCGTCACGCCATCGACAAGCGCATAGAAAATAAAATAGCGAGTGCCAGACGATTTGCGGTGAGTTTTTTTATATTTTTAAAAAATCTAGAGTGTTATTATTAATTTATGGTCATATAGTTAGCACTTAAAACAAAGGCACTTTTGTGATTTTACATGAGAACTATTTTCAGATTGTTTGTACATATAGTATCGTATTGTTTTGCATAAATTAATTTGAATTGGAATTGGATTGAAAAGGAAAATTAAGGGATTGGGAAGGGGAGGAATTTGGTCCTCCAGATATCTCGCTCACCTTAAGAAAAGCGGCAAGCCAATACTTTACGTCGGTTTTCTGTGGGACAGGGGTAACTACCAAGTCGAGTCCACCCATTCATGCTGTAGACAAAACTGTCTACAGCTATGCTGTACCACTCATTATGTACCTATCGTAGTTCCAGTTAATAATGAAAGGGGTATACAACGTCCTTTTGATTTCCAGGTTCGTGTACGTAATCATGCCAAGATGGTCGACTGCTATTTGACCACATATTACAACCACAAAACAATATTTGGCAACAAAAAACTTATAGCCGACGCAATCATTGAGAACCCTCAGAATTATCACATCTACGAGGGTCTCAGCACACTTACTAACATTTCAAGGTAAACTATTGTCTATTACACATAATAAATTTTCGTATAGTTATGAATATATATAATAGATAATACATACATAAATAATTTTAAGTTTGAATAATTTAAATAAATTGTTTAGACCGTGTGGTAAATTCAACAAAGGCTAAAAAATAAGCACTCTATAAAATATAAGTGTAACCCAGTTGAGCAGACGCTCCTAACTCCTAGGTATTCTAGTACAGCCTCCTGAAAAAAGGGCCAGGGATTTATTTAGTTTATTGATCGATAACCAATAACTTTAACCACAAAACCTTTTAGTCCTACGATATCCAAACCCATAAAAATATCTGTGTATAAATCGGCATGTGGTAATCGAACGCGCGGCCTCTAATTTATAGGTCGTAGTAATGGAATTCAAATAATCGACATGTATAATTATAATATTCAGGTACGACTTGCCGGATCCCGAGACATATCGGGACTTCTTCCGGCTGAACCCTCTTTACGAGTTCCAGCAGTTGTCGGCGACGTGCACGTATTTCCGCGGGTGCCCCATCACGCGTCTCGACGTCGCCATCGCTTATGACCTGCCCGAGCTCGTGGGCAAGTACAAGAAGATGGTGGAGAGCGCCGCGCCGCAGGGCATGCCCAAGAGTTGATGTCTTCGCGAACGAACGAACCCCGTGCCACACTTAACTCCCGCTTTTTAATTTTCACCAATTGAATTGGAAATAATCATATTGGGCACATTTTGCATTTGTTTCTTTAATTGGACATCAAAACACTAGTACATCGCATTTTGTCTATTTTTTTAGTTTTGTTATTTTTGGCTTAATTATTGCTTGTTCCTGGTTTTGGGGTGAATGATGTGTTTGTATGACTATTATACGTATTTATTGTGACTTTCTTCGTGCGTTTCATGGTGGTGATAGAAAAATAATGCAAGACAACTTCCAGTATCCTAATTAACACTGTCTTTTATACAAGTCTCAAGAGTACCATTAAACTAGTCATTAATGTAATGTTTGTTAGCGAGATTATATATTAAGATACGTAGTGTATATGTTCCTACAAATAGGACTAATCCCATATTACGTATTTTTCTTTGTTAGTTATTTTAATGAGACACATTGTGACTCTTTAAGTAAAAATAAAATAAAAAATTAAATAATTTGTATTTTATTGCAACCTTCCACACAACTTACAGTTTAGCAATCATTTTTGCACAACCGACAGTATTAATAGAGATCATAATTAAGAGTAGATAAGGAACGTTCATTGATAACTGTTACTAAGGGCTCTTTTAACCCCCGACAAAAAAGAGGGGTGCTACAAGTTTGAGCCGTTTTAATGTATGTGTTTATCTGTCGGCGGCATCGTAGACAGATGCCTAAACGAATGGGCCGATTTGGATGCTTGACGCTTTTTTTTATTTGAAAGATAATTTAGTCGGGACTGTTCTCAGCTAGGTGATGATGCTACAACTAGGCAGTTTCCAACTTTTTTATAATGAATAACAATTATATATCATTTTTGGGCTCACCATAAATTGACTTCCTGATAGTGATCTCGGGAATACGTGTCGGTTGAACATAACCTTTGTCTTATCAAGATTCATCCCGAGACCTATTCGTCTTGAAGAACGGTTGAGGCTGTTCAGCATTCCTTCCAAATCCGGCAGAGATTCTTCCATTACGACAATGTCATCTGCAAATCGCAGATGAGAGATGTACTGACCGTTGATGTTGATGTCCCGTCCTTTCCAATCAAGCGTCTTAAAAGCGTCCTCCAACGCGTTGGTAAACAGTTTTGGAGAGATAACATCTCCCTGTCTTACCCCACGACGCAGTTGGATTGGCTTTGTGCTATGTTCTTGTACTCGGACGGTCATCGTTGCGGCTACGTACAGACATCTCATCACCTGGATATATCTGTCGTCAATGTGGCATCTCTGCATGGACTGCAGAACAGCCCAGGTCTCGACGGTGTCAAAGGCTTTCTCGTAGTCCACATACGCCAGGCATAGAGGCTCATTATACTCCTCGGTCTTCTGAATAATTTGCCTGAGTGTGTGTATGTGGTCTACGGTAGAAAAGCCCCTACGAAACCCAGCCTGCTCCGGCGGTTAGAAGTCGTCGAACTTTTGGGCCAGACGATTCGAGATAACCCTCGAGAACAGCTTATATACATGGCTCTAGAGTGATATGGGGCGGTAGTTCTACAATTGGGTGTTGTCTCCCTTTTTGAAAAATAAGACCACCACACTCCTACTCCATGCTTCCGGTGTTGTCCCAGTGTGGATGACAGAGTTGAAGAGCTTAGTAAGCTCTGTCAAGACAGGTATACCCCCTGCCTTGAGGAGCTCTGTTGTAACTCCGTCTCCTCCTTGTAAATCTAGATATAGAAAATATTTAAAGTTGTGTTTGTTCTTTAAAAGTAGTGTGGATTTGCGCAACAAATATTGACGGTGACGAACAGTGTATTTAGGAAGTTTTGAAATAAGTGAATTTAGGAGACTTTCGACCTTGTGCGTTCGATTCGCTAAGAGAAAGTCGTCTTCGAAGTATCGTACTGAAAGGAATTAAAATCAAAATTCCAGCAAGACCTTGAAATTGATCACACCCCTGTTTCATCGTTCTTGATATATCATCGCATATGACGAGGCTGTATGTGCTAAATCCCTTTGCCTTTCCAATAAAAGGAAAAATATAAATAAACATGGTCTAGGGATGTCGGAAGTAAAAAAATCGATGTATCGATATTTAAAAAAAATCGACGTCGATATATTGAGGAAAAATATCGATGTGTCGGATATTTATCAAATGATTTTGCATTTTTCAAATAATAGTGTATTTAGCTCAATATGTAATACCAATAGTAATTTTTATATAAATTGTACAAAAGTCTCAATAAAAATGGAGGTATTTTTATCATTCCATTGCCATTCCTTTTTATTAGGTATATCCATTACGGTTTTGGATTCTAGTGACTTAAGTAGATAAACAAAAAAGTATATTGTTTTTGATACAATTTTCGATATTGGATATTTTGAATCGATATATCGGATCAAAATATATAGGATAAAAATATCGATATATTAATACTTTTTCGACAATTGTACTGTGGTCATTTGTCATTATCAATTGATTGCGGTATATGTACTGTTGATATTTTAAGTAAAATTAAATTATTAGTTAATAAATTCGTTGTTAAAAAATATTGAAGTTATGCACACAGATTTATCGCCGCATTTACACACCGATGAGTGTAATATTCTGATAAAAAAATTGTTAGATTGTCACGACGAGGTTAGTTTTTTTATTGCATAATGTTAAACAATAAAAAGGATATTAATTAGGTTTATTATTAGCGATTCATATATTTACTACCTTGGATTATATAAACGGACTGTAATTAAGCTTACATTTATTAGCTATTGTAATTAAAGAAACGTGTTATTTTCAGCATCCATTCAGGAAATTCCTAGGCTTTTGCAATGATTATGACCGTGACATGAGGAAATGTTTAAAAGCAGAGAGGCTTAGAAGACAAAAAGCGAATTTAGAAGAATCACGTATAAAACGGGCTGAAATTCGTGCCCGGATATTAGCCCAAGAGAAAGCTGCTGCTAGTAACTAATTGAATTAATAATAGTGTAATTTTTACAATGGAGTACAATATATTAGACTCAATTCCAAACTTGGCGGATTACAAGTCATTCACAGAAAGATATTTCAGTAAAAGATATATAATAGATGTAAATGGTATAGAAAACAATGATATTATGTTAATGTTCCATTCAAACCGAATAGCTTTACTGAGTCTTGCACCAAGTCATACCTTTTTTAAAATGGACGGAGACTATAAAATAAACTTTTTAATTGGAAAAGTTGATAGATTAAATAATTCTGTAAAGGGGAAAGGTAAGAAAGGTGGACAACTTTTGAGACCAAATTCAATACTTTGTAAAATAGAAACAGAAGATGGTAAAACTATTGACATACCATGTTGCATGAAGGGGACCTTAATAGAAGTGAATGAGGAGTTAGTTAAAAACCCCAAGCTATTGAAGGACCTTCCAGATTCTGATGGATTTATAGCAATTATATTGTCAAGCATAGCAAACTCAGAAGCAACAAAAAATGAACTGTTGACCCACGAAGAGTATTTGAAAGCAAGATGTATCAAAAGTATTGATTAGATAATAAAATTAATTTTGTATAAAGTATTTTAGTTTGTGTAATAAAAAACCATCCAGCTGCAAGTCCAAAAATTCCATGAAACCTTATTAAATTTTCTCTTTTGTTATTGTTAGGACAGAATATCCCCTTTAAGCACATATACTGTGAATTTTTTTCCTGCTACCTAGCACAGTTCAAAAGATACGAGCCCTATAAATATAGGACCAACAGACTATGTACTGTACTGGCATAGTGATTGGATTGCATTGTCAGTGTTCTAGTATGGAACCCTAAAAATTACTTAATTGTGTAACAACAAATAGTAGATAATGTTTATATTTTTAGAGATAGTCTGTTGCAACATCATTATCACAAAGTGACCTCTGACATCTTTGGTTGATAGTTGTCTGAGCATAAATGTTCAGTATATACAGATACTTCATTGGTTGAGTTTAGTGATCATGTGTTCTATGCAGTTAAATCGTGTTTTTTTCGCTACGAAATTTCCAAAAGTTTCAACTCCGTTTTTGCGATGTTGTAGTATTGATAGCAACGTAAAGAAAACACCGCTGTACAATTTACACGAAAAATATGGAGGAAAACTGGTTAATTTTGCTGGATTTTTGTTGCCGGTGCAATATTCCGATATGAGCGTGTCGGCATCCCATTTATTTACTAGATCAAACGCTTCGATATTCGATGTGTCTCACATGCTTCAAACTAAAGTTAGTGGTAAAGATTGCGTGTCGTGGTTCGAATCCATTTGTCCAGTTGACTTGAAAGGTATGTCAGATGGATCCAGCTCCCTCACAGTATTTCTAAATGATAAAGGTGGTATTATAGACGACTTGATCGTGACTAAAGTAAATGGAGAAAATTTATACATTGTGTCTAATGCCGGACGGTTGCAAGTAGACAAGCAACATATGACGGAAACATCGGAAATGTACAGAAAAGGCGGCAAAGATGTTAAAGTAGATTTTTGGGATGTGAGCGAGCGAGCCCTTATCGCAGTACAAGGTCCAAAAGCCGCAGCGGTGTTGCAACCGTTAACCGATATACCTTTGACCGATCTAGTGTTTATGAGTTCACGAGTTGGTAATGTGGCGGGAGTTGAATGTCGTGTCACGCGCTGTGGTTACACAGGGGAAGACGGTGTGGAAATATCCATTCCCGCTGACAAGGCCAACAACGTTACTGAAGCTCTGTTGCAATCGAATGATATCAAACTGGCCGGTTTGGGCGCGCGTGATTCGCTACGCTTAGAGGCTGGCTTGTGTCTTTACGGCAACGACATTGATGAAAGCGTTACTCCCGTGGAAGCTAATTTAACGTGGTTAATAGGAAAACGAAGGCGAGGGGAATCTGGTTTCCCTGGAGCGTCTATTATATTGCGGCAAATAAAGGAAGGTGTGAGCAAAAGGCGAGTCGGTATTAGGATTGAAACAGGGGCACCGGCAAGGAAAGACGCCTTATTGAAGAACAAAACGGGCGAAGTGATAGGTAAAGTTACAAGTGGGTGTCCAGCTCCATCAATTGGTGGCAACATTGCCATGGGTTACGTCCCTGAACTAATGAAAAAATCAGGCACAGAATTACTGGTGAACATCAGGAATAAGGATATACCGTGTGTTGTTACTAAAATGCCTTTCATTCCATCTAAATACTATACCAAAAAATAAAACAAGTTTAAAAAAATAGCAGTTTTACTTATAAAAATCTTGAATGTAACTGTAAAAATATAAGACAGCATAACAGAAAACTCGCACTCTCTAACAAAATATAAAATAAGATAATTACACTAAATAATAAGAACAATTAATAACACTAAATACAAATTAGCCTAATTAAATTGTCATTGAACCGCTATTTATGTAAACGCAATATTCAAGTACAGTACATGCCTATTCCTATTTAGGTTATGCGCTCCTGTAATTGTTTAGTTAAAACAGGAAGGGTAATCAATGATAAGGCAATTAAAGGTAACATTGTTCTTATTGTCCTCGTGGCGGACGAGGTCCGAAAATCCGGACATTGTTAGCATATTGATATTAAATTGTATAAAACGACAACTTTTTTTGGCGTAAATACCGCCCCGGCATGTTAACTTCGATAGAAATGTAGAGATAGGCTAAAGCCTCGTGAAGCGCGTCGTTTTTAAGCGCGTAGGAAGCATAACATATCGTCAAATTCGTATAATATTAAATTATATACAGGTTAGACGACACTAATAAGAACAAATCGGAATGTGTGATTTTCATTTAAATTTCATTATATTAATACTGTTTATCACGGTTCACACAACAGACCACGGATAATATAATAGGCATCACGTAAGTACTACAATTTGTATTGAAACTCAGCACATGAAAGCAAGCGCACCAATATATACGGTAGACTATCATCGCCGTGCGCACAGGATAATTAATAAATTGTGCGCATTCCTTTAAATGTCGGCACGGTTTTACTTTATCATACGAAATCTATTATCCGTTATCTGTGGTTCACACTAACACTCAAGTATCACAGGATATTTACACAATTTGAAATTGGAATGAATGTAGTATAAGCATATAACAGCTTAACAATGTAGTATCAACTAATTTTGGGGCAATTTAGGCCATTTTATTTATTAATTATCTGTTCATCTAATAATATTAATTACAGCCTAAGGTCAAGTCTCCTAAGAAATTATATCTGACAATATTATTTCTTCAACGTATGTACAAAAATATATTGTATAAATCATCTTAAATAATAATTTGTACGCGTTTAATATATCAGATATACCACTCAATAACAAATAAACATGAGCAAATTTTCTTAAGATTTGTTGATTCTACCCTACCTTTCTTAAGTCTACGTAAGTACAAGGCACCTATAACACATTTACATCAATCTTCATATTATCAAGTTGTAATTTTAACATTAAATGTGGTAGTGTGTTGTAACGCCCGATCTTGTCGGAGCGTTTCGTGTGACGTCACTGATTACCTTCTGCACCGGGTTCAGAGCTGAACTGGGATTGAGCCAATCGCGTGATGTCTTGGTTTATTTTGTCTATCATTATGGAGTACTGGAATATAAAGGAATAAAAAATGCATTATAATAGGTTCATTCGATTTGGCATTACGTCGTCACACGCACACGTGCACGCACTCACGCACACACGTACGCACGCACGGTGTGTGTGCACATGTACCGTACAAACGACGCGCAACCATTTTTACACCACATATATACGCACTCGCTATGATAACCAAGAGATCGAACGTAAAATGGCGACTTTGTGTTTCAGGGATTAATTTTTTTTTTTTTTTATCCTGGCTCGGCAAAGTGACTACGCTACACATGATGTCAAGTGCAGCGCAAGCCAAGAATATTGTCGACCAACGATAAACAATGTGTACATGGTAGGTCGGCAAGATCATGCCGGCCTGCCAAAGGGCCAAGGGGGAGGGAAAGGAAAAGCGATGGGAAAAGGTTTAGGATCATGGGGCAAGCTCCCTGGGGAGAACCGGATATACACTGGCTAACCCTGGAACGCGACCCACACAAGGTGGGCCACTATGGCAGGTTTTAGCACCAGTTTACGGTGGTCGCTATCCGGTTGGATACAAGTATCCTCCCACCAGCAACTTACATCCTTCTAAGAAGAATAATCTAATTGTTAACGTAGAGTATAGACAGTTATTAATAAACACCATACTCACATCAGGGGGCTGATATTGCCGAGCTTGTGTTTTCTTCCCCTTGCTTCTGTCATCTTGCACTCGGCAGTTCATGTGGTGACATAATTGTTTTTGTAACTTGAGGAATATCTGTCGGTATTCGTCTTGTATCCTATTCATTTCATTGTTAATGTGAGCATCTTTTTTAGCATGATAATCCTGAAAATTATACATTGAAAACTTTTAACTCAACGATTTCGGAAATATGGAAAACAAAAACGCGCGAAATAACATGGCACGTCAGCATTATTTACTTCACCAGCTTTCTACGCCCCCATAACCTTTAAGTATCTGATATAAGTATCGACGTTATTCGTAACTAACTTCAGTACGGCCAAGTCATTTTGCTTGTAAAATAAAACGAGCGTTGTATTATTTTGCTGATTTACCTTATGACAAATTATCATCTTCTTTGCATTTTTGTACTTGTCCTGAACAATTTGGTGCTCACTTTTTAACTTCTCGTATTTTTCTTCAAATTCGAAAACTTTTGTTTGTAACTCCTTCACTTTCGCCTTCATAGATTGACATTCCTTGGCGCATGTGCTGCTTTTTTGTTTCCAATCTTCTCTCTCGCTCCTTAATAGACTTTCTAAAGATCCTAAATGCAATGCTTTTTCTTTATATTTCTCAGCCTTCATCTTCCATTCGGAGATCTCGTCTTGGGCTTGTTGGCATTCAGCTTGCATGATATTATGATCTTTAATGAGTACCGATATTTCGTTTTCTTTCGCTTCTAGTATTTGGGTTATTTTTGTGCGTTCGTTGATGATGAACTCCTTTAAAGTTTCTACTTCTTGTGCTTTCCTTTCGACGAGTTCTTTCAGTTTCGTGATCACCTCTAATTGTTCGTTTTCTATTTCTTTTATTCGTCTCGCGCAGTTCATTTCGACAGTTTTCATTTCCAAAGTGAACTTTTCCGCTATCTGATCCCGTATTGCTTTCTCTTTCATCATAAGAGCAGTCTGCAAAAAATAATTATGATGAGAACATATCAATATTATTTGAAAAGTCCCTTATTCCAAAATAGCACTAATTTTGGATATTTCGTTCAATTATATATAAATACAGATCTATAGGTTCTAAATATGACGCTATTTTCTAATTACAGCGAAATATAATCTGTCTTACTACAGTAAAGATTCCCTGACGTCATTATGCAATGAGAATAATACAATAATGTTTAATACAATAGATTTGTAGCAGAAACCTTAGCAGCAAGTCCGTTATCGCAGTCGCTGAGTACTTCGTTGTAGTCGGAGCGTTGCGGCGTCACGTGGTCACTCTCCTCAGTGTTGGTCGCCACACTTCGCTGTTCGCATAGTTTTTTGTACCGTTCCACTATGTACTGTTGGAAGAATTCCGCCTTACCCTTCAACTCTTTCATCAACGCTTCGTTACTTTCTTGTGATGCTTAAAAGAACATCATACTTATAAGTAAGTAATATAACCTAACAGTCAATAGTCAGTGAAAGAAGCTGAATTCAATAATTAGGAAAAAATACGTAATATCTAAATAGCTGATCAAATTGAAATAGCTAAGAACTAACTCGATTAAACCAGCTTTCAAATCCAAAAAGGACCTTCAAATAGGTCCATTAGTTTAGACGTTACGGAGTTAAACACACTCACACTCACACACACACACACACACACACAGATAGAGAGAGAGAGAGAGAGAGAGACAAAGGGTTTTTTTTATTGTAGCAATTATTTACGAGGTGAAACAGCCGCATAAGCGACTAATATTATTTTTTCGACTAAATAAGAATACAATGCAATAGTAGTACCTTATGGTGATTCTAAATTAATTCTTACCAAAGTAAACTTACCTAATTTAATAGTATATTCACTTAGTTGGTCATCTAAAATTCTAATGTGTTTTAAATGTTTTTCACATTGTGAACATGGCTCCATATCTTTTCGCATTGCGGATTTTTCATCTGTAGATATAAGAGAAATTATTAAATATTCCACAGACCACGAATGATAGTTACAATTTCAGTATTACAATCTGTATGGAAATCCAAACGTGCCAATTTTTACTAAGTAGGCTTACGTCATTTATTTATTTATTTAAACTTTATATACATAACATGTATAAGGGCGGACTTTATGCAAAAGGCATTCTCTACCAGTCTACCCATGGGTGATGCAGAGCCGAGATAATGTGGGTGTATATAAATTGTAGTACGTAAATCGTACCCATATTACGTCACCTATTTTTAAAGATTTTTCAACCCTTCCCTTCCCTCGGTGACCACTCGTAGTATACGACAATACTATGTGTGAAATATAATGTGACTGAGCGTAGTATTATTGAAGACCTACCTCCTCCCCTTAAACGGGTCACGTAGTATGGGTACGTTCCCTAATTGGTTTCCTTTGGTACCCTTTGGCTACGGAACCCTAAAAATACGTTTTTACTAAAAAGGTCTACCGAGGGGTTTGACAAATAAATACAACAATATATACCCGAGAAAAAAAAATGGGTGCGTGTACTTATGTACGCGCGTGAGAAGTTATACTTCTTTGGAATCATTAAATAACCAATAATAAGTATTTAACATTAATAATTTAATAATATTTAGTGTTAATTATATTAAATAAAAGTATTTTAATTTATATCAACATATCCACTCCACATGATAGAAGTACATTCTACTCTCTTCACGTTTATGCGAGCCTGGTACTTGTTCCGAATAAGAAAAAAACCTAAAGAGTTTTTCTTTGTCCAAATCGTCATTTGTTTATTAATTACGGCTACTCGCCATGAAAAATGGACATTCTACTCTCTTCGCGTTTATGCGAACCTGGTACTTTTTTTACGGCACCATGTTCCAAATTATAAAATAAAAACCGCATCTATATATAATTATATATATATATTTATATTTATTTATTTATATTTATTTATTTATTTTTTTATTTCACTCATCATTTTTTCATAACGCGCCTAACTTCATACTGCTGGCATAATGTATAACAGATGCCATTAAAAAAAAAAAAAAAAAAAAAAAAAAACTTCATACTGCTCTCACGCGCCTAACTTCATACTGTTAATTTTTTCTGTTAATTTTTTGTGTCACAGGTGCGCGCGCATCTTAAAATTTCACTCTCATCATTTTTTCATAACGCGCCTAAAGAAGTATAACTTCAATAAGCATAAATAAACTCACAAACCTTCAAGATACTTATCTAGTTTTTCCGCAAACTCTTTTTGCTTATTCGTGAATTCGTTTTGCAGTTCTGATATTCTTTTATTAGCCCTATCTAATTCTTCCTTGGTACCATTAAGGTCTGCGTTCAATTTTTCTACTTGTTGCTTGTATTTTTCGATAGTTTCGTTGAAGCCTTTTTCTTGATTTTTAAACGATTCTCGATCCTTTTGTATTTTCGTTTGTAAATCTTTTAGTTCTCTTGTTGCTGAGTCACGTGTGCTGCATGCCTATAACATTCGTTATAAAAATATAATGACTGGATTGAAGTTGGCCTCTTTACCCAACTTCTACGTTACGCATGTCATCACCCTCTTGATACCGAAACTTGATACAGTAGTCGACGCTACAAGCCTAACTTACAGACCGGCTAGGTTATGCTCAACACAGGATAAAAATGTCCTAATCCAGGTCATGGTCTATCTTTGTACGAAATATCATACAAATTCGTTCACTCGTTAATGGGTGATTGAGCATCAATCATCCAAACATACGTATTTGTATGATTATTAGGATTCAAGCAATAAATAAGTTTCGATCTTAGGAACCGCTTTATACGCCGTTATAAACTTTTTTTTTTACAAATTTGTTTTTTTTTTATAGCATATGCCGGCAAACGAGTAAGTAGGTCACCTGATGGTAAGTGATCTCCACCGCCCTTGTACGCCCACCACCAGAAGAATCATGGGTGCGTTCCCAGCCTTAAAGGGGAGGGGATTTGGGCTTCCGGATATCTCACTCACCGTACGAAACGCAGCAGCAAGCCGCTACTTTACGTCGGTGTTCTGTGAGACAGTGGTAACGACCCGGTCGAGCCAGCCCATTCATGCTGTAGACAAAACTGTCTACAGCGTCGCTCTACCACTCAAAAACTCTTTAATTATGAATCTAATGACAGTAATAGATATAGGTGATGGTGTTACATATCGCACGTTGAAAACAAAAGTGACACTAAACGAAAAATGTGTTTATGGGAGATTAAGTTTAAATGTTTCATGAAATAGCGTTCATAATTAAACATCGACAATTTTCGTTTAGTGTCACTTGTGTTTTCAACGTGTATACCTGCAAGTACAGAGTCTTCAGTTCCCCATTCTCTTTGAGCGTGTCCTTCAGTTGTCCGCTATAGCGTTCCAACTCTCGCAACAGATCTGCATTAGCCTCCTGCACTATCGATGCACGACTACCCTTCTCACTTTTAAGTTTTTCATGTTCCATTTCTAATTCGGTATATTTAAGATCCATCTGTGAGATAAGCATTTGTATCGTTAAATTTACCATGAAAGGCCCTACAGTCAAGTATTTTTCAGAAAAATCTATGACGATAAATAATAATTAAATATTGATATTCTCATGTTGATTTTCTTTAAAAATTATAAGTTTGAGTTTCAATAGGATGTAAAACTAGATTTTTATATGTTACGAGTGTTCGTATGTCACCTACAACCTAAAATATTACAAAAAAAAAACTAACAACCGACTTAAATTGCATCGACTCCAAAAAGCATCTTCAAACTGTTAATTTTAAATATTAATAGTATTACAAAGGAGGAGGTTCTCAATTCAGCGAGTTTTATTTGCTTTTTATGTATGTACATCTATTTCTCCGCCAAATTTGAACCTATTTTTGTTGAAAAAAAATCGATATGGTCCAATATAAATTTGTTTAAGATCTGATGATGGAGTAATGGAGTAAAACATTAAACTCCTCAACGGACAACAGCTCAGTCGTCGTGATAATGATATCGAGTTGAATTTTACATACCATAGCTGTCCTTAACACTAAAAACTGAATAATTAAATAAGTTTTACAAAACTTAAAACCGATTTCAATTTCAGTTACCCGGCAGCAGCACAGGCACTAACTCCAAAGAGCCCTGAAATTGCTATTTTGACTTTAGTGTAATTTTTTTGAAGTCGGTTTTCAAGTTTTATTAAAACATATTTTATTTGAAGTCGGTTTTTAAGTTCTGTTTAAACTTGAACAATTACAAAAAACTTCTATTTTTAGTGGTAGGCAAAATTGTTTCTTTTTTTTATCCTGGCTCGGCAAAGTGACTACCCTAACACCTGATGGTAAGTGTAGCGCAATCCAAGAATAGTGTCGACCAACGATAAACAATGTGTCCATCGTAGGTCGGCAAGATCACGCCAGCCTGCCAAAGGGCCAAGGGGGAGGGAAAGGAAAAGGGATGGGAAAATGGTTAGGATCAGGGGGCAAGCCCCCCTGGGGAGAACCGGATATACACTGGCTGACCCTGGAACGCGATCCACACAAGGTGGGCCACTATGGCAGGTTTTAGCACCAGTGTACGGTGGTCGCTATCCGGTGGGATACAAGTATCCTCCCACCAGCAAAACATGTGACATGTAAACACATTAACACCAACGCGATGAGCGTTCTTTTATGCAATGAATTTAATTAGAATATTAGACGCTACGTACATTTTTTATATCCGCTCTGATTTGCTCCAAGTCATGTTGCAGCTGTTCGTTTTGTTGTTTGTAGCCCTCCAATAAATCGCTATCGCTATTACTGCCGAGTACTTCAAGTTTTTTCTGTAGTATCGTCAAACGGTAGTTCATTTGCATCTCTACGTTTTTCTGTTCCTCTAATTTTGTACGCAATTCAGATTCTTGTTTTCGATGTTGTTCAATTTTTTTGTCACTGAAAAATGTTATGATATTGGTTTTGTTTACAACATTCGATACGATGCAGATTTACGAGTGGTAGAGCCAAGCTGTAGACAGTTTTGTCTACAGCATGAATGAGCTGGCTCGACCGGATCGTGACCACTGTCTCACAGAAAACCGACGTAAAGTAGCGGCTTGCTGCTGCGTTTCGTACGGTGAGTGAGATATCCGAAACCCAAATCCCCTCCCCTTCCCAATCCCTAATTATCCCTTTCCTTTAAGGTCGGCAACGCATCCATGATTCTTCTGGTGATGGGCGTACATGGGCGGTGGAGATAACTTACCATCAGGTGACCCACTTGCTCGTTTGCCGGCCTATGCTATAAAAAAAAAATAGATTATGGTGCGGCTAAACTAGCTCGTACGACTGTCTTACAAAAAACCTATATGATATGTCAACTTGGTTGCGTTTCGTATGGTAAGTGCCAATTCGACCAATAGCAACCTCATCCCCATGACAATCCACCCATATTTCTTATAGCTTTTTAGATTAATGGGCGACAGAGATCATTTACCATCACGTAACCTACATACACAAGCCTTTATTCACAGAGTGCTAGGCAGAGGTGCAACTAACATAACACATTATGGGACCGAAATACAGATAGGGGGTGAGCCTCGGGTCGAAAACTCAAATACTAATTGCTATTTCCCCGACCTGGGAACTGAACACAGGATCTTACGGTTGTCAACCAGTGTACAGCATATGAAATCTATTATAAGGTGTTACTAGACCCATGATACGATGGCTTACTTGGTCTTTGCCTGTGCTATAATAAAAAGTTCTTTATTAAATTGAAGCAGTGGAACGCAAGCTTGAGAATAGGGCATTTTATACATTATTTATATGCAACCGACAATAATGACGAAAAGATACTGTCTAACCCCTCTTATTTGTACAGGAAGCCCGTGCCCAGCAGTGGGGCAGTATAATATAGGTACAATATACTGCAGGGCTGATATTGTTACTCACCGCTTGGTAATTTCTTCTTGAAGTGTACCCAGTTTTTGCATCTGTGATTTGTACCGGCTCAAAACTTCTTTTAGTGTTGCCAATTTCCCCGGCGAAGGCGGCTCACCTACATATTATAATGATGTAAAGTGGTGTTAGTCACAATCTTTCTTTCTGCCTTGCGTTATCCCGGCTTAGTGCCAGGGTCCGCCTTCCTACTTAAACGCCTCCACTTCGCCCGATCTTGAGCATCCTCTATAGTGAGACCATTGGCTCTCATGTCTCCCTCCAATACGTCAAGCCAACGCTTTTTGGGCGTTAGTCACAATAAAGACTAAAATAAATGACTGTAAGTATAGCCGTAGTATGACGAGCACGAGCGTAGCCAGAGTCGCTGACAAGACGTTAAATTCGTTGGATTAAAAATTTTACTCAACATTATTTTCTTTAACATTCGATTGATACTAGTGTGATATGAGTCGCTCAGCGGAAGAGTGGCCTAATCCACAAATTTACAGAAACAGAGTTAAGTAGATATTTGTATACTAGACTATAGATCCTTAAAACTATACTGGCCTAAAACTTAGTTTCAGTAGTGTTTGATAAATGGCGTTGATGAATGTTCTTATTCCATTTCAAATTTATGATTACTTTCGTAGGAAAAGCGGCCTATTATTTGATAGGCCCTTTAACTTCAGCACTTCATAATTTTAGAACAACAGAATAGTGGCCTAACCCACTGTAGGTATATATCTTTAACTAGCTTTTGCTCGCGACTCCGCCCGCGTGAATAGCATTTTCCGGGATAAAAGTAGTCTGTAACCGTCTCCAGGGTCCCATCTGTCTCTTTAGATAAATTCGTCAAAAACGGTTCAGTAATTTAGGCGTGAAAGCGTAACAAACAAACTCACTTTTGCATTTACTTTCACCCCCTTTTTCAAGCCTTATTAAATAAAATTTCGAAAATTCCTGAAACACGTATTTATTTGTTTTACGTCAATAACCGAAATAAAAAATTTTGTTTATGTAACTTTCAAAATGACGGACTTTCATACATAATATCATCCCCTATTTTGACCCCTTAGGGGTGGAATTTTCTAAAATCTTTTCTTAGTGGATGCCTACATAACAAAATTAATATACAGTCCGAATTTCATGCTTGTAGCCTTGATAGTTTGCGCTCGGTGATGATGAATCAGTCAGCCAGTCAGGACATGTTATTTTATAAGTATAGATAGATAAAAAAAAACAAAAATAATATGTAATATAGTAAATAATATTTAAATAAATGGTATTTAAAAAATAGATCACAAATTTCTTGTATCTGGTCATAGCTATCTACCATGTGACCGTGATTTTGGGTTAGTAGAAAAGGAAAAGAAACATAAGAAGGACATTTTTGTTCCTGAAGACTGGAATTGTGTTATATCAAATGCCAAGAAAAAGAGTTCAATATCTTTTATTGTGAAGATGATGACAGAAGACTTCAAAAGCATTGAAAAATTGGAAAAACTAATAACTAACAGAAAAATAGATAACAATACTGACAAAAGTCAAAAAACCAAAGTAAAATGGCTAAAAAGTCAATGGTTGCGATTTACCCATGATAATCCATACAAAATATAACAAGTACACTAACAGTAATGATTAAACTTTTTCTCCGGCTTTGATATTAAAGAAAAAAGAGCTTGTTTTTCTTTCTCTTTGACTGATATTAATCTAGATGTTTTGTACCCCAATGGTCGCCCCATAGAGAAGAAAAAATATGAAGATCTATTACAGCTTAAGAGCTTATGTCGAATTGGAGGGACATGATTTCTATCGCAACCTGAAGATAAATAATTCTGCACAAGATACTGAAGCTGACTTCTATGATGATGACCTAACCCAAGACTAACTTTCTTATTTGGTAGAATAGTGGCCTACACCACACACATTTTTTTAAATTTCTAACTTGTATACTAGTTTGTAAGCATAAAACTATCAATAAAATGATTACTTTGTATGGTCTGTGTTTTATTTTTACATAACTAGAGAAAATACAAAAATATCAGTACTGATGTAATTCTCAAATCATTAATGCTCATTATCTCCATACTTAATGTGCAAGGCTTGGGCCACTCTTCCGCTGAGCGACTCATATAAGATCACATAAATCCTAGTCTAACCTATTTTGTACAAAACATATTATCATATGCTTTTGCTTCTTCTCTCTTAGGAGTGAGAAGAAACATTTATACAGGCCGGCATGATTCTGGTGACCAACGATAAAATCATTGTTTGTCGATGGTCGCCGGTTTTTTGGACTGCACTCCGCTTACCATCAGGTGTAGTACAGTCACTTTGCAGTGCTCGGATAAAAAAATAATAATAACACAACATACCAATGTAGCTATTCTCCGGCATCGATTCAAGCAGTATCTGATGGAGAGTTGTTCGCCAGTTTTCGTATTCTTTTTGAGAAGCACTTAATTTATTCCGACACAGAACTAACTCGTGCGCTGTTACTTCCAATTTAGTCTGAGAATAATAATTTTAAATATCGATAATTAAATAAATAAATAGCATTTATAAAACTTTTTTTTAATAGCACCGGCAGTAAACGAGAAAGTGAGTCATGAGTGATGATGATGGTCATGAAAACCCACAATACTAGAAAATCATGGATGTGTTGTCGACCTTAACGGAAAGTAATAAGAATTCGGTCTTTAAAAACAGCTTTATTCGCGGGAAAATACTCACAGAACTGATATAGTTATAGTATAGGTAGTACAAATTGTTTGTCATTTTTCTAAAGGCAGCTTTTAATGTAGGTAGCTTAGCTTAGTAATTTTTTTCCCGTTTTGGTTGTATGTTAAAGTCTTATGAGGAATGGAATTGAAAACAGTTTAATGAATAACAACAAATGCATTGCGTGTTGATTGTTGAAGATCGTTTTTAAGTCTTGGTAAAAATGATTAATTAGTACATATAAACACATATACGGACGCAGCTAAGTTGGTATACGTATGGGGAAGTAGGATACTTAGAAGCTATTACTTGTTCTTAATTTATTCTTTGCTTATATTATGGGACTGACATAGTCAAAACTGACACAAAGGCCCCTAAATAAAAAAGAATAAAAAACACATATAAATCCAACTTACGCCCAACTCTTTGACCTGTTCCTTGGCAGCGTTTCTCTCTGTTGTCAACTGGGACACTTTCTCCTTCAATCTCGCCGACTCGCCACTGACGAGTCTGTTCTGCGCTGCTTCCAGTTCGTCCGCCAGTCTGTTTATCATCGCTCCCTTTTCTACAAGTAACTTTTCTTTCTCTAAGTCACGGTCCATGCAACGTCTCTCCAATGTTTTGATTTCATTCTCCTAATTAAAAGTATAAAAGAGTAACGTTTTTATATGTGAATTTAAAGTTGGAGTGTTTCAAGCTGTGTGTGTGTTTACTTTACCTTTTCATCGAGTCTACTCTTAGCTTTTACTAAGTCATTTTGAAGCCTGTCGACCTCCTCACGGTGTCTGGAATAGATATGTCTTTTAATAGGATAGATGACGGTATATTTAAATCAACTTTTTATGTTACCCAAAAAGCTATTGCAGAAAGAATTAAAAATTATAAATCCTTTCAAAAAGAAATAAATAGAACATAATATAGGGTAAATTGTATAAGAGAAACTTATCCAAAATTGTGACCCAACTGAGGTTATTAATTTTCAGTAATTTTAGTAATAGTAATTTAATATAGACTAAGGCCCCTCTCATTCAGTAGAGGTGGCCCGTGCCCAGTTGTGGGACATATATAATAGGCTAGTATTATTATATACTATAATTTAATATGGCAACACTTACCTGTCTTGTTGTTCTCTAAACAAAGCATCGGTGTCGTGACTGTGTGCTACCTAAAATTGATAAATGATAAATTACCTTACAGCGCCATCTGTTAGTGTTATGGAACTCACAGATAATTATAACGCTATTTTATAAACAATTAATTTGCAATAAAAAAAATATTACGCCTATAAATTGAGATATAAACTATCCTATCTCTCAAGTTGGATCAAACACACACACAGTTTGCAAATTTTGATTAAAATCGATCAGTAGTTTAAGAGTTCATCGCGAACAAACAATGTGACACGAAATTTTTATATATAAAGACTAGGTCTATAGTTCAGAAATACTTGTCTATGCCGCTACTATATTTTATTACCTGTAGCGTTTGTAATCTCTGCTGCACTTCCTGAAGGCTCATGTTAGCAGACCGTACCTCTAACCTGAGCTGCTCTTTGTCTTGATCACTCTCAATCAGCTTATCCGTTAAGTTTTTAACTTGTTGCTCGAGCTCAATCAACTTATGCTTGCTGGAAGCTGTGTGATATAATCATAATATACAAGTAAATGGGATTATTAAAACAAAATAACATAATTTCACCCCTATGTCTTCGAAGGGGCAGGCAGTGGTGCAACTAGTGCTGTAGCCACAATAGTACGACGTACAGAAGGTAAACATCGGTAAAACCGTTAAACTATCACCTACTCGCATGTGAACGTTGTTTTTCTTTTATGGCATAGGCCGGCAAACGAGCAAGTGGGTCACCTGATGGTAAGTGATCTCCATCGTCCATTTACGCCCAACACCAGAAGAATCATTGGCGCGTTGCCGACCTTAAAGGAAAGGGATAATTAGGGATTGGGAAGGGGAGGGGATTTGGCCTTGGGTTAATATAGTGCTATCACATAAACAACATAGTCGTCTAATCATCCATACAGATAAGTTTTATTCATTTGTAATAACTACGCCGTGCCCGCGAAAACCTAAATGTATTGAATCGTGTGAAATCTTTTTTCCCATGTATGGGGTATTTCACTATGGTTAATTTTATACGTTATTTAATATACATGTACTAGACACTAATACGAAAAATAAATTATTTTTCGAAAACAGAATTAAAGTTGGGTCAAAATTAGGCGTGTAGTCGGAAAATCTCACTATCTCCTTCGCACGCGGGCATCGTAATAGCGAGACGTAACGTGCCATGTCGTGCATCCTTTTCCCGTCATTTGACGACTACCCCTTCCAGAAGATTTAAACGGCTTCTAACTTATTTATTTTTGAATTTATTTATATATACTTTTTCGATAAAAATTTTGGGAAACGTACCTTATTAGTTAAAATAATAAAAAATACTAGTCGAATATGTACTTATTTAAAAAAATAATACAGACTTAAAATTGCTTTTATGGTTTATCACTTTCTACCGTACCTTGCATACAGTACAGATATTTCGGTATATTTGTATATGTAGTAAACATGTCATTAAAATCTGTCGTTATTTAGGCAATTACCACACACACAAACAAACATGCATACACGCACGTAATCACACACAAACACACACACACACACACAGTGAGAGAGCGATAGGTAGGCAGAGTGAGAAGGCAAATGTGTCAAATTTATTAATGCTCCTCTTTTTGTCAGGCTTAAAAACAGTTATAGAAACCACATTCTTGTTGAAATCAGGGTTCGAAAATATCCGATATTTATTATAAATATCAAAATATCGGATATTTATGATATATATCCGATATATATCAAGTTTGATATATATCCATTTTGTATGAAAGCCATATTATTATTTTATTGTATTATTTATGAATAATGTTTGCATATGTGTTACATACACATACTAAAATTATAAAAAAGAAAAACTCGTTTTTGGATGAGGCAAAATCAACTAAAAACCATAAACTCTTCTTTTAGGGCAGAAGTGTTGCCATTTATGGATTAAACTTACCATTAGGGAGTATGTTTTAACTCTACTCCCACGCCATCTATATTTGGGAAGTAGAAATACAGTAACAAAGTCTAAAAAATACTTAATAACATATATTTTTCAACCATTTTTGTATTGCAATATATTATTTAAAAAAATATTGATATATATCGTCGAACCCAGCTTGATATATTATAACGGATATATATCGGATATATATCTTGATATATATCCATTGATATATATCCTCGAACCCTGGTTGAAATGTTTACCATATTACGAATAAGGTAGTTTGGTTACCAAGCAAGTGATGTGCTTCTTGCAGTGATAGTTCTGCTTTGTCTTTGTCATTGACAGCAGCTGCAAGCCTTGCACGGAGACTATCAATCTCTGTGTCCAATTTCTCCATTTGTTCTGCCAGTTGCTGACATTCTTTCAACCTCATCTAAAACAATAACATATACATAACGTAACACAATAAATAAACAAATATGTAATAAATAATAAGTACAGACTGTGTGCTGCAAACTCTATTCCTATTTATCTCTAAACTATCACTTTGCAAAAAGCTCAGTGTCCATGATTCTTCTGGTGTTATAGATGTTCATGGATGGCGGAGAATGGCCATTAGTTCCTATCAGATGACACACTTGATAACAATCAATGGGCAACATCCCAGCCTCTGTTTTATAAAAAAAAAACAGTATGATAAGAAAATTCCAACTTACCTCATACATAACTTTTAGTTGTTCATTATTCATGTACTCTTGTCTGGCATCATAGTTGTGCACACCATTCATATGTACTGAAATTAAATGATACAACTATGAATTATATATGCCCATAATTATATATGCCCATTAGGCCTTACTTTCTATCCAATGATTAGTGAAACACTGGTTCTGCTCTTTCTAGCCTTGTTAAAAACTGCATTGATGGAAAAAGACTAAAGAGTATTTACCTAATCAATGCTTTATTAATGTTAATAAGTAAGGCCTAATATGCAGATTTATCATTTATCTAACAGCTTCAAATAAAATTAAAACTGCTTGATATGTTTACCTGATTATTATCAGATAAATAACATGATATGAAGAATCAATGTATTTTGAGGAGTGGCTTGGAGATCATTAATGGTGCTGCCACACCGCTGTTATAAAATGTTTACAAACATTTGATACATTTTATCACAATGTTAGATAATGTTAGTAAATGTTTAATGTTAGAAAATTTTTGTAAACATTTTATAACACCGGTGTGGCAGCACCATAATGAAGTTGACATATCATGAGTTATTGCTGATTTTAAGGGCCTTGTTTATGAACAAGTTACCTCTGAAATCCTGTTGAAAATAATTATTCTGTCCATCACCAGCACCATAAGGGCTGAAAGGCAATTTCAATGCTTCTTCCTGGTGCCGAATATGTGATACATGGTTCTTGGGTGTCTCAGTGTATTGCTTTGGTGTCTCACTGCCATGGTGTGTATCTTTCAAATGGTTCAATGACTCTACATATGTTGGTGGTAACCCGGGACGAGTTTGTGGAACTGAAATTAGAAATATATTCTCAAAAAAATTACTAAATCAACCGAGACAAATAATGGATTAAATTAAATATTTCTTTGCTGTTTTTTTTTTCATCCTTGGGATAAACTAAAGGGGTCCCTGCTAATGGGAAACTGGTGACGCCTGCAGTATCTCATCCTAGGGCCAAAGGGATGGGAAGTGAAAGGTAAAGGATAGGGTGGCAAGCCACCACAGGAGATCCAGATATACACTGGCAGACTCTGTAAAATTATCAAAAATTTGTAATCGCAAATTTGAACATCTGGATATCTTACTCACCATATGAATTATTTAACTACAGCTTGCTATGTATGCAAAAGATGACCACTATGTTAATTATAATTGTATTGTTCTTATCGATTTGACATATCTACAAAACAAATTCGGGTAATACTTACTACAGTTACTTTGAATAGGATCCAAAGTAAAGTTTCCACTGCTGTTAACTGAACTAGCTTCGTCATCATCTAATAAATCGTCAAATGCGTTCGCCAATTTGTGTTTTAACTGTAACAAATGCGTTCTCACAATTTAAAGGGGCATTTATGTTTCAACAATTCCGAAAGAATTTAACGAAGGCGGGAAAGAAATTCAAATTGTTTAATAAAACTTTTCACTTGAACGACAAAATTTACTGACTACATTATAAATTATAATTATTGGTATTCATGTATAACTACCCTCTCTAATCTATAACTAACCTCCTCATTCCGCCTTTTTTGATCTTCGAGTTCTTCTTGTTCTTCAAGCCTGTCTTGGGCGCTATTATTTATGTGTATGCTGGCGGCGCCTTGAAACAAACTCATTCCTGGCCCATCCATAATTTAAAGAAACCGATAAATACACATTTAAACTATAATTGAAAAGTAGTTAATTTGTAATGAAGCCTGTTTACATGAATCAAACAAATAGAAATTAGAACCAAAACAATAAGTTTTCTGTTTTGACTGTTGACGTTGAGTGACTGTAGGGAATTAGGGATGGACGACGTACACCAATGTATTAAAAATACACGATGTACAGAAGTGATGTACGAAGTTTTTCATTTAATATATCAAATGGTTTATCCCTAATTTTACATCGTATATTGTTTATTTAAATATTATTTTCTGATTCCTTGAATATAAGTAGTCCAAAAGACTATTTGAAGAAGCGCCAGTGTTGAATTAAGAACGAATTTGATTGAAGGGAAAAAATAAAATAAAATATTATTTTTACTAAGCATTACATTGAAAAATGTATTCTCTATTATTTATTATTGAAAAATGTATCTCTATTTCATCAGGGGTAAGATTGTAATAAAGTTTAATTTATAATATAAGTTTTTGAACTTGACGAATCTGTTTACTTGTTGTTTTTTATAGCGTTGATCGGCAAACGAGCAAGTGGATCACCTCATGATAAGTAATCTCCACCGCCCATGTACGCCCACAATACTAAAATAATTATAGGCGGATTGCCGACCTTAAAGGGAAGGGATAATTAAGGAATAAGGGATTTGGGCCTCCGGAAATTTACTCACCGTACGAAACGCAGCAGCAAGCCACTACTTTACATCGGGTTTCAGCGAGACAGTGGTAACGACCCGGTTGAGCCGGCCCATTCATGCTGTAGATAAAACTATCTACAGCGTGGCTTTACACACTAATACTACACTGTCTAGTGTGCTATACATCTTAGGTAGTGTAGCAGAATATTGGTGAACTTAATAAGCCGTGATTTTAGTTTTCACCCAAATCCAAAAAGGAAAAATCTCAATATGTTAAACAATATCTCCGCCAAATGTGGACCGATTTTGATGATTTGTTTTTGTATTTGATAAGATTTACACCATTATTTATTATGGACCATTATTATGGTCCAATATTTTAGTTAAGATCTGATGACGGAGTGCACGGAGAATTTGAAAAAAAATCTTATATTTAATGTTAATTAGGTTTAATGTTTACTTAATTAAATTGTGTTTCACTATGCCATTTGTTTTTATTACTTGATAAAGACAACAACCCTAACCCTGATATTCAATAACAGGGTAAATCAAAAGTTAAAAGTTAATCGTAGGCTTGTTGAAAAAAAAATTATCAATTCACTTCTTGATTTGATGGTAGGCTTGTTGAAAAAAGTATCGATATATCGATATTTTCATTTGATATAGGTAGTTTTCCAATTACAGAGCATAATGCGACTCAGTGGCGCACAATGTCGAAGTGTACTAATGCTAATTGGAACGTGAATATCCTTACATTTACTTTTTAACAGGAAAATTTTCTCAACAATAAACAATATTAATTACAGTCAACCTGGGTAACTTAAGCTTTCAATGTAACATTGACTCACTAACTTGTATTTGAACGTTTAATTTTTTCTCTTCTTACTGATACACTGTATAATAATAAGTTGTTTAATTTATGAAAGTAAAAAGTGTTTTTAAACGAAACCTGCAGTGACAATTGATATTTATCAAATATATATTTTTTTCTCACCATTCAAAATTTGGGCGGTAAACAGAGTTAGAAATATACTTGCTAAAAAGTTGTGTATAGCAATTACTACAGAAGAACTACAGAAGGCGAGTTCAGTTTTATGTTGAAGAATCATATGTTTTTTATGTAATAACACTGAAATATCCCGCGATATTGATAGATTTTTTAAAAAATCTTTAATTAATCTTCGAGCCGTTTCATTTTCAGACCATTTGGGGTAACATTAGCTCGGGGCGAGGACAGACAATGTGTGAAAATTTCAATTATGCAAAAAAGTTTTGAAGGGTGGAAGTGGCCATTAAAGCTTGAGATATTTAATAGTCACCCCCGAAATATAGTTAGTCGATTTGGAAAATCACAAAACGAGGCGATTCTTATGCGATTGATGATCAATTTCTATACATGGTATGGGGGAATTGAGAGCCGATATTATGTTTCTTTTTTATATGTGATTGAGTTTGTTTTATTATTTTTTATTATTTTAGGCATTGCTCAATAATTATAAGTACATCAAAACCTGATTAATACAATAATAACTTGATTTAAGAGGTCCATAAAATAGAAGTTGATTTCGATAAACCAGGCAGTTTAATATTGTATTAATATGGCAACCCTACGTTGCCACTAAAAAGGAGATAGTGATATAAACGAAATGTATTTTTTTTATCAATATGACAAGCTAATCTTACCGAGGAGTAAAAAAAACTACATAAATTAGAGATTTTCTTCATCAACTCCTCATACTTGTTAATGTTACCCAAATGTCAGTGTAACTTTGGCTCACCAAGTTTTTGGTAATTTAAGGGTCTGTTATTTATCATTTTGATAAATAACACAGGAATTTAGATTATAAAGGTCAATATCCCACTAGAAACACTCATTTATGATATGAATAAAAGTAAATCCGTACCACTATAAATTACCTCTAAAGTGAGCCAAAATTACCCAGGTTGACTGTACTAACGATAATATAAATAAAATTTCGATCAATGCCAACTTAAAGAAAAAACACTTGTTAATTTTCTGTTACTGAGTTGGTATCGATTGCATGTATCACCCGAAAGCAGTACTTTTGAGAGTGCTTGATTGTGCGAAGCGTTGCTGTAGTTGAAACATTCAACGTTGAGCATTATGCCGCATAATGCGCTCTAGTGCTGTAATTGAAAAACGCACATATATATCAAATGAAAATATCGATACGATCAATGGCATCTGTTAAACATTATGCCCGCACCACACTCTCGCGAGGCGCCTCCTAGAGGCTCTCGCGCGAGTTTTGGCTATTGGAGGCGGCAGGAGTGCTAGCCATCCACACTCTCGATTTATTCAGTTGCTCGCTACGTCTACTACAACATGGACGTGATTCAAGTGACTGCGTTAGCTACTTTATGTGCCTACCAATATAATAATGTCTTGCGTTTATATCACCTAACTAAAAAAAGATAGCCAAAACGAAGAAGGTGATCCCACGCGTCATTTACTTTATTTTTATCCTTGTGATAGGGTTTTTTTTTATAGCGTAGGCCGGCAAACGAGCAAGTGGGTCACCTGATGGTAAGTGATCTCCACCGCAATCACAATCACAAAGTCCACAATACCAGCAGAATCATGGACGCGTTGCCGACCTTAAAGGAAAGGGATAATTAGGGATTGGGAAGAGGAGGGGGATTTGGGCCTCCGGATATCTCACTCACCGTACGAAACGCAGCAGCAAGCCGCTACTTTACGTCGGTTTTCTGTGACACAGTGGTAACGACCCGGTCGAGCAGGCCCATTCATGCTGTAGACAAAACTGTCTACAGCGCGGCTCTACCACTCGTATAAATTATTGATAAAAGATTGGATTCCAAATTATTGATAAAAGCGGTGTACAAATCGTTACTCCATTCCACCCTAATAAAAAATTACATGCGTCTTCTCTATGCAGCAGTCAACAAGTAAGTGAGCGATCGCGAGAGTGTGGTTGATTGCCTCCCCTCGCCTCCTCGCGTCCTTTGACTCGCGTCCGAAAAACCGACACGAAGCGGAGGCGGAGCGAGGCGAGGCGAGGGACGACGAGGGGACACGAGCGCACCGTCCTCACTCTCGCACTCGCGTTCCCTCGTGTAGCCTCGTCGAGAGTGTGGTTGGGGCATTAGAATTGACATTTAACCTGCAAAATGTTGTGGAATGTTTATGGATGGAAATTTTTATAATTGCAATCAATCATATAGCCAGAGATACATAACCTAAAATTTGCTGCAAGTTTTGGTATATTATTTAAGAAAACTGTTTTAATATAATTTAAAATGTCCCAATTTAAACCGGTCACTCATGTTCTATTTGATATGGACGGTTTAATACTAAGTAAGTAATTTTACGTTACTGTTAATTACATGTTATTCTTTTTACAATACGCTCCGAGTACATATATGATTTTTTATATTTAGTTTGTTCGCTTAATAATAACAATTATTATTAATATACATAATGTTTAATATTAATAATTGATATAATGCATAATAGGTAATTAATTTATATATTTATTATTATTCTTAGTATACGAGATTATTCTTAAGTACAGCTCCCGAATCCAAGCGAAAGCTAGTTATTACTTTAAAAATGAATTTTGTTTTACTGACTGTTTGAATTATTGTTGAACGATATTAGTTTTTTTATAGATACAGAAGATTTATACACAGTAGCATTTCAAAACATAGTGTCTCGTTATGGACACAATTACACATTTGATTTGAAGTTAAAACTTATGGGATCTCAATCTCATGAAACAGCACAGATGATAATATCAGAACTTAATTTACCTATGACAGTGGATGAATTATTATATGAGAGCAGAGAACAATTTGAAGTTTTATTTCCGGACACTCAACTAATGCCAGGTAAGCATTTAAATATTATATTAGAAATTTTCTTAGCTCATTGTTTGTATTATAATATTATAGTGAGTAAATAGTACAGTAGACACATATATTAGTAAAACAAAAAATTGATCATGCATATAAATTTAATTAACAATTTGATTGCTGCACCACAAAATTAATCATTCACTCTCACTCACTATTCATACATATGCTATACACTGAGTTTTCCATACATAGATATCATGTTAAACAATAAACTATTGAATTTTTGGGATATTTTGATCACTTTCTCTCATGAGGTATTGTCAAATATATATTTTCAGGTGCAAGAAGGTTAATAGAACATTTACATAATAAAAACATTCCCATTGGTTTGGCAACAAGTTCCAGCAGAGAGAGTTATGAGTTGAAAGTGAACAAGCATCACCAGGAGATATTTTCCTTATTTCCATACAAGACAATGGGTTCTTCAGACCCTGAGGTTAAAAGGGGTAAACCACATCCCGACATATTTTTGGTTGCGGCAAACAGGTTTCCAGATAAACCGAAACCTGAAGAGGTACACTTAATAGTTAAACGAAATTACATTAAACAACATTTTATCCTTCATTCCCAAACTGCTGGTGGGAAGGTACCTGGGCCCCTATTCTATGAATCCAAAATGAACCAACAAGATTCAGAACATACGTAGAGTAAAGAGTATAGAGTAAATATATAGAATAGCTATCATAATAATAATATTGTTGATATATTATTAATATCACAAACATTATTATTCAAGTAAAAACTAATATGAAAAATGAATTATTAACTACTACATACACTATTCTATTGAGTATAAACCTGTTATTTATAGGTGTATGAATGTTTAAATAAACAAATCTAGCAACTTCAAGTCATAATTCTGCCTAACTGTCAAGTAATGTAATACCTATTGGTGTTTGAAATAGTATAGCTATGCCTGGAAAAAACAACAAAGTATATTATGATGTTATGTGCAGAGATGACTCATCAAGGACTTGTATGGACTGTTGAGAGAGAACTAACTATTTGTAATGTTATGTTTTCAGTGCTTAGTGTTTGAAGATGCTGTCAATGGAGTGAAAGCTGCTAGAGTAGCAGGCATGCAAGTGGTGATGATACCTGATCCTAGGGTTGACAAGAGTTTGACCACTGAAGCTACTTTAGTACTACACAGCTTAGAAGAATTTAAACCAGAGTTGTTTGGTCTACCACCATTTGATGACTAAAAGAATATTTTTAAGACACTTAGGCAATGTGCTTCTTAAACTATTAACTGCTAGCCAATTTTATTTGTTTTAAGATAAAATGTTGTTATTGTCATAGCTTTGGGTATATGTTATGTACCCAGGATACCTCATTCCTCAGTGCCATAATTTATTGTAAAACTGTTATTAATACATTTGAATTACCTGCATTATTAAATTATTTATATGTTTATATATTTTAGTTAATCATGACAATCACATCTTTTTCTTATGAAGACCAATGTTTTGCAGATAAATCAATGCAGATAAGTCTTATATGAATGTTATTTACCAAAGTTGTGTGCTGTGCGAGTTTTACGAATATGTGATAAATAAAATGTAATTAAGTTTTATTTCTCTTGTTTTAATGGATTAGTTTCAAATGGGCCTATGACTTAATCATACTCGCTCACTTTAGCATGCAGTTCCGCTTGCGTGATAAAGAAAATACTACACCCGCGCGAGAATCGAACTCTAGAAGCCAATCCAAGGTTATCAATACATCATTGAAAACCACATCCAAATTGGTTCATAGGTAGTTGTGGAGATTAAGGTGCACAACGAAATACGTACGATTTTATTTTAAACTTACCTTTAAAGTTAAAATCAATAGGGGATTGATATGTTTTTAGAAAGTATGGTAAGTAATCGTAATGGAGCAAAACTCGGGAGAAGCAAGATAAAAGGTGGTGCCCAACTGGTGAAGTTCTTCCTCCTGGTATCGTCTGTGTCATACGGGGCACGTACCCAGGGCCTTCGGCCTCTGGGGGGCCCCGAAAGACTGATAAATTATATTCGCTAATACGAAAAAAAAATAACTTTTTTGAACCAAGAAATATCGTTTCATTCCCACCTTTTACTCATTTTAGTAAATATACCGACCTGGTGGTAATTTTTTTACCTACGATTTATTATGTACATGTTATTAAAGAAACATAGATTAGGTAGATAACTATTTGATTTGTATACAAAAGGATTATGATTAAAGATGTCAAACATGATAAAGGAAAAATGTTTTTTCTTGTTTTCTCGTATTTTTACTTTGCATTAGGTTCCCAAATTCTTGTGTGCAGGGCCCAGCCCCCCGACCGCCTATCTCTCTAGCTTTGCTATAGTTTATGACGTCACACGGCCATTTCGTACCGCCGATGGAGCTGTATTGCATTCATAGTTATAGCAATCATCCAAAGCAATGACCGAATGATTTATCCATACATTTGACAGTAAACAGACAGTAATTTTTAAGTAATTAAGACAATGTATTGTCATCGCTATCGCGCATTGCTATCGCTATCGCTATCGCTTTGAATAGGCGGTCGGGGGGCTGGTGTATGTTAAGACGTCTTGCCTCTACCATACAGAAGTATGCCTAATAATTTCTTACGTTTACGCGAGTGTTACTCAATGAAATAAAACTAATTTAAACGGATTTTATCGCGTTTTTTTTTTATTATAATTTTGGTACCGACGTTTCGAAAGGGTCGAAGGTCGACGACCCCGTGATGTCCACCGCGACATGGGTCCACCGCGTGATGGTCCCAGTCCACCCCGTGACCACGAAGGCTGAAAAGCTTTCGAACCATCGGGACCAAAATTAAAATAAAAAACCGCGATTAAATCCGTTTAACTTAGTTTTATTTCAAGAAGTATACCTATTAGGCAATAGCACCACTCGTTCGTAAAGATGTGATCTACGTGGGTGACTACGGCTAACGTAGCTGCCTGAGGACAGAAACAGATAATCCTATATAATAGAAACAGAGGGCTTGATGGTGCAAGATTCAAGGCAAGCTAGGCTATGGTGACTGCTTACGTTAAGACGGGCCTATGCTTGTTTGCCATCGAAGCCTATAGAGTAGTGTTTCCCAGCTTTTTTAAGGCGACCTTAATTTTTTTTGTTAAATTTGTCACCGATATCTTGCATTGCATTTAAATAACCCAAAGCGAAGGGTTAAAGTCGTGTCGAGTTCATTTTTAAATTGCCCCCCTGTGGGGCGTGGGCCCCACGTTGGGAAACACTGCTATAGAGGAAAAATACACTATTTTACTTTTATATTGTGCTTCTATATTATTTTTGTTTCAGATACGGAAGATCTGTATTCAATTGGATTTCAAAAAGTGGCATCACGTTTTGGTAAAGAATTCACATTTGAATTGAAGACTAAAATAATGGGATCACACAGCAGAGAGTTTTCTGCGACGGTCATAAATGACCTGGAATTGCCAATGACTATAGACGAGTTTATACAAGAGACTAGTCAAATCTTTAATGACTTGTTTCCGCAGACTAGTGTTATGCCTGGTAAGAAATAAGTGTCAAACAGGTTTAACAAGTTTATGGCAATATTTTTATTATTAGGTACATAAAATACGCCGTTTCGTTTTAGGAGTTTATAAACTAATACGTCACCTTCACGACCAGAACATCCCAATTGCCTTAGCAACAAGCAGTAGTAAGGCATCATACGACTTGAAAACGCGTAATCATCAAGAACTATTTGATCTACTTCCATACAAGGTCTGGGGATCATCGGATCCAGATGTGAAGAGAGGCAAACCACATCCTGATATATTTTTTGTTGCCGCAAGCAAGTTTCCTGATAAACCTGCACCCGAAAAGGTAATTTGTTAAAATATATTTTAATAGAAAGCGATAATAGGTAAAAATTCCGTCATTTATAAATGGGAGTGTAGTCACGTTAGGCCTAAGACTAAGCTCACCAACCTTACCGGTATAGAACACTGCTGATTCAACGGACAAGGTATTGCCGAAACTTGGTTCCCGTTGCGATTGTGGGGATTCGTCGGCGTGTCGCCCCTCATAATACCAAACTGACCGCCAAATCATAAGGGCAGGTGGACCCTAAGCCAATATGAAGCCGAGCAGAAAGAAGTTATTGGCGTGTTCTTGGAGCCCCAGGCAATCTCATGGCCGTACGGAGCGCAAAGCCACTATTTCACATCGGTTTTTCTAGATAGTGCTTTGTAATTCAAAGTTCTATGTGGTGTTGCTTCTGTTTATGGGCAGGCGTGGCGCTTACCATCAGGCGAGCGCCTTGCGCGTCTCATCTAATAAATGAATAAAAAAAAAAATACGGGTTGCACTCCGGGAGTGCCGACAGAAGTGAAAACTTACCAAACAAGATGCGAGAATACAAATTTACGGCAACATGCCCACTCGACATGATAAAAGTACATTCTACTCTCTTCGCGTTTATGCGAGCCTGGTACTTTTTACGGCAACATTTTCTAAATAAGAAAAAACCTAAAAAGTTTTTCTTTGTCCTAATCGTCATTTGTTTACTAATTACGGCTACTCGCCATGAAAAAGAAAAAGAGGACATTCTACTCTCTTCGCGTTTATGCGAACCTGGTACTTTTTACAGCACTATGTTCCAAATTATAAATACATATTTCTTTATCCGATATTCATTTATTTATCAATATCAAAAACAAAATTACGGTAACATGTCTATTGTTGTTGTTATATGTCTGCCATAAAAAAAAAAAAAAAGTGTGCGTCTCGGGACGCTCGACAGAAGTGATAACTTAAACTAATGTGGGTTAAAGTGAGAGCGGAGGAGCCTGCCTACTACTGCCGTATGCGTGAGAGAAAGGGAAGCCAGAGTGGCGCCGTAACGCGTTACGTTACGAAGTCCGGTCAAAGTCCTGTCAAAGTCTGGTCAAATTCCGGTCAAAGTCCGGTCGATGTCCTGTCAAAGTCCGGTCAAATACCAGTCAAAGTCCTGTCAAAATCCGGTGAAAGTCCAGTCAAAGCCCTGTCAAAGTCCGGTCAAAGCCCGGTCAAAGCCCTATCAAAGTCCTGCCAAAATCCGGTTAAAGTCCAGTCAAAGTAATGTCAGTTTTGTCAAAATCCGGTCAAAGTCCTATCAAAGTCCAGCCAAAATCCGGTTAAAGTCCAGTCAAAGTAATGTCAGTCTTGTCAAAATCCGGTCGAAGCCCGGTTAAAGTCCGGTCGAAATCCGGTCAAATACCGGTCAAAAACCTGTCAAAATCCGGTCAAAGCCCTGTCAAAGTTTGTCAAAAACCGGTCAAAGCCCTATCAAAGTCCGGTCGAATCCCGGTTAAAGTCCGGTCAAAATCCGGTCAAATACCGGTCGAAATCCGGTCAAAGTCCTGTCAAAGTTTGTCAAAAGCGGTCAAAGCCCTATCAAAGTCCGGTCAAAATCCGGTCGAAGTCCGGTCAAATACCGGTCAAAGTCCTGTCAAAGTCCGGTCAAAGCCCGGTCAAAGTCCGGTCGAAGTCCGGTCAAAGTCCGGTTAAAGCCCTGTCGAAGTTTTTCATAATCCGGTCAAAGCCCTATCAAAGTCCTGTCAAAGTCCGGTCGAAGTCCGGTTAAAATCCGGTCAAAGTCCGGTCTAAGTCCGGCCAAAGACCTGTCAACGTCCGGTCAAACTCCGGTCATAGCCCGGTCAAAGTCCGGTTAAAGTCCGGTCAAAGTCCGGTTGAAGTCCGGTCAAAGTCCGGTTGAAGTCCGGTCAAAGTTCGGCCAGTCCGGTCAAAGTTCGGTCAAAGTCCGGTCCAAGCTGACTGGTCACTGTGTGACGCCACCTGGGACTTCGAAATAATCTATGTTCCAGGGAGGTCGGCTAACGCTGGCTGGTCGATGGACCGCTCGCGTTACGGAACGTTTCGGTTCACCCTCCCATAAGAAGTTATCACTTCAAAAACGAACACAGTCCTGTGAAAGTCCGGTCAAAGTCCAGTACAATCCGACTAGTCACTGTGTGACGCCACCTAGGACTTCAAAATTATCGATGTTCCAGGGAGGTCAGCTAACGCTGGCTGGTCGATGGACCGCTCGCGTTACGGAACGTTTCGGTTCACCCTCCCATAAGAAGTTATCACTTCAAAAAACCTGCCTGAATGGCTGGCAAAAATTATTCTTTGGCCACCGACATTTATAAAAACTAGCTTTTGCTGGCAGCTCCGCCCGCGTGAACAGCTATTTCCGGGATAGGAGTAAAAAGTTACCTTTAACATGCATAGTTATATTAATAAGGATGAATAGTCTATCATGTGGATTATGTATAGGTACCTAAAAGATTGAGATTTTATTTAGCGCTGGGTTTTCTTGCTCTGGGGAATGTCCAGTTTTCTCTAGACTTCAACCCATACGTTTTTATTTATAACTTGTTATTTTATTTAAAGTTCTTTTGAATGTGTTTTATATCGAAGTGTTTTTTAATTTTCCAGTGTCTCGTGTTTGAAGATTCTGTAAATGGTGTAATGGCGGCGCGTGCGGCGGGCATGCAAGTCGTGATGGTTCCCGATCCAAGATTAGATCGATCGCTTACTCAAGAAGCTACCATTGTACTTAATTCTATGGAAGACTTCAACCCCGAAGATTTTGGATTGCCACCTTATAAAGAATAATATATTTAAACAAAGTCGCACCTCTCCCTGTTCCTTCGGGCATACAGCTGTATGCTAAACTAAGCTGCTCTACAGCTGTAAACTTGTTATAGTTAATTATTTCTGAAATGGGCTAGACTTAGTTCCTAGTTGTGTTAAATAGATTTGGATAAGAGATCTGGGAAAGATGCCGGTAGTATTCTGTGGATTGGGTTGGTTCTGTTACGCTAATGTTTTGAATTCCCGACGTAGAACCCAGAAGTACCTAATTTAAGTATTTTCTAGAAGATGCTAGACCCCTCTCAGAAAATATATGGATTACTATTTGGTTCTGCTACTAGAGATTCAAGTACCTACATTGGCGTAGCAAAAGAACACTAGGTGATCCGGTCCGTGCCAGATTCGTAACGGCATCCTTCCAGAAACCCGTTAAAATCTACTCAGTTCTGGAAAGAAGAAGCACCTGTAGTACTAAATTAGCTAATTTATTGTGATATTTTACGTACCTACAACTTAACTCCCAATTACGTTACATATGATTCCATCTTAGTACCCACGATCAGGTTTAACCTAGTGTGGGTTCAAGACTATGTGTGTTAACTGTTTGGTGTATATATTTGTTTATTTATGGCTCATGTATGTCAATGTATTTTTTAGACGGCAGAGTCATATTATTATAGCAGAAATATACCTTATATGATAAATAGGATATTATTTTTGTCCTTGGCCTAATTGCAGCACACGTAGGCTGTTGCGGGATTTCCTGAGTTGAAGACATTTCGACATTTCGTGCGATTTGGGTTCCGCCTCTTATCATGTTGTGGGATGACATTAACTTTGAAACTTTGCACTCTTTATAGCCCTGCTTACACCTGGTTCGATATGAGGGTGAAAGTTTATGTTACACTTGGTGAAGGCAATGCAGATCACCTTAGTTCAGTAGTAGTAATAGTATTAACTCATACCATACCACATTAATTATAAATGCTGCAAGGGGCCCCATGTTAAGTTCTCGCTTTGGCCTATGTGCCTCAGCTTGACACTGTGCAGAGCGACATTACAGGGGCATGTCTAATGTAACATTCTATATCTTGAATGTCCAGCGGAATTGTGTTTCATGTGCACAAATATTTGTAAAGAAGTTTAACTGAAAATTGTGGGGAATTCATTTATTATATCACTAAATAAACAATAATGGGTGTATCACTTTATTCTTTATATTGAAATATTTCAAAAGTGAAGACAGCAGAGTCCGGTCTTAGAGTAAGTACTTATATAGAATAGGACCACAGACAACTCAGTCTAGGTTGAGTTGTCTGTGAATAGGACCTATGTGTTATGTAATCTGCTAGAATACTAAATTAATGAATTTTACTATTCCCTGGCCTATCTACCCGCCTGCATTAGCTTCTTCGAAGAGTGTAAATTAGCCTTTACAATGTGATATACCATTGCAGCTGTATGTTATCATATGATAATTATGATAATATAATTTTACATTTGACTGCAATTAAATAATTTAAGATGACATGGTCACTGTATGAGTCAAAATTAATATATCTATATAATAAATATAACGATTTGTATATGTATAGGCATTTGATTTTTATTTACATATTGTCTAAGTAATAATCATTTCCTTAGTCATAAGGGGGTAAACCAAATAGTTCAGGTTGAAAATCTTCTAGAGATTTGAGTACAAGGGTGGCATTCTTTAATTGTTGTGGATCTATTCTGGGGTCAGGCACCACCACCACAGGCATGTTGGCAGCGCAGGCAGCTTTCACTCCGTTAACTGCATCTTCAAATACCAGGCACTGAAAATAATGGGGAGATAAATAGTCCATCAAAAATATCAGTTAACATGATTTTAGAAAGTGCGAAGTTTTATAAAACTGACCCGAGATAATTTATTGTTCTAATATAATCTCTTTGTCTGCTGTGAGAACCAGTGGCTTTACTAGGTATTACAGTCCAACAAAGTGGGATCTGTAAAATCCAGTAAAATCTGTGACACTTACCAGCAACCAATAAAATAATGTAATTATTAACTGATGAAAGAGATGGATGCAGTTCTCAATTTGATGCATTTTTTAAATGTCTAACCACACACCATTCTGCCAAATAAGGGCCATATTCTGCACTTTAATGGACTGCAATTTGTAGTTAGGCCACATTGGTTCTGACTGCCTATTAATTGTCCACCGTGTATTAGGTACACTGTCTTACTGCTGGGCCTTGCCCCTCTTCCTTTAATGAGAGGCCTCAGTCCAGCACACTGGTGCTTATAATGCATATTTTGACCCAGTAGTATAAATCTTTGATTAGTCACAGTTTGACAGCCTCCGTGGCGCAGCGGGCGAGCTGCTGTGAAGCGAGAGGCCGCAGGTTTGATCCCCGCACCGGGACAAATGTTTGTGTGGTCCACAAATATTTGTTTCGGGGTCTGGGTGTTGTGAGACCGAAAGTCTCTCGTAGTTCCTGATACCCACAACACAAGACTCGTATCTTACTGTGGGGTCAGGACTATGTATGTGACTGTTGGGTGTATTTATTATTTATTTATTACTTACATTTTCTGGTTTGGGCTTTTCTTCAAATCTTGAAGCGCAGACTAGGAATATGCAAGGGTCAGGTTTGCCCTTGGTCACCTCTGGGTCGGATGTACCCATAGTCAGATGGTGAAATAGAGCTAACAAATCTTTATTATTCTTCATCTTCAGCTCAACACTCTCTCTACTAGAACTTGTTGCTAGTGCTATTGGTATACCTTTATTATGTAAGTGTTCTACTAGCTTTCTTGCTCCTGAAATCATTATAACCTAGAGATTTAGGTTTGGTATCAGCTTCATTAAAAAAATTGGCTTCCATCAACAGATTGATGATTCTGTGAATTAATAATGTTTGCAATGACACAAAGCTTGAATGAGATAAGATGGTGTGTTTGTTTGTCAGCTTATGCTATTAAAAATACCTGGCATTAGTTGCACATTTGTAAATAACACTTGATTCACTTCTGAACACTCCTTCATGAACTGTTCCCTCGTTATAGGCAAGTCCAAGGTCCTAATTATAATATCAGCACATTCTTGGCCTTGGAAGCCTAACAACCTCGATTTCAGATCCCATGTGAAAACTTTGCCATACTTCGCACACACTCGAGAAAAAGATTCCGTGTATAATTCTTCGGAATCTGAAAATAAACATTTTTATTTATTTTGATCACTGATGTAACAGTAGGTGTAGAATAAAAGATTTAATTATGTTCCTACTTATTAATAAGCCATCTAAATCGAGCAAAACGTGTGTGATTTTCTTGTACTGCATGGTTCTCTGCAAATATAAATAAAGATGTTGTAGTTCACACCAACATATAAACTAATTATTCTATGTACTCTCGTCGGTCGTCCCCAAAGTTTGATTAATCTTTGAGTATTAAAATAAATAACTAGATTACATTTCTTCCTTCAAAAAAAAAACAACTTTTGACAACAGCAAGTGATTACAGCGGATCGGTCACGATTGATTGAATCACTCTAATTCGATAGTCGATACCAATATCCAAAGATTGAGTCATGATTGTTCTCTAAGTCAAAAAATCATATCAGCGGGTGACAATTAATAAAAAAATAATTTTATATACACTTAAAATGAAGTAGAGATTCGTAAGGTATTTGTTCCTTTCGTTCTGTTGTATGCAGATAAGTAGTACCTATGTTTCTCTCGATCCCCGAAACGCGCATACCTATAAAAACCTTTACGGCTACTTCGCGGGTCGCGAGTAAAGGTCGATCGATGGTAAATCAGTTGCATCTTGACCTCCAACTCGCGACCCTTGAGATCTGAGCAATGAATCTAATTATGTCCGCAATGAATCCGTGTACATCGTTGATGGTTGACCTAACGACCAACTCCTATCTAATCATTTTAATTCGACAAATTTGCCAATGGGTCGCGATTGACCCGGGTTACAAGAAATGATCGACCGAAAGCACTAGTTGCGACAACTAGGGATGGGCAAATGGAAAAAATATATCGACATATATCGTATCGATATTTTTAAACAATATCGATATTTACGGAGTAAAAAATATCGATATTTCGATATATCGATATTTTTACTCTCAGGAGCGCGATTACCGAAAAAAATGTTCAAATATTCAAATGTGAAAAGACATTTGATACTTTTATTAGTTAAAAGTAAATATGTAAGTAATAAAATACATATTTCACTATTAATATTAAAATAAACATGAAATAATTCGTCACCTTAAAAATTTAACAGCAAAAGCTCCTTATTCGCGTTTTCACTATTCGCGGATTAAAAAAATGCGACCCAATTTCTATAGTCGCGGCTAAAGATTTCTTTATTCGCGGATCTAATCGGTACATACACATTGATGAAAAGGATTCCAATATGTACCTATTAACATATTATTATCCAACCGAATATCCTTTGTAAACGAGTCGTCAAATGGACTAATAAAAATGTAAAATAGACCTTATTATAACTATGCCTAAATTATGTTGTTAAATGATATCGCCGCCTTTGACAAAAGCCGCCTTCGCGACGCGGTCGGCGTTTTCACTCGCATTCCGCAGAATTTGCTTGACTCCCAAGATGAAGATTTGACTGAAACCGACTTGGACGAAATGTTAAATTCACAGCCCATTGAAGAAGACGCTTCAAAAAGCATGGGAAACGTGACATTTAATTTGAAAAATCTTAGTGAAGGTTTAAGAATGGCAACTGAGCTTTGTGATTTTTTTATGAAAATTGATCCGACTATAGAACAGTCTTATTTTTAAGAGGCAAATTTCCAATGCCACTGCTGGGTATCAGTCTGAATTGAAGGAGATTTTAAAAACTGCCAAGCAATAAAAAAATAGAAAATTCTTGAAACCATTGCCTAAGCCTGAAGATAATAATTATTCAATATGGTCAAAAACTTCAATTAAATTATTTTGGTTATATACTTGTTTTTTATTTTGTCACCTAAGAACGTATCCCCATATAATCCCATATAAATTACCATTCAATATTCACGGTTTCTGTATTCGCGGTATATTTACGGAACATATATCCCGCGACTAAACAGCTTTTACTGTACGTCTACATAAGATATTAGTAATATAAATTTTTTTCCTAGCCCTGTATTATATACGTCCCACTACAGGGCACGGGCCTCCTCTACTGAATGAGAGGGATTAGGCCTTAGTCCACCACGCTGGCCTAATGCGGGTTGGCAGACTTCACATACCTTCGAAAATCTTATCGAGTTCTTAGGTATGCAGGTTTCCTCACGATGTTTCCTTCACTGTTAAAGCAAGCGATAATTAACAATTAATATACACGTGACTTAGAAAAGTCAGTGGTGTATGTGCTCTTGGGGCTGGTTTCGAACCTGCGACTCTCGTTTCGACAATCCATACCACGCCCCGCTGAGCTATCGCTGCTTAGTAATATACATAGTAAAGAAATTATTTGCTTGCCTCGAATACTTGATTCTATAGAACTTTGTTGCAAGAATTGTTTAATTTGTAAAAAAGTAGTTTACTTTTGATAACTGTAACACTTAACCCACAATTTAAGACCCAATATTTAACTAAAAGTAAAATTAATTTAGTTACCTTAATATGGCCGAAACTTACATTGCAATAATAATTGTGCAATCAAATTCTCGTGGCATGGCAACGACATCGGCAGGTGCTTCCACATCGTCTGCTTCCTCATTCAACACACATACTCTAAATGAATATGAATCTTTGTGGACAGCTCATCATTCCCACTGACTCATGACGACTAACTGACAAATTCGAAGAAAATCAATGATTACTGATGGAAATAAGGCAAACGCCTTAATAGAAAAAACGTTTTATAGCTTCCTTAGGGAGCGACGACTGCAAAGAAATGTCAATATTTTTGAGTATTGGTATTCGTCGACCAGTTGCTAATAAATTTACTGCCACTGACTAGCGTGTATAACTTTTTAGCAGATAATGATGAGCGGCGGCACTAAAAAGCGAAAATGCAGAAAAAATACTGTTTTTTTGGATTACGTTATGCGTATTACATAATACTACATACTCACTTGAACGCACGTAACACCATCAAAGCCATCAACACTTTTGCCGTCCCTATACTAACATACTCATTTGGAATTATTGGCTGGACGAAAACAGATCTGACGAACCTACAGAGAATCATTAACACCAAAATGAAAAAATACAGGAAACACCACCCAAGGGCTTGTATCCAAAGATTAACTTTACTTAAAGGTGAAGGAGGGGAGGGGTTTGATCGACATAGCCAACCTACACAACAAACAGTTCACAACACTCAGAACATTCTTCCATAATAGCTCAATACACCCTACACTGCACAAAGCCATGTCAAGCAGATAGATACGCGCCTCTGTCTCTCTATGATCACAATAAAACATATACAGTAGAATCCCGATTATCCGGATCAATTAAAACCAGGGGTATTCCGGATAATCGAAAATCCGGATAATCGATTTCAAAGTCAAATAAAATAATAATCAATTTTTAATAACATTTTGTTATAGAAAGGGACATACATACAAAATACATATAAAAAAATCGAGTAGCCTATGTAATTTAAAATGTTGGTTGGAAATAATTTGTGATTAATCTTTGACGTAATGAATCACATTTTACAAGGTGGTAGGTCCCTCGTATGCGAGAGGCCATCTTGCAAGCACTGTTGTGTTTCGGTTTAAAGGATATTGAAGCCAAAGAAATTACTGGGCATTATGAAACTCAACATCTTATGTCTTGGGGTGACGAACGCAGTTCAGCACCATGCAGTGCTTTGTAATTCAAAGTTCTGTGTGGTGTTGCTTCTGCTTATAGGTAGGCGTGGCTCTTACCATCAGGCGAGCGCCTTGCTTGTCTCGTCATTCAATCAAATAAAAAAAAATATTTTCATTACGGCCAAGTCTCTGATACTTTGCTGGTGGGAGGATATTCGTACCCGACCGGATAGCGACCACCGTACACTGGTGTTGAAACCTGCCATAGTGACCCACCTTGTGTGGGTCGCGTTCCAGGGTCAGCCAGTGTATATCCGGTTCTGCCGAAGGGCTTGCGACATGACTTGATGGTTGGTTGGGGCGGGTACAGTGGTACATTCTTGTATTATTGTGCCTGTATCGGTCATCCGACTGTCCGGTCGCAAGCCCCTCGATTTGTTTCTTCCCTCTCCGAAGAGGGAAGAAGCATTATACAGGCCGGCATGATTCTGGTGACCACCGATAAACTCATTGTTTGTCATTGTGGTCGCTGTTTTTTTGGACTGTACTACGCTTACCATCAGGTGTAGTGCGGTCACTTTGCCGTGCTCGGATAAAAAAAAATACGCTTCAGTTGTAATAACTGTATGGGATACGATTTGTCCTGTCTTTCAAACCATTTAAAAGCGCTAGAGCTCCAATAGCTTCACATACATCACCAGTTTCAGTCTCTTCTTCATCTTCTTTATCGTTACTTTTCAAATTATTGTTAATGAGTTCTTCATCAGTTAAAATGTGGAATTCAGGGCAGTCATTGAGAGATAACATTACTCTTTTTCGCTTAGACATTATAGATTTCTAACGCAAAACGTAAACAGAAATGTAAAAAAATACAACCTATTAGTTGGATGCTATCAATTAAAATGAAATAATAGCAAACACTATCGCGCACACAAATGAGAGCAGCACTACACGTCGGAGGAAGGAAAAAAACTCGTCGTAAAATGTCTCGTTGCGCTGTCAAATCATTTCTAAGTCGGTAATTAGAGCCGTGAAGAATGAGTCCGGATAATCGGATATCCGGATAATCGAGGTCCGGATAATCGGGATTCTACTGTATAACGGTTACATACCAACAGAAAATTGATAACTGGATTGCAAAATCCCTTCATCGCCGTCACCGTCTTTATCTGATCAGCCCTAATGTTGACAAGACAGCGTCAAATGCGTGGCTACAGAGAGGTGAGCTGTTTCCCGAAACAGAAAGATTCATGTTGGCCATTCAAGATCAGGTTATCGACACCAAAAACTACAGAAAGTATATTATTCGTGACAACAGCCTAAACAGTGACCACTGCCGTCATTGTCATAATCAAGCAGAAACCATACAGCACATCACAGGCGCATGCTCATCCATTACTCAAACAGACTATAAGCACAGACATGACCAAGTGGCAGCAATCATACACCAGAAATTAGCATACAAACACAAACTCATCACAGAAACCACAGCATACTATAAATACACACCTCAAATCATTCTCGACTCATCTGACTACAAATTGTACTGGGACAGAACTATACTGACTGACAAAACTATACACCACAACCGACCTGACATCACATTCCACGACAAGCTTAATAAAACAGTTTACCTTATAGACATAGCTGTACTTAATACACACACTCTTGCAGCGACACACACCAACAAACTATCAAAATATGCAGACTTGACCATTGAACTCAAAACCCAGTGGAGAGTGCAAAATGTCAAGACTGTCCCTATATTTCTATCGAGCACCGGGGTCATCCCTAGAACTCTCCACACAAGCCTCAGAACTTTGAACATGCATTCACTTACATTCAATGTCTTACAGAAGGCAGTAATATTGAACACTTGCAGAATCGTCAGCAAGTTTCTATCTATAGACTAAAAAATATAGACCACCAAAGTTGTTTGGCCAAAAGCCCGCAACCTTGGCTTATTACCCCAACATATGGGAGAAGTTTTAAAATTTATAGATAAATAATAATAATAATAATACGTTTAAAGCCTAGTCACCTCTCCACCCTTTAGCCACTCACCTGGTGCTGCTCCCTTGTCACTTTTTGTAGCGACTATTTTGGGGAGCCCATCTACCTGAATTGGCGAGTTACCACCTGCCTTTTTTATCCGTGGATTTACATAGGTCAGGTAGGTGCCATAGTCATTACCATTGACCCAGATACCCAATCCACCAACACCCCACCTCAATAACCAGCTATAGATTAATGTCTATCGCTACAATAGTCCTACACCGACCGGGGCGGTCCTTGGGTACATTTTATAGTGTATACAGGGATAGCCAGCCGTCTGGCGGTGTCACATCACATTATAAGATTAAATTTGTCTTACGGGCCTCTACGTGTTGGCGTCGGCCCCACGCACGCCTACCAAAGGTCCGGCACTCTATAGTCCCGAGATATGGTACTACACATAATAATGATACATATACACACACATACATACATGATACATAATAATACTAGCCCTATATTATACATGTCCCACTGCTGGCCACGGGCTTCCTCTACTGAATGAGACGGGTTAGGCCTTGGAGGTCTCTTCAACCCTGAGGGATCTGAGATAGAGCCCCCGTGTTCTTATGATAAAACCGGAACTGGGCCCAAGCGTAACTTTCCCTGAGTACTCAATATGTGGCCGGATGTAATAGAGTTAAGGAATATAAAAAAAATAAAGACAAGAGCGTAAGAGAATAGGGAAATGAAAATAAAAGAGAACAGGAAATCAAACTCTAATCCCAAAGTCCCTGATCCAAAAATTAGGGGAAACGAAACGAAACTTTTTAAGCTACGTAACACGCAATAGATTTATCCCTTAAATAGAGATATAAATCCGTTTTATTTTATGGACACTGAATAAACTAACATATTATTTATCAGAAGTATTTGACCTGTATTTGAGTAAATTTTCGATGTGGTCGCATATTTTGTGAATCTGATCAGTTATTCGCCGCAATTTAGTACGTAGCTTTTGAGTGGTAGAGCCACGCTGCAGACAGTTTTGCCAACAGCATGAATGGGCTAGCTCGACTGGGTCGTTACTACTTTATCAAAGAAAACCGATGTAAAGTGACGGCTTGCTGTTGCGTTTCGTACGGTGAGAGAGATATCCGGGGGCCTTAATCCCCCACCCCTTCCCAATCCCTAATAAGGGATATAAAAGGGATACCTTTCCCTTAAGGTCAGCAACGCGCCTATGATTATTCTGATATTGTGGGCGTACATGGGCGGTGACGGTCACTTACCATCAAGTAACCAACCCACTTGCTCAAAATCAAAATCAAAATCAAAATCTTTATTAATCATGTAGGCTAAGATAGCGCTTATGACAGGTCAAGTACAGAAAATTTGTCATTAAAAAGACTAACTTAGAATTAAGGGAACTTAGGACTAACCGCCGCGCTAAAGGCTGGCAGGAAAGGGCACACCAACAAGCATGGGAAAAGGGAGGGCATCCTTAAGTGAAGGGATTCACGGACTAGGATATGGAAATCGGGATAGGGCAAGACGGAGTAGGGTAAGTTTACAAAAAAATTGTAAGGGTTTAAAAGGTAAGGAGATGTGTCGTGGACCTAACTGGCAGGAATATCCCTAGCCTAGCTAACCTACCAACCTTTCTCTAGCTGCCTACTGATGACGACCCGAAGAAGAAAGGCAGAAAGAAACTCCGGGCTTAGTTGCTCATTGCTCATCAAAAAAAATTACAAATGTAACCAACTGGCGGAGCCCCAGTAACTTTTCCATTAAACCCAATTTAGAAATCCCTGTTATAGGCTATGCAAATAGACGGGCAAGAAGCGAACACTGATTTTTGTCGACTTTCAAAAACAGTTGTCGATTGCATAATGGTCGCTGAAAGAAACTCTTAGTATATGTTGATAGAGGTGTCGGGCAGCACTGGCTACGCAAGTACTGGGCAATTGTAATATTTCATTACATTAGTAGGCATACGATTTTCCTATATTTTTGTAATTATAGTGAAAGAATCATAGAAGTAGGTGCTTAAATAACAAAGTTCTTGTATTCCATCCTCGAAATCACCATCTAGGAGTGGAGTTTCTTGAAATTTCAAAGGGCCAACTTTTAGTATACCCCATCGAATGAAGATGTTATGCATAGTCATAGGTTCCTAGGTGACCCAGGCTTGGTCGTAAAGAAAGACAATTTTTTTATCTGAGCTTGGCAAAGTTACTGCACTACACCTGATGGCAAGCGTAGTGCAGTCTAAAAAACCAGCGACCAATGAGTTTGTCGGTGGTCACCAGAGTCATGCCGGCCTGTATAAATGCCTCTTCCCTCTCCGAAGAGGGAAGAAGCAAATCGAGGGGCCTCCGACAGGACAGGCGGATGACCGATGCAGGCACAGGGATACAAGGATGTACCCCTATACACACAAGGTGTGTAGATCACTATGGCAAGTTTTAACACCATGTGTACGGTGGTCGCTATCCGGGCGGATATGAATATCTTACCACCAGCTATATATGCTCTGTTTTTTTCGTCAGTAATAATAGTAAAATTAAACATTTGAACAAAAATGAAACCGAATCAAACAATTTTGAAACAAATTAATAAATTTTGAGTGTGTGCTTTTGATTCGGTAAAATCCGAATCGACTCAAAATGGCAACCTTTTATTTTTAACCGACTTCAAAAAGAATTATGTTATCAGTTCGGCACGTTTTATTTGCTTTTTTATGTATCGTATGTATGTAATCACATCGATTTCTCCACCAATGTGGACCGATTTTGTTATGTTTTAGTTGCGATGTGTTCCCCAATATCTTTTGGTTAAAATCTGACGGCGGAGTGCCTGCAGAGTAAAAAAAATATATACCCTACGAGTAACAGCACACTCGTCGCGATTGAGTTATTGTTGACGCTTTCGAGATCGAGGTATACTATAAGTAGGTACTTGACATAGAGGATTGAAGCTTAACATACTAAGTATCAGAAAAAAAGATATACAAAGATAAGAAATACTACAATAGATGCTCTTTGCACCTAGCAAAGAGCATCTATAAATGGAAATAGAAGCCTATTTCCATTCAAGCTACCACGTAGCATAAGTCCACAACCAGATATAGACTGTAAGAGTGACTTCAAGGGAAAAATAAGAAAAAGGTGTGAGGGAAGGAGGGAAGGGTAAAGAAGGAAGAAGAGAAGTAAACAAAAGTAGACACTGTTTACACACAGAGAGAGTAGAGTTACATAGTAAAACTCTACATGTATAAAATCTCCTCATTGCTCTAGTGGCGCACGTAGGCTGAGATCCGTGAGGTTTTATAGAGAATTCAGATTTTTTTGTGTTATGTGTTTTTAAAAAGAGAGGAGTCAAGAATGTATGAGTTGCACAAGATTGGAATTTGTGTCCTATAATACCCTCGCCTCCTGCGATAGTCTCACCCGTTTATCATCATGGGACAGAAATAAGCTCGGCGTATAATAGGTGCATTAGTTGCAGCTTTGTCTAGCTCTTTGGAGATACAGGCATGAGCTTATATAGAACTCCTATTAAAACAATTAGCATTTAGTTACGTAGTTCTATAGTTTTGTACATAAGTGATAATTCCTTCTTGGTTTTTAAATTCATATTTTGAAATCGTCACTTTATTTCCATAGCTTTTGGTTTATATGGAAAAGCTTTGAATATTTACCTAGACGTAAATGCGATAAAGCATAAATGTATTTATTTTATTTATTAATTTTTAGGTAACTATTTTTATACGATACAAAAAGTATGTATAGATTATTTTTATAAGATTTATTAGAGTAGAGAAAAATTGGACGAAACGATCCATGGTCGTATATTGTACGATGCAACTAGTCGGTCGATATTCACAATCCATAGTTATTAATTCGTGCATATAGAGCGTGAAATCAAGCATTCAGGCAAAACAAGAAGTATGTAGGTATATAGGGGCGCAACGTGTGGTGGCTCCTCAGTCGGTTGTGACGAGTTCCGCGCGCCGCCCGCCGACTCCTGTCAGCTCTAAATATATATAAAGGGATTCTTATGTGATGTTAGTAAACAAAAAGTGTATAAATAAAAAAGCCAGTGTGTTATCTCTCAGTCTAGCTGTGGATTTATATTGTTAATCATGTCTCTTCCGGGTGTTTTCCTTTTTTCATATTACGTGAAAACCGTTTGGGTAAGTTTAATTATCACGGTTATATTACTTTTTAAGTCCAGTTTATTAAAAATATGTTACGGACATTTAATTATAATATGAACGTTCGAATTTATATGACTGCAGGTGATTAGATGTTGGTAAATGATAGGATATTACTTTAATAATGATTTGTTGACATTCGTGCTTATTAGAGTCGCTTTGTAAGATTTAAGTTTATAAGTGTTATAGGTAATTTAGAAATAAAGTGAAGCTGCATTACACATTATTGATTATAATACGTAAATTTATTATTTCAATACGATTGAACGTTTTCAAAAGCCGGTGCTGAAATAATTTATCGCATCTGTCCGTACTATCATTATCTATCCGTAAACTTAAATGTCATCTAAGTTTACGAGATATATTGAGACGGTGCAGCAAATAAAAATATTATATCTCCCGCTTTTAATGTAAGAGTATATATTCAAATATACATTAACAGCGGGAGATATAAACCATTATAAATTCACAAGTCCATTTTATTTTCTGCTTTTACGAAAAAGCTTCAAAATAAAAAATATATATATTCGTAGTTGTTAACTGCTTATTATTTTATTAACTTAGCGAATTTTCATTATCTTTTACAATAACGCTACCTGTATCCCGGACACAGAATGAGTTAAAGCATCAAACGAAAATGATATATACGGCAACAAGTAGAATATATATATACATTATTCAGATATTTCTTGCGAATTATGAAGCGCTACACGTAGTGTGCGTGTTTTGGAGAAGTTAAGTTGGAAGTAAATGTTTAATAAGAGTTTTTCTTTTAAAAATGACGCGAAAGCACTTATAGTTTGTTGCATGTTAATTTCGACCTATACAAATATAAACGGAAACGTGAAATCTTATGATAGAGTCATAGAGTCATAGTCTATTGTGGACGCTGTAAAACTTAGTTATTACTTTAAAGAAGTGCTAAAATAATAAATATTGTTATGTAATTTACGTAACGAATAATTTTAAATTATCTGGATTAGTTTTGTTCAACGAAATATGTATATATGAAATCTTAAAGTATTTTGTAGATATTACAAGTCGTCGTACGTAATTTCTTGAATGTGGTTACTAATTATATATAAGGCTGTAAGTTTTCATACTCATTAAATTATTCGAGATCCAAGTTAGTAATTGAACTGAAAACAAATATTCTGATAGCCCCGCGATCTAGTAGTAGCCTTTATTTCTATAGTGTTGAAGCGTTACGGAGATTTCACTTTCTAGGTGTATCGTTATAAAGTGCGATCAGAGGACCAATTCTGGTAATTAAAAATGTTCAAAATATCATTCCGATCTAGTTTCAGTGCCAAGAAAGTTGCAAGTGGCATTCCGTAAACCATTAAAACTATACTGCGATCCAAAGCATATTGAAAGTTGACTGAATTGACATCGAAATGTAACTGAAATGATATTGTGAATTAATTGACTGGTTACTTGGCGTTATAATTTGTACGTGAGAATGGTTCCTATTGCCAAACTGGCATGTCGGGTCCGGGAGCCGCGGCGCTGCTTGGCGCTGCGTGGCGCTGCGCGGTCTGTGCGTGCGCGATGTACAAGCCGCGGCTGCGCCTGCCTGACCGCGACGTTGAATATTCAGCGTTTGTTCACTTATCGTAATATATTAATATTCAATCGGTCGCTAACTCCAGCCTTTGATTCAAGGTTGATTTTTTACTCAGTCCTAATTAAGGATAATTGCAAACGACGTTTTAAGCGATATTACCCGGTCTCGCAAGATTGCTTTAGAAAAGTGGGAATACTATGTTGCTTCGACTTCTAGAGCTTGGAAGATAAATTAGTCGTAAACTTAATTGATGAAATCTGCTTATTATATAAGTATTTTAATAAATAGAATACCATTTGGCTATCAAGTTTGAATTCGTATAATTAATTGCTAAACATTTTCTTGAACTTTCGGATGTCCGCAGTATTAGTTACGTACGGTGCAAACGCCTATTGTGTTGCCATTCACGCACAAGTTATCTTAAAAAATCCTTATTTTTCGATTCTGAAACAGGCAGGAACATATCGGGACGAAATCACATTCATAGCGTTTGGGCATACGCGTATTTACGGTGATTATTAACGGTCGCGCGGTAGTTCGCTATTTGGACGCATCAATACCACACCGAAAGTTCAGCCGGCATAGGCGGCGAGCCTTAGCTTAATCATACTCACAAAAATCTTCATTATATTTATTCGCTTCTGAGAATGAATTCTGAGAGCTTATTGTGATAATTCATATGCTCTCTTTTTACATAATACATGGTATACATTTTGTGGTGCTATACTTTTCAACCAACAAAATCAACTCGATTATAATACATAATTCTCGACAGTGTACCATATGACAACCGTGTACCTATATATCAAAGCGTAAAGTCAGCCACCGACTGTTCGCCAGCGATGTAAACTCCGTAGGTGTGTCGTAGAACATGTAAAACTCCATTGTGTCTCAATAAAAGAAACCAATTACAATATTATTGGTATAATATTTTTAAACGTTTTTTCGTTCAGTTCCTATAGGATAGCTACAAAATTATATTAGGGAGATAGTTATTGTTTTCCATGATTTTGTAGATCTTACTTTGCTTTCTTATGATTGATGACCTTCAAAACTGGTTGGTTGGTTTAAACTACCCCATTACTATGATAATGACTTGTCAGCTTGGCGCAAGTCGTAACCTGCTGAGAAAATATTTAATAATATTTTTCATATAAGAATGTAGTTATACTACTTCATTTGTGACCACAATTTTTGTTATTGCTAGAAAGTGCATTTTAAATAATTGGAACGCATATCATACAGGATAGCTTTTGGAACAATCTTGTACGTTTAACGCCTGAAAAATTAAAATTTTGACATTGGGCTGACTCTTTTGTATATATGTTTATATAACTGTAATAATTTGAATTACGAATACTTATGTATAAAAATAACATAATTATTCTGGTAACTTCTAAGTAGTAGCCCAAGCTGTTGACAGTTTTGGCAACAGCATGACTGGGCTGGCTCGAATGTCTCACGGTAAAGCGGAGAGGTAGTGATAGGTGATAGTTGTAGGTGAGGTATCCTTAGGCCCAAATCTCCTTTCCTTTACCAATCCCTTAACAATCGCCTTTCCCTTAAAGTTAGAAACGCATCTATGAACCCCGGTTATTGTGGATGTTCAAATGCGGTGCAGATAACATACCATCAGGAGATCCACTTACTCTTTTTGTCGGCATTTGTTATAAAAAATATATAAAAAAGAATAATAATTTATTCTTAAAGTAAGTACTGAACCCTGCGTCCAGCGTCAACACAGCGCGCTGTTTTGTAAAATGGCTTGATAACTGTTACTGGCTGGATGAGTTGTCATTCTTTTTGCTTTACGCGCAACTAAATATCAATCATGGTATGCATTATTATCTAACTCAATCAGTAGTTCGAGGTGAGCCACTCTATTGATTAAATTTCAAATAAGCGCCATTTATAGTGCGTGCTTATTCGAGCGTGACGATGTTAATGTAGGTGTCTACCAAGCACCACCTTCCTTCTGCGCTCAGCACACATAAAAAACTGAACATTACCATATAAACTCTTTGGGTATGTACTATTAGTTATATATTGAACTAGATGACCCGGTGAACTTCGTATCACCTACATATTTGTGTAAAATGTGGTCAAAACTTAATACAAATGTGTTATTTACATTAAATGCAATTAAGTGAGGTACTGCGCCATTGCACGTGAGGTAGCCCGTCGCACATTTAATTGACTTCGACGACCTAAGTCAGGTCGTCTCCCACCTCCCTCCGGTTGGACAGTCCTGTCCCCGTCCCGTCCCCGTCCTGTCCCCGTCCTGTCCGCGTCCCGTCCCCGTCCTGTCTTCGTCCCGTCCCGTCCCCGTCCCGTCCCCGTCCTGTCCCCGTCCTGTCCGCGTCCTGTCCGCGTCCCGTCCCCGTCCTTTCCCCGTCCCGTCCCGTCCCCGTCCCGTCCCCGTCCTGTCCCCGTCTTGTCCTGTCCCTGTCCTGTCCTGTCTCACTGTCCTGTCTCACTGTCCTGTCTCTCTGTCATGTCTCTCTGTCCTGTCTCTCTGTCCTGTCTCACTGTCCTGTCTCACTGTCCTGTCTCACTGTCCTGTCTCACTATCCTGTCTCACTGGCCTGTCTCACTGTCCTGTCTCACTGTCCTGTCTCAATGTCCTGTCTCACTGTCCTGTCTCACTGTCCTGTCTCACTGTCCGGTCTCACTGTCCTGTCTCACTGTCCTCTCACTGTCCTGTCTCACTGTCCTGTCTCACTGTCCTGTCTCACTTTCCTGTCTCACTGTCCTGTCTCACTGTCCTGTCTCTCTGTCATGTCTCTCTGTCCTGTTTCACTGTCCTGTCTCACTGTCCTGTCTCACTTTCCTGTCTCACTGTCCTGTCTCACTGTCCTGTCCCTGTCCTGTCCCTGTCCAGTCTAGACGCTATACGACCCGTCATCACGGCAAGCTTCGCAACGACAACTCAACAACTACTAATAAATTAAAAATTAATAAAAAAAACATTGTCCAGCGGACAAAATTGTGAATCTAAACCATTCTCAGATCCCCTTGAACACACACAAAAAATTTCATCAAAATCGGTCCAGTCGTTTAAGAGAAGTTCAGGAACATACACACTCACAGAAGAATTATATATATAAAGATGTTATTCGTTAACGAACGCATTTCGTGTCCCTTAAGGTAACCAAAACCTCACTCTTGAAACGTGTTATACGCCGTCTGCCAGCTGTGCGTGATACAGACAAAATGTGATACCAGTTTGGCCTGAAATACTTTTTGTTCTAATATCGAGGCACAGTCTGGAAGTCTTATGAAGGGTAGCAGATGTATGCATAGTGTTATAGTGACACATATCCGATGCGGCGAGACGATCGGGACCGGGCGACCTTCGACAAAATGAATCGCGCCGCCCTCTCTCGCCCTTGCCACTGCGGGCGGCGGCAGGGAAGCGTACTGTCTGTACTCTGTAGTCGGTATCACCTACAATCTCCAATAATACTCGTTGAGTTGAAAGTTCACAACCCCTGTGACGTCATTAAGGTTCCATTCAACCCATCTCTGCTTAAGTAAATGCACTGCTCATTCCGCTATCGTGCTAAGTATGTAAGTGTATAATCTATCGATCGTCCTAGCCTTAAGTCTATCTTAGATACATACCTATCATATTATGATTATTTTTGTTAAATATTTTGTAAAGATTTATTTTAGGTATCTCTGCATGAACACAGAAGTTATCAGTTTGACTAAATCCAATAATTTCAAAGAAAACCAATTTTTTTTCTTATTATTTCTTAGCAAACGACCATTGTGTGTCTTAATTCCTTTATAAAACTCTTTATTTTTTTTACATGTCGCCCGACCTTCGCCAAAAAATCGTATATACACATTGCACTTCTATCTTGATTGTGGTAAAAGACAGTGCTACCGTGACAGTGCCGTTAAGGTTTACGATTTCGTTTTGTAATTCATCCTTACGTAGTGATGCTGTGAATAGTAGTAATTGTTATGTTTATATAACGAAATTATATTTTTATTTCACCATATACCTAATATTCCTCTTACTTTACCGTTAATTTTTTTTCAAAATGTATCATTTAAACTTACTATTATTAAAGATTGGACATTATTATAACTTTTTTAAATTAATGTACGTGATTAGTAACTGAAATACTAAATTATTTAACATGTTGTATATGAGAGTAGTAAGTACATCATTTCACCTGAGCTATAAACGTATCAATGTGACGATTGGTGGGATCGGTTTGCGATTAACTTAATATACTCTTGAAATAGCTAAGATAAGAGGTACTCAACACTAATGAGTAGAAAATGACAAAATAATGTTCTGTCACGCAAGCAGCCATGGGTTCAGCGGCTCAGTGCTCAGTGAGGACGGATATAGCCGCGGCCCGCGGAGCACTATTGTCGTGTTGCCCGCTGCACTACACTGCACGTATCTTCATGTTACTTCTTTTAACATTCGCCATCCTAAAGTTTTAATTGTCTGCACATCTCGGAATGTTCCTTTTTGCTTGTGTTTTTCCAGTCTGGTGTGTACTTGGGTTATATTTATCCCTTTGGTTAATTTAAACTCCTATGAAGAACAGTTTCTTCAAATGTAAATGGTTTGAACCGTTTAAGTTCGTAAAAGATAAATAGTGATAACATAAATTCTGTGAATGAAATCATTGGCAAATACCAACTAAACAATTTTAATATGAGGTTTTTCTTATCTATGAGATTGACTAAATAATTTTTTATCAGCTAGAACAGGAGAATGGTTAAAGTATTAAGTGCTATTATTGTCTATGTATGAAAGTAAGAAGTCAACTGTTAGTGCAGTGTAATCATTTACCCGCTACTGAGCGCAGTGCACATCAAGTATCAACTAGCCTCAATAAACGCGGAAGAGTCGGTCCGTCGCCATCTCCTCGTCATATCATACGCAAGTTCATTCACAAACTAATTACATTTATTTATCGTTCCACATTTATATTTACATTGTTATTTTTATAAGAATATTAATAAATTCATGCCGCCTGGCAACGATTCAATGAGTAAGTATTGATGACATTCCTATCATATCATGGAACGGAAATAAGCTCGGCGAAATGTACAGGTACCTACCTACCCATTCAGGGTTTATAGGCGTTAGTGTGTATGTGTATATATACATACGATTTATTATAATTAGTAGAGCTGTAGACACTTTTGTCTACAGAATGAATGTGCCGGTTCACCCGGTTATTATTACAATTTCACAGAAAACTGGTCCCAAATGATATACTACGTGGTAAAGCCCTCGTATGCCAGAGGCCGCCTGGCTTGGTTATTACATTAGGTACTTTGTCTTATTCTGCCGCCAAGCAACAGTGTGTGTGTAAGCACTGTGGTGTATGGACTTTGAAGTCAGTGGCGTTACTGGACACTATGAGACGTATTATCTTAAGTCTCGGGGTGAGTGGTGACGAGCAAACTTCAGTGCAGATGTGCTTTGTAATTCAAAGTCTGTGGTGTTACTTGTATTCATGGGCAGGCTTGAAGTATCCCGTCAGCTGAGCGACCCTCTCGCCGCGTCACTCAAGCTATAATCGGTCCCCTTCCCAATTTGAAATTTCCATTCATTGCCATAGAATTCGGTAACGCATCCTTAATTGTTTGCTATCGTGAGAGTTTATGTGCGGTGGAGATCACGTAACATCAGGTGACCCGCCTGCTCGTTTGTAGGCCCCATCTAAAAAAAATGAAAACAATGAGGGCAGTGTATTAAATTTGATGATATTCGTCATTATGAATCCATGCAATCTATTGTTGTTGTCACGTAATTCGATCATTTTGGTACTTTGAACACGACCCGACGAGTAGGACTAAAAGTGACATAATTTTATTAGTGAGATATATTTGGCTCTGTTTGTGTTTTCACAGTCTCGACTCCCAATTTAACCGGTATTTTCTGTTTTGGTTGGACATATTTAAATACAATGACTTTTTATTGAATTAATATCTAATTTAAGGGCCTTCCGTGAGCAAACGACCTTGACTGACTCGCGCCATACTAAATCGTGTACTTGGTGTGTGAGTTTTCGTGCAGAATATGCACATATTTAGCGAATAATTGATTTAAAACATCAGGTTTGGTCTTTTCGAAAATTTAAAACGGGCAAAATATTCGTTATTAAATAGCCTATCTAGTGATGTTAATCTCATTTGAAAACATTCTGTACTTTAAAAGGAGACGCACGGAATCTTTGCATTTTTTCATTTTTATGGTTCATTTATAACGACAATTTAAAAATATATATTAGAATTAACATGAATTTGAATCGAACAAAGTAAAGCTGACAGATTGTAGAAATATATTGTATATTTTTTTAATCAATATTTATTTTAAGTAATGAGTAGATAGCCTCTAAAAACATTGATCGCGCGGCGTTTTGCTGGTGGCATGGCCTTAAATCGTATTTTTAGCAGACGCAAAAAAGCAAAGAGGTTCTCATTTCGATTGTATGTACATATATGTTAAAGCATATCTCCGCAACATGTGGACCGATTTGAATGATTTATTTTGATTATATTTGTATTCGATAAGGTTTATTTACCACCATCGGTGGTTCCATTTGTATATGAAGAAATAATTCCACTCTTAAGGGGATGAATTCGGGAATGAAAGACTGAAACTTTGACATTTATGATTCTTTTACATAAAACTCTTTTATCATTGACTATGAAACTATAATACCTTTAACTTATTGTACAGTTTGTTAAAAATCAGCTGACTCTCGGGGTCAACGGTAGCGCTCGAGCGGTACTCGAACGGCAAGCGTGTTCGCCTATTGAGTATTTCCTGAGATGCACGCACTCATTGGCCCTGAGTTTAGTACGTTTTACATTGCGGGTTTATGAAATACCACATCTCCCATATTACAAGTAAATGAAGTAAACAGTAAAGGAATAGCGTTTTCCGTTTGTGTTAAGGTGGTGTTTTATTACCCTTTCGGCTTCAAAAATACCTACAGTGTGGATCTACCACATAAGAATATAATTTACAATATATATATTTATAGTATATTGTAATTAAATTATAATATAATTACAATATACATTTATAAAGAAAACTAATACTTCTACCACAGTAGACTAAACCAAATCATTACCTCTCCCTACAGTATTGTGGTTGTACGGTACACTGTGGCTATGGTTTAATGGAATGTCAATATTACCGTTAGTGCCGGTTCACATCGTGCTATTTTAGTTGATCAACCGAACGGATCAAGAAAAACCATGAAGAGAATATGTTGTTTCAACTCGGTAGATTAACTAAATCGAACCGTGTGAACCCGATATAAAAAGCACTACACCGCGTTTTCTAACGTCGACAATGTTTGCTTTAAAATATCATGATTATTCAGCAAACTTGTGTCAGGTTTCTGCACGTAGGCCTCTTTAATATATTTTCGAAGCTATATAGATTACGTATTAACCCACGCAGCCGTATTGTGTTATCGTAGACAATGTTAGTTTCACCTAGTCGGTGAGTATTTATTTTGTTTCTTTGTAACCTAAATAATACATAGAACGAAGGAGTTTACTGGTGGTAGGATATTCATATCCACCCGGATAGCGACCATCGTACACATGGTGTTAAAACCTGCCATAGTGACCCACCCACCTTGTGTGGATCACGTTCCAAGATCAGCCAGTGTATATCCGGTTCTCCTGAGAGGGTTGACTTGATGGTTGGTTGGGGCGTGTATCATACATCCATGTATCGCTGTGCCTGCATCGGTCATCCGTTTGTCCTGTTACAGGTCCCTCGATTTGCTTCTTCCCTCTCCGAAGAGGGAAGAAGCATTTATACAGGCCGGTATGACTCTGTCACTGTCGGTGGTCACACCGATAAACTCATTGTTTGTTGGTGGTCGCTGGTTTTTTGGACTGCACTACGCGTACCATCAGGTGTAGTGCAGTCACTTTGTCGTGCTAGGATAAAAAAAAGGCATCTTAGAATAAAAAATAGTACACCCATTGTTCGTCAAACTTACTTCGGTACCATGATTTGTTGGGCCTATGGCCATATCGGGCACAGTACATTGCAATGTCGGGCAAATTGTGTATTTTTGAAATTAAACTGACATTTTGTTTGTCCTATCAAAACAACGCCCTCGTCGGGTCCATAGGTTCTATATGCTGCCACTATACATTGAGGCGATTCGAGATCTTTGGCAATTTTCGTTGATCTTGGGAAGCATGAAGGGTAATAGTGGTGACATAATATACAGCAGCTATAAAATTCGATTATGTATATCTATTTACTTTTTTTCTCGTGAGTGACTAACGATACGCGGACATGGTTTGCATATCCGTAAAAAATCGAAAACAGATCTGGCCAAGTGTGAGTCAGACTTGGGCAACGACAGTTGTATACACACGTATACAGTGTTAAATTATTATTAGATAGGGTACAATGTACATACATATATCCCGGAAAAAGACATTCACGCGGTTAGTTAAAGCAAAGCTAATTTAAAAATGGCAAGGAGAAATCGATTGATCGTTCATCAACACCTTGGAAAACCATCAGGTACTTCCTCGCAGCGTCCGGCCTCATATCAGGGTTTACGCAATTTTATTTTGTGTATCATTTTCCTACCAAACTCTTCCGGGAATATTTACGTGCTGTGATTACATATGAATTATTTGTTTATCGAACTTTTTCCTATTTACTTACATAAAGATAATATGCATGATAATAATATAGAAACCAAATGTGGACCGAAACGGATCCGAAACGGAATCCGATCGATCGTATTACTTTTATAAGGAAAAAATACTCCTATAGGGTTGTAATCAACCTTCTTCTTTCCTTTAATGTAAGGAAACTTCAACATTTATGCACAAATTTTGATCATTCTTTCTCTAAAAATAGTGAAATAAAATTGTTTTAACAAAAAATAAAAACGACCCAAATAAAATAAAAGGCCAAAAATAATTATAAGCGATTTTGAATCGGTGATATCAATTATTGACCATTAAACTGCAATAGCTAAATCACTAGGTGATCGGTCCTCGTATGCAAGAGCTTTTTCTATTTCTTCCACCAAGCATAAGCGTGTGAGCATTGTTGTGTGTTGGAAAGATATTGAAACCAGTAAAATAACTTAGCATTATGAGGCATAACATCTTATGTCTCGGGGTGACGAACGCAGTCCAGTGCTGTGCAGTACTTTATAATACAAAGTTCTGTGTGGTGTTGCTTCTGTTAATGAGACAGGTGTAGCGCTTACCATCAGGCGAGTGACTTGATTGCTTAGTCATTCAGCTAATAAAAAAAACTACGTGTGCTAACGCTGTTGATAACATTAGCAACTAGGAACCGCGAGGGTAACGACTGCGAAACAGTTTCTTATCCAATGTCAAATGTTTACGATTGATTATTTGCGAATGTAGTATAAATATTGAAAAAGAAAAAAAAACTGCGACGAATGTTGAAATAGGCGTGATAACGACAGAATCTATACTTATAAAATAACATGTCCTGACTGACTGACTGATTCATCATAGCCGAGCGCAATTCGTATATTCATTTTTTTATGTAGGCACCCACTAAGAAAGGATTTTAGAAAATTCCACACCTAAGGGGTCAAAATAGGGGATGATAATATGTATGAAAGTCCGTCATTTTGAAAGTTACATAAACAAAATTTTGTATTTCGTTTATTGACGTAAAACAGTTTAATAAGGGATGAAAAAGGGGCTGAAAGTAAATGCGAAAGTGAGTTTGTTTGTAACGCTATCACGCCTAAATAACTGAACCGATTTTGATGAATTTATCTACAGAGACAAACAGACCTGGAGTCGGTCACAGGCTACTTTTATCCCGGAAAATGCTGTTCACGCGGGCAGAGCCGCGAGCAAAAGCTAGTATTATATATTTATTTGAATGACGAAACGAGCAGGTTGCCCGCCTGATGGTAAGCGCCACGACTACATATACATAGATACAGCACCACACAGAAATTTGGATTATAAAGCACTGTATGGCACTGGACTGCGTTCGTCCCCCCGAGACATAAGATGTTAATTCTCATAATGCCCAGTAATTTCGCCGGCCTCAATATTTTTCAAAATGAAACACATCAGTGCTTACACACTGCTACTTGGCGGCAGAAATATACAACAAAGTTATATTATAAAGCGGTAGTACCTAACCAGACGGCTTCTCGCATAGGAGAAGCCTACCATCTTGTAAATAAATCGCAATTAAAAATACTCATTAAAATATGTACGACTCCATTTATTTATTCACGGTGTTATTTTACGAAAATATAAGAAAATATCACTTCATAATATTACTGTCTACAGATCAGATTATTAATCAACCAGAAATTTTAGAGAAAGTAATTAACATTTAGATACATAGTTAGGTAATTCAAAATATTCGCGTCAGTAACTAATAAAACAATTTTAAAAATATATTAAAGGCAATGGATATTTTTTAAAGGATTACATTAAAGTACAAAAGTGAATAAATATTTATTGTTTTCAAACTATGTTTTATAAAAATACATACGTAGTGTGATACAAATTTTACGAGGTTTTTGAACTGAGAGGTTTATAATAAAAACTACATTGATAACAATGACTTTAGATACGAAATATATCAACTATTTGTTCTTTTAGATAACCTCGCATGTTAATTGTTATAAGTATTTAATTCTAAGAATGATTGAGAAAAATTCCGAGACTCATTCAGAATGTTATTTTTGCTCGTTACTATGTTGACCGAGGAAAGTACCTATTGGCTATGCGAGCCTGTTTTCATGACACTTGATAAATCGAACTAGTAAGTAAATATCGCCACTCTTTGCTTACGTAGTTAAATATTGAAATAATGTAATATGATATTTTAAAAATACTGCCTCGGTGGCGCAGTTGTATCACGTACGCGGTAAGACTGCTGAGTCTCGTGTTCGACCCCGGGCCGGGTAAAGTGATATTGGGTCTTTCTTCCACGAAATGCTCAGTATCAGCCCGGAGTTTGGAATTGTGCCCGGTATGGCGATAGGCTCGCCCTGTATCATATCATGGGACGGAAATACGCTCGGCAAAATGTGGGTGTACTGGTTACACCTCTACCTACCCCTTCGGGGATAACAAGCGTGAGTGCGTATGTATGTATTTTTATGATAAAAGGTTGAATAAAATGACTGTGTTTCATTTCTACTAGTTAAGACAATTTGTTAATTTTGATGGCTTCATATTTTTCACAGAATGGTATACAAGCAATGTGCGGTTGTAGCTACCACATTATAATATGTTTAGTTATCTGGTGTTAGAAGTAAAGCTTAAACAACGTGTTCCAGAAAAGTGTGGTCATATTTAAGGGTCATCACATACACCTGACAGTAAGTGTTTATGTACCGGATTTTATCAAAATCTAGACATCCTAAAACTTCATGATATCTTACGTTTACGAGAATGTTACACATTGAAATAAAACGGATTTTATCGCGGTTTTTTATTTGATTTTGGTCCCGGCGTTTCGAAGGCTTTTCAGCCTTCGTGGTTCACTAGACTTACCGTCAGGTCCAGTATAATTATATTGCCGTTACAGAAAAACATTCAATGAGTGATTAGTACATTTACATGTCGATATTTGTCAAATCTGACCCAACAATGTTCTACTCTGTGCTGAGTTGACAACAAGCAATTAGGTCAAGAAGATGTCAGTGGAACATGCTAGTAATAGTATGTAGTTACATTTTAAGGCATTATCAGTTAGCAAGTATTGTGTTCAATTAAATGCGTTATTATTTGAAGTGGTGTTTGAGGTCGCACGCCCTTGAGAGATCATTTGCCTACATGTTTGCAACCTGCATCTATATCTCTAGATAGTGTACTTACTCTAAGAACTACCATTGTGGAACTCGCTGAACATTTTGCTGCTGCCCGGGTAGCAACTACCGTACACATGCCAGCCACATGTGTAAAAACCAGCCATAGTGACCCACACACCTTGTGTGAATCACATTCCAGGATCAGCTAGGGTATATCCGGTTTACCTGAGAGGCTTGCGACATGACTTGATGGTTGGTTGGGGTGGGTGTAGGGGTACATCCTTGTAAGCCTGTGCATGTATCGGCGTTCCGCCTGTCCTGTCACAGGCCCTTCGATTTGCTTCTTCCGTCTTTGGAGTGTGTAAGAGCATTTATACAGGCCGGAATGATTCTAGTGACCACTGATACGCTCATTATTTGTTGGTGATCACCGGTTTTTTAGACTACACTGCGCTTACTATCAGGTGTAGTACAGTCACTTTGCCTTGCTTGGATAAAATCATACCTTTTTCATATTGTGTGATCTTGGAATAAAATGTAAAGCTACATTTAAATAAATACACCCAACAGTCACATACATAGTCCTGACCCCACACTAAGATACGAGTCTTGTGTCGTGGGTATCAGGAACTACGAGAGACTTTCGGTCTCACAACACCCAGACCCCGAGACAAATATCTGTGGATCACACAAATGTTTGTCATTTCTACCTATAAATTAAGTATCTGTCTAAGTTGCGATACTATTTTGATATTAACTAAATTCCTGTTTACATTGGGGTAGTGGTTACATAGTTTTATTGTTGAGAGTGTAATAGCCAATGATATATTATGTCACCTTGGTAATAGCGCTATGACATGTCGCGCGTATTATTCGGTATGATGATCGCAACGTCTATTTTATAGCTGTTTATCTTTTAATCGTTCTATCAAGTTGCATAGTGCGTTTTTATTGAAATGTCCTTCAACTTGCCTAAGGTTCATACATGTAGTGTATAACTTTGTACCTGATTAACTTGTTACACTTTATAAGGGGAATCAATTAATTATTCAAATTAAAACTTTTTAAGCGGATTTGGGATTGACGTGGGTTGGGTGGGATGTTATGATGTTTTATTATTTATTTAAAAATACTGGGTGAAGATTGAAATGCCAGTGTCCGTGTAGAATATTTATTTTTTATTATACATTTTATCATTGCATTTGTTCGGTTATAATATTGTAACGTAGAATAGATAAAATTCGTTTAAAATAGTTTTATTTCAATTAGTAACATTCGCGTAAACCTAAGAAATCATAACGTAGAACAGATTAGGAATCCCATTAGGATTGTAAAATCATAAAAGCAAGGGCTTTTTCTAGTACTTCACGCTCTGATTAACACAAATAGTAAAATATCTTGAAAACTCTGTTTTGGCATGTTTATCGGCACAAAAAACGGTTATTCATAATGTTAAAAAACATGTATAATCAACGTATTTTACCTACTTTATAACAACTTTGTTATTAGAAAACTTTTGATGCTAATTATGTGATAGGTCTGTGATTATAACTACAATGACTCCCTAAAATACTAAGGTTTGAGAGCGCCTAAAGCGCTCACCCGAAAGTCCGGTGAAGCTGTATACAGCCGACTAGTGTCAGGCTTACACCAAGCGTCGAACAAAAAAAAAACCTAAAATATATTTATGCCACATTCAACCATTTACAATATTACGTCTTCTTAAGTTCATTTTATGCGCTGATATTGAGCGGCTAATTAATCAGCTTTAAGTAAATGTAACTTAGCAAATAAAATGTCACGTTCAAGTACAAAAGTCACTCTATGACATATTTACACCGAAATAAAGGCAAATAGGCCTTTTGCATATTATTAAATAAATATATTTAACAAAAACTTTGCTGATCTGTCAGTCTATCTATGTATATAAAATATAATGTATTACCATCATTTTATTTTGAATACGTTCTTTATGAATAAATCAAGCACTAAAAGATATCCTCGACGCGGCCAAGTGCATAAATTCGTAAAAACTGGATGACATAAAATATATTTTTCTTGTATATGGGCCACACGCCTGTAGGACTCTATGAAAAACCACCCTACGGTTTAATTATAGAAAATTACCAGCAGAAGACACGGTTCAAGTACCTCATACACCGAGAGATCTTGATTAATGTGGTAGCATGTTATGTCATGGCATAAGATGTTGATGATATATTTTTAGAAAATATAAGATTTATTTGTTAATATTTATTTTTGTGGTAGAGCCACGCTGTAGATACTTTTGTCTACAGCGTGAATGGGCCGTGGCCGTCTCGACAAGATTATTACAACTATCTCATAGAAAACTGATGTGAAATGGCAGTTTGCTGTTGCGTTTCATACGGTGTGTGATACCAGAAGCCTTAATCCCTTTTTCATTCCCCGATTCTTTCCTGAAAGGTCGGCAACGCATCCATTCTTTTGGCATCGTGGTTGTTTTTGGGCGCTGGATATGACTTATCATCAGGTGACCCACTTAGTCATTTGTAGACCTCATCTTTACAAAGTTTTGATTTTAATTAGGCTACTTATATAGAAATTCTACAATACACGTAGGTAAGTATTTGGCTGGATAGATATTTTAGAAGAAATTGGCATTTGCATTTATACATTTTTATAGAACGTTTCAAAGATCTAGATATCTTATTTATATATTTCACAGAATGCTCTACTGAAATGTTGAAATTTTGGAAATAAAATTATTGTTCTATGGCAATATCGTCTACCAATTTATTATTGTGTTTCATATTTCAGCTAATTATTATTATCATATAGCGTTATTATACTTGTTATTTTATTAGCATGTAAGTGGGCCACTAAGTATACAAAACCAACGTCACCTGCGCGTGGTGCACTCTACTGATTAACGGACGAGCCAATAGCAAAGACAGACAGTAGGTCGCCCCATGCAATATATAATTCACTGTCAAATCATGGTAAGGCGGACCCAGTTATTAAGCCGGGATAACGCTAGACAGAAAGAAAGAAAAGTATAAAACTATAATTTGTTTAACTACTGTGGCATTCAATGTACATCATTCAGGCATGTATACGCATTAATGTATATAGGTAATATTTATCTTAATGAGTTTTACCTTCGCCGTGAACTGGATAAACTTTATGAATGATTGTATAAAATGACTTTCAATGAGAATAATATCGTACATGACACAGTAGCATGCGCACTGCGCAGCGAACTCTCGTCTCCGAAGTCTGATAAACGTAAATCTAAATTTAAATAATAATAATATATATTTATATCTTTTGGAATGTTTATAAAATAGTCTCGTTTATGTCTCAATTATGGATGCCTCTCAGAGATTACCCTGAGTAATAAGGCCGCCAATTATACAATATATTTATTGTATACGTATACTATTTTCCATATACTTATATTAAGGTGTTGTAGAATAAAGAATCTATATAAATAAAAATAACATGCTGATCATTGGTAACGGTATCACTGAGGACAGTGGGACCGACTTGGCTATTATTTTCTAAATTGTTTGTATTAGTATATTTATTATTATTTATTTCTATTATTATTCCGAATAAGGTTTTTATGTAGGTAAAAAAAGGCAAAAGCAGCCTTGGAAATTTGTTTATATTTGTATGAACTCAAGAATATAACTCACGATTCGAATAATGTATAGGTATGTCTATTTTTTTTTGTTTTGATCGTTATGGTTCTGGAAAAGATTTTAGAAAATAATCGTAACAATCACGATGCAACTAAAAATAAACAACTGAATAAATTTTTCGTCACTATGTAATTGATTGGGAACTTTGAACCACTTGAATGATTGAGGTCATATTTGTTTTGTCGAGACGATGGTTAATAACTATAAAACATAGTGCTATGACCCACGGGAGCGGAGCAGCAGCATGCAATTAAAAAAAATCTTTATTAGAATTACATGTTACATACAATACTATGTTACACATATAAGCTTGCGCCTTTATACCGGAAAGGTTAGGCAGTGGTGAAATTACTGCCTCCACGTTTCGCCAAGCTTATTTCCGTCCAATGATCGTATGGTAGCGAGCCTATCGCCATACCGGAACAAATTCCACTCCTGAGCAATTCATGTCTGATTTTTCGGATCGAAAACTCAAACATTGTTTGAATTCACGCGATCGGAGTCGCGAGCAAAAATGAGTTATTTTTAAGTATTTATTTTACGTTAAATAATCTGCAATATTGGGTCTAAATTGAAAATGATATTGAAATGTTTTCAAATATTGGTCCCAAATTTCAAACACCATTCTTATAAGTTGACAACAGCTTTATGACTAGTCAATCTGAATCCGAACCACCGTCGAACTCCCATTTGAGTAACGCGTGCTTGTGAAATTCGAAGCACCGTTAAAATGGCAATAAAAACTCGCTCAAGCAGCCCGTCAGCATGCCAATACTTGGTGAGATAATTTCTCACATGTTAAGCCGTCACCGGGTGCAGTTATGAAGTGACACAGCCGGCCGTTGACGCGTGTGCGCGCTGCGCCTTGTTACGTAACGATACTGTTACGCAAAGCCAATGTCAAGAGCGCAACGTCAACATTTGAGCCTTGAGGCAGCACACAGCAGCTTCGAGCTGCGCACATGCCTTTCGGTTCGCTTATATGACTCTGCGCACGCAACTAGGGTCGACGACCTCCACACCAAACATCAATTAAAGGCTAAAATGTATAAACAACAGATTACAAACGACGGCAATACTTTCGTAAACAATAATATTCTGGAAATAATCTTTGAGTTTAACAAGATTATGCGATTAGTTAACGTTAATAATGAGCGTATTATGTCTCTGGGTGTAGACAATTGCGCCATAGACGTTTATGAATGGTCGTTTATGCTCGTTAAAAGTGTTGCTAGTATTCTCGTAGTTCAATAGTTCATTCACAGCGTAGATCTTTCAATATCACTGAAATAACTCGTTGATTGACCTATACTCGATGCATACGTATAATCAATGTACGTATATGCAGTAATCGATTACATCGCCAATCATCGCTGGTTGCAAGCCTGTCTCTGCGGCTCTGGTATGATTGTTTTCTATCCTTTAAGTGGTTTTTCTTTATGTCATAGTCCGGCAAACGAGCAAATGGTTTACCTGATGTTAAGTGATCTCCACCGCCTATGTACGCCCACAATACCAGAAAAATCATGGGCGCGTTGCCAATCTTAAAGGAAAGAGGTAATTAGGGATTGGGAAGGGGAGGAGGATTTGGGCCTCCGGATATCTCACTCACCGCTCGAAACGCAGCAGCAAGCCGTTACTTTACGTCGGTTTTCTGTGAGACAGTGGTAACGACCCGGTCAAGCCAGTCCATTCATTCTGTAGACAAAACTGTCTAAAGCATGGCTCTACCATTCATTGTTATCTAATATATCATAGTTATCACCTTCTGTTTCATGTTATATCCAGTGTTATGTCTAACATGTAATACGAGTATATTTGAAATATGTTGTATTTTTAATTAATTATATGTTGAATGCATATGTAATCTATTAAATAAACAAAGATATAGCATATTTTTTCATATTTCATACACATATTACATTTTTATTTGTGAAACGTGGCATAACCATTAGAATGGCAACAAATACAAAAATAAGACATCTAATGCTGCATTTCGAGTCAGTAACTTGTGTTACAATTGCAAAATTATTTTCGATTGCATTATTTAAAGATCCCAAGTTACCAAGAGGCCGTCTGTGTTGGATCCACCAGTTAGTCTATTTCTGCCGTCAAGTAGCAGTGGGTAAGTACTGTTGTATTTCGGCTTGTAGGTCATTAAAGCCAGTGAAATTACTGAACATTATGAGACTTAAGATCCTCTGTCTCGGGATGACGAATGCAGTCCAATGCTATAGGTACAGTACTTCGTAATTCCAGCTATGTGGTGTTATTTCTGTATTATGGACAGGCGTGACGTTTACGATTGGCGAGCGATTTGCTCGTTTCGCATTTCAGGTTAATAAAAACAGTACAAGAAGGGTCACAAATATGTAGATAACATAGGTGAATGACTACACGAAATAATACGGCTGTTGACATAAATTTTATAGTCTTGGTTAATTCAATAACATTTTTCAGTAAATAAAAGTGATATGTAAGTAAATAATGTTCTCTATGTTTAAGTTCTCTGGTACTCGATATACTAATTACTAGTTTTTGCCTTTAACAGTGTTTGCATGGAAGTCCTGTACCGTGGGAATATATCCTAGGTTAAATCGTCGGGTATTACTTTTTCACTAGCTAATATTTTTTATTGAAAGTCCTGCTTTTTAGTTAAGAATAACATATTCCCACTACTTTATTAAAGACTATATTGTGCGTGTTTTCTTGTCCTAACCCAGGTCATTGTGTACCTGTGTACCAAATTTCATTTAAAACTGTTCAGTCGTTAAGAAATATGTGATTGACTAACTAACATACAAAGTCACAAATATCTAAATTTTCACATTTATAACAGTAAATGTGGTAGGAAAGTAGGGTTTATATTTAAATCTTCACTGATAGAAAAGCTACTAACTTCTAGTTAAGCCGTAGTGAGTTTTTTCAGTAGCTGTCACGTCATTCGCATGTACAAGAATAAATAAACACGTACGCCTGCACTCCTCGAAATGGTAAGCAGAGGTGTAGCCCGTACGACATTTTTGGCAAAGGTGTAACATTTGTGATGTGGATAGGGGGTGAGCCTATCGCTATACTGGGCACAGATTCCAGACTCTTAGCTGATACTGAGCATTACGCAATACCACTCCGCTACCGAGACAGTCTTGTGGTCACGGGGCGGACTAGTTGCGTAAACATAAGAAATTATAATGTATGAAGCTAATAGTTTTACAATACAATCTGGTAGGGCCGCTGTACGGATCTACATGCATATTTGTGAAAATTCGGTTGAAAATACAGCTATCGAATAACTCGCAAAATCTTATACTACGTGTATTAGCATTTGTAGTTTACGTCAATCTCTATTTTAAATAACATTGACTTGTGATACCGAAGCGATGCCACGCGACCCCGCAAAAATCTCTATCTGGGATATTTTTTGTTAAACATTTAGAAAAAGAAAAAATATTTGGTAATAAGTTCTTTATAGTCTTCGCTAATGATTACCTAGTTTTCCTTAACATAATAGAAAAACCTAAAGCGCAATCCGTTGAGCAGTTTACTTCGCTTCGCTTAGCTTCGTGATGCGCGAGCTAATAAAGAAACAGACAGCAGACTCCACACACTTATATATAATAAAATAAATTTACCTATTTTCATATCATAAGCTCGGTGAAACGTGGTTGCCCTTCTGCCTACCCCTTCGCGGATAAACGCGTGAGCATATAGGGTGATAAAGTAAATAAATGCACCCGTCACATTCATAGCCCTAAACCACACTAGATTGAACGGTATCGTGTGCATCAGGAACTTCGAGAATCACAACACACAGACCCAAAAAACATCGTGAATTACACAAACATATATGTTGGTGCAGAAATAGAACCCTAGAAGGCCTTTCGTTAATAAGATAGAGAAATAATAAGTATAGCCCGGCTACTCGCCCACTGTGCCTCGGAGCCCGTCAAAAAAGATGTATAGAATAGACATAGTAGACATATTATGCTGGAATGTGATGCTGTATAATCTTTCTTTACTGAGGTATTTAATAAATATAGACACTACTCCGCGCTGTATAAATAATTATTTAAATTAAGATAACGGTCTTTAAATAAATCCCGATAATACCTACCAAATGTCTGCGTGATCAACACATTCTGTTATTTAAATAAAATAAATTATGCGTGTGTTACATGCACCTCTCGGTGCGGTGAAATTCACGGAAGTGTGGAAGCACTATTACTTTAATTAAATATTAGATAATTTGTATTTTGTAAAGTTTTCATAGACCACACTATTACATGCGGAGAAGTGTATGTCAAATTGGTGGTTCCTTAATGGGCTGAGAAATGTGTTATTAGGTAGATAACAATACGATTTAAATCGGCCCTTAATAATTTTATGTGGTAAACAAATAATTTTAAACAAATCTGACTAAGGTATTCTCGGTATTTGAAATTAATTGATCAAACCCCAATTGAATTATTTAGCTACACGAGTTCACAACAAAACGCTTCATGGAATTCAAATGTTGGGACTAATTAATGTAAAATTATGGAGGCATTGTATCCTGTTGTTCGAACGAAATCTTTAAAATATCACTGTGGAAACAGAACTCGTTTTAAATTAGTGGTTCAATTCTGAAGCCTTTAAAACTGTACACTATACCCCTGAACTCCAACATCACACCGTACACATGGTGAAAATCCCGTCAGTATCTCGTTCAAGCGAATTGTGTTCCGAGGTCAGCCAGTGTCTATCCAGTAAATTCAGGCAGAAATATTCTTTCGACTATTGAGGGACACTACTTCTTGACGGTCGACATTATATATGCACTGCACTGTACTTAATATCAGGTACAATGTAATCACTTTACCGTGCCAGGATAAAAAATGACCATAACGATTTGCGCTATAAAAAAATCTACTGCAACGGAGGTCTCGCGCAGCCGAGATTCAGCGCGTTGTTAGCGTTCTTATTTCACGTTTTGTGTAGAATGTTTGTTTATTCGATCACAAGGATTATTTTGGTTATGTTTTAGTTAAAATCGATATTTTATGTCGATTCACTAGAAATTTTGCGTGAAATGTTACATTAGTTGAGCGCACTTAAGCAAATTCTGCTTGGACCGGAATTAATAGTTTTAGTAAACCTACGTGTTTTTAATGATGATTATTAACCTAAATTGCAAAATGATATTATTTTCATTCGCCTGTGTAATGAGACCAGCAGAAGTTCACTCGCCTGACGGTAAGTGTCACGACGGCCCATAAACAGAAGCAACATCACACAGAACTTTGAATTACAAAGTACTGAATGAGATTTTACTGAGCTCGTCACTCCGAATTAGTACTCAATAATATCAAACCGGAACACAACAGTGCTTGCACACTGTTGCTTAGCACGTGATACCTACCCAGATAAAAATAACCAATTTTGAGTAAGTGCTATCATTGATATTAAAGGCATCGACTCAAAATTAGTTATTTTTAGTTTTAGCTTTTTTGAGACCGTTTAATGTCACTGAAAAGTTTTTATTTTTCTATTTAACCGATGAGAAAAACGAAGCAGGTTCTCAATTCGACGCGTATATTTGTTTTTTTTTATTAAAAGAAATAGCAAAATTCAACTCTCAATCTTCCCATGATTCATTTTGTAGTCATTAATTCTATCGATACCGCCTTTAAATCGCATGCTAAAGTTGTGATAATACTATTACAACGGCTGCTAAGTTCAATGTCAATGCTAGAAATAAATATGTTGACATGTTTCTGTTTGTTGTTATTGTTTTATCAGCAATATAAAGTACGTACTTGTTTTAACTTTTATTTGCATTATGTTTATCTTAACGATTGAGCAAGAGAGTGAAGCAAATAGTAATTGAAATTGTTTTAATTATTAAAATGACTTTAAAGATTAAAGCAATTGTGTGACGTTTGTGTCTGAAGATACGTACCTCGTTGCTACTGACTGAATGAAATTATTCAAATGCTTTCGTCGTTAACAATTAATGCCCAAGGAGAAGTTCAGTTCGGCAATTCTTTCCGCGAGTTTTTTTGATTTCTAGAAATATTAAGTTTCTCTCTCTTCCCAACCCCTTAATTATTTCTTTTCTTTAAAGACGATAACCTATCTATGAATCTGCTGGTATTTTTATTTGCGATCTAACATCAGGTGGCCTACTTGCTCGTTCGCCGCTCTTTGCTATAAAAAATTCTTCTTCTTGTATTGCTGGTGGAAAAGTACTCGATATTTTTGTAAGCGATTTTTTTTTGTGTTATCGCTTGCTGTAAGCCTGACGCTAGTCGGCTGTATACAGCTTCACCGGACTTTCGGGTGAGCGCTTTAGACGCTCTCAACTCTTAAGGCGCTCTCAACCCTTATATAACCGACTGGATAGCGACCACTGTACACAATACACACTGTAATCAACCAACCATAGTGGCTCGTTCAGGCAAGCCGCGTTTCGGTAGGTATATCCAGTAACTTCAGGCCGGCATAATTCTGCCGATCGTACAGGCAATGTCTCATGACGGCTGACATTATATTTAGTCAGTCCTATGTCATTTTGATAGTTTTATGACAGGTTCGCGGACCGTACGGATCTTCGATTCAGACGGCAGTTTGACGACCAAGGAATCAACGCCTTCGGTGTAACTTTAGGGTTATTATTCACAATAATTAATGGTTACTATGTATTATATCGTTAATTTCATTCTTTATATTTTTTTTATTACTCAATTTTAAAAAATGCTACTTTTTACTAAAATAAAAAAAGTGGAATTCCGCTACCTAAAATATTATGATAACGAGTTAGTATGATATTTGATAATATCTTCGGGGTGTGGCCGCAAAGGTCTGGCATTTCCACGGACTGAAACTCGTGTCAGATTTACGTAATAACGAGTTTTGACCATTCGATTTTAGTTGATCAACTGACTTGAATAAAAAAATGCATGGTTTTCGTTGATAATTCGATTGAAAATCGAACCTACTATAACAAAGACACGTGTGTGGACGATTGTAAATTGTTACGATTCAATACTATGGAGCGGTCCGTTTTGACGTCTCGTTGACACTGACGAAAACTTTGTCATGTCACAACTCTCGTCTACATTAAGCTTTAGTCCATTGAAATGTTACATTTTTTAGGCCTCACCTTGCGTTTCTTAGAGGACGCAATTTTATTTTTTTGATGTGTAGGGGGGGTAAGTGTAAAGCTAAAATCAAGTTTGTGGGGTCGCCACCCTTGTCCCACGGCCGCCATCTTGAAAATAGGGGTTGAAACGGTTTTTACGATATATCTCTTAAACTATTTATCTGATAAAAAAAAATTGTTAACGTTTTTTGTTGCTAATTAAATTCTCTATAACTTTGGTCCAGTAACTTTTTGTCGTAAAACTATAAATAAAAAAGTTATAAGTGAAAATGTAATAAAGAAAAAAATAAAGATGATAATTCTCTTGACAGCCTAAGATACAAACAATTCGCCAAGGCAGTGACAAAAAGTACATTTAATTTATCTTCACTTCCTCCAACACAAGACACAGCTCGCTTTCATACTTTCCGAGTCTACCATCAGGTCCAGTCGTGGCTTGGTAATAATAATGATCCTGAAGACTGGGGCTGGAAAAAATGTGGAAAATTATTGATGCCAGTGCAGAGCTCTAAACCTCCAGCACCCCCTGAGCTTCTTAAATTGATCTTTTGTAAATGCAAAGGAAACTGTGGAGCGATGTGTGGATGTCGAAAAGCAGGGCTAAAATGTTCCGCAGTGTGCTTCCATTGTTCTGGAGAGACTTGCAGTTAACAAAAGATCAATTTAAGAAGCTCAGGGGGTGCTGGAGGTTTAGAGCTCTGCACTGGCATCAATAATTTTCCACATTTTTTCCAGCCCCAGTCTTCAGGATCATTATTATTACCAAGCCACGACTGGACCTGATGGTAGACTCGGAAAGTATGAAAGCGAGCTGTGTCTTGTGTTGGAGGAAGTGAAGATAAATTAAATGTACTTTTTGTCACTGCCTTGGCGAATTGTTTGTATCTTAGGCTGTCAAGAGAATTATCATCTTTATTTTTTTCTTTATTACATTTTCACTTATAACTTTTTTATTTATAGTTTTACGACAAAAAGTTACTGGACCAAAGTTATAGAGAATTTAATTAGCAACAAAAAACGTTAACAATTTTTTTTTATCAGATAAATAGTTTAAGAGATATATCGTAAAAACCGTTTCAACCCCTATTTTCAAGATGGCGGCCGTGGGACAAGGGTGGCGACCCCACAAACTTGATTTTAGCTTTACACTTACCCCCCCTACACATCAAAAAAATAAAATTACGTCCTCTAAGAAACGCAACCCCAAATGTAACTTTTCAATGGACTACGTAGCAAGTCCGAGAAGCAGCTAAATACTCGGTGTCTCGAATTGTCACAAATGTGGACCTTGTTCACGTTACTAATACTCTCAGAAAACTACTCGTAATAAAAAGTTGTGAATCCTTGAACGCAATTTGATGGAATCATTTGCATCGTATTCCACAGGTTGTTTAAAATTTCACGATTATTTAGATGCGGCTCACGATTCACATTGAAATTGAGGCAATAAACCAATTCAAACCCATAAAATTAAAAATGAATATAGTATAAGGATGGAAAACTTTGCTAAAAGTGTTGATAAGTCGCGCCTAGATATTTGTGGATAAGTACATCCATAATTGGACGTAATTACAAAAAAAAGGATCCAATCCACAGCTAGTTCAAATGGAGACATTGATTTTGTTTGCTGAATTCATTAATTTAAACTAATTTTATTTTGTAGTGTATTGAATAATCGTAAATGAAGTATTTTCCATATATTATGTACGACTTTGCATACAATTGAGGTATTAAAATTAGTTTAAACGGATTACATTAATAAAATAAAAGCAGTAAGTATCTCAGTCTGAACTTGTTGTTGATTGGATCCTTTTTGAATAATTACGTCCAATTATAAATCAAGAACTTCAAAAACGGACTTTGAAACCAGAATTGAGGTGCGTTTACTGTCATCCGTTGAGAGGTATTCCATTTTTCCTTTTACAGCCTTACTTTTAGTATTGGTAGAACCGCGATGTACAGTTTTGTCTACAGCATGAATGGGCTGGTTCGACCAGGTTATACCACTTACCACTGTGTAAAATATGTGAAGTAGCAGCTTGTTGTTGCGTTTCGTTCGATGAGTGAGGTATCCGGAGGCCCAAATCCGTTTTCCCTTCATTATCACTTTCGTTTAAGGTCGGCAATGCATCCATGATTCCTCAAATACAGTGAATGTTCAAAGTCAATCCTCATTTAGGATAGAATAGAAAAAACAGAGAGGACTTGAGAACCATAGCAAGTCCGTGTGAGTCCATTTTGAAGTCGGTTGTAAAGAAACAACTAGGCACTGGTCTGCCGACTTTAAGGTGTCCATTGTACCACCTAAGGCAATTATTTATTTCTTGTAGTTCGGTGTGTTGTCGTGATGTAAAAGCAGTTTTTATCCACATATGTTTTTCTAAACTGCTTCTAGTTATGATAATCGATACATAAATTTACTGTAACGTTATTTTATGACCGTGAAATAAGTACGACAATGTAACAACAATTAATCATCATTCTTTGTGGGTATAGTTTCTCGTTTCTCGCAAGTAAATTTCTATGTTTATGTTCTTGAATCATAACGGTACAAGAGCTTGAAATTGATCTGTGCTAAGAGATAAAACCGGTACTTACACGCAACTATTTGTCAATGTATGGGTTTTAGTTCTAATGTAATGAGATGTATGCACTCATACATATCACTATAGAGAGTTTTGTCTAAATCGTAAATGGACCGGCTCGACCCTGTCGTTACCTCTCTCGTCTCACAGAAAATAGCCGTAAAGCCTGCATCTTCGGAAATAAAGGGGCAGGCCTATGTTATGTCTATACTAGGTATTTGGACGGCAGAAAACCATGTGTTTGTTGGGTATCTTATTTCTTAACTTTATACAATAAAATATATACAAATAAACAAAACAAGCAGACAAGAAAGAGAGTTAATAAAAACCTGGGAACAAATAAAACGGTAACAACTTGCCGGAGAGTGGAACGGATTACCGGGATAGAGGTCGCGGGTTCGATGCCGGTAATTGTTTATTATTATCGCCCACTCTAATGGTGAGGGTAAACATTATAAGGAAATATGTATATCCGTAAGTCCAGACTAGTCCAGGTGGCTAACATGAGTCGATGAGGTATCTCGCACACATAGTCCATTGAAATGTTACATTTTTTAGGCCTCACCTTGCGTTTCTTAGAGGACGCAATTTTATTTTTTTGATGTGTAGGGGGGGTAAGTGTAAAGCTAAAATCAAGTTTGTGGGGTCGCCACCCTTGTCCCACGGCCGCCATCTTGAAAATAGGGGTTGAAACGGTTTTTACGATATATCTCTTAAACTATTTATCTGATAAAAAAAAATTGTTAACGTTTTTTGTTGCTAATTAAATTCTCTATAACTTTGGTCCAGTAACTTTTTGTCGTAAAACTATAAATAAAAAAGTTATATGTGCACAGAGTACATTATTATACAGGGTTATTTTTAAAACACCAGCAACCTCGCAGGGGTAGATTCCTAAGGTTATAAGCTACTACTTTTGTTCTAAGACTTTTGATAATTTGTTAGATTTTATTTTCATACAAAAATAAGTATTCATTTAATTTCCGTCTTGAATATTAACAACGCGCATCGCAGATTACGTAAACAAATACGCGAAGCGTGGGGAACCGGGCTAGCGGCTTTGAAGGTCAACGCTCGAGCAGCTGACGGCCGCTTTGAAGTCGTGCGCGCACGCCGCGCCGCGCCGCAGTCTACGAAGTAAAACACGACACAACAAAAACTTGTAAAATCATTTTTTTTTAATATATTGAGTTATATCCAAACTCGTAGAACAAAAGTTGTTCCGTATGAGGTCAGCTATCTGGTCCTGCGAGGTTGCTGGTGTTTTAAAATTAACCCTGTATAATTGAAATTTATGTGCAACCTTTAGCTTCGACATACATAAAGATTTTGATTAGTTAAACGAGTCCATAAAATTTTCTCGAAGCGCATATGTTTAGCCCGTAGGAAGCAATGGCTATGTCGACATGCAAATTAAGGGTTTCATCAAACAGCGGACTGGGCGGGACGGCAACGCGACGCCGACGGGACTGCGTATTTAAGATAGTCGAGCGTCGAGCACGACGGTTCTGCATGCACTAATGCATTACAACTGCTCACGTCCCGTCAGCGTTGCGTTGCCGTCCCGCCCCGTTCGCTGTTTGACTAATCCCTAAATGTATATCCAACGTGACGAATAGTTAATTGAATCTAATATTGTAACGTCAACGTTTTAGATTACTTATAATTCTATAGAATACTGAAAACAAGACTGTATCGATGGCGAAGTTGTAATGCGTATGCGTTACGACTGCTGTGATGAGGTTTCGGGTTTGATCCCGGGTCGGGTAAAAGTGATATTGGATTTTTCTATCACGAGATGCCCTGAGTATGGAATTGTGCCAGGTATTGCGATAGGCTCGCCCCCTAGCACATCATGGGACGGAAATAATCTCGGCGCAATGTGGGTGTACTGGATATACCTTTGCCTACCCGGCTTCGGGGATTACAGGCATGAGTGCGTATGTGTATATAATACACTAGCTTTTCCTCGCGGCTCCGCACGCGTGATCTGCTTTTTCCGGCATAAAAAGTAGTTATGTTTATCAGGGATAATGTAGGATTCTAATGGTGGAAGAATTTTTCAAATCGGTCCAGTAGTTTTTAAGTTAATTCGTTACATACAAAAATACAAATATTTCTTCTTTATAAATTATTGTTTACAATAAAATACTCTTAATCAACAATACATTTATTTGGATAAGGAATAATATTATGTTGATAACACTTTGGAAAATAATTGACAATAATGCATTAATTCCGACCAAATTTGATTACCATAGCAACGGAAGCCTTCAAATATAAACAATTTTCCCCGTTTTTGCAACATTTTTCACTTATGCTTCGCTCCTAATGGTCGCAGCGTAATGTTATATAGCCTAAAGCCTTCCTCGATAAATGGACTATCCAACACAAAAATAATTTTTCAATTCGAACCAGTAGTTCCTGAGATTAGCGCGTTCAAAGAAACAAACAAACAATCAAACTCTTCAGCTTTATAATATTAGTATAGATTGTACCTTTATGTATTTTTTCTTTAACAGACCACACCACCGCCCCTCCTGGACTGGTCATGCGTGCCCACGTTGGTATTACTGGTCGCCCTAGCGGTGGTAGCCGTTACAGCAGTGCTGACTCGGGCAGTGGATGCCAAGAATCCCTCGCGGCTGCCAGGACCGCAGCCTTTGCCTTTCCTTGGTACACGCTGGCTATTTTGGAGCAGATACAAGATGAATAAACTACATGAAGCTTATGAAGGTAAATGGGATACTATTTTAACGTTGTTGGCTGGAAAAAGTCGGCCAGATGCGAATCGGAGTTGCATGGAGAGTTCCGTACCACCCATTTTAATTATTTTTATACTATTAAGATATTCGTCCAAAACATACTTATTTTGTAAAAAAAATCAACCATTTATCTATTTTTTTTTATTAGCTTCAATGACGAAACGAACAGATCGCTCGCCTGATGGTAAGCGCCACGCCTGCCCATCAAAACTGACAACACCACACAGAACCTTGAATTATAAAGCACTGCCATGGCATTGGTCAATGCTCGTCATCGTTGTCGGCTCGTCGCATGCCGGGGTTAGGTAGTGTATACAGGGTTATTTTTAAAACACCAACAACCTCGAAGGACTAGATAGATAACCCCATAAGGAACAACTTTTGTTCTACGACTTTTGATAATTTGTTAGATTTCATTTTCATATAAAAATAAGTATTAATTTAATTTCCGGCTTGAATGTTTATATCTTTACGCGCATCGCAAAGATTACGTAAACAAACCCCTGCGAAGCGTGAGGAAGGGGGTGCAGCGCTAGCGCCTTTGAATTTGACCCATTTATCTAGCCACCAGTCGTCTGTCATTCAGTAATTTTTCTTCATGTATTGAGTAATCTCCGAACTCGTGGAACAAAAGTTGTTCCTTATGGGGTCAGCTGTCTAGTCCTGCGAGTTTGCTAGTGTTTTAAAAGTAACCCTATATATCCACTAACTTAAAGCCGGCATAATTCTACTGAAAGGCGCGGTGAGAGACGCAATATTTCTTGACGGTGAATATTATATTTGGACTGCATTGTAATTAACATCAGGTCTAAAGTAGTTACTTTGCCGTAATGATCAGTAGATTTTGAAATCTAATGCAAATTTGAATAACTCAAATGCAAAGTAAGCATCCACCTCAATGACTCTCCCGGTTGAAGGGGCCCCGCCAAAAATAAATAAAAGGCACTAGGCAGCCGGGACTTTAAATAAAACCCAATGGAATTTAACAAAATTTGATTCGATGTGGTCCGAAACTTGTTTGGAACAAGGACAAAGGAGTATTAAAAGTTCCAAGGTTGAAATTACAAGAATATGTAGTTATTGAAAATGATTGCTTACTTTTCCCGTACAAGATCTTAAAGCAACTTTATTAAATAAGTTTGACAAACATCCGATAACTGGAGGCCCGAATCCCCTTTCTAATCCCTTAACTATCACTTTCCTTTAAGGTCGCTAACGCGTTCGTGATTCTTCTGGTATTGTGGGTGTTCACGAGCGGTGAAGATCGCATAATAATCGTCAGGTGACCCACTTGCTCGTTTGTCAACCAATGCTATTAACACTTAAGTGAGCTCTTTTTTAAGATTTCTATATACAAAGTGTTACAGAAAGTTGTGGTCAAATTTGAGCAAAACAACTACAGTACGCAATATATTTATTTCACCGCCGCCTCGTAGTACTAAAGTTGGGAGATGGCGGGGCGTAGTACATTGCTAGGACATAAATAAATATAATAAATAAAGCTTTTTTTTATCGAATGAGTAACATTACTTTATTAATTATTTAAATCCAACAGTCACACACCTATGTGTGAACCTAAATCGTTGGTATCTGGAACTACGCGGGGCGTACGCTCCCGCAACACGCAGACCCGAAGAAATATTTGTGGATTGCACAAACATTTGCCTCGATGCGGAAGTCGAACCCACAACCTCTTGCTTAGTAGCCGACTACTTGCCCAATACGCCACGGAGACTGTTAGTCGATATTCAACTTGCAACGTGAAATTTTAGGACGTCTAGATTTTGATAAGATGTATATCATAATTATGTGTATGTAAAAACCCATAAATACGCCTTTCTGTAACACGTATACAGGAATCTCCACTATGCGTTCACATTTTGTGCGCCTTATTAGACCTCATAGTAACGTTTATGAATACGAGGATATTCTAGTTACACTGTTATTATCCATGACCTAGCCAAATGTAGAACAGTTTAAAATAATATGACTTACTTATGATACTATATTCGTAATACATTATAAATTTATGCCAGATATCAAATCCCACTAAACTTAGACCTTATCTAGAATAGCGTAAAATCTTGACCTGCAGTTCAATTGTAATATAATTGTAGTGCAAAATCTTGAACTTTGGGTTAATTACAATTAAATCTAATAATACATATCCAGCCATTAAACATACTTATATGAACCATAGGCGTAATGCATTGGTAGCAGTTTTTTACTATTGATTTATATTTATCACAATATTGGTTACTATAATACTTACTACTTACTTCCTAATTTCTTTATTGATAATTCTAAAATTAAAAATGTCACTGTTTGTTATCTCGAGCTAAGTAATTACGTTAGTGGTAGGCAGCGGCTTGGCTGTGCCCCTGGCATTGCCGATGTCCATGAGCGGCGATGACCGCTTACCATCAGGCGGGCCGCTTGCTCGTCTGCCTATCAAGGTAATTAAAAAAAAAAAAAAAAATTGCCATGCCTCCCCGTACCTCTATACGGCTGTGTAACCTAGTCTATAATCATAATGAGAAGTTTGCACGCAGATATGTTCAGGCGATATGGACCTGTGTTCGCGGAGACCATGCCAGGAGGAGCCACCATTGTGTCTATAGCGGACCGGGAAGCTCTCGATGCAGTCCTAAAGGCGCCAGCGAAGAGACCCTACCGACCGCCTACGGAGATCGTACAGGTGTACCGGCGAAGCAGGCCAGATCGATACGCTTCCACTGGACTCGTTAATGAGTTAGTATTGATTCCTGTATTCTAACGTACTTGTTTGACAGGATAATAAAAGGATCGCTATTATCGGCAGGTCATAAAAATTATAGTTCTTGTTTAGAATTTGATTCGGTTTATATGTATCTATAAAGATGTTATGTTGACCACATTCGAAAAAATATGACTTATGCGTTGTGTGTTTTTTGTGTATTTTTTTACTGGTATAAGGGCGAGCACTAGACCAATTTCCGCATCACAACAGCATTTTTCACAATGGGCATAGGTGTTGGAACAAAACAGTCAGTTACGACACTAGTCATAAGGTTCATTGTTAGTTCTGTTGGTTTATAAAGATGGCGAACATTTATTTAAGTACTTCGTCGTGTTGGTGGACATGGTGTTTTTTTTATTTGCTTCAGACAACGAGACGAGCAGATCGCTCGCCTGATGGAAAGCGCCTGTCCATCAACAATAACAACACCATTCAAAATTTGAATTATAAAGTACTGCACGGTACTGGTCTGCGATTGTCACACCAAGACATAAGATTTTAAGCCTCATAATGGCCAATAATTGCAATGGCTTCAATTTTCTGCAACCCGACACAACCACACATTATGCATGGTGGTAGAAATAGGCAAAGCGGTGGTATCTACTCAGACGGCCAGATGGCCCAGACGGCCTCTCGCATACGCATACCACACAATAAGTATGGTTCACAGTGCTCCATTTTTAATACTGCTTCATTCTCTTTTGCATTTCTTCAGCACCACATTTTTAAACTCGACTTCTAACCGTTTTCTATGCTATTGTGTCAAATTCAAAGATCTAGTTTTTGTCTCCGTTTAAGCAACGCAACTAAACTAACAAGTCATCCTATCTTTCAAAATGTTGTAACAGTGTAAACAGATCTTTGATTTTAACGCAGATAATCCGGTGCTACGCATTCATGAAAGATATACGCAATATGATATTGCACAATTTACATTAAGTGTTTTGTTATCTAACATATCTTTATTCATTCATAACAACGAGCGGCGTGACCTCGAGACTAAACGAAAACTAAGTATTTCTTGTGGCCACTCAAAGGCCATGATGTTTTTGACAAGCTTTTATATTTGCCGGTCACGTAGTTTTCAGACATTACTGCGCACCAAACACTGCCAATAGTTTTTATGGCATTACAAACTTGCCATTTCCTGTCTGGTCTGTTGTAATCACTGATACGTGTCATTTGGAACTTAACAGGTTTAAACATTAAGTGCACAACTACACTAATTGTTCTTACACTTCTAGAAATTGTTACTTTGACTTTTCATTATCGTTTGTGAAATCGGGTTTTAAGTTTGGTCCAATTTATTTTATTTTTACTTTTCAGTATATTTTTTTATGTCGGTTTTAAGTATAGTATGTAAATTACAAAACAATAACACAATCGCAACGACTGTTGTATCCGTTGAGGAGTTTAATTTGTTTTAAAATTATATGAGATCATGTTAAAGCTATATTTTAAATAAAATTGGTCCACATTTGACAGAGAAGTCGATGTACATACATAAAAAGTAATAACAAACGCGCCGAATTGAAAACTTCCTTCCTTCCTTCTTTTTTAAAGTCAGTTAATGAAGTTTGATGATTTCGTACTGGCGCACTAAGAGACGTCAATTAGTTTTAATTGTTGTTAACTAATATCTTATAATTAGATTATTTTTAACACTCCATAACATTTTTTATATTACGTTGACGAGTATAAAAGTGCTTTATGCTCAGTTTGTGAGTACAAGTATAATAATCTTAATTAACGTCCGACAAATAATCGAATTCTAAAAATAACAATAGTGGCTAATGAAAATTGACATCTCTGAGTAACTACGGTCATTAAATAATAGGTATAGATAAATTACGCATTCATACGTATATAGCTTACTTGTTATTGTTTCGTTAAATAACATCTACTGTTTGATAGCTCAGCTACTGATAAGTTGACCTTGCAAATATATTATTATTTTAAAACCTTTATAATTCGCAGCTAAGACTGCGTTCTTTTTCTCGTAATATCTATCGACTCTACACGGGCTCTGATGCCTGATTTTACTTTTGTATTTGCTGATAAATCTAAAAAGTTTTCAAATATTCCTAAGAGCGGTTACGCACTACATCCGATTCGAATCCGATCCGACCCCGTGAAAATATGGATCTAGAAAACTCGGACCGAATTCGGATATCCCTTACGCACTAGTCCGATATACACACTAGATGGATGCCTGCCGCGTCACCCACCCCGCCGCATACACCCCCCGCCCCGCTGCCTCTCTGCTCGTACGCAGTTCGGATTCAAGTCGGACGCAGTGCGCGAGCGTCCATAAAAATAATACTATGGCTACTTCGGTCCGTCAACGGTCCGTCAAAATTATCTCCGGGATGGAGATTCTAGAAAAATCGGATGACGGAAATCGGATCTAGTGCGTAAATTACCATAGAAATAGTTCTACGCCTACGCCGGACCCTATTTTCACGGGTTCGGATCGGATGTAGTGCGAAACCGCTGTAAACACCTAATGTTGCTCACTTACGATCACAGTTTCTTACTTATCTGTTTACCGTTAAAGCCAATGTCATCTTCAGGTTTCACCGTTACTTTTGCTAGAATTTATTAGCAATATTCTAATCGCTACATAGTAGTTTAAACAACTAAACCGCTACCTTAAACAGGTTCCGCGTATTGGCGTAGGTAAAATGAATTTACGCATAAATGTACCTAATTTTAGTGACATATTGCATAAATGTATGCAAATATTTGACGGTTTCCGTGTCCTTGTAGGGGAGTAGCCGACTGAAATGAAAGGTCGCGGGTTAGATTCCCCTAGCGAGATAATTTTTTATTACACTAACATTTGGGATTTGGGTGTTATGTCCGTCATAGTACGAGATTCGTATATTAATGTGTATTTAATTTTTTTTTTTTTTTTCAGACAAGGAGACAAATGGCTCCACCTGCGTCGTCATCTCACAGTAGAACTCACTAGTCCCAACACAATGCAACGCTTTCTACCCGAACTGAACAGCATCTGCGAAGATTTCTTGGATTTGTTGCAGTCTAGTAGACAAGCTAACGGCACTGTCAACGGATTTGATCAGTTGACGAACAGAATGGGTTTAGAGTGTAAGTATCTACCTGAGTGTCATAACTGAATTAATTTATTAATATTAACTTAAAGGTCCGGATTAGAAAATTATCATACTGGTTATTACAAAATTATATGGAAGGGTTATACATCGAGAAGGTTTCTGTAACGAGCGCAGTGCAGTACCATGTGGAACTTTGTAATTCTAAGTTATGGGTGGTATTGTATGGGCAGAAGTGGCGCTTACTAGACAAGCGGCCTGCTCGTCTTGACATTCAAGCTTAAAAAATTCGCCGCAGTACAAGCTAAGAAATATAGTTTTCTCTATAATAATACTAATATGAATAATTTATTTTCCATACAAAATTTGTGTGTGTAATAACACATTCCAAATAGGCAAGTAAGAGCGTAAACGCTTATAAAGATCAATGACACAAATCCTGCGGTGGAATAAAATATGGCAAAATAAAATCTCAATTCATCAATTCACACAAGACGCTCTGTCGATTGCCGTGCTAGTTTGATGAAAAAAACATCCGTCTTTTTTTCTACGTACAGTGAGCGTTATTTTTGTCAAACATACTTATCGCATAATGTGAGGCAGATGAAATAGATGTCTGTAGATAAAAATGTTTGTGGGAACATCGTTTTTGAGACCGTTGCATTGGTAAGCAAAAATGTACGAGTCCGGATAAGGATAGTTTGTTTTCATACACCATGTTACGACACTGTTTGCTGTCTGTGTGTATTGTCATCGGTGTTTTCTATGGCCCTTAGACTTAATTCAATAATTTGATTATGATTTGATATAATTTCAACGACGCGAACTGAGAACTTCCTCCATTTTTTCGTAGGTTAAAATACTAGTAACTTGTATTAATACTTTACATATAATTTTAATAATAAGAGGCATAAAATTCCTATTTACATAGTTATGTCGCGCGGACGAGCTTAATCTGTTGAATTGCGTTGATTACAAAGTTTGCCTTACGAATTATGATAATTTTATGTAATGCCAGTGATAGCTATAAATCGGTATAATTTTTGAATTATAAATATTTTATAAAAGCTTAAATGTCGCGTGGCGTCGTCGACCTCGGCTATGGAGAATCTTACCAAAGTTACAACATCCATAATCTTGTTTTGATAACAACTTCAAGTATACAGTATAAGAACACGATAATCGCATATTTAGTTTAGTAGAAGCGTACTTAGGCAGAGAAACTGAGTTCCTAGGTTCAAATTCCCGGCATAGAGGCAAACAAAACTTGTGTACTTATGAGTTTATCGATTTGGAAAACTACACAATATGTGTTGCCAAGGGTTGGAATTTCTGTCGGTACGGCGATAGGCTCGTCCCAATCACATCTTGGGAAGGAAATTAGCTCGGCACTATTTTCATCTTTGTCTACCCTTATCGGAATACAGGCGTGAGCGTCATCGAATATATAAAAGTTCTTACATACTGGTTAACGGAAATAAAAATCGCATGTTTTTTATGTCATATTTACTGAAGATATCTGCAGACTCATTTTAATAGTTAGGTTATATAGCTCGCTGGGTGTATAAAAACGTTTCCTTAGAACTGTTGAAGCATATAATATCATAATATTGACAAGAAATGGCGTGTTGTCCACGATAAGGGGCGGAATGTGGGTCAGATATCGTAGAAAATAGCATTAGGCCGACGTACCCGCATACGTTTGCAATTTGCAAGGAATGCAACGTAACTTACACGTTGTGAAACCGTACACGACAATGGTCTTAGACGGTGTTTGCATGGTGTTTATTACATTGAATTTATTACACGACCAACGGCATAAATGGTCGACTGATACATTTTCGATATAGCTGTGATCGTAAACTGAAACTACTTAATTAGTTTTTAAGTTTTTAATCTTATTACTTATCTCTAATTGAAATTTTAAAGATAGAGGTGAAAGATAAATCTAGAGTACTCGTCTAATGCGTCACGGAAATGCGATACTACTAGATCCATTATATCTCTGGTTCTCATTAAAATTATTGTCACCGTTTGCTTTCAATGTTTATCAGAAGTTTGCATGCGCAATTTCCTTTTCACATATGACATAATGGAATTACAATAACTTTCTCTAGGCGAGCGCTAATTTAAAATTTATCATTACAAGCTGTCTGTCTGTCTATCTAAAGAGGTCGTCACTGAGTGAGTACGCAAGTGTTGCTGGAATGACATGGGTTTAGATCTGAGATGAGGTTGAGGAATATTCTCGTTTCGCGGATACTATTTCGTGTTTCACAACTTTTAGTGATAACTTATTTTACTCTTTAATGATAGAATAAATAGAAAGACAAGAAAACTATGACCAATAACAAATTATTACTTTAAAATGCTCTAACGTAAAGTTCACGTATAGGCGCTTGGTGTCAGTAATGACTTTCTGACTGACGATATAATTGAGTATATATTATACGAGGAGATAAGCGTTGCGATGCGGCTATGTGAGTATTTTGCCGAGAATGTGACCTTGCACTTATAAGCTTAAGAGGTTATCTTTGAATACTGTAATTAATTATATTATCGCGGGTGAATTGGATATTCTCGAGAAAGGCCGGTCAGAAGTACCCTAAAACAACATGTATGCATGAAGAATTTAATGAGAGTGAAGTAGGCCATGGAGGTGTGTAAGGATTGTAGCAGGTGGAAGTCCGTTGTCTCTGCCTACCCCTATGGGAAACAGGCGTGAGTCTATATATGTTTGTATGTTATTGGATCGTTGCTTTTATGATTATCCCTGAACGAAGGTAGAGTTAAATGACAAAAACATTACCAAATGCACTCGCGTTTATCGAAATAATTTCGGTTTTAATGATCCCATAAATGACGATCGTACGGTGTACAGATTGTGCAGGGTTATACATATGTACATATCTCATTTAAATAACGGGATTTTTACAAGTACCACTGGTATTTCAAGAAAGCTTTTAAAGTACGAATATTTGAGTGTTTCTCGAAAGTAATTCGATTAACAAATTCTTCTTGTATTTACAAATACATACATAGAATATTTTACATGATTTTTTTATTTAATTGAATGACGAGACGAGCAAGGCGCTCACCTGATGGTAAGCGCCACGTCTGCTCATAAAGAGAAGCAACACCACACAGAACTTTGAATTACAAAGCACTGCATGGCACTGAACTGCGCTCGTCATCCCGAGACATAGGATGTTAAGTCTCATAATGCCCAATAATTTCACTGGCTTCAAAGACCTTCAAACTGAAACACAACGGTGCTTACACAGTTTTGCTTGGCGGCAGAAATAGACAAAGCGGTGGTACCAACCCAGACGGCCTCTCGCATACAAGGGACTTACCACCTTGTAAATAGTTATTAAATAATGAAAACAAACATACTTTTCGATGCTACATAATATAGTGTTAATTATTGCTAGATTTAATATAGACGAATACCTGTATACCGAAGAATTCTCCTTAAGAATTTTGAAGGTGTGTGAAATCAACCTACTAACATTAGGCCTGCGTGATAGAATAAAGCCTTCTAATAGTGGGGCAGTATATATAATACAGGGCTGATATAATAAATAAATAAATACACCCAACAGTCACATACATAGTCCTAACCCCACAGTAAGATACAAGTCTTGTGTCGTGGGTATCAGGAACTACGAGAGACTTTCGGTCTCACAACACCCAGACCCCGAGACTTATATTTGTGAATCACACAAACATTTGCCTCGGTGCGGAGATCGAACCCGCGGCCTCGTTTTATAACTGGCTACTCGCCCGCTGCGCCACGGAGGCTGTCATTATTTATTCTGATATTATTTATTTCAATTGATTTCAGCTGTATGTGGCCTGATGTTGGGATCGCGACTTGGTTTCCTAGAGCGTCGCATGTCCGGCCGCGCTGCGACACTAGCTGCAGCAGTGAAGACACACTTTAGAGCTCAGAGAGACTCCTACTACGGGGCGCCTTTGTGGAAGTTCGCGCCTACAACATTGTACAAAACATTCGTCAGGAGCGAGGAAACTATACACACGTGAGTCATATCTATTGAGACGCCTGACGCTGAGACTCTACTAAATAGTTTTAACGTTAACAGATGTGTCAAATACACGATAAACATACATGAAAAAGTATCTCGCTCGACTTTTTTTTTCAATAAACGCGAAGAATATTTTAAAAAACTCATACTTACTTGACTATTTTAGATAATGATAATAAACTAGACCACATTGTAGAGCGCTATGGAATTGTAATCATTAAAAAAGAATATTGTGTTGAAATATTGTAAATCATTATCTATACAGAAATAATAACAATAATATTTAATTGCCTTACAATATGGGCAGGGTAGTATCCGAGCTGATGGAAGAGGTCAAGTCGCGTACAAATGGGTCGGCGAAGGATGACGGCATGCAGGAAATCTTTCTCAGAATACTAGAAAATCCTGCTCTCGACATGCGAGATAAGAAGGCCGCCGTAATTGACTTCATCACTGCTGGCATAGAGACGGTAATTAATTTTTATGTCGTCTTAATTTGGCAGCCGTATGGCAACATATCCAGATATGTCACGAAGTCATGTTTTTGTTGGAATACTAATTATACTTATCAGTATATTTTTTTATGTCTTCGTATTTTAAACACGTTAATATTATTATGTTTCTGTCCACAGTTAGCAAACAGCCTAGTATTTCTGTTGTATTTACTAAGTGGCAGGCCAGATTGGCAACACACGATTCGTTCGGAACTGCCTTCGTGTGCGCAACTAAGTGCGGACGACTTGGTCGCCGCGCCGTCGGTACGAGCTGCTATTAACGAAGCCTTCAGACTGCTGCCCACTGCGCCGTTCCTCGCCAGATTGCTAGACACCCCTATGACGCTCGGGGGATATAAACTACCAGCCGGGGTAAATATTATTTATATGAAGATATTGTATTCATGCATCGAAATGCCATATCTATATTACCTTATTGTAGACAGCGCTGCGCTAACAGAACTTGCGTCCTGCAATGGTTGCCAGAAATATTCTGGTCTTTTATTATTGCAGAGGCCGGTAAACAAAAGCCCTGATGGTAAGTGCCTATTACACATAGGCGGTGGAGATCACTTATAATACCAGAAAAATCATGAATGTATTGCCGGCCTTTAAAAAAAAGAGATTGGCAAGAGGAGGGAATCGTGCCGCCGGATATGCGACCTGCAGTTACTACATATACAGGGTTACTTTTAAAACACCAGCAACCTCGCAGAACTAGAGAGCTGACCCTATAAGGAACAACTTTTGTTCTACGAGTTCTGACATAATTCAATACATGTTGTTCCTTATGGGGTTAGCTATCTAGTCCTGCGAGGTTGTCGAGATTTTAAAAGTAACCTTGTATACGGGCTGAACCCAGAAAGCGATTTGCCAGACCGAGTCATTATGGCAGGTTTTCACGATGTGTATGTTGGTCGCTACTCAGTCGGGTACATGTATGTATCAGGTACCTTACCACCAGCATATCCAGTACCCTCATCTTTTATTTTATCTGAGCAGGGCATAGTGACTGCACTACATTTGATGGTAAGCGAAGTACCAAAAAAACCAGCGACCACCAACAAAAAATGAGTTTATCGGTGGTCACCAGAGTCATGCCAGCCTGTATAAATGCTTCTTTCCTCTTCGGAGAGAAAAGAAGCAGAATACCCCTATGCCCGCCCCAATCGCAAAGTCGCAAGCCCCTCGGGAGAACCGGACACACTAGCTGATCCTGGAACGCGATCCACAAGGCGTGTGGATCACTATGTCAGTTTTTAACACCATGTGTACGGTGGTCGCTATCCGTGCGGATATGAATATCCTACCACCGGCAAAATCTGTGAGCAGTAAGTGTTTGTCCCGCAGACGTTTGTGCTGGCACACACTGGCGCAGCGTGTCGTCGCGAGGAGAACTTCTGGCGCGCGCGCGAGTTCCTCCCGGAGCGGTGGAGCGGCGCGCGCCAGCCGCACGCCGCCTCACTCGTCGCGCCGTTCGGACGCGGCCGCAGAATGTGCCCCGGGAAGCGGTTCGTCGAACTAGAACTGCATTTACTGTTAGCCAAGGTAACTTCTTTTCACCTGAAGGATAAATCGTAAAAGATAGAATCGTGAGGTTGTGATTTTTTTTATAGCATAGGCCGGCAAACGAGCAAGTGGGTCACTTTTTTTTTTTTTTATCCTGTCACGGCATAGTGACTACGCTACACCTGATGGTAAGTGTAGCGCAATCTAAGAATAGTGTCGACCAACGATAAACAATATGTCCATCGTAGGTCGGCAAGATCATGCCGGCCTGCTAAAGGACCAAGGGGGAGGGGAAGGAAAAAGGGATGGGAAAAGGGTTAGGATCAGGGGGCAAGCCCCCTGGGGAAAACCGGATATACACTGGCTGACCCTGGAACGCGACCCACACAAGGTGGGTCACTATGGCAGGTTTAAGCACCAGGGTACGGTGGTCGCTATCCGGTCGGATACAAGTATCCTCCCACCAGCACCTGATCGTAAGTGATCTCCACCGCCCATGGACGGCCACCACCAGAAGAATCATGGGCGCGTCACCGATCTTAAAAGAAAGTGATAATTAGGGATTGGGAAGGGGATGGGATTTGGGCTTCCGGATATCTCACTCACCGTACGACACGTAGCAGCAAGCCGCTACTTTACGTCGGCTTTCTGTGAGACAGTGGTAACGACACGGTCGAGCCAGCACAACCATGCTGTAGACAGAACTGTCTACAGCGTGGCTCTCCCACTCAAGGTAGTTAGGTAGTTTGAGTGTAAGTTTTCGTTTTGAAAGTCACACGTGGATTGCCCGCGATTGGAATGTGTGCCCGTTATGGCGGTAGGCTCGCCCTTTGTCACAATATGAGGCGAAGATAAGCTCGGTGAAATGCGGGTGTACTAGTTGCACCTTTGGCTACTCTTTCAGGGATATATGCGTGAGCTTATGTATCAATCAGATAATACATAATGAAAATATAAACAATGTACTTGATATCTACCGGGTTCTGGTGTCCACAGTGTAATGCACACATCAATCGGCAATAGCCGTTCGCAGACAGCAGTGCTACCGAATGCACATCTCCTTTTTTTGTATTACTTTGTGAAGAGAAGGTGAATATGCGTATGTAATATTTAAGTGACACTTCAACGTTAGCTCAATGAGAATCGACCGAGAGTCGATGCTCCCAGTGTATTAAAATAATTAATCGAGACCATAATAAAATTCAAGCTCATAAAAAAATGTTTTTATTGAGCTTTTAAGCTCATGCAGGTTGATCTGATGTCATGCTCGTCAGATTAAGAGTTCATTGCTAAAAATAGAACAATCGATGCAAAACAATAACATAATGATAACACTGAATACAAACTGCGTTGTACAAGTTAGGTGCTTTAATTTACGGGCAAAGGAAATAAAGCGACGTCTTGGTAATTTTTAACATGTAAAAAAGAACACAATTGAAACAATAAAATAAAAGTTAATTGGTCGAATTTAATATGTACTATTCTGTTTATTGTTTATGATAATTTGTTAACTTATTCAAAACCTATTGCAGAGGATTTTATAAATCCGTCCAAAAAAGTGAGAAGCCATTCAAATCTGATGAAAGAGGTACTTGTAAATGACTGACAGCGTAAACCTTGACGTCACCGTCCTAATGGTTATTACGGTGCACGTGTGCGAGCGAGATAGTGAGATATCCCCACTACGCCTACCTTTGCTCATTCCAATATTTAAAATCATAATTGCGGGCTCACCTTGTAAGAATTGTGATTGTGTTTTAACAAGACGGTTTCTTTTTCGTTTGTTGAACTATTGGGAGCTTTAAATCAAATGTGAAATTTAACCAACTTGTCTGTATTTGCCATTTTTTTTTATTTACAGATAATGCAAAGATGGAGAGTGGAGTTCGACGGCGAGTTGGACATCCAGTTCGATTTCTTACTGTCACCAAAGTCACCCGTCACCCTTCGCCTTGTTGAGTGGTAGACATGTTAATATTATATCGTTTGCATTCGTTCCTATTCTTTGATACTAGCGCTTATTAGTTTAACATACATATAAATGTTGTACTATAATCTGTTACTTAAAAGTTTATGCTGCATTTATATTTTTAAGTAATATCTGATAAATAAATGTAACTTTCATTTATTTTAGGGCTACAGTACAACCTACTTACTAGCTACGATTACATCGATACTAGATGGCGTTTTATTACATTTGATCACTGTACTGATATCGCGCGTTTTAGGGATCACTTCGATGATTTATGGCGTTTGGTCGCCTCGTTAGAGCAGACACTAAAAGGGCGTCGCTGTATCGAGATTTCGAAAAGTAACTTAAATCGCCAACGATTGAATATGCTAAAAGCATCGTAAGCGCGGGGTTTAAAGCTCAGACGCTTCAACGAGTTTACGAAACGTGAATAAATCGCCGATCGCCTATGATATAAGTATCGTGTGTGTTATGGTCCTTAGTTATGTTTAAGCTTTCGCGTATCATCGAAGTTTTGTTTTAAGTCACAAAATATGTTATGAATGTATTGCTCAACTCGTTAAACAAATAGTATGCTATGTTTTGTAATCATATAATTATTACCTACATAGTTTAGACTGTTGTTATTATTAATAAAAGTGGCATATTTTTATATGGGAAATAGTGCAAGGAATCAAAAACATGTTTTTAATAATATAAATAAAGATATTATGGGCTCGATTGGACATCAAATGTTACAGGGCATTGGCAAACTTGCTCAAATTATGCACTGCTTCGTTGTTCAGAAATAACCGTTCACAAATTATTATATAAGATGGTATATTGTATATTAACTATTTACATAGAATACCGAACTAGCGTATAGCTCCACGATTATAAAATATGGCTGTGTTAATATCAAAAAACATATTTATATGAATGTTATAACCGTGAATACCTCTTGTTATAAGACTGCATATTGCCAGCGCACATTTGCCAGGAATTAAACATAATTTTTACATGTAAGTTAAGCCTTTACAAACAAAGATACACCGGAAAGGAGCAGGGTGATTAATTATCCACTAAGAGAATGATTTACGATTTCTGCGCCCTTAGGGTAATAAAATTAAAATCACCCATGAAACCAGTTAGGCCACTAAAAAAAGTGTCGCGTTGTGTTGGAGCGAACAGGAAATTATAAAGGCTGAATTTAAATCCGTTTCCTGACGTTATGGTGCTGCGACACAGGTGTTATAAAATGTTTACAAACATTTTCTAACGTTAAACATTTACTAACATTATCTAACATTGTGATAAAATGTTACCAAATGTTTAATAATGTTTGTAAACATTTTATAACAGCGGTGTGGCAGCACCATTACATATTTTTAGGCTGGGTTGTTTGTACAGTTTGTTATTTAGCGTTCAAAAGAAGCAATTGTTGTTTCATTTATTTTCAGTACTAAAAGTACGTCAAAATCAATAGATTTCGTGAATCATTCCCTCTTTAATTCTTCCTTCCACCTGACCTTATCTCACTCGTAGTGGCACCACAACATGCTTTTTTACAGAAAAATTTGGTTTGTAGTTTTTACGACCGGCCACCTGCCTGAATCAACCCCTCTGGGGAGAAACACCCAAACCCGAAACAAATATTTGCGCATCACACAAATATTTTGTTCGGTGCTGGAATTGAACCTGCGGCCTCTCGCTTCAAAGCGGGTTACTCACCCACTGTGCCACGGAGGCTAAAACTGCCTCTTTTATTACATACGAAATAACTTGGCCGAAATGAAGTTAGCTACGAGCTGCTTAGGAGCTATTGTTTTCAGAGATTAAAGGGTGGCGCGAGACGTAAATGGAATGAGAACTGACTAACTTCACTCCGGCCAATTTATTACGCAACAATCGTACGAACTTTGTTTAAATTACACAGATAAAACAACCCACGCTTTGTGTTCAATCAATTAAGTTAAATCAGACCCAGACCCCATTGAATGGACAGGAGTCGTAGAATATGGAGAGATGCAGAAAGACTACTGGGTGTGGATCTATCAGTGAGGTCTCTGTCAAGTAGCCACTTACTGAATAAATAAAAACAATAAAAACGGCTAACACCACACTGTTATGGACCTTTGTATGGTCAATATATTTTACAAAATTAAAGACATTTTGTAATGTAGTACGAAACTAAGAGTTTTGGCCACAATTGACTAGACAAACTGTTCCATATTATGTATTTAAATTAAGTTCTAATAAGTGCAGCGACTACTATTAATGTTATTTTTATTATAACTATTTAGGATTCTTATAATTTGCGATGTTGACATTAATATGTTAAAGGAGTTGATCTTTCAATGATTGTTAGCTTTTTATGGTTGAAATTATGATATTTTGTTAATCACTTTGTATAGCGTACATATTATTGTTATAAATATATATTTTTTGTAATGGTGATGAAGTAAAATATGAATAAATAAAAATATTAAACCATGTAAACATTTCTATTCATTAAAACCTATATAAATATTAATTAAGTAAATACAGGTTTCGGGTTTCGCCTAGACAAATAAAAGGAATAATTTTCTATTAAAAAGATATTTGTAAAAGTACCTAAACACCTAAACAAAAGAAGTTATCAAGTGACATATAAATACGAGAACATAATCAGTTATTACAATGCAAACTGCAATATATAGCAATGATGTTATTAACAAGGAAAATTCTGGGATTTAGAAAGAATAACAATTTGCTTATTGAATTGCAAGTAATAAATGAAGGGTAGAAAGGATTAGACGTGATGTATACATCTGTAAACTCATTTTTTTATACACTATAAAGCACTCTTATTAGTGATATTGAAAATAGCATAAAATGCTTTTTGTTTATAAATTATTAAGACTGTACTTGTAATTAAAGAGTCTAATAAAATATGTCCTTTCCAATAAAAAAATATATTGTACAGTTCATTGTTTACAAAGAGTTTAATGACTTAGGTAAAAGTTCAGACGTCTTTATCATATAAATGAGCATACAATGACTAACAAAAAATACGAGCTTAAAATATTATTTGAACTAAGCGCCAAATTTCCTTGTTGCTACGAACGGGCACGTTCAAAATATGTGGTTTTATTTGTTCGAGAATTATTCAACACAAATATAAAACACGATAAATAAAACCGAAAAATGTTCACGATAGTGTACTGAGGTTTGTGTGATTAAATGTGGTTATGATAAAAGTAATTTATAAATAAACACAATACGTTGTCACCGTAATAAAAACTGAACGTAACATTCTCGCGTACACAGTAGCCACTAGAAGTTTATCAAGTAGTCATCTATTAACCTTCAACAATACTACACTTAGCTCAGCCTTATCAAAATGAAGTTCTGTGCAAACCTTTCTTTTATGTTTGCGGAGGCAGCGTCTATATTGGAGAGGTATGCGTTGGCAAAGGAGGCTGGATTCAAGGCCGTAGAATCTGGATTCCCGTTCGGTTTCACGGTCGAACAAGTAAAACAGGCGAAAGAAAACGCCGGTGTCGACCAGATCGCAATCAACATTAAAACTGGTAAACTTTACATCATTATTTATTTTTATTGTGTAGTCGAGAGAAAACAAGGGTAAGTTACAGTCGCAGCGTGCGTTGCGTTGCCGACTTAAGAAGGTTGTTTGGGCATTTTAGCAATAATTATTTATTTTGCACTTTGCAAGTTGAATTATTACGGTGTTATTATAAAACGTATTCTAACATGAAACTAGGTTTATATTGGCCAGTTTGTATGGATTACCATACTAGATAGAAATCTAGTTTAAAGTCAGAGTACGTTTTGTAATAACACCGATATATTTTACAGGAGACACAACCAAGGGTGAAGTAGGTGTTACATCAGTACCTGGCAAAGAGCAAGAATTTAGGGACAATTTGGCCATCACTATCGACTATGCGAAGGCACTTAAAGCGCCCAAAATCCATATTATGGCCGGTAAGGTAGAAACGAGGACGCCGCAACATTGGGAAACATTTGAGAAAAATATCAAATACGCTGCTGATGTATTAAAACAGGAAAATATCCTTGGCTTGATTGAACCGATCAACCAATACTCAATGCCTAACTACTTCTTGAGTGATTACGACAAAGGTAATATATTAGTAATATAAAGGCACCTTATTGTTTACATAACCTTTTTTGACATGCTTTTTGGAGCAGAGTAGGCAAAGATATCTTGGCTCATATAGCCATACACGTGATCAAAACAGTAACAAATAAATACAGCCAACAGTCACACACATAGTCTTGATTCCTATACTACGGTAACCTGTATCGTGGGTATCAGAAACTACGAGGGACGAAACAAATATTTGTGTATTACACTAACATTTGCTTCAGTGCAGGAATCGAACCCACGGCCTCTCACTTTACAGCCGGTACTCAGCCACAACGCTAAGGAAAATGCTCTCTTTGATTGGATAAACCGGGTTTTCTATGAAATAAAACCACGTGTATTTTCATATTCGATCACATACATAAACATTGTTTATAGAGATTTCTCGAAATACGAGCCTTAAGAGGAGACAGAGAGTTCCAAAATTTATATGTAAAATATCTTTTTGGGCACATTTCATCACGCAAAGTCGCGAGCAAAAGCTAATAGTTAGTTAGGGAAAGAAAAGCGCATCATCATCATCATCAGCCACAGGACGTCCACTGCTGAACATAGGCCTCCCCAAAGATTTCCAGACCGACCTGTTGGAAGCGGCCTGCATCCAGCGACATCCTGCGACCTTTATCAGGTCGTCTGTCCGCCTTGTAAAAGCGCATAAAGCCATGAATATGAACTCAACAAAATATTTATTAAGATACTACCTAACGGGTACTGATCTATCTACTTCTACAAGTCGAAGCGATAAAAGCGTAAATTACTTTCGTTTGCAGACAATGTGTTGAGTACAAGCTGATAAGTCCATTGTATAGATATATATTATGCAAAGGTCAGGGGCTCTATTTAATGGAAATGCGTTGAAATAAAATCCGTTTATCATATTGTACTACTGAGTACCTACATTAAGTGACCTACGTTACATTTCTGATAATACTGCTATGCATATACACTCATTCTTGTAAAAATATAAGACCAATTTAATATTGAGTATATACTGTCCAGTCTTGCGCTTTTGCTTTCCATTTGCATCGCATTTTGACGCATTTTCTGAGACGCAAATGAATACGATATCGTAATTTTTTTTGGACTGGTTTCTCAGACTAAGTGAATGAATGAATAAAAAATCTTTATTAATCATGTAGGCAAAGAAAGCGCTTATGACAGTTAAAGTACAGAACATTTGTCATTAAAAAGACTAACTTAGAATTAAGGGAACTTTGGACTAACCGCCGCACTAAAGGCTGGCAGGAAAAGGCACACCAACAAGCATGGGAAAAGGGAGGGCATCCTTAAGTGAAGCGATTCACGGACTAGGATATACTGTACTATATAATACTATACTATATCTTTATATATATAATTCTTCTGTGAGTGTGTATGTTCCTGAACTTCTCTTAAACGACTGGACCGATTTTGATGAAATTTTTTGTGTGTGTTCAAGGGGATCTGAGAATGGTTTAGATTCACAATTTTGTCCGCTGGACAATGTTTTTTTAATTAATTTTTAATTTATTAGTAGTTGTTGAGTTGTCGTTGCGAAGCTTGCCGTGATGACGGGTCGTATAGCGTCTAGACTGGACAGGGACAGGACAGGGACAGGACAGTGAGACAGGACAGTGAGACAGGACAGTGAGACAGGACAGTGAGACAGGACAGTGAGACAGGACAGTGAGACAGGACAGTGAGACAGGACAGTGAGACAGGACAGTGAGACAGGACAGTGAGACAGGACAGTGAGACAGGACAGTGAGACAGGACAGTGAGACAGGACAGTGAGACAGGACAGTGAGACAGGACAGTGAGACAAGACAGTGAGACAGGACAGTGAGACAGGACAGTGAAACAGGACAGAGAGACATGACAGAGAGACAGGACAGTGAGACAGGACAGTGAGACAGGACAGTGAGACAGGACAGTGAGACAGGACAGTGAGACAGGACAGTGAGACAGGACAGTGAGACAGGACAGTGAGAGGACAGTGAGACAGGACAGTGAGACAGGACAGTGAGACCGGACAGTGAGACAGGACAGTGAGACAGGACAGTGAGACAGGAAAGTGAGACAGGACAGTGAGACAGGACAGTGAGACAGGACAATGAGACAGGACAGTGAGACAGGACAGTGAGACAGGACAGTGAGACAGGACAGTGAGACAGGACAGTGAGACAGGACAGTGAGACAGGACAGTGAGACAGGACAGTGAGACAGGACAGTGAGACAGGACAGTGAGACAGGACAGTGAGACAGGACAGTGAAACAGGACAGAGAGACATGACAGAGAGACAGGACAGTGAGACAGGGCAGTGAGACAGGACAGTGAGACAGGACAGTGAGACAGGACAGTGAGACAGGACAGTGAGACCGGACAGTGAGACAGGACAGGACAGGGACAGGACAAGACGGGGACAGGACGGGGACGGGACGGGGACGGGACGGGACGGGGACGGGACGCGGACAGGACGGGGACAGGACGGGGACGGGACGGGGACAGGACTGTCCAACCGGAGGGAGGTGGGAGACGACCTGACTTAGGTCGTCGAAGTCAATTAAATGTGCGACGGGCTACCTCACGTGCAATGGCGCAGTACCTCACTTAATTGCATTTAATGTAAATAAAACATTTGTATTAAGTTTTGACCACATTTTACACAAATATATTATGTAGGTGATACGAAGTTCACCGGGTCATCTAGTAGTACTATATAACTTATGAAATACTGTACTATTGTCTAATTGAATATTTCAGCTGTAGACATCATCAAGCGCATCAACAGTCCCCACATGAAGCTGATGTTAGACATTTTCCACTTGCAACAAATCAAAGGAGATATCACTCACAGTATCACTCAACTTTCGCCTTACCTTGGACACGTGCAGGTACATAAAAAATCTACTAAATACCAGTATTTAGTTATGACTTAGGGTGTATGTGTGAAAGAGCCACTACGTTGGTATAATTAAGGCTTTCGACAAACGCATCAGTAGTTCTAGTAAGAGTTACAAATACGTTCGAATTTTCCGAATTCGTATAAAGTTACAATTGAAGAAGTATCAAACTAGTAATAACTAGTAATTCATACTGTAAACAAAGGAAAGAATCGCTCGAAAACTAATTTTGTATTTGACTTGAATGATATCAACATAATTATAGTATCAATTTAATTTATTCATAATAGTTTCCACTAGTGGCTATTGCTACTTTATATTCGGAGAGTAAACGAAAATTAACATTGTTTCGAAAACTATCAATACTTGTACTCGGCCTACAGCTCTCTGACTATATTAGTATTGTACTGTCATCAATAGATAGTGAAATCTCTGCCGAGATTCTAGAAGCATTTACGGTCTATAAAAGATACCTAATGGTTAACGTGATGGTAAGTGGTTACCGTCGCTAAAATAACCAACATCACACGTCCAAATTGCTGCCTACTTTGGAGTGCCTTAATCGTCGGTTGAACAAAACGCGCCGTATAGATTTCAATATCTGTGATTTAAAATATGAAGAGCTTCAAAAAAATATTGAATATTTGACCTTTAGTACGTCAAACTGAGACTGTAAAGATGTCAAACACATAGTGATAAGGCACCAGTTTGATAACAAACGGTATACTGAATGTGGTAATAAATTAAAATGTATAACATATTATCTCAGTAGCGTAGTAGCAAATACATCGTAAACTGTAATGTCCCGAGATTTGTATATCGAAAATTATTGAAATTTAACTCTGAAGTACAAGAGGGTTAGGGAGAACATATTACACATACCGACAGATCGTATAAAAATCTCGGGGATGTATTCAGAAGAGGCAAAATTATTAGTGATTTAAATATAATAATGTGGCTAGCGATAATATTACAGAATATATATTATTCCTTTGTAATTATAGGCTTTCACACTCACTACAAGGCTAAGTTTGATGTTTCTATTACGTAACTTAATTTGCTTTTAAAAAAAACTTATCTATAATCATGTTGTGTACGGCGCAAAGTATATGTCGATAATGATTTCTTATGTTTACGCGAATATTACTCATTGAAATAAAACTAATATAAACGGATTTTATCGCGGATTTTTATTAATTTTGATCCCGACGTTTCAAAGACTTTTCAGCCTTCGTAGTCACGGGGTGAACTGAAAAAACCGCGATAAAATCCGTTTAAATTAGTATTATTTTAATATGTAGATAACATGTATAAATGTTTCTAACGATTTATTGTGATCGTCACTGCCCATAAACAGGCACAATATCAGAAGAATCATGTTTGCGTTACCGATTTCTATGGTAAGGAATCGGGATTGAGAAGGGAGAGATTGATACGAACATCTATCACTATGACAATTCTACGCGTACGCAGTTCAATGCAACACATACTTACTATTTACAACTAAATTAAAATATAACGTCCTTGATATACCTACATAATATCTACTAAGAACATTATTTGTTATAACATTACATTGCAGATAGCGCAAGTGCCAAATCGCAATGAGCCAGACACTGCGGGAGAGGTTAACTACAAGTTCGTGCTTGAACATTTGGCCAACAGCGGCTACGATGACTGGGTGGGACTCGAGTATAAGGCGATAGGCAGCAAAACAAAGGACGGTCTAGGTTGGATCAAGGCCTATGGCTACAGTCTGTGAAAGAATATATTAGTTTGCCCTCATTAAGCCGCTATCAGAAGGACTGCTGTGCAATCAATACATTAAATTTCACAAAATTACTGGCAGTTGGGTTGCTCAGCTGCACGAAGTTTCCTGCAGTTGTGTTGCTCAACTTCACGAAATTATTTACAGTTGGATTACTCAATTGCACGAAGTTAGATGGATTGTTCATATTCACGAAGTTATCTGCAGTCGGTTGGTCAACTTCACGAAATTATGAGTAGTTGGGTTGGTTAACTGTACACCACACGCTTAGGTGATGTATACACATCGAATCACTATGATTGCAACCAATTGCATTAAGACGATATCATGACTGCGCGCAGTTGATGTGTTAATAGCACTCGTACAGTCTGTCTGATAGCGATGTTATTCATCAACTCTTAAAAACAACATTTTAATTATTGAATCTTGTCTTATATTTCTTAAAGGATACCACAACATAATATGAAAAAATAATTCAAGGCCACTTGCAATAAGTCTTTATGAATAGAGACTACGAGTTTTTAAAAACAGATGTGTCATGTAAATTATAAATTATATGAAGAAAATAGCGCCCCTGTGATGCTCTATGTATTTACATTCATTTATTTTTCTCATAAATTTAAGCGCGGTCGAAATCTTTTATAGATCTAAAACTACTATTCTATACTGAATAGTTAATGGCCAACCTAGAGTAAAAAAAGGCAAAGTGGTCAACCTAGTGTCAGAGAAATCAATCCCTACGACGACTGCTGTTAGTTGATAACAGCCGGGATATAATTTTTACATGCAGCGAGACGGGTCAGTTGAAATACCACAAAGTGGTCACCTATAGTGTTACGATTAGTGAGTGCAACTGGCTGTGAACGCCTCACTAGAACTACTGTTAAACATAAGTTTTTTGAATATATTGGTAATCTCTGATTTCTTCGGAAAATTTAAGATCTTTTTACAAATATTTTAAAAAATTGGCACATTCATGTGGCATAAAGTTTGTCCTAATTATGTATCTCATTGTTTATTTATTAAGTTTGTATTTACATCAATAATTTACTGATAAATTTAAGCATTTGTAATGTTTGTATAAATGTTAAGTATTTTTAAGGATTATTTATTTTTTAATTCCTGCAATTTTTTCTCCAAACAAAAAATACTGTGCCTTAATTTAAAAATAAATCATTTTCATAAACAAATACAGTGTTTTATTACTAAAATACGATTCACATAACATATTGATAATAAAAACTAAATTAAATTACTTGTAATACTATGGTCCACTGTTACGAAACTGTTGTACCCAGTAGTGTTTCTTCAAACCATCTAGAGACAATCTGTCTTTGCTGGAATGCCGTAGGAGCTGTAAAGAATAATAAATACACCCAACAGTCACACATATAGTCCTGACCCTGTACTAGTTTAAACAGTTATTTAGGCTATCATGAACTACAAAGAATTTACTGTAGCACAATACCATGCAACTACATTATTTTGTGCTTTTAGAATTTCAATTACTCAATACAATTTGTGATTGCCCAACCTAAGTTTTGAACCCATATACCTCACAGGTTTCACATCCTAAGTATGCTGTCAATAGACCAATGACGGGAAATATATGGGGAAATGAACATTTTCGTCCTATTATAATATAGCTTGTTGATTTACCTTTGATATCAAATCTTTGGCTCCCTCAGGTACATAACTTGGAAATTCCATATCCAGGGATAGGATTCTTGCATACGTTTTGTCTTGGCCTTCACTTTCAAACGGTGGTTTGCCCACTAAAAACTCATAGAGGAGGACACCAATGCACCAGTGGTCGACTGACACGTTGTACACTTCACGCTTTATCATCTCGGGGGGTAGGTAGTCTAGCGTACCACACATTGTCTTACGTCTGAAAAAAATGTGTAAAATATTAGATGTAAAAAAATAATGCCCAGTCGCCCATTTGAAACCTAATTCGTTTAGTCTATGTTATCTTACACAATACAGGATAGCATACTGTTGCTTTGGTAATATTTTCTTGTATAACAAACTGTTATTATTAAATATAGATAAAACAACTCTTCTTGTAGAGTTATTCTATTACCTGTTTAATTTTGACACGTTAGTAAAGTCAGTAGAAATCTTATTATAGGTGGTCTTTGCCACCACTGACTATTAAGACGGTGGTAACAACCCAATAAAATAGTAACAATCTAGCCGGCCCATTCTGCTGTATACAAAACTGTCAATAGTGTAACTCCAACACATAATAAAACCATAATAAAGTGCAAAAATTTGTTAATCTGTAAACAAACAGAACACACAGTCTGTAACAAACAGACAAAACATCTGTTGCAAACTAGCTTATGTTAATTAACACTTTGTTTGTTATGAAAAAGCTTTCCTTACCTCTCTGATGGGGCGTGCACAGACCATCCAAAATCGGCTAATTTTAGGTCCCCATTAAAATCGACTAGAATATTCTCTGGTTTTATGTCACGGTGTATTACATGGTGTTGATGGCAGTATTCCACTGCATCTGCAACCTGCATACAAATGATGAAATTACATTATAAGAGAGTTGATGAGTTATCAATACATAGATATGCATTTACACCTGTAGTCCTCGAAGGGTAAGCAGAGATGTAACCAGTTTACCTAAATTATGCCAAGATTATTTCCATCCCATGTGATATTGGGTGACCCTACCGCCATACTGGGTACAAATCCAGACTCTGGAGTGACACTGAAGATTGCATGATAGAAAAACCCAATATCACTTTAGAGACATACACATCCAAATTCACAAACTCAAGCAACAGTGTGTAAGCTCTGTTGTGTTTCAGTTTGAAGGACATTGAAGCCAGTGAAATTACTGCACATTATGAGACTTAACATCTTATGTCTCGGGGTGACGAGGCAGTTCAATGCTTTGTAATTCAAAGTTCTGTGTGGTGTTACTTCTGTTTATGGGCAGGTTTGGCGCTTACCATCAAGCGAGAGTCTTGCTCGTCTCGTCATTCAATCATATAAAACAATCCAAATATCCACATTTAAATTAGTGGCAGTGTTCAGCTGGATATTAAAACAAACCTGGTATATGTATCTGGCAGCTTTAGCTTCAGGGAATCGGCCTTTAGGTGAATTTGTGAGATGTTTGTATAGCTCCCCTTGTGCTGCAAATTCTATTACCAGGTAGATCCTTCTCTCATCATGAAACCATGTCAGCATTCTGAGTATGTTTGGGTGCCTGAAAATATTTTTTTATTAACTAATTATAGTTGCTTTTTTTATAATTACATATAATTAGAATAACCAAACTAGGTACCATTAGTCTTACAGTTTAAGCCTTAGTCCACCAATCTGGCCTGTGCGCAGCAGTGTGATATATCTAATACAAGGCTTTAAATTAATATCACTGATAGCAGAAATATATTTCACCCTGGTCTCAAAATTGTTATTTTGTAATTGTTATTATGATGGTTTATTACATTTTAATAGTGTATGTAGCATTTTATTTATTTACTATATCATTTTATCTCTTGAGCTGTGCCCGCGAACTTCGTTTCGCCATAAAAAAGCTTTCTTACAAACTTTCATCGCCTATTTAGGCCCTTTAGGGGTTGAAATTTAAAGAAAAAAATACCCTATGTTTAACCCCAGGTGGGTGCCAAAATTCATTGAAATCGGTTGAGCGGTTTAGATTTTTCATACAAACTATCATCCCCTTTTTAAACCCTTCAGGGGTTGATTTTTGAAAAACATAGTAGCCTATGTCTTATTCTGATGTATAAGCTATATTATTGTAGAGTTTCATTAAAATCCATTCAGTAGTTTTTACGTGAAAGAGTAACAAACATACATACATCCATCCATCCATCCATACTTACAAACTTTCACGTTTATAATATTAGTAGGACAACTTTACAAACAAGATGTTTACAATGTTAACTCAAGCATGAACATAATCAGTAGATTGAACAATCACACTAGCTGAAAATAAATACAATATACTCACTTCAAATGGGACTGTATTTCAATTTCTCTCAAGACTTGTCGTTCACATCTCGACTTCACGATTTGAGATTTGAATAGCGTTTTGATAGCAACTAAATAGCCAGTTTTTTTCTCCCTTGCGACGTGTACGTGTCCAAATTTACCTTGGCCTAGCGCAGAACCTAGCTCGAAATCTCTCGGGGACCAATTATATCTAAAAACGAATCCAAAAATGTATCTGAACAGTACAAACCATTTTTAAGTAAATACATAAATGTTTGTTATTATACTTACGACTTGCCATACGCTTCGTGGTTCATTATTTTCGTTTCAAGTTCAAGAACTTCGCTCTTCATTGTCATAATAGATTTCATCACCAAATAAAAAATAAATACGATATCCACAAACTGTTACCGAGTTGTGCTTGTGACCGTTGCGAAAACAAACTTTTGAATTTGTTTGTTTGATTGTCATTTTCAATTCATGCCGGTTGTACATCATCGCCGAAAGTGCCCGAATCGATTCTAACCACCGCGACGACATGCCATGAGCAATATTATTAATAAAAAAATTATTAAACAAATCACAGACTTATTATAATATGCGTTTCTCAAAAAAAAAAATTATTAATAATAATAATAAATCTTTATTGGTACAAAAACAATATAACATATAGTACAATTTTATGTTGCTAACTGCAGTAGTTAGTAATCTAACTGTGTCGCAGTTAACAGCGCCCACCTCCGGATACTGACAAAATTTAAGGGAACATTGAAATTAAAAAAGAAGTTAAACAATATTAAAAAATTATAATAATAATAACTGAGAAATTAAAAAAAAGGGTGTGTGTGTGTTTGTGTGTGTGTGTGTGTGTGTGAATAAAGTATTATTGGAAAGTAAATATGAATAAAATAATGCAAGTAAGTAAAGAACAAACAAGTAAGAAAAGAGAAATGTAATTTCTGAACCGCTTTTTTATTTTATTCCTTTCGTCGATATTAATTTTCCTTTCATTGATTATACAATAAAATAAAAAGATTAAAATAATATACGTAGTTTATCGATTTTACAAAAAGTAAAGTTTATGAAGAATAATAATAACTATACTATTTAATAATATTGGAGACTCTACAAACGAAAATAGTGCGAATGAATTGGGTCTTGAGAATATATCTAGTCTTGAAATCGATAATCGATAAAACCACTCACTTCATTTCTATTTCACCTTAAGTTTAAAATAGTAAAATGTGAATTGTTGACATAATTGAGTCATACTTTCAAATCCTATACAGAAAGTAACGGGCATAATGGACAAATATTTATTCATTATAATTGTCTGTATCTTATTAAATTAACATCTACCTGCATGCCAAATTTCAGCCCGATCCCTCCAGTGGTTTGGGCTGTGCGTTGATAGATCACTATGTCAGTCTATCACGCCCTAATACTGAAACGCCACTTAAGTATTAAAATTTTAATCATGCTAAGACCTGCTTAGCTGTCAAAATTGTATGGAAATAAGTACCCGTTAGACACTCGGCTATTAAGTATCGTTTCAGTATTCGGACGTCAGTCACCTTTGAGTTTTATATATTTAGATTATTCTGAATTCTCTAATTAAGTGGATTTGTTTACATCGCTTGACATGACATGTAATCGCTGAGTTAGCTGCATAAAATGGCGGACTTTGACGTAAGGCGACCGCCAGTGTGGCTACTAAACGAAATAGTCCCATTTTCGCAACAATGAAATGATTACTTATCTGGAGTTTAGGCGGAAATTCTGACAGGGCAGTTCATCGCTTATTTTTTATTTTTTCATAAACTAGTTTAAAGTTGTGATTGTTGTATAAAAGTGGTGTGGATTTGTGCAATAAACATTGACGGTGATGAACAGTGTATAGAAACATTGAAATAAGTGAATTAAGCATCGTACTGGAAGGAATTCACACCAAAACTCCAACAAGACCTTGAAAATGTTCACACCGATATTTCGTCGTTCTTGTGAAGACTTGAGAATAAATTATACTTGTCATTGGCGAAATGTATAATAATACGAAGCCATACATTAAAAAGAAGAAGGAAGTTTTGGCGGGAATTCTGACAATGCGGTTCATCGCTTATTTTAGTTTATTTCAAAAACGACATAGTTTAATGTTGTGTTTGATGTATAAAAGTGGTTTGGATTTATGTAATAAATATTGACGGTGATGAACAATGTATGGAAACATTGAAATAAGTGAATTAAGCATCATGCTGGAAGAAATTCACACCAAAACTCCAACAACACTTTGAAAAAGTTCACACCGTTATTTTACATTCCGCTGTTGAATTTAAGTTTTATGCTTTACTCTTTCGAACGAAAACAAATATATCCAAAACTGTCTACATTTAGCAGAGTTATGCGTGGTTACACAATTGGACCCGGTAGGTGGCGCTGCAAAACTTTTAATTATATGTTGCGGGTGAAACCGCGCGGGACGGCTATCTAACCTCTGGAGGGATCGGGCTGAAATTTGGCATGCTGGTAGATGTTATGACGTAGGCATCTAAGAAAGGATTTTGATAAATCCTACTCCCAAGGGGATAAAATAGGGGATGAAAGTTTGTATGAAAATCACGCTGGCGGAGCCGCGAGCAAAAGCTAGTTTATCACTGTGGCGCTGAAAAAACTTAATTATTATGTTCGCTACACACGTAACCATAAAACAAATACTTACAGTGCTTCCACACGCTACCGGTATTATCTGTGTCGATCGTCTGTTTGTAATGAAAGCTCGCGCAACAACACGATAACGCACTTGCGATTCGGGATTGAATATGTGAATATCCTTGTTACACCGATAGATTTTCATTTTTTAATTAGTCAGTCGCCTCTTTATTATTGCTATTGTGATAAACTTTTGATTTTTTTTCAAAGATACGTCTCATTACTGTAGCTTTCGATCAATTCTCCTTACCACTTGTCGCGACATGTTAGAGGCGTCCTTATACAAGAATCTTCTCGACGAACTGAGATATCGTCCGATCCCGTCATATATATGCTTATTTGTACTGATCCGTAAAGACAAAGATTGCCAAAGCGCATAAATTGCACCCCCGTACGTCTCGTCTATAATAATTTATGCAGGAATGAAATGTTAAAAAAATATGTAATAGAAAATTTACATAATGATTTCTTATGTTTACGCGAATATTACTCATTGAAATAAAACTAATTTAAACGGATTTTATCGCGGTTTTTTATTAATTTTGATCCCGACGTTTCAAAGACTTTTCAGCCTTCGTAGTCACGGGGTGAACTGAAAAAACCGTGATAAAATCCGTTTAAATTAGTTTAATATCAATGTGAAAATTCACACTGTAATTATGATGCTTAAAGCTAAGAGAACGCACTTATCTCCCAGCGTTAGTGCAGAGAACCTTATTGTGAAAACACTCGTTTTTCCAACAAGCGCGAGGGATGTGAGAGTCGAGTGAGCTCCCTAACCAACCCCAACCCTCACTGGCTCGACCCCTGTGAATATCAACCACATAAATTAGGATGAACGATACCTACCTATAGGTTTGTATCTATGGAAAAGGCGTCGTGAAGGTTATTTGATTTCATTGCAGTTATTAACGATGTATTGTAAGACATACTGATAGTGTCATTGTGTAGTGTTGTTCAGTAATAAATATAATATGTTTGGAGTAAATTTACATACACATACATAGACTCACGCGTGTTTCCCAAAGGGATAGGCAGAGACAACGGACTTCCACCTGTTACGATCCTTACACACCTTGGAGTAATTTACGTATCGAAATTAGTGACATGGTTAAACAGTCCGATAAAATAAATTATGCGCTTTGGCAATTTCCATATTCAATTCACATATGTGTATATATTCGTAACAATGTATATAAACACACACACACACGCCTGTAATACCTGAAGGAGTAGGCAGAGGTGTAACGCGTATATCCACATTTCGCCCAGCCTATTTCCTAAAGTCTTTCCTAGTCTATTTTTTTTAAATTCTATTTAGAAGTATCTACAATTTTATTTACTTCATTGTACCTACTAGTTTTAAGTTCGACTAGTTAACTGTTTAATTGATTGTTGTAGTGGTATTTGGTGATGAGCTTTATACATCTTCAGAGAACAAATAGGTACATAAAAAAAAGTAAAATAACTAGCGTAACAGTAGACCATTAGTAATGTGTTGGTGGACTGTAAAGACTGAATTGCTAAGGCAGCCGGGCCGGAAACTGATTTCACACATCCCAATAAAGAAAACTGGTGTGTCACATACATTAATAAAAATTTAATTTATATTTATTGACTTCAAATATGTACATGTAGGTAAAATGTACAAATATGAACTATTAATTCATTAGTTTTTGAGAAAATCGCGAACAAATTTACCTAACGCATACAGGTAGAATACAAAACCTCTTTTTTAAATCTAACCAAATATGAATCCGTAATTGGACCCGCAGCGAGTTTTTAGCTATGTAAGAGACGAGTGGCGTTGTTCTAAACAAGTAAACAAACTACGCAGTAGGGCTTGAGTTGGAACTAGTTCCGAAGCATCACGCCGGCCGTGGCCGTCGGCACGGGCGTCGGTGGCGGGAAAATGTGGAAAACGCGCGCATCAGGGGTGGTTGTTGGGGCGTTCATTCCGTGGTGGAACGCGCGGCCGCGCGCGGCGCAATCGATACCTACCGACGTTCTACATATTTAATATCAAATCTACCAAACTGCTAATACATAATCATAGTAGTATATAAATATAGTTTAAAAATTTCAAATAATATAGCTGCGTGTATATGCTGTACAAAAGTGCGACTAATAAATCGTTTAACGACGGAGTAGGTGAGTGTAATAATTGTCAGCACCTTGTGATGACCTAGTTATTGGCACCCGTTAAGGAAATGTATGCTTTTCTGATAAAATAGCTAGCTAGCTTTATCAAAGGTTCTGATTATGGGCTCTTTTACGCGATGCGGATTGGTGGAGTTAACTAAGAAAAAAGTGATTATATTTTATCAAATGGCTTTAAACGTGATTTAAAGCCGGTGTGAACATGTTTATATTAATAATAGTAACAAGAACTTCTTATGATAATAGAAATAATTGCGTTTGTTTATTGCGCAGTATATATTTGAATGGCTTTTTAACAGCACTTAGTTAAAGATAAAAATTTTACATTACTATTACATTTGTACATTAGTATTGTCTGAGCCTAAAAACCAGAACTATAGAAAATATAATATAATAACAATATTATTTTCGTCCCACTGTTGGGAATGGTTTTCCCCTATTGAATAAGAGGAGTTAGCCCTTATTTCACCACGCTAGATCGGCATATGATTAAGAACCTAGACCATAGGAAAATAGAGAAAATGTATTTTTTTCAGAATTAAATACTTTAAACCAGTAATTTGAGGAGAGAGTATTAACTCTTACTATTACGTATTATTCGAAAAGCTTCCAAAAAGCTGTTATGTCATCTCTCAGCTCACCCTCTTTCTGTGTAATTAATTCGTGAATGTCATTGACCGTGATCCAAAAGCCGCTCCAGCCTCGTTTTTTGATACGTGCCAAAGACGCTTTCGTTTTATTACTTCCTACTTAAATATTGCTGCTAACGATGTGGTTAACCAAGAAAATTTCACAGACAAGAGTGATATAAAGATTGTTTGAATAATATTTATAAGGTCCATGTTTATCGGTTTACGTGATTCTTAATAACTTATATAGAGTCGCGCAAACGTGTGAATTTCCAGCCATTACATCGTTCTAGCATTGTGACTAATATTATAATAATTTCAATATGTAAGAATTTTCTCGATTAGTATATATTTTTTATTTACCTTAAATATTATGTATGATATCGTTGCTAAATATGGATTGAATTTGACGATTCTTTTTACATCTGATTTACCTCGAGAGACTGCCATATATCGTTAAGACCTGATGATGAAGTACGAGAGATAATGGGTAACTCCTCAACGGATTGTTCGAGATTCTAGATTTAAAGGTGGTTTTTGAAGTTTGTAATCAAACTGAGGTATATAAATAGGTAGACTCATTCGATAATGAAGACACCAAGGTAGCTTGGATACTGGTTATTTCTCGATTGTGTCAACGCGTATCATGTATCCAATGTGTCATGTTCAGTCTATGTTAAGTATATGCGATAGCGACGACCGGATATCAAGGTCGACGAGTAAACGGCTGCGGAGGGTACGCTATCCCCATATCATGCGTCTCCTTCAGGAAGATAATTTTGTAACGATTAGGGCGGATGTCTCTATCTTAATTATTAAGAATATTCAAAATATTCGTCTAAAGTTTTTTTTTTAATTTTTTTTTTAGGTACATAGGGACTCAGGGTGCATTCTGATTTAGACAACTACTTATATAAAATTTGGTACTGATGCAAACGATGTTACCGAAACGCACAATAGATAATTTGTTTCCAATCGGCACTTTCATAGTTGATTTGCTGAATCGTGTGAAAAAATGCTTTCACTGTTGCGCTGTGAATTTATTTAACGCACGGAACTGGTTATTATGATAAACAAGTCAGAGGAAAGTCAAGCGGCCCTTTGTGTGTTCGAAAGCTGTGCAAACTGACACTAACCAGTCAGTACGATGACGGCTGCTGTACCACGCTTCGTGATGGACGCAAAACACTACTCGTGTGATCGTCATTTGACATTTCAAGTAAAATTAGTGAAAGGTTGTCGAAACGTTAATTGATTAATTATATTCTATTGTTTTAATAGGTGTTGAATTGTTCGTCAGTAGATTAGACTCAATTTTTTGGTAATATCAATAAAGTAGGTTCTTACAGTAAAATATTTTTTGTAAAACTTATTATTAAATTTTCAGTGTTAATACTGTTATAGTATGTAGATTCCATGTCAATAACACAATCGCGACGACTGATCTGTTGTCCGTTGAGGAGTTTCATTTTTTTTACTTCGTACTCCATCATCAGATCTTAACGAAATGTATATGGGACCACATGGCAGCTAAACTCTGGGTGTACTGTGTTGCAAACATATTTATCTGCTGCAATGCTTCTATTTATTTAAGACTATACCCTAAAACTCAGTTAAATTAACTGTTTGCTTAAGTGATTAAATGCGGTTCAGTTTTATACTGATCTCTTTTGATGAGCAATCATTGTGTAGAATAGAACGCCTGTGCTATCTCAAACCTTAATACTTTATAGAGGCAGATGTTGTGACAGTATTTCACTCTTACCCAATTTTAGATTACGGCTCCATCGTCGCTCGATGACCCCACCAATGTCGAGTACCTTTTATATAGCACTAGCTGTGCCCGCGAACTTCGTTTCGCCATCAAAAAGCTTTCATACAAACTTTCATCCATTTCAAGAAAAAAATACCCTATGTTTAACCCTGGGTCATCAATTATATTTGTGCCAAAAGTCATTGAAATCGGTTCAGCGGTTTAGATTTTTCATACAAACTTTTATCTCCTTTTTAAACCCTTTAGGGGTTGATTTTTGAAAGACATAGTAGCCTATGTCCTATTCTCATGTATAAGCTATATTATTGTAAAGTTTCATTAAAATCCATTCAGTAGTTTTTACGTGAAAGAGTAACAAACATACATCCATCCATCCATACTTACAAACTTTCGCGTTTATAATATTAGTAGGACTAACTAATAACCTAAACGTCAACTCCCGATATCAATTAGATGAATATCTGTATATTGTAAATGGCTGAACATATTTTCTTTAATCATACCTAATAAAAATCTCGATTAAACTAATTTTTAAATATAAAAAACCGCAATAAAATCCGCCATTTGTTTAGGCGTTACGTTGCCACAAACTGACAGAAAGACAGATAGACGAAGTGTAGAGTATCATAGTGCTTTAAACAAATGTATGCTTCACGTTTTCTGGTATATGGTCTATACAAGAGTCTAATCCATGATCCAGGGATAAGTGACACAGGGTGAATTGATAAAATCTCAGGTCAAACAATTTCTGTTTGAGCTTTCGATTCAAAAAAATACACATGAGTTGCTCGAGATTACAGTTTGAGCCCGGTATGGCACTAAGCTCTGCCCCTATCGCAAAGGACGAAAGTTACCTAGATTACTAGATGCGGCCCTGCCCTTTTCTTAAGAGAAGCAATATGTATATGTTATAAGCATATGTTGCAGAACTTTGAATCACAAAGCACTGCATGGCTTGATATCCCGAGACATAAGATGTTAAATCTCATAATGCATATAAATTTTGGTTTCCATGTCCTTCAAATCGAAACACAACAGTGCTTACATCCTGCTGCTTGGCAGCAGAAATAGACGACGCGATGGTACCAACCCAGGCGGCCTATCGCATATGAGGGACTTAGTGAAATAGTAGTACATATTGTGAGCTTACGAAGTTAAAAAGATTTTATCGTATTCAAGTCGATATACCCTAAAGTACCGGTTAGTTTTCGTAGCAACACTTTCACTAGGTGGTATGTAGCCGGGGATATGATAACTGGGACGTCGCGTCGACTCGTGCCAATAAAAACAGATCACTCGCTCGTGACAACGAGTTGAGATGTAAGTAAGATGGATTGAACAGAGTTTGTTGCGACTCTGAATGTACCATTATTGATATCGATGTGTCCCGTAGGTATTAAGGCTTTTTATATCCAAGTACCTAGGTTATTGTATTGTAGTACCTTAGCATATTGTTTGTAAGTAGTTACAATACTTTTTAAATGAAACAAAGCCATGTTTCGAGTCAATAGTCACTGGTATTGAGGCCGTCACTTCAATTGTGGTGACAGCATTATGAAATCCACTCATTGGTCCGAAAAACCGGTACTGTTTTGGGTTCAAATCCTATAGATCTACCGCAAAGTTCACGTTTTGACGCTTTAATATTTTTGCCTTTCTACTGTCAATTTTCAATTGTTTTCTAAAAGTATGGCCAGCCCTAGCATATTATGTTGAAGAGATCGGCACTTCAGGGTCCAAAGTCGAAACTCGGAGAGAGACGCCCCGATGTATTCATTCTCAGAGTTCAGGCTTTACATATACGGAACCAAGGGCAAGAAGCATCAAATTTTGAATTCGCTTCATCCTAAAATAAGCCTTGAGGCGGTACTGTTAAACAACCTCCATTCTCTTTAGTTATATCAGTAGGCTTATATTCTCTGTAGTACAATAGTAATCATAATTGAGTTGTAATGTTTTAACAAAGCATGACAGCTGATACAATCAGCACAATATGGCAAGACCAAGATGACCATCTAATACTAGAGAAATGGAGCACGCCGACCGACAGTAACCGCTACGTGGCCCATTGTGAATCATAATCCCGACAATTGCCTTTCTTGTTCGTGACCTGTATCCGTTGAGATCTTTACAATGTACTTTTATCAGTGTAAAAGATACGTTAGGAATACAGAATTTTGTTGAGCAGGTTGTCCGTATAGAGGGCAAATAGCACACCCGTAGCGGCACACCAAGGGGCCTACCTTCTATATCTACTAGCTTTTGCTCGGGGCTCCGCCCGCGTGATCTGCTTTTTCCGGGATAAAAGTAGCCTATCACCCAAGTCAGCTCATATCCTGTCTGTATACCAAATTTTATCAAAATCCGTTCAGTAGTTTCAGCGTGATTGCCGTACGAACATCCAAACAAACAAACTTTCACATTTATAATATTAGTAGGATAGTAAACTGACTACTTAGCATTATGGCCCATATTCCTGAAGCGTCTCTTATGTACCGAAGAAACGCTAAGACACACTACGACAGAAATACATAAAGCGGTAGTATCAAAACAGGCAGCTTCTTGCATAAATGTTAAAAAGTTCAAATTGAGAACCTAAATTTTGCGTCGGTCAAAAAAGTCTCAAACACTGCATGGCCTAATAAGGTCTTGCTTCAGCATGTTCATTCTCTGAGTTCAGGTTTTGCACATCCTAAATCATGGGCACCATACGTTTAGTTTTGGATAGGCGTTATTGTAATGTTCACTACGTAAAGCTTTCGGAGAACATTCAATGGTACCATCACTTAAAATTATTTATAAGTGCGCCACTACGCAGTTAGGTAGGGCGTCGTCAGATTCTTACCTCACTGATGCGCGCGTCTTATGACTAACACGACCATCTAGTCTTTATCTATACTTATAAAATAACATGTCCTGACTGACTGACTGATTCATCATCGCCAAGCGCAAACTATCAATATATTCATTTTGTTATGTAGGCACCCACTAAGATAGGATTTTAGAAAATTCCACCCCAAAGGGGTCAAAATAGGGGATGATAATATGTATGAAAGTCCGTCATTTTGAAAATTACATAAAAAAAAAATTATTAATAATTTGTATTTCGGTTATTGACGTAAAACAAATAAATATGTGTTTCAGGAATTTTGGAAATTCTATTTAATAAGGAATGAAAAAGGGGGTGAAAGTAAATGCGAAAGTGAGTTTGTTTGTTACGCTTTCACACCTAAATCATTGAACCGATTTTGATGAATTTATCTACAGAGACAGATGGCACCCTGGAGACGGTTACAGGCTACTTTTATCCCGGAAAATGCTGTTCGCGCGGACGGAGCCGCGAGCAAAAGCTAGTTTATTATATAAGCTTTAGCTAGTAGGGACTACGTTCAGCGGTCGTTCATTTTCCTGACCGGTGACCTCGGAGCGTCCTCTAGACTTCGTGGGTAGGGGAAGGCATCTTAATTACATTTCTCAACTTTGAGCAGATTTGAATGTGAGCGCATTAATTTCAAGTGATGTAGTTTACATACTTTGTATAAGAAATTACCACTTATGGTGAACAAGATTCTATTAATTTTGTCGGTTACAATAAACTTGTAAAAAATTACATTCACAAACAAATAATTTTGCTGTATAAAGTAAGTAGGTTAAATAAGCTTACGCCATCGCTGGTATCCCTGGAAGGGTAGGCAGGGATGTATCCACGGTTCGCCGATCTTATTTCCATCCCGTAATGTGATAAGGGGAGCCTATCGCCTTACTAGGCACAAATTCCAATTCCGGACGTCTCGTGTGATTTTTGGAGTCGAAAGCTAAAAATTGTGATTGCCCGACTTGAGATTTGAAGCCAGGATTTAACGGTTTCTCAGCTTAAGTATCATCATCATCAGCCACAAGACGTCAAAGATTTCCAGACCGACCTGTTGGAAGCGGCCTGCATCCAGCGACCTCCTGCGATCTTTATCAGGTCGTCTGTCCACCTTGTAGGTGGACGTCCAACGCTGCGCTTGCCAGTATGTGGCCTCCATTCCGGAACCTTTCTGTCCCATCGGTTATCTTAAGTATACCGTCACTAAAACAATAAGCCAAAGCAAGTAGGTATCTCCAAAAGTTTCTCTTACGTAATCTTTGAATGGATTACGCAAGTTGACGGCAATATTTTGCTACTATATAAATTAAACTTCACGGTGAAACAGTGGCACGATGTAATTAGTTGACTTTTTCTTATGATTACGTTGCTTCTATAACAGGAAAAACTAAATTAGTTTCTGACATGAACACATTTTTATTTGGTATCCGTAGTGCGAGTCAGTTCGGGCTGTCACTTCATACAAAAAGATTTATGTTACGTATAATATTTTATGGCTTTTTTAACACGCTTTTATTAGCTTCAGACGTATGTATGTTGGTATGTTTGTATGTTGGTAGGTTGGTAGGTTTGTCTGTAACTTGTCTTTGAACGTGATTTTGACCTCCTTTAAAACGTCGGATTATTCGTATATAAGAAATATGTTTGAAGCTAATAACCAATACAATTTGCTAGTATCACTGTACGGATTTGTATACATAATTTAGTAAATACGGATGACGTGTCTGTTATCGAGTAACTCGCAACACCTTGCACTACGGGCACTGAAAAAGTTGAACGAAATAGTTGCGTGTCGCGATATTTATTGTGACTATAAACGGAATAGCGTAAATAACGTTGTTTTACCACAAATATCTATTTACTTCTGCGTGATTTCTGCGGTCGAGGAAACGTTTCTGTTCACCTTGAGAAAATATGAATGTTGAGAACAAAACTTTTGTTAATAGGGTTTATTTTTACGTAAATTACTGTATAATAAATATATTGCCAGCATCATAATTTGTGTTTGAATTTTCAATACTAAAAATCACAAATGAGTTGGCCGTGTGTGTAATTTATGCCCGGTATGGAGATAGACGTGCTTATCACATAATGGGACGGAAATAAGCTCGGCGAAATGTATATGCAGCACTAGTTGCACCTCTATCTACCCCGCCGGGGATATAAGTGTGAACTTATATATATCTCCGACCTATGTATATACCTATTATATATTGACACTCGATTATGCCTTTGTATTTAAATGTACTGGACGTGCAATGGAGTCACTTGCCCGTGCCAGGATGAAAATATTCCTCATTCTTTTTCTATGTATTTCTGCTATTAAATGTTCATGGGTGATGTATATCACTAACCATCAGGTGAACCACTTGCTTGGTTGGTCGGCCTCTGCTATAATCTGGTTCATAATGGCTTTACGGGCCCAATTTTTAGTCTCCAAGTAAATATCCTATAGTCTTTCTTTCTGCCTAGACTGATCCTAGCTAATGCCAGGCTCCTCCTCATCATGGTTTGACAATGGATTTTATGTGGGGCGACTCGCCGTCTGCCCACAACCCACAACGGGAACCGAGTTTCGACATTGTTTCCTCCGTTAATGTTTATACTTCAGGTGCACGTGACGTTGGCTTTGGGCCTAAGATTTTGGTGCCTCACTTACGCTCCCGTATCACAGAGGCCTCTCTAGCCCATGTAGCGCCCGTGTGCAATCATAACCCTAGCGCGATCTTTTAAACAGGACATATAACACGGGCGCAGGTGCATTTGAAAATGCCCGGCCGGCGTGTCAGTGGAGCTCGGCCGGCGCCCCCTAGAACGCTGCGCCCGTGTGCACCGCACACACACCACACCCGGTAAAGACACCTCTGAAAAGAAAGAAATAAACAATTTATTTGGTTTTTCATTATCTAAAAATGGTACAATTTAAAAGAAACTTACAAAAGGAATGAAAAACCAAAATGGACTCGCCTCAGCTTCGTGCTGTAGCGTATCAGTTACAGTGCTGATTTTCAGCCGAGCCCATCGTTGATTCCATCCTCGGTATTAAAGCCTCTGCGTGACCATATTACAACTGTAGAGGAACGGGTGTTGGTGTTCCTCAGGCGAAGGGGGAGATCTCCAGTCAGGCGGGTGTTGTACCTGACCGGCCGCGGCCCCTCCGATGGTCGATGTTCGAAACTTGTATATATACTAATCTTCGCTTAAATTTCTCTAGCGCGATGCAGGATTGCGCGCTTTGTGTTGTGCGCGCTAGATGTTGCCACATCACTCCCCCCCGGAGACCGGAGGTCGATGAACTTCAATTTCTTGCTGTCGTTGCTTCTCAGTCTTGCCAGTGCCATAATGCTCTATCCCAGTGAGTCGGGACCTTCGCGCTGATAGTTCTAGTGAGTCAGAACTGTGCGCGGGTAGTCAGCTCCAGTGAGTCGGAACTGAGGGTATTCGAATCCAGTGAGTCGGACTCGAAGCTTGCGTAGTCGGCGATGAGGCGTATCACGGTGGTTGAGCTGCGAGAACCGGCGAGTGCCCGTAGAATATCCGGCTGTAGCGCAGTCGTGCCGCGATGATGCATGTGCCGAAGTCGCTTGTAGTTGTGCCGAGGGTAGGTACCAGGCTTGCGTGATGCTGCATGCGTGTGGTAACCCTGTAGGCTGCGAGTGATGGCTGGCGGTGCGAAGTGCTGATTGGCTAGAAGGAAGTGGCGAAATGACGATGTGCAGATAGGCGACGATGTAGTTGGTCCAGCTGAAGTTCCGATGAAGGCTGCTGTGATGATGATTAATAATTGGCACTTTTCTTTTCCAGAGCGTACATCCATACAGTCATCATCAAGTGACGGTGTGAGTGAAATGATTAGATGAAAGTGTGGGCATCATGACCACGGCCCCAGCTCCGTCCTGCATGAGCACCGAACATGGCTGCGTCATGTTTGACTGCCTCGTGCATCTTTGGGAGTGGTAAGTGTTTTTAGTAGCTATTTTCACCAACAATATAGTGGGGAGTGGTATAGACTATTGAGACAGAAGATGCGGAAGCTAAATATCCTCTAGGTTTTGAAGTAACGTGTGTATTAATTGTTAATCATCACGGTTTAACGGAGAAGGAAAACGTCGTAAGAAACATGCATACGTACCTGAGAATTTTAACATTCCAAATAAGAGAACAGTTCCTATAAATATTTTTTTAAATTAAAGTGTTTGTTGTTTAAAAATCCTGACATTTTCAACGTCCGGCCAGAAAATACTTACAAATCCTGACGTCTGGTAACCCTACCTGTGATAGTCAGGTCAGCGGTATTCTTCGGGGAGTCGTTGTTATTAAACTCATTTTACTCACAGTTACATAAATGTCACCTTCGACGGTAATTATAACATTATTACCAACCCACACGGCGACCGTCCATAAATCAAAGATAATTATCAAAGTTTTACCCAATTTCCACATTTGAAAATGGTCCCGATATTGGTGTGAAGCAAGTGCTTGCGTCACATCCGCGGTAATGCAGGAAATCTATGCTAATGTACGGTCGGGTAACACTGAACACTGCGCTGGTAAGTTTACAGCTTTAAGCCCCATTTGCACGGAGAACTGTAATTTGCGAGTATTCATCATACATTTCTTTTTTCGAATTGTGTAACGCGGTCTTGCAAACAAGTGTTTTTAGTCGACGAATAAAATGGCACAGGTTATCAATTTGTCTGAATGTATATTTCTCTTATATACGTTCATACCACTCTAAATAACTGCACCAATTGTGTACTAAATTGGACGATTTCGATTTGTATTCGACAGGGTTCACTCTAATGCTGACCGCGTTTCAATTTTAAGAAAATATCCGCCCTAAGGGATTTATATCTGAGATGAAAAACATTTACAGTTATGCTAATGCCGATTATGCTAATTTTATCAATAAAAATAGACAAATTGTTTTTTTTAACGAAAACTAAAATCGACTTAAAAAAATCGAAAAATAGCATTAAAAAATTAAAGTTGGTGATATCAATGTTTGACCATTAAGTTGCAATAGTAACGATTCAAGTGTTATGGTGCTGCCACACCGATGTTATAAAATGTTAACAAAAACATTTTCTAACATTTTTTAACATTTTCTAACATTTTCTAATATTTTCTAACATTTTCTAACATTTTCAAACATTTTCTAACATTTTATAACATTTTAAAACATGACATCGGCCCTTCTTTGACGACTTCTTTGACGGCGCCGCTCTCAAAGTAAAAAAAGTACCGCCGCCCGCGGTTAAAAAATGTTAATAAATGTTACAAAATGTTACAAATTGTTAAGAAATGTTTACTAAATGATGCTGCCACACCGGTGTTAGAAAAAGTTATATAACATTTTCTGACACCGGTGTGGCAGCACCATTATAATTAAATTTTTAGCGTTTTTGTTTTTTTTTGTTCTGTTAAACTCTCGTCTGTGCCTTGCGATAAACTCTCTTCATCTAAATGGGGCTTTACTCAGGAAGGAAAGCTATTTGTTGCAATAATTCAGAACGTCATAATAATATGTAACTCTTCATTTGTTACCCAATGAAATGTTTTGAGATTTCAAATGTGTTTTTGTATCTCCGCTTAATTAAACAAAGAATGAACGTTGCTTATTTTCATGTGTTACAATTGCTCAATAATACATTTATGGTATTTTGTGGTTATGAAATTATTATTGTAATATAACGTACCGTTATATGGATCGTCTTGGAGATGCATGGGGCTCTTGGGCACCTAGAGTGTGGACCTTTTTTATTCCATGTTAAATGAGGAGTAGTAGTAGTAGGGGATTTGAAATTAAGTTTTGCTTCTTTTATGTGCACTGAGTCACATGCATCTTCTTTTTAGCCTATGAAAATAACTGACAAGTTTCTTAGTTAGTCTGTATACCTATTTATTTTTTACATTTTACCCATAACTCCGCCAAACGTAGACCGATTTGAATGATTCTTTTTGTATTAGATAAGGTTTAATCCCAGCGACGCCCTATTTAATTAGAAGAAAAAATCTGGCTAACCTATCTATTATATAAAAATAAGTCGGGTTTTCTTTCCTGACGATATAACTCCAGAACGCACGAACCGATTTCCACGGTTTTGCATTCGTTGGAAAGGTCTCGGGCTCCGTGAGGTTTATAGCAACGAAAATCTAGGAAAAATTTCAATAGAAAAGCGGGAAAATAGGGAAAATCATTTTTTAAATACAGCGCCATCTCTGATACATAGCATGTACTACAAACCAATATTTTAAGTAGATGGCGTCGGTGCGTGACACATTGCTGACAGATGGCGCCACTGTTAGGCTACTTTTATCCCGGAAAATACAGATCACGCGGGCGGAGCCGCGCGGGACAGCTAGTTTTTTATGAAAATTAAACCGATTAAAAAAATCTTTAAGAAAATGCTAAATTATAAAATGAAACAATTCCGAGTCAGTAGTATCATTCTAATCATTGACTATTTATTGTAAATTTCAATTTTAATGATCTATGATTGATAAAGCCGACAAAATTGACAGTTGTCTGTAACCAAACAGATACACAAAATAAATGAGGATATTTTAAACGTTTGTATAATAAATAAGTCCCTTCGGATCTGATACGGCGAGGCAACATGTTTTAAACTCTCAAAGGGGTGCTTCATATAAATATAATCACCTATTTTTCGCATCAATTTGTTTCTATTTTAGAAGTCATTAATTATAACCTTGCTGAGCCGATAGCGACAAAGACAAAGTATTTACATATTATTAATGAAGATTTAGTTTTAATGTTTTACTTTAGATTTGTAGAAATTATTGTTATTTTACCACATATTTTGGAAAATAAGCACACACACGCACGCACAGCACAATGTCATATAGGGCTAGAACCGCCCTGTAGCCAGTTTTGTTTACGTTAAGAATGGGCCGGCTTGGTAGAGTTTATCACCACAGTCCAGCTGACTTGTACGACGATGGCTCACCTATAGCATTCACTAACATAGACACTGCCTAAGCGCCTAGCACTTACTTCTTAGCTCGGATTAAAAGTCTGTTTATCTGCCGATTAAATTCCAGGTTCCGTCTTCCCCATTCCTATTATGATTTGACGATGCATTTAGTTTTATGTGGGGTAATCCACCCCCACAACCCGCAACAGGAACTATGTTCTGTTTTTTATTTGATTGAATCGCTCGCCTGATGGTAAGCACCACGCCTGCCCATAAACAGAAGCAACACCGCACAGAACATTGAATTACAAAGCACTGGATGGCATTGAACTGCGCTCGTCACCCCGAAACATAAGATGTTAAGTCTCATAATGCCCAGTAATTTCATTGGCTTCAATATCCTTTAAACCGAAACACAACAGTGCTTACACACTGTTGTTTGGCGGCAGAAATAGACAAAGCGGTTCATTGCCTCGTCCGTTAATCAGCAGAGTGTGCTACACGTAGGTGAGGTTAGCTTGGACCTAAGACGTTGGTGGACTACTTACACTAGCTCGTGTCACAAGTATTCAACAATATCTACCACATCAATCTATTACGTGTCAGTGGGTAAATGAGTTCATATTACACGGTTATTTCCCGCCTGGTCTACTTTGTTCATGGATGCGAAATGACGTTATTTAGGCCTAAAATACAGCAAGGGTTTACTTCCGTAATAATAATGTGTGCTAAAACTTTCTTTAGAGTACGCAAGCCAGTGAAACAATCGTTAAAACAATTTGCGTATTGATAATATAATTATGATTTAACGAGCAGTAGGCACTGGTACGTGGGCCACCAAAATCTTAGGCCGAAAGTTAATCTCACCTGCACGTGTTACACTCTGCTGGTTAAGGGACGAGGCAAAGGCGAAACTTAGGTCCAGTCGCGGGTTGTGACGTCAAACTACGGGTCGCCCATCATAATATCCACCGTCAAATTCTGGGAAGACAGACCCTATCATTAAGCCGGGATAATGCCAGGCAGAAAGAAAGAACCAGCAGTGTAAAACAATACTGTAAATTATCTTTGTGAGTTGTATAATGTGAAAAGTTTTATTTCGTTCTGTCACTGCCATCTGTTGCATAAATAACTCGAATATAAAAATAGAGTGTAGTAACTCGATATTTGTGTCAGTGTTCTATTTCGGTGTTTAAATTTTACGGTTCTATTAATATCAATTCAACTTGAACTTGTTTTTCTACTGGTAATCTAAATGGAAGCAATGGAATGAATGGTTTAAGTAAGAAGACCCTGGTATCAAACCGACATATCGCCAGGCAGAATTATAGAAGTCGTTGCATTAGTCTCTAAAAGCGAACATGCAATTAATATTTTAGAATGCAGACAACTTTATGTTAATAATCATAAAATAATAAAAATAGATACATCCAACAATAACACACATAGTCCTGACTCCACACTAGGTTAACCTATATCGCGGGTATCAGGAACTACGAGCGGTCCCACATCACTCAGACCCACATATCTGTGGATTACAAATATTTGTGAATCACACAAACATTTGTCTCAGTGCGGGAATTGAACCCGATGCCTTTCGCTTCGCAATCGGCTACTCGCTCACTGCGCGGCGGAGGCTGTTACGGGCCTACTCTACTGAATGAGAGGAGCTAGGTCTTAGTCCACCACGCTCGTCTAATGCGGATTGGTAGACTTCACATACCTTCGGAACTTGTCAGATATGTAGGTTTCTTTGCGATGATTCCTTCAACGTTATAGCAAATGTTAACTAAGAAAAGGTGCATGCTCTTGAGGCTGGTTTTAAACCAGTATTACTCCCCACTGACTGATGGTTACTATTTTAGTTTCATCTTAAATTATGTTGTCTTTTAAGTAGAAAAATACTAAGCGTTGTGGTGTAGAGATTACGTGGAGAATATTGTTGCATAATGTTATTATATTATTTAAAAGGTACATATCACATACATGGTATGTATAAAATAATAAAAATGAATAATCGAAAAGTATTTTTTCCAGGTAGAAGAATAATGAATATTTCTAAAACAAAGAAATATTCATTTATATTTTAGAAATATATAATTCTATTCAAAGTCAAGATTAAAACAAAGACAAGCAACCTTAAAATACTCTTACATTGCAAACATTAATACTATTAATATAATTTTATGTATCCACATAAACTCACAATATATAGGTTTACTACTCACTTATATTTATAGCGTCATTCAATTTTTATTCAAAGAGGTTAACGATTTCTTAAAATGATGTGTGCGTTAGTTTTGTCGAGAGAAGATTTTATTTCTCGCGCAATATTTTTGCCATTTTCTTTTCAATATTTCATCTCTCACACTCGACATTCTATCATACTCCAAGCCACATCCCCTTATTTCAGGATAGCTTCTAAGAAATGAAAGAAACATTTTACGAATACAAGCCTGCGTTTTCTACATTTGTTATCCTTTGTGGGCTTTGTGAGGCAAATGACAAGAGGACGTACGCCTATTTCCATAGCATATATAACGGAAGCTAAAGATATGGATCTAAGCCGCCGCTGCTCTATCTTTAGCATTGCGTTGAAAGCAAGGCTACGGCGCGTCGGCGACTTAATGAGAAGTCTAGACGTATTGTCGGAAATTTTACTACCGTCACGTTGAAACGTGAATACTCACTATTTGCGCGGAGAAATTGGCATTTAATGGCTGTTAATATGTCTTTGTATTTAATTTTCCCAAGGTTAGGCGGGTACTGATAATACTTAATTATTACAGTGTAATTTACATTAAAGATCCTATACGTAGGATTAATAATTTTTGCACAGTACATATATCAAAACAACATGTTTTACAATTTTTGTCTGTCTGTCTGTTTGTTTGTTTCGGCTAATCTCTGAAATGGCTGGATCGATTTCGACGGGACTTTCACTGACAGAGATAGCTGATGTAACAAGAAATAACTTAGACTACTTTTATATAACCATTGAAAAATTATAATAATATTCGATTCAAATATTTTGTTAACTACCACGCGTACGAAGTCGCGGATAACAGCTAGTCGTGAAATAAAATTAATGAGTATTATCAAATAGTTTTTGGAGTGTAGTTACCAACATATCAGGGCCAAAGACAACCTCACCTGCATGTGGTACACTCTGCTGATTAACGGACGAGGCAATGGCGAAACTTGGTTTTCGTTGCGGGTCGTCCACCAAATCCATCGTCAAATCATGGGGGACGGTGGACCCTGGCATTAAGCCAGGATAAATTTGGGCAAAAAGAATATCAAATTATTTTTAGGAGAAGGATATTCGATGCTTATTAAAACCACATAAATATGTACATAACCATTGCGTAAAGTGATTTTATGAAATAATAAGTACAGAAACAGGATTTTTGAAGTGATAACTTCTTATGGGAGGGTGAACCGAAACGTTCCGTAACGCGAGCGGTCCATCGACCAGCCAGCGTTAGCCGACCTCCCTGGAACATCGATTATTTCGAAATCCCAAGTGGCGTCACACAGTGACCAGTTAGATTAGTCCGGACTTTGACCGGACTTCAACCGGGCTTTGACCGGACTTCAACCGGACTTTGACAGGACTTTAACCGGACTTTGACCGGGCTATGACCGGAGTTTGACCGGACTTTGACAGGTCTTTGGCCGGACTTAGACCGGACTTTGAACGGTATTTGACCGGTATTTGACCGGACTTCGACCGGACTATGACCGGACTTTGACCGGACTTTAACCGGACTTTAACCGGACTTTAACCGGACTTCGACCGGACTTTGATAGGGCTTTGACCGGGCTTTGACCGGATTTTGACAAGACTGACTGGACTTTAACTGGATTTTGGCAGGACTTTGACCGGACTTTGACAGGGCTTTGAACGGATTTTGACAAGACTGACTGGACTTTAACTGGATTTTGGCAGGACTTTGACTGGTATTTGACCGGACTTTGACAGGACTTTGACCGGACTTCGACCGGACTTTAAACGGACTTCGACAGGACTTTCTTAGGGCTTTGACCGGATTTTGACAGGACTTTGACCGGATTTTGACAGGACTTTGACCGGTATTTGACCGGACTTCGACTGGACTTTGATAGGACTTTGACCGGGCATTGACCGGATTTTGACAAGACTGACAGCACTTTGACTGGACTTTAACCGGATTTTGGCAGGACTTCGACCGGTATTTCAACGGACTTTAACCGGGCTTTGACCGGATTTTGACAGGGCTTTGAATGGACTTTGACCGGATTTTGACAGGACTTTGACCGGTATTTGACCGGACTTTAACCTGACTTCGACGGGACATCGACAGGACTTTGATAGGGCTTTGACCGGATTTAGACAAACTTTGACGGGACCTTGACCGGACTTTGACAGGAATTTGACTGCACTTTGACCGGACTTTTACAGGACTTTGACCGGACTTCGACCAGTCTTTGACCGGATTTTGACCGGACTTTGACCGGACTTTGACAGGACTTCGACCGGACTTTCACCGGAATTTGACCGGACTTTGACAGGACTTTGACAGGACTTTGACCGGACTTTGACAGAAGTTTGACGGGGCTTTGACATGACTTTCTCCTCCACTCTCACTTTAACCCACATTAGTTTAAGTTATCACTTCTGTCGAGCGTCCCGAGACGCACACATTTTTTTATTTGTGAAACATGAGTATATATACATAGCATTTAAGTTGTTCAAATATCATAAATTAATTAATAAATCAGAATATTATACATTTCTTATATTAAGCTAATTATTATTATTAATCTCATAGACAAGTTAGCAGAATTGATTAAGCTTTGTTAGTGGCCTAGGCTGACTGTAAGCTATAAGAAGCTAGGCTCTATTCCTACGAAGGATATTCCTTTGTACAAATATAGTAAACATGACAAGATGATCCCAGAGATTACATTTGTGCCCGATAGCGATATCTACTTATAACAACAAGTGACAAACTTCCTGTATGTGAAATGTGAATATATTTAATACGCTATAGCCTAGCCTTTTTGTACATACGTGCCAGTTTACAGTATTATGTGAACGTAGAGTTGTATTGTAGAGAACATAAAGCTTTTATGTGAAAGTGTGTTAGTTTTTGAGATATTAGTATGCAGAAAAAGTTGTTGAGAATTGCGAATTTCAACATTTATTTTATGCAACGTAGATAAACTTGTAACGGGTTTTGACCACTTTTTTGAGCGCGAAGTCAGTTTTAAATGTAATAGGTACATTTATTATATTTTTACAAAAATCAACATAGTACACTTTTTATAACAGAAGCTGGTAAACGTGCTAGTGGGCTACGTGATGGTGAGTGGTCTCCACCGCTCATGCACACCCATAATACTAGAAAAATCATCGACACGCTGCTGACCAGAAAGGAAAGAGATAATTAAGGGATTGGGAAGAGTAGGAGAAATTTAGGCCTTTGGATATCTCACTCAACGTACAAAACGCAACAGCGAGCTGCTATTTCACGTTGGTTTTCTGTGAAATAGTGGTAACAACCCGGTCGTTCCGGTCCTTCATGCTGTAGATAACAAAAGTGTCTACAGCGTGGCTCCACCACTTATTAGTACAAAGCGCAATGTTTAAAGCTTTAATTGTTTGGGACGAAACACTTTCGTGTTCATTAGTTTTTTAATACAACCGTACTAGAACGAAGCAATCTGCGTCATTAATCTAATCTTAGATCAAACGTTGTTTTTGGCAGGGAAAGTAAATTTTGGTTTCTCATCGATTCGGTAACCGATGCCGTCGCGTCAATCCACCGCGCCGGCACGAGACACCAAACAGTTTCACTGGAATGGATACCTGTTTTATTTCATTTTTAAACGATTACACATTTAATTATGTAATACATCTTCTTTCGCAATAGATCCACTTCAATATCATTCTGATATAAAAGAAGCGTTGATAGTGCAAATTACGAAATCCTGAACTTAAACAAATTTGTTAATAATAAATTAAAATTAAATTACTGAAACTGAACAAAAGTTGCTCTATCAATTGAATAATTATGGATTTTGCTATCGATTATTTTGTTGTGTTTTAAGTTATGTATTTTAAGTGACATAAAAAAAAATACAGCGACATTCGACGTTCTTGTATTCCGTTTGTAATTTGATATTAGTGATTATCGTTATTCGATCATTTTATAGACCGGGGCGTAAACTAAATATTTATTTGACATTCATGTTAATTCCGCACATTAACGTTTTTCTTTGAACTAATACATTAAAACTAGTAGATTTGAAAGAAATATAAGCGACTAAAAATAAACGCAATGCGATCACATTTTTTTAACCGCCGTCTAGACGTGTTGGAATGACAATTATAATTTGAAGGACATTGAAGCCAGTGAAATAACTAGACATTAAGAGACTTAACATCTTAACTTCTATCCTGAGATGATGAGCAGGGTGCAACCCTATGCAGAACTTTGTAGATCTGATCTTAGATCTGAGTGGTAACTGGTACCTATTGTTTCTGTTTATAGACGGGCGTGGCGCTTACCACCAGGCGAGTGACCTGCCTGACTCGTTATTCAGTTAAATGATATAAAAATACGCGTATTTATCGATTTTCATAATAACAAAGAATACTTTTAGTATTTTGACTGCAGATAGGAAAACCGATTCAGTTATGCTTCCATTTTATCAAGTCCAATGTTGGTTCAAATATCGACATATTGGATGACAAATTTGTGTGCACGCGGCACACAGTAACCTACAAAATCTCGATGTGATGCATCCATTACGAACGTGTTGGCATGAATGTCATGAACAATCTGTGTTGGGTTATTATTATTCATCGTGTGTACGGCCCATACTGTTGTCCAATTTTCCTTTGATCTGCATGCTTCTCTGATTGCCAACATTCTTGATAATTGTGCGCGCCGCGGCGCTCCTTTCTTTCAAGTAGAATTTCACAATGCAAAGAGTTGCGGCTTGAGCAATTGGAGTATTAAAAGAAGCAGTTCACATTTTCGTGTTTGAATGCTAAACCGATAGTAAAATTATGATGGTGGTATATGCCAAGTAAACTACTACCTATTGGCAAACATTTGTTAATGATAAATGTGTTTGTTTCCATTGGCACTTTGTTGTGTAGGGTCGTGTTTGGTTTATTTATTAACTTCGACCTGGATTTCTTTACAATTCTTGTGTTTATTGACGACTTATGTAGTTAACCGTTATATTAATATAACGTCTCGAGAAAATGTCTTTACCACGTTTTCTCGCGCTATCTCTATATCACTCTCTCTATGTCGTGGGGTGCGCATTACAAAAGTTTCTCTCTCGCGCGCGATATATCTCGTGGGCTCATGCTAAGCGGACCGGTGAAACATACTGAAGATATTTTTAAATGAACTACCTGCCAGTAACTTAACGTTTTTAATAACTCTTTGTAATGTTTAGTGAATATTTGTTTCATATAGAGAAATCAGTCAAAAGCTATGTACACAATCTTTTGTGAAACCTAAAATAAAATAACATAAGCTCAGGCATATGAGGAAGATTGTAGGCAGAGGTGCTGTGTGTGCTGCACCCACGGTTCGCCTAGCTTATTTCCGTTTTGATAAGGGGCGAGTCTATAGCCATATTGGGGACTAATTCCAATCCCGGTCATTCAAGTTTTTTTAAAATAGAAAACTCAAACCAATTATCATTGCTCAACATGGGTTTGGAAACTAAGTCCGCATAGTTTTTCAGCCGAAAGAGTTTGTCCAATGAGACGATGAAACCTAAATATGATGTGCATATCGTTTCATTGAACATTCTCGTACAGAGTGATGTAGAGATCGCATTTATCGGTAAGATCGCCTATTATTAAGTAAATTTGTAACTTTAAGTGCTATGTGATAAATAAATATTTTGGGAAACCCTTCAAAAATCAATTTATTATTTAAACTTTGACAATTTTGTTGTGACGATTACCAATGGAAAATAAAAGACATATGGTGGTTTGAATAGACAGTAAAGGAAATCAAAAGTCACTTAAGTCCTGCGCGTGGGAATACAAAAGGGGAACTTGTGACAATGTGGCTATACAAAACCCGGAAGCGTTTGAAGTGTTTCCATTTAAAAAAGTCTTTCCTACTTATCGGTAATATTTACTGACTTCAAAAATGTGGAGTCTATCAATCCGTCTGTATAAATGTTACTTTATATATGTTCATGCATAGCTGTGCCAAATGTGAACCGATTTAGATGATTCTCTTTATATTCGATAGGGTAATCTGGTGGACCCATATAAATTGGTTAAGATTTGATGATAGAGTACAACGAAAAATGGGGAACCCCCATAATGGATAATGCAAACGCACCGCGATTAATTTTTGAGGTCAATTTTTAACTAAAAGTTAATAATCTATTTTTTTTTTATAAGCACCATGAAAGTTAAATAATAGTGGGATAATCGTTAATTTTCATAAACTTCAATACTATAATCATATTTTTTTAAATTATACGTGGAGATTTTGTCACCACTCACCAATTATCATCACTGATCGATTAGGCATTATATTTATGCCTTTAATGTCTCTTAAACATATAGCTAGTAGTTCATATTGTAGTGCCCTATGTGTGCAAGACCAAATTATCAATATTGCAGTCCTAGCATTATATGAACTAACAGTGTATCAGAAAATAATGGAAACGCGCAACAGGTGTAACGAAAGTGTGTCAATATCGGGTATATTTTCACTTGTTTTGGGAAACAAAGCAATGACTGTCGGCGATGGCTCGTGAGTCGGCAACCTAATTGGTAAAAGTGAAGCCTTTTCTTTGTCCACCGTAACAAGAAAGGTAAATAGATGAGTATCCGCGTTCTCGCATTCTAAATCACGAATGTAGTATCACATCCGAGTTGTACATCGAAATATTAATGTTTGTTGTGCTTTTCATATAATACTTTGTATATGTATAAGCGAAACAAAATAACAACTAAGTCAATTTCGTTTGTTAACTTAATTTTATTCCGCTAGAATGTAAAGAATGTTATCAGTAATAAAGTTCAAAAGAGGTTACACTTACGTAGATTGTAGATGTATCATCAGAATGGCTCGACGTGACCGTTAAAGAAACCAGTATTCAAATTTAATTTATTAACATTTTCTTTTTGAATCATGCATGTGACCCTTTCGATGTGTACGTACAAAGGCTCCGCCAGAAACCTCCGTCTTTTTCACTCTGCTGGAATTCAAATTACCTTTATTGGCACGCTGTCGAACACAGGTAAAACCGGAATTACTCTATAAAAATAAATACGCGCGAATTTGTACGTTGTTTTGTTGTTTTCGATGACCATTTTCATTAGTTGCTTTATAAAGGTGGTAGTTTTGACATTTGCTGCCATCTCTGTTGTACGTGCGTGGTTGTGTATGCCCGTCTCATGCTACTCCTCCCACTCTTCAGCGATGCCTGCCGCGGCGCGAGTACGTTACGAACTCCAACAGTCGACGACGGACGACCGCTTGTGTTCTTCGCAGTTATATTCGCGGTCTAAATAAACTAGTAGTCGTGGACGAAACCAAACATAATTTATGTGAAAACTATGACTTAATACTATTTCCTAAACAAGATGATGTAATAAAAATATAATTGTAGGTGTCTCATTATTATAGAAATATTATTTAAAAGTTCCCAAAAGTTTTAGTGTTCAAAGTAAGGTGTTTATAGTGATTCGAAAAAGTGTGTTGTTACCAGTCAGAATATAGTTAAATGAAACACATTATTTTTTCTTCACCGAAGAGGATTTGATGCCAGCGTAGGTATAAGGTACGACAAACCGGATATTGCACTAGTAGATAACTACTAGCCAGTTGCACGACTAGTTTAGTATAATTACTGGGAGTACACACCATAATACGTATAGCGTACCTTTTGAGAAATGGTCTTGAACCTGTTGAAATTTTCCAGAATCCCTTTGCGGCGTACAATTTGTGTGCGTGGTCTGGTTTACTCATGCGAGGTTTAAATATTTGTAGTTTAGAGATAAACATTGAGCGGGCAGGTCGCTGCACGCCACATTATGTGTGCCAGGTGTTGACAACAGGTGGATCTTCACTGTGATGTAGCCTGTAATCCTATTTTCTTTATTTTATAAAACTTGTAGTCAATGGACACTCCCTGGCGCTCCATTCATAAATTATTATTTATGGATTCATCAATATCATAGCCAAAAGGTACGTTAAAAAACCAAACTGGGCACTCGTTGAATTTTAGTGGCGGTTTGGAGGATTTGAAATGTCAATTCCTTTCGATTTTGGATTCTTGTTTTAAGCTCGACGCAGTCTCGTTGATCATATTCAGCGTGTTGTCTATGAAGCAATAACAAATTACACAGTAGATGCGAGCTTTATCATTTATGTAACCACTATTGTTTGGTGTACAACACAATTTTATCTTGAACAAGTCGACATTAAAGGTAACACGATTAACATCATGAACACAATGTATTAGACTATTTGTTGTTGTATTTGTTATTTTTGTGATTAATGAAAGCTCCGACCGCATGCAATTCTGCACCGTCATATTTCCGGCATACTGCCAAACAACCGTTCATCCTGAAATTTGAAATTTCCAAAATTCTTCCTTTGAGGATGCTTAAAACATAAAAGCCATCAACTGCCAAAAATTTAAGGTTGTCGCCCCAGCGGTTTAGACTCTGCGTTGATGAATCTGTCAGCCAGTCAGTCAGGACAAGTAATTATATGATTAAAAATATTAATGTAAAATATTAATGCTCTAATCCATATTTTCTATTTTTTGCGAAATTGACGATGTACGTAAAGAAAAAGAGGAGTTAATACTCATGATGTTTCTGTCTAGCTACTTATTTGTTTTTCTAATAATTGAAAAGTGAATATTTTATGTAATTTGTAAAAAATAAATAATAAAGGAAATAAGACTTCTTTAAAGTCAATCCGCAGTAAAGGTACCTAGTGACGTTGCAAAATTACATGTATCTCGAAGACAAAACTAAAAACATCCATTAAGTACAAAATAAGGTTTGTGGATTTCAATAAAATATATATGTATAGTAATTCCACATGAATCATTCTCGTATACATTTTGGAAATGTGAGAATCGCTAATGGCTTTGTTGTAATTTACTTAAATAAGCGTTGTTTATTTCGTTAAAATTCAACATGAGTCACGCCACGTGACAGGTCAGCTGCTTAAAATAAGAAACTGCAGACAGAATATTTGGGCACTTCAAATCAAATATGGCCGAGACGATGTGTCATCATAAAAAAAAATGGAATCTATTCTTTTGAATAATCTTCGGATCAGGTAGACGGGGCCTTTCGCAAGTAAAGATTTTTTGTGTTCATACCTTTGTGCTGTGGTGGGAAGGCTGAATGGCGTCGAGACGTTGAACGCCTTGAGATTTGTTTGACAAGCACTTGTTGCTTTTGTACCTCATGGGGTCTTTTTATCACTGTACTACTTTGTTTGTTTTTCTAAAACGGTATGATGTCATGCATTTTCAAGTCTTGTTTCTACTATCAGGTGTATTTTACGGCACCGATACCTAGCTGAGTTGGTATTGTCTCCGTTCTATAAAAGCATATGTAATCTTTGTTTTGTAATATAAACTTTTGTGAATTTAATACATTTAAAAAGCTGATCCAGTCCAAGTAGGTTCATTTTTCACTTAACTCTACGCTTTATACGTTCTTTATGATAAATAATAAATCAGTTAAAAGGAAGACATTATAGCAAAGTATCTCACAGCTGAGGTCCACCGCCGGTGGATGAGCCCGTCTCACCCGTGTCTCTCCCCTCCCTCCTCTAATCCTGTGCCACCCCGCAGGGTGAGTGGCCGGCATCCGCCCGCACACATTCAACAACTGATCACTGTTTTTAACAAAAACTTCATTCCTTCAAAGTTTTTTCTAGTAGGTCAGTTTAGTTTCCTTCTTTGATTTTAAGTTATGTAAATTCGTTACAATGACAATGTCTATGAATCACCATATTTAGTAATTTTGAAAGCGAATCTTTGGCTAATTTCATCTGTTCTGGCGTTTTTTTAAACCAGCCATCGAATCGAGGTCTTCGTAGCGGATATTGGGAAAAGTGGCACTTGTACACCGGCACCGGCGCGGAATATGTTAGCTGAACAAACTTTTATACAGTGTTAATAAGCCACGATGACAGTTTTTATTTGCAGACAACAAAATACGTCCTAAAAAAATACCGTATGCTATAAACAATGTGTAAAATATAATTTTATCGCATTTTATTATTATTAAAAGTACTATAACTTCTTAGTTACATTACATTACATTACAAAATGATGATAAAAATTGAGTAACTGGATGAGACCTCCGACATTTAACCGTTGGCGCATTGCACGGAATATTGCGAATCGTGAAAGGAACTTTGGAATGCAGCGGACGTCCCTGCGTTTTACAACGCTTCTGTGCCGAGTATAGTATTCCGTACTTCTAAAACACAACATGGCCTCGTAATTACTCCAATTATGTCTTAACGTGCTTAACTTCAGACGTATGTACTTTAGATTATCGTATAGTGACAAGTCTTGAGATCCCCTATGTTTCGAAGAACACACGAAGACAGTAATCCTTAGTTGTTATCAAATGGTTACAAACGTTAAGTTGTGCACTGGATGGCTTAAAAAATTCAGCTCTACTTCCGCCGCTAATCTTAGTTCATCCGCCCAGTTCTATTTGAGGCAATTTGGTGGATTAATGCATAAGTCTTCTTAATACGAAATTCTAAGCCTCCAGAGGTTGCTCTACTAGTAGACAGATAACTCAATAAAATTTCACAAAGTGAAGTCTTTAAACATTCTCAGCTAGTTACGAAAGATAAATTCTGGATCTGTTTGTGAGATAAATTGCCGAATTGAATTTAAGAGGTACTTTTAGAATCTATAAAGTTTTAAATCCATATACTTAACTGATATATTTTTATGTTAAAACCGTCACTTGCTCATAACGTAATCAATAAAAGACAAGTGACATCAATTCAGAGTTATCTAGGACAAAACAAAGTCACGATAAACACAGAAAAAGGAGGCAATAAGCCACTTACGTTGGTTATGTATGTACCTTTGCAGTATGCAGTTAGTTGTCGGGTCGATAGGCTGCGGGCATTGCGTAACACCTGCTCGGTGCACCTCGGGAGGTTTCCACGAGCCTTTATCTCGAATACAGTTACCGCGTTTGCCTTAACACCCACTCGGATACAAGGTTGTTTACTGACTAACACTTACTAGGTTATGATGCGTGGAGATAGAATTTGACAAGGATGTTAACAAGGAATTCATAGAACTGGACTGGTTGGAAACATTCAAAGTGAATCGCAACATACATTCCTAATGACGGAGGTCTTATTGGATCTTATGCTTCTTTTGTAAAAATGACCGCTTAAATACGGTAACACTAAAACAAATTTCCTGTAAATTTTTACGTTATTATAGAATCATAAAACAAAGAATTGCGAGCTAAAAGTATAATAAAATGTTAAGCTTTAGAACTACAAAGGCTGGTTGTAAAGAAATCAAAGGGCAGCGTCTTTAATCTCTTACGAACGCTTCACCGGTAAATAGACATAAAGAAATGCTTGTTGGGTAAACCATAATCTACATAAGTCAATCGCGGTCGTGTCAAGCGAACCCACTTATAAATTCAACAGTATAATATTTCGTGGAAGAAAACGGTTCAAGTTGTGGCCCAAGGGTCGTGTTGCTTGTAATAATGAGCTTGTTTGACGCACAATTTGGTGGTTAGAGGTTGCTTTATACATATCTAAACTAAGTGTTAATTGAGTTTGGAACTGAATTCAGACTCACAAATTGGATGTGCTGAGTTTTGATAAATCTATAACTAATTTAAATGACGAGATTTTTAGAAAACATATAAAAGGTTCAATATAATAGTTTTATTAATATTGATTCTAAGAACATGTACTTACTGTATTAAAATTGGAATGTATTCAGTTTGGTCTACATTTTAAAGATAAGTTTTTATTGTTGCTTTTTATCGCAGTGAAATTAAAATTTTTGATTGTTAGTCCCATACTGTACTGCATCATAATTGGGATTCATCGGGTTGCTACTATTGTTTCATAGAAACCCGACATAAAGTAACTGCTTGGTGCTGCTTTTCGTACGGTAAATGAGACTTCGCACCCTAATCCCCCTTCTTCTTTACTATCCCTTTCCTTTAAAATGCGCGGCCATGATTCTTCTAATATTGTTGGTGTTCATGGGCGGTTGATATTACTTAACATTAGGTGACACATGTGCCCGTATTGCTGTCTGTGCTAGTAAAAATTAATTGTTAATATTGATGATAAAGATACCTAACAGTGTTATCTCGACCTCGATTCAAAACGATACAGGCTATTACGTATTTTTATAGTAAGTTGTTAAAACAAAGCAATGTTATTCATTAGACGTGCTATGGTACTATCGTGCTATTACTCGAGTTATGGTGAATTTAATCATTTATGTTGCGTGAAAAAATATTTGTATTTTTATTTTCGTTGCTACGGTTTTCTTATCCATATCTGAGGGGTGTTTGGAGTACAATAAATGTTAAATATAAATGTTTAAACTAGCATCACGTTTTACAATTTATTCACATTTGTTATAATAGCGATGGAAATAAATTTAATGGCAGTCACGAGGCAATGGCAAAGTGACATTCCGCAGTCTAACGTAATACAGGTATTATAATAGGGCTTTCAGCGAGTAATTTTATAGCTATTGAATGAGACAATTGTAGTTAGTTTAATACGACGGTCAAGGCGTAGTTTGCAATATTATTATTTATTATGATGTTACAGATTCATATTTTTAACTGACTTCATGAACGAGGAAGTTCTCATTTTGTCCATATTGTGTTATGTATGTTACACGATATCTCCAATTGTGAACATCTTTTGATATTTTTTTATGTTCGATGGAGTCACTATAAGAATGATAAATTATATAATGATGAAGTACGAGGAATAATTTGAAAATCCTCAACGGAAAACAGCAAACACTCCGTTATTCGGTTTAGAAGTATTTTATGAGTACTTCGTAATTGGTGTATTGTTCGGTATTTATTAATGTCAGCTGTGAAGGACCTAAATGAAATAAATAAAATAAATAAATAATTGTAGAATTGTTGAAAATACAGCATAATATGATGACTTGCATGGAAATCGTACTACATAATCTTTTCTTCTGGATACAATATAATTATGAAGTTGGCATTATCTAAGGCAGTACCAAAAGACAAAAAAGACGGGGCTCTTCAATACTAAAAAATGGCGTCAAGAAAAAAGCGGAAAAGGAAAGTTTTGGAAAGGCACAGCTTATATTTGGAAAAGTGAAACTAATTCTGGACTTGTGGAAGCCATTCGCCATGGGCATATTTTTTATAACGTTAGATTTATACTTTCTTTTAGGATTCGTAATATAGCTCACGATATAATAATACGAGGGCAAAGAGCGGCTTTACAAGAGACTAAATTTTAATATTTGCAGAAATGTCCACCTAACTGAAATTTGCAGAAATATTTCTATGAATGTTGTCTTAAATTGGAATGAAATGTCATTTTACAACACCTTTTTAGTTATTTTTGTTCGTGAGCTAATAAAATATGTATAATATACGATTCTATGGAATATTACGTCGCCGACGACATATTACGTCGAGATATAAAAATAAAAAGCACGATCGACAACTGTGTCGAGGTAGCAATCTTGCAATCTCCAGTGACGGTCAGCTTTTAATCCATCATACTGATGATACGGTCCACTGTAAGTATCAGAACTAATGTACAGACGAGATCTGTGATCGGATGTGTCATAACTATTGATAATTTGAAGAAGCAAACCCGTAATCTGATGGTCTGGTACAAGTTTAAATACATTTACTGTCGTCATGTACAGTTATGATCGCTTACTGATAAGTAGGCGGAATATATATATAGATAAACAGGAAATTACCATTTACTTAGCTTTGACGTAGACGTGAAAACGGTGATTTTATTATTTCAACAACTCTTTGGTTATTTTTCTAAAAGATTAATTTTGTAGGATTAATTTTGTATTAATAGGATAAATACAGCTTCATAATCAAAATTAAATTAAAACGTTTATTTTGCTAGTAGGCCACAAAAGGCTCTTTTAAACGTCAATAATATATACATTACATTGAAATATCCTACCGGTGCTTAGGAAATGCCCACTGGTATGAGAAGAAGCACCAAGAAACTCAGTCGTAGGTCTTTCGAATATAGCATTTCATTGTATTTTGTTTTTCTTTGTTCTCATAAAATTATTTTTAAACTTGTCATGTAATATTTTGAAATAAGAATTTTGCAAGTAATTTCATACGAATTATTATTAAAAAGTAGGTATTTGACTAGTTTAATGAAATTTAAATAATTAATGACACTCAAAGTAAAGAATCCACATATTCCAGCAGACAAGACAGCTACGCTGTTCGGGATTCGAAAAATGCCTTTTATTGCCGACTCTGACTTACGAAAGTTAAAGTGGCGGTGTGTGAGCGGCACAATGTGTATTTTTTTGTATGTAATATGTAGAATTTAAAATTAAGGTCCGACATCAAGTTAAACGTTCCAACTTGACATATTCTATTTAAGTCGTTAATAACTAAAACTCTATTTTGGTCTAGAATATACTCTATGTGAAGTTCTCTTGTGGCCATACTGTAAGAACTATTGTTTTTTGCCACAGCATCAACATATAAAGTTCGTAACGGAAAAAAGAAATTTTGCGCACACCTCGTTACATAAATAACACGTAGATAAACTTTTGCGATATGCAGCACGTGTGTTCGCATTCTATTCATACTTTGATTCATGCTATTATACTTCACCGTATGTACTCGGTGACAATGACTTTCTTCTCTCACGATTTTGTGTCATTTCTTTTGTCAGATATTATCAACGTGAAAATCATATCGTCGGCCATTAAATGGTCTCTAATGTAATATTGCGTAATTCTAACGTGGTTCTTTACTACTTTGAGTTACAGATTTTGCCTTCTACGTTTCAATTCAATAAGGAAATTATCCTCCAAGGCCTTCAGAACGTCATAACATACCTTACTTCAGGCGCCATCATCGTCTTTTGTACATCTTTACAAGAGCATTATATAGTTAAAATCATAATTGCGGGCTTATTTTTCAACCGATTTTGGTTGTCTTTTAACAAAATGGTTTCCTTTTCGTATTATTTTTTGTTGCATATAAAATAATGACATGGTCTAAGGCCTGACCCTTCTCATTCAGTAGAGGAGGCCCGTGCCCAGCAGTGGGGCGTATATAATACAGGGCTAGTAAAAAAAAAATGTATAATATTCAACATAGGACTCTACCCTATTATGATAATAAACGTAACTGTCTAAAACGGATATACAATATATTGGTGGTTATGTTATTTATTTAAGTAAAATGCAGATGTTTAATCTAATTTATAAAATTCTCGTGTCGCGGTGTTTGTAGTTAAACTCCTCCGAAACGACTCGACCGATTCTCATGAAATTTTGTGTGCATATTGGGTATGTCTGAGAATCGGACAACATCTATTTTTCATCCCCCTAAATGTTAAGGGTAGTCCACCACAAAATTTATTTTTTTTAATTTTTAGATAAATTTCATTTTTTTATTTTTTTATGATACAGCATTAAAAAATACATACAACCCTACATTTTTACCCTTTTATCACCAACCCCTATTTTTTAATAGCCATTTTAGTAATTTAATCATTTTTCATTTAGACTACTTTTATCTCGGAAAAAGCAGATCACGCGGGCGGAGCCGCGAGGGACAGCTAGTAATTATATAATATAAAATCAAATGGCGATGAAGTCGACTAATATATGAGTGAAATCTGCATAATGTGATAACATTAGTATTAACTTTTATTCAAGAAACTTTCTGTCTTATGGGAATTAAATTAAGCGAAAATAAGCAGGATTACGTCTAATTCAACTATGGTTATGTAGACAAAATGTGTTTTTAATACCTATATTACTTTCACTGATGTTTTATTAACTTTGTCATTAGGTAAAGTGTATGGCGTAATTGTGTAGTCTAGCTTAACAATAAACAGCTTCTCACCAATCTTCTAGTGCGTTCATTTATAAGTCATTTACACATATGATGTAGAATTATGAGAAAGTGAGGTCTATAGCGAAGTAACTACTGACGGCTTTCTTATTACTGCGACTTTGTGATTCAACTTTAAAATAGGTTAAATTATTCAATCATTCATGTTGAATAATTATAGCCTCGGTTCCAGATATTTATGCATCGACAACTTTTCTTCAGTAAATTTGGTTGTCTGGACTCACAAGCACTGAGGCGACAAATTATTATCAAGTAATAAATCGCACGTAAACATTTTTGCTTTATCGCATTTTCTATACATATTTCTACCGGGAGGTCATCACTAGAAACCCAAATATCCTGCTATACAGTCTTATTTTCTGGGAAAGTACATTGTACATAAAATAACGTTTTCCGTCTAATCAATGCTGCTACGCCGACGTAGCTGCGGGAAAAACGTAGTTTTAAATAAACAAAATTACATTGTGATTTACACACATTTATGTATGAGTATGTAAAAGTACCATTTAGTGGTAGGCAGCGGCTTGGCTGTGCCCCTGGCATTGCCGATGTCCATGAGCGGCGGTGACCGCTTATCATCAGGCGGGCCGCTTGCTCGTCTGCCTATCAAGGCAATAGAAAAAACCATAGTGCAAGTAATGCACAACACAAATGTTTTATATTATGAGATTGGTTTTAAGTAAATTCATGATGAATACGATAGGCTTTCAGTAGCACTTATTTGGGCTCACTTACCACTCGTCTGACTATTGTATTAATTACAAATAGGTCGTCAATTGATACCTTCACTATCAATTAAGTATGAAATCGGATCCTTCGTTAATTACCTGAAATTAGATGTCATAGTAAATACCCTATGCATAACTATGTTATTAACAAGCTGCATTTTCTGTACTTGTTCAAGCTTATTTGCATTTCAACAAAGAGAGCTTTAATATATTTGTAAAATTGGTCCAAGATCTTATAACATATTATAATAATAAATAATCCGTGATGAAAGTACGTACTTATAAGTAAAATTAACGGATTTTTGTGGACAGTTTAACGTACTATTACTATAACATAATATAAATTTTATAGAAGGCATAAGTATATTGAACGTACGCTTATGAACGTTGTTTATTATTATGGAACAAAATGTATAATTGCAAATCCAACTATTTACTATAAAGAGGTTCGATTACTTAAACATAATTCTTCCGAATTTTACTTTCAACTTTTTGTTAATACATGTTGGATTATGGGGTTCATAGCATACTGACAGTCTGACGTAGTAGCAAGAGACACATATTTATCTTCATTGTCGAAACAAAACATAATTGCGGCTGAATGAAACTGAAAACAATGTTATGTGTAATTAATATATTTTTGTAATATTTGCACAAAAAAATGAGAATAATGTAACCCACACAGAGGCATTGCGCCAACTAGGACGTTCTTTCTTTGTCACACTCTGATTTTTATTCCACGGTTTGTTATTCGTCTGGGCCTAGAAATTGAACTAATCATAACGCGCGTGTCTTATCACTTTTTATTATTACACAGTTCAATGCTGTATTGCAGTAGAAATTGGAATATTGCGTAAATGTCAATGTCTTCTATTATAATTACTATTTAACTTTGAGGAATATGTCGTAGCAATTATATACTTGAAACATTAGGTATATTTAATGCACTTAATAAAGATGTTAAAATTGCCATCGTAGTCACACGCTTTAATCTTGTATCAACTCCTCTGTTTTATCTTCGTACTGCTGTTTCTCGTTTTCGGTATAAGTTTTGCTATATACCATTATTACCCTATTTACCATTCGTTAGTGATGCATATTTTATTTATTTTTTAATAAAATCGGCCGAAATATCTATATCATCCGTATATTTCTTGAATAAATATTGTATTAGCTAGCTTAGACAAAAAATTGCAAAAGGTTTCCTGTCAGTCAATCATTAATGGACAGGGAGCCCTCGGGTAGCTGATCCACTTGACTACTATCAAGCTCATTTTCCGTGAGTAGCTTCGTTTCGATGAGACGACCAACTATTCCCTATGCGAAAATTCCCTATTGTGGTAGCTAACAGAGGTAGCAAGGATAGAATATTTCGATTTAATGATACTCAAAAAATTGTTATTTTATTTGTAGGAGAATATGACAGTTAAATTATATAAATATTAACTAAGTAAATACAAAAAAATCAGCTGGTTAGTAATCATTCTTATGACCTCGTTATTGATACCTATTGGAAGCCCCTCCTTCCAATAGGTATGATTACTAACCAGCTGATTTTTTTGTTTTTACTTAGTTAATATTTATATAATTTAACTGTCATATTGTCCTACAAATAAAATAATAATTGTTTGAGTATCATCAAATCGAAATATTCTATCCTTGCTACCTCTGTTAGCTACCACAATAGAGAATTTTCGCATAGGGAATAGTTGGTCGTCTCATCGAAACGAAGCTACTCACGGAAAATGAGCTTGATAGTAGTCAAGTGGATCAGCTACCCGAGGGCTCCCTGTCTATAATGTATAGATATTTATTTAATAGATACGCTAAGGAGGGTATAGTGGTATTCATTAAGCCTAAATGGATAATGTAATTACGTGCAAAATTTCTTATAATCTTATGATTTTTTTAATAACTAAGGTCTATAAGGTATTAGCCATTAGAATACATTAATTCAAAGATTTGTACACTTTAATAGAAGTTTCTTAGTTCAGCGTTAGTGAGTAATTAAAACACACTGGGTACCTTACTTTACCGAACTTTTTATAGTGGAGATTCATCTGTCTTGGTAAAAAGTAGTGACTTTGTTGACCAGTTCGTATTCTTCTTTTTTGTAATCATTGAAACTGGACGATGATAAATTTATTTATTTATTTCCTATTAATTACGGATTTCAAACATATAAATACCAAAAAATAATAATAATATTGTTTTCCAATTCTTATTAGGTACCTATTGAGTACTACTTCTAACAACATGATAAGCAATTATACTCCAATTACCATTAAACAAATTAGACTTTAATTGATCACTGCCCTTCACGATCACATACATAATTTATGATTGTCCAGGCGAAACAGATCCTGTATACAATCTGTAGTGTCAAATAACTTTGCGTGATCAATCTTATTTGAATGGAATGTATGTAGGTAGAAGTACCTCGACCCTGTCCGTGATTCTAATGGCTTAAGCTTTATTCACTTATCGACTGACGTTTGTCAAACCCACGATCAGTCTATTTTGTAATTTATTAGCAAACTTGAATATGGTTAGTAAATTACAATTATCCACTAGTGCACTCTGACATGATAGAAACCGTGTCATGCCGTTGAATTTACTTGAATGCAGTATACTTAAAACTCGTTACAAATATGTATGAGTTATTTTAAATCATATAGAATTCGAAAGTGTAATTAGTGTTTGATTTTACTTTCTCTGTGATATTACGAATTACGAGTTTGATGACAGGTAAATTCAATAATTGTGAAGGTATTGTTGTATAATAGTTGTGGCAACTGGCAATGTTATACTTTTGTTATTTGAAACGTCAATATATTCTAGTACTCCAAATGTTGCGTGTGAGTAAATGGGGATGACGAGCTTTTTTTAAATAATCTTTAAAGTCTTTTTAGATCTAGCAAAGAGGTTTAATATTTTTTTTAGAGGTTTAATAGTTTATTTAATTCATTTCATGATTGTTATCTCGGTTATGTTAAAGCTTTTTAAAGTACAGCATAAATACCTACCTCGGAATATCGTTTACAACATTTTGCTAATGTTTTCTTAGAGCAATTTATATTATCTAAATAAGAAAACTTACGAAAGAAAACTTAACTAAAGAAAACTTACGTACAACAGTTTTAACACGAATTAGCTGAAACTTTCGAACGTAAGGAAATACACAAGGACCGTAAAGGTATTAAACTGTAATAAAAAAAATGGATTTGTTATCAATGTATTTATAAGGATGTGAAAGTAAATAAAATGCCAAAAATAATTATTTTTGTTTCAAATTCATTACGAATACACAATGAGCAGTTGATATTCTTATGCATATAATTATTTTCAATGGAAATGTTAGTTTAAAGCCATTTTTATTGCCTTGAAATCCAACGGCAATCATCGATGAAATAATAATAAATGACGTCACGAAGGCTGGGCGAGAATGCTGTGGTGCGAACAATTCCGAGTTGCTCCTACGCGTCTATACAAATCTGAATCTCTAATTTGCATCACCCGGCTCTCAATGAAGACTGACTGTGGAATGGGGAAGAGGTGTTATACATGTGAACACTATATAAGACTGTCTATAAATGATTGTATTAGGGGCCATCCATAAATTACGTCACACGAATTTCATGATTTTTTGACCACTCCCCTGTCCTTGTCACAGCGGGTCATATTTGTGAGACTCCCCCCCCCCCCACTACATAGTGTGATGTCACATATTTTGCAATTTTACATTTAGAAAATTATGAAGTTAAAACAGCAGTGTTTCGATGTTACATTTATTTCCATTTAAATTCTTTTTCAATAAAATCTACATATTATATTTTGAAAAATGTGATGCCATAAAATTTGAGACCACTCCCCACCCCTTGTCACATAATGCCACACCTCACCGACCCCTCCCTCCCCCTTAACGTGTGACGTAATTTATGGATGGACCCTTACGTAATTCAAATTCAAATCCATTAATTTTCCGAAAAGAAGTTTTACGAACATAAGTTTACCCACTCTACGCGAACTAATTTATGAACTTCACCTGTCGTGGTTCAAGTGATGCATAATGTTTTTCTCTAAACTTTGTAAATAATGCGCCAGATTTAAATTCGTTGAGGATAAGCGTGTTCCGTCTTTGTCACGATGTTGTGGGTGTCGTTTTACAAACAACTATAATTTTTAAACGCGTCGAGAATGCATGAAGAGATTAATGAATCTAGAGGAAGCGTAAGAGGTATGTCAGGACCATGTAAAGTGTAATCTAAATCTCTACGCTTTATGCTATATAATATGTATTCTTTATGGTATACAGATGACACGTATGTATGTATCTTTCCATTTCTGATGATATTACTTATCCATCCATATATCGGTAGCCCAGTGGTTGTTCTTGTATATAATATTATTTTAATTATGTTTGTAGTAAATATTTATGAAGTATTAAAGATCGTCTTAAGAATTTTACGGATTTAATTCATGTCTGGAATCTAGAATCACAAGGTCTCATGTATGTGAGACACCGTCTGGGTATCTTTTCTTTTTTTATAGCATAGACCGGCAAACGAGCAACTGGGTCACCTGATGGTAGGTGATCTCCACCACCCATATACACTCACAATACTACAAAAATCATAGGCTCGCTGCCGACCTTAAAGGGAAGGGATAATTAAGGGGTTGGTAAGAGGAGGGGGATTCGGGCCTCCGGATATCTCAGTCACCGAACGAAACGCAGCAGCAAGCCGCTACTTTACGTCGGCTTTCTTCATTATTAACAAAAACAAATACAAAGCAAAATTGAAAGTATGTGATACAAGAGGCGGTCTTATCGCTGTAACAATCTCTTTCAAACAATCTTGGGATAGAGTGGATCTAGAATAAAGTAATACGTTGAATCTTTGGGTATTTGGGAATTTACAGTAAGACCCTCTATCCAAATAACAACACACACATGCCTTATTCTTCGAAATAGGAGGAAAAAACACATATGTACTAAGGGCCAGATAAATATACATTTTAAACGAAGTGTTTGAAGGTCGTCACGCCAGGAAAGTTTTTAAAACGTTTCTACGCTTTAATCTGTCGAACCAGTTCACCACACAAAGGTATAAAATGGTCTGGTATGTTAATGGTTTTGATAAAACCCCCATCAACAAGTGTATCATCATGAACTAAATATAACACTAGTTCTTGCCCGCAGCTTCGCTATAGGGAATTAGACTAGTATATTTTTTATTATTTTAACCATAAGTTACATTTCCCGATATTGATAACTAAAGAATTATATAAATTAAGTAAAAAATAAATAAGTTAGAAGTCATTTAAATCTACTGGAAGTCGTTGTCGAATGACGGAAAAAGGATGCGCGACATGACACGTTACGTCACAAGGCAGATCTCGTCATTACGATACACGTGTGGAAGGGAGATAGTGAGATTTTCCCACTTTTGCTCATACGAATATTTGAAACATGAACTACAACCTCATTTTATACTCAATTTTAATTCTGTTTTCGGAAAATAGTTTCTTTTTGGTATTATCGTCCATTACATATAAAATAATGTATAAAATTAAATATAGTCGAATACCTAATTCTGTTTCTTTAACAATACATTTGGTGGCGCAGTGGGTTCGATTCCTGCACCAAGACAAATGTTTGCGTGATCCACCAATATTTGTTTCGAATCTGACTGTTGTGACGTTATATACCACCATACATAGAAACTACTATTACACCTCCACCACCTTTACAAACTCACATATAACCGTATTTTCACATTTATAACTTTAGTAGTACTCTAGTTATCAATTACTTATTTCGTGACATCACTTTTAAAGTAAATCATTAGATGATATAGATTAATTTATATTCTATAAAGAGCCGAGAGAACTGGCGGAAAGTCCGCATGACGTCATCAACTCGTAAAGCTCGATGCCGCATTCTGATAAATAACCATTAATGCACAGGAGATACAGCTGGTTATGAATTCGAAGAATTCTAGTTTCCGCTTTCCGGTTAAATTATATGGGTGTACAATATATAAACTATAAGTTCTTTATTAATTTATTATAAACTTTATTAATTTCTTTAGTATTTTAAACGTTTTAGAATTATTTTTAGGTTTCATGCCACCGACTATTGCAAAATATATTCTTTATTCCAACCAATTTTCAACCGATTTTAAAAAGGAGGAGTCTCAATTCGACGAGTTTTGTTATTAGTGTGTTTATATTCCATACTAGCTTTTGCTCGCGGCTCCCGCGTGAACAACATTTTCCGGGATAAAAGTAGCCTGTAACCGTATTCAGGGTCCCATCGATCTCTGTAGATAAATTCATCAAAATTGGTTCAGTGATTTAGGCATGAAAGCGTAACAAACAAACTCACTTTGGCATTTATTTTCACCCCCTTTTTCATCCCTTATTAAATAAAATTTCCAAAATTCCTGAAACACTATTTATTTGTTCTAAAATCCTTTCTTAGTGGGTGCCTACATAACAAAATGAATATACAGTCCGAATTTCATGCTTGTAGCCTTGATAGTTTGCGCTCGGCGATGATGAATCAGTCAGTCAGTCAGGACATGTTATTTTATAAGTATAGATGAATTAATTTGAAAGTGGTCGTCCTATAGTAACGATTTGTTGTAGGGCTACGAGCGAAAACTGGGAAACACCTCAAATGGCAAACGCACCGCGATCCGGGTTTGGATATCGTTTAAGTTTTACTTAAACTTATTTTATTATGCCATTTAAAATGGCTTGTAGGATTGTTCGGATTTATGGTCTTTGAAACGATTATTAAAGAAAGAAAAAGAACAAACCCTAAACGGTAAAACGTATAAATGTTAGTAGTTGAGGAAGTGGCCACAATGCTGCAGTGAGCCGGTGTTTTGTTTTAGATAAAGTATCTTTCATCTCCTTTGTTCGGCTAGATAAGCTTGAAGAATTATGTTCTGCGTTCACGCTGGTGGTCGTGTTACGTCACGTAATTATTTGAAACAAGAAAGTATAAAGTTTTACTAGCTTTTGCCCACGGCTCCACCCACCGTGAGTGGCGTTTTGCGGGATAAAAGTAGCCTATGCCTTAATCTAGGTCATGGTCTACCTGTGTGAGTACAGCTGTTTTTATTTAAAAGAATGGTTTAATTGAGAAAATTTGCCCAGCTGTTTAGAAATTACAAATAATTTTCTAATTATTAATGTCTGTTTTTTTTGTCTATTTCTGCCGCCAAGCAACAGTGTAAGCACTGTTGTGTTTCGGTTTGAAGGACATTGAAGCCAGTGAAATTACTGGGCATTATGAGACTTAACATCTTATGTCTCAGGATAACGAGCGCAGTTCAGTTCCGTGTAGTGCTTTATAACTAAAAGTTCTGTGTGGTGTTGCTTCTGTTTATGAGCAGGCGAAGTGCTCGTCTCGTCATTCAATTAAATAAAAAAATACAGTTAGTTTATAAAATTTATCTATTTATTTATCAATGAGTTCAGAAGGTTACCAAAACTGGAACAAAAATATTCACACATATCATTATCGCATTCACCTACAACACTTGTTCCACTTTGATGATTTTAAACGTTAGCAATTACGCTGCCCCCAAATTAAAGAAATTACAAAAACAAAGTCCCACTACGTTATCGTAGATAATTAATTCACGAGTCACAACAAAAATCGCGGTACGCCGCCGCGGTAATAATGTGATAAAATTACGTTTGTTAACATCGTAACAGTCGACAGACCATGAAAAGTTCACAAAGAGTTTACAATGAACTTCTGTGTGTATTGTCGCGACGTTTGCGTCCTGTAGACACAGTAGACGGTGTAGAATTACCGCGCCGGGTCGGGTCGGCCGACATCGCACAAAAACCAACCGAGTTCACTAAACCAAAAACAATGGGATAAATTTGTAACGGTGGTTTGTTATAACTTACTTTAGGATAGAAGGAGTAATGGTGCTGCCACACCGCTGTTATAAAATGTTAAAAAATGTTGACAAACATTATTAAACATTTGTTAACAAACAATTGATACAGTTTATCACAATGTTGGATAATGTTAGAAAATGTTTGTAAACATTTTATAACACCGGTGTGGCAGCACCATAACGTACAACGGATACACCTCGAACCTTAGCAGCTATAGAAAGAAATAGAAAGCAAAATAGACTAAAAGCTCCATGTAGTTTGTAGGTCTACTGCGATCGACGGGTGAAATGGGGAATTGGCGATGCTCATTTATTTTACAACAGGTTGATGAGACGTGCATCAGGTCGCTTGCTGATGGTTATCGTTTCGCATGCCCATAAACAATAGGAACACGACCTAGTCCTTTGAATTACGAAGTACTGCGTGGCACTGTACTGCATTCATCGTCCCGAGGCATAAGACGTTTTGTCTCAGGATCATGAGCATAGTGCAGCCTCATGATGTCTATTCATTTCACAGGCTTCTATGAACGCAATAGTGCTTACACACCGCTGTTTGACGACAAAAATAAACAAAGATTTAGTACCTACCCAGATGGATTCTTGTATCCGAGGAAATAGGGACCAATGGGCATATAAGAATTTTCAATGAGTTTAGGATAGTATATATTTTAGGATATGATTTGCAACATCTGTTTAGACCATTACAGAATGATTTTTGATGCTTATTGATGGTGTTCTTTGTGTTAAACGAGGACAAAAAATTGATGTACAAAGTCATGGTCACTTTTTACTTGAAAATGTATGAAGTTGATTAAAGTAGTGGAGCGGTCAAATCTTCTGGTACGAAGCCACAGGTAGAGCATCTTAGACGCTGAAGTTAATGAGCTTAGCGGTACTTGGATAGTGGGCACACTTAAACTACACAAGGTTAAGAGGCTATTAACTTAAATTGGCACTTTCAATTGTTATTAAACGATTAGAGTAATGTATTGTTACCTAAGCATAAAGCTTTTTAACAAAAATAAAATCGGCTCAATGAAACTCAATAGCGAAAAATAAAACTAAACAATTTTGAGTCGGTGATACTGTAGTTTAATAGCCAATGATTCTTAACACCAACTCAAAACTGTTTAGTTTTATTTTCTTTGAGTCGGTTTTGTTTTATAAAAAGTTTTATCCTATTTTTAGTGAAGAATAATTAAAATCGATGCATAAATGACGAAGTTTGAGTCTTTTATCCCCGATTTCACCCCCTAGGGGTGGAGTTCCTTCTTAAAATTCTAATGAGATCTACTTTGAGCTATAACTTTCTATAGAAGTTTTTATTTATAGCTTATTAGTTTTTTGAGTTGGTTATAATTGTTGCTATAAACATGAAGCATAAAAACCCGCTCCAATCCAATCTCTTAATTATTATGCCTTTACTTTATGGAAACACGTCCACAGTTCTTATTGAGATTTGTGGATGTTTATAGATAGTGGGCGTTACTTCCAATCAAGTGACCCACATGCTCGTTTGCCGGCTACTACAGTAAAAAGTAATATTTTATGTTGAGTACTCTTACATGACCTGTTTTTGTTTATAATTGAGTTTCATTATGCAAGTGGTTTACAATTTTATATACGTGTTAAAACATATTAGTCCCGTGTAACATATTTCGTAGAAATAAACGTAAATTAAACCAGTTTGTATGAGTAGAGATACATTTGACACACGCCAGCACTCGTACGACACTCGGGTTACAGTTTACCACTGACGTGTGAATTGTGCGAGCACGTTGGGCCCTGTCGTGATCGGGGTTGCCGTTTACGACTATTAAATTTAACAATACAACCTAAACATCACATACAGCTTATAAAATGTACTGTACATACCAGTGAAAATGTAGGCACGTAAACTGTCGGACGAGCATGGTGTGAAGTGTTGACATCGGTTTCAAAATAACTGCGAATGTAGAAGACCGGTTTGGTCTGTACTACAATATTGAACTTTCTTTTGCTCTTGGTATTTCATAAAAAATATTAATTACGAACAAGGTTGAAGCCATGTTCAACATTCAACCTGTGTCGAACAGGTCAATCAGAATGGCTTATTAACCCTTAACTGGTGACATGAAAAATTTATAACACTATAGAGGACATGACGTCTCACAGGCTACTACTTTTAAATTAATTTTTGTTGGGAATATTAACTAGCGTGTTCCAAAATTGTCATGATATTCAACTATCGGTATGTAATGAACAACTCATCAGTAAATTTAATAAAGTTTCTTTATATGATATTAAAAAAAATGCGTTTTAACATTTAGTAGTATTTTTCAGCCTCAATTGGTATGAGATCTTTATTCTACGTTTTAGTCGACTTTATGCGAGGAAAACTATAAAGATAACACTTTTTACTTGAAATCTAATATATAAAGAAACAAAAAAACTAATTAGTCACTTCCAAAAACAAAAAATAAAAATTCTGACAATGACTCAATTCAGCATGAATTACTGGCAATTTCTGCACAAAGGGTGAGAACATTGCAAACATACGGGATCGCAACACCCGACACACAATTTAGGTGGACAAATCCTGCATGCCCTTCGTTTGCCTTGACTAGTTTCATGACTTTGGACATCTTCTTCGACCATATCATCACCCAGAACTCGCTTTATCACTAAACGTAACTCTCTAATAGACGTGTAATCTACACGTCTTTGGATATGGGGGAGAACTAGCGAACGAGCTAAAGTCTTCAGGAAATCTCCTCTTTCTACAATCTTTGGTTGATGCATGTTGTGCAATATAAGAGCATTCATGCTGCTCAAGAATGAGACTCCAGAATGCGTTAGAGAACCACCATTGGCCATCTTTTGGTTCGGCGGCTGCTGGAATAAATCGAACATTTTCTGTCCGCTTCGTCGACCCTTTAGTTGCGTTGTAGTAAAGGTGATCTCAGGCTTTTTTGGTATCCTCATCAACCTCGTTCGTATGGTGCATTGAAGACACAAGTATCACAGCTCTATTCTTCTTAGGCACATATGAGCATAAAGTTTTGTCATTTGTAAAACCAAACAAAGTAGACTGGCTTTCTCGGTCTTTTTGCGGTTGAAATTCGCTAGGTATTTTGCGTTTATTTTTTTTATAGTACTTACATAAATAAGCTTACCGTTACTACCGTTTTTTTGCCATTCTGTCCTACGAAATATAAAAATAAAAAAAATATTTGGAGAAATATTTTGCATGGCAACTAGGGACATGAAGCCTGACAGGCTACGTCCAATTTTTGTATGAATGGTACTCACGTTTCATACGACCTATAACAAGTCCACCTCCTTCTGTGGTCTATTTATTACTAAAACAAAAGCTACTGAGACGCGGAGCCGCGGCGAGTGGGGGGGAATGACCAATTCTAAGAATTCGCAAAATGCGCGACGCCTGTGAGACTCCATGTCACTAGTTAAAGGTTAAAAATCATTTTAAAGCTATGACCTTAAAACATACCAATTGTAGATTCTAATGGTGCTGCCACACCGGTGTTAGAAAATGTTATATAACATTTTATAACACCGGTGTGGCAGCATCATTTAGTAAACATTTCTTAACAATTTGTAACATTTTGTAACATTTCTTAACATTTTATAACCGCAGGCGGCGGTACTTTTGAGAGCGGCGCCGTCAAAGAAGCCGTCAAAGAAGAATGTTAAGAAATGTTAGAAAATGTTAAGAAATGTTATAAAATGTTAAGAAATGTTATAAAATGTTAGATTTAATGTTAGAAAATGTTTGTTAACATTTTATAACATCGGTGTGGCAGCACCATAAGAATAGTCCTTGCGTCATAAGTAATAGTCATTATATTTTTACTTTTATCAATGAATGAAACGGAAACACATAGCAGGCATTCCTATGGTTGTAAATTAACTTCATTAGTATTTTAACCATAGGTAATAATTTAACTTCAATCGTATCTTGTAATAATAAGGGACTTGGGCGGACATGTCGTTAAGTCTAAATCAATGCCGGATATTGCCAACCCTGGTAGGCTAGGACAGAGGGCTATAAGGCAAAGACGTTCAAAACCGGACAGGTAGCGGATATGTGGCAACCCTGGTAGTTGGAGGCTGTATAGAAAGGAGCACGCGGCTCCAAGGACGACGACGTGCCCGCCGGTTGTTCACCTCGCGAGCAAGAATGCGCGGGAACGCCGCGGGAACCGATCGCTTGCGGTGTCAAACCGCACTGTCTGCTCCAAACTACCAATACATCGGCGCCTTTACATTCCACTGCAGTGAATCGGTGGTCAGCCTAACATTCAATGCCGTCAACACTTTTTGTTATGGGAAAGCGGTGACAGACAACCAGACGACCTAATGATAAGGAATTATTGTCGCCTTCGGATAACTGTGACTGTATTTGCCATTAGATACTGTAGTAATGAATACGTTGTGCTCTGTAAAATCCATATAACTCGTTTGTGGAAGCTGTCCATGCCCATTAGCGTCACAACATGCATTATGTCGGGGTATTTAATTACATACGTTTCCCTTCGTCTTCCTTATGCGTCCACATGAGCATATCTTGAACCGTTTAATTGTGGAACGCGCAACAAAAAGTTACCTTAGGATCCGTTTTGCTTTGTCGATATTATATTACCTACTAGCTTTTGTTCACGACTTCACCCAAGTGAAGCAAGTCAAAATATTATTCTTATTAAACTTTAGCAATCTTCTTTTTCCTTTTCCTATGAATATTCAACTCAAATTGTATTTCGAGACATCTAGTTTTAATTAAGATATTAACTCCAAATAACTACTCTCTCCAAATTTTAAGAGCTAGGCGATGGTGAGTCTGTCAATTTGTTTATACAGTGAACGTTGTCGTAGAATTATTTATTGTGTTTAAATAAACTAGAAAACCATATGTATTTAATTTGTATTATTTATTTAATTTATATATTTGGATACATATTACGCATTGAAATGCAAATATTAGGCACTTTTAGAAAGTAGTATTTAGTAGTTTTTTTCTCAAGCCATATTGAAACGTGACTGGCACTCTTGAATAATTAATCCTAAATCATATCAAATGTGAATTAAAACTATACTGGAATGTATCTTGCTAGTTGAGATCGATTGGCGAGTGTGTGGTGGTATTTATTACCGTCATCTCATTCAGGAAATAAATATTTGTATGCTCTCATAACTATGAGGTCGTCTTTGTCTTGTAACTTTATATAAATAATTGCTAAGGTCTACTGCAGTGTTTCCCAACCTTTTTTAGGCCATGCCCCACCTTAACATTTTTTTGTTAAATTTGTCACCAATATCTAGCATATATATTAGGGTGGGTCAAAAAAATCGACTATTTTTTTTTTTACAAGTGCAACGGAAAAATGGGTTCCTAGACACCTTAAAAAAATTCCCACCAAATATGAGCTCTTAATTTTGAAAGGAACATCCTCCGCATCGCAGTTTTTTATTTTTTTTTCAGTCCAATAGAAAAAAATTCATATCTCTCTATTAATTGACTGTACAAAAAAATGTTTCGAATAAATTTTGTAGAAAATTTGATGCTCTACAAAAAAGGTATCTTATGTTGTTTTCGTAAACCTCGCCATTTGAAAGATATAAAGGATTTAATTTTGATTACTTTATGATAAATTTCATTTTAGTTTATGAATTTTATAACTCGACAATAAATGACTTTTACGAAATGCGAAATACCAATTTTTGTTGGAAATTAACTGCTCTATAAAAATGGTTTCTTATGTTTTGGCGATAAAATTAACCGTTCAAAAGATATTCATCATCAAACTTTCATGTGTACGGATTTTAAAAGTTTTTGATTAGATATTCGAAAAATTTCAATTTAATTTATAAATTTCATTGCTTGTCATTAATATAAGTATTATTTGAGTTTTATTTTCAAAATTATCAAAATTTTTCTTCAATCATTCTAAACATTTTAGTTTTAATCATTAGAAATCACGATCCTAGGGAAAATTTCATCTCTAGAGAATTTTTGTTTCGTATTTTATTTCATCTGTTTGAATTGTGAACTAGCAACACCTACTTTTTATTTCATCGTTATGTTGTCGTTGGTTTGTATACATTTATTTCTACAGCATTTTTAGTGTTTCCAAAATTTATGGTCTTGTATATGTGATCGAACGATTAATTATTTACAAATATTGTGGTTACTACGTGAATTAACTTGATATTTATCGAAAATATGGATAAAGAAATTCATTTGATCGGAAAACTTGTGCAAAAACTTGTTTGAAAATTGAAATAAAATACTTATTTATAACTAGTTGGACATTGTTTTTCTCTGATACTGAAACATATCATAATATATGTATAATGAAAACTTTGCTTTTTTTATCAATATATATTTAACCGAGCGATAAATAATGTCCAATTTATTTTTTAAATCGAGACAAATATACTTAAACATAAATAAAAACTTAAAAAATATTTTGACGTTTCTCAATCGATAACAACTAAAATTCGTGTAAATTTTCTTAAAAATCATAAATTAAATTGAAATTTTTCGAATATCTAATCAAAAACTTTTAAGATCCGTACACATGAAAGTTTGATGATGAATATCTTTTAAACGGTTAATTTTATCGCCAAAACATAAGAAACCATTTTTATAGAGCAGTTAATTTCCAACAAAAATTGGTATTTCGCATTTCGTAAAAGTCATTTATTGTCGAGTTATAAAATTCATAAACAAAAATGAAATTTATCATAAAATAATCAAAATTAAATACTTTATATCTTTCAAATGGCGAGGTTTACGAAAAAAATATAAGACACCTTTTTTGTAGAGCATCAAATTTCCTACAAAATGTATTCGAAACATTTTTTTGTACAGTCAATTAATAGAGAGGTATGATTTTTTTTCTATTGGACTGAAAAAAAAATAAAAAACTGCGATGCGGAGGATGTTCCTTTCAAAATTAAGAGCTCATATTTGGTGGGAATTTTTTTAAGGTGTCTAGGAACCCATTTTTCCGTTGCACTTGTAAAAAAAAAAATAGTCGATTTTTTTGACCCACCCTAATATATATATATATATATATATATTGCATTTAAATAACCCAAAGCGAAAGGGTAAAGTCGTGTCGAGTCCACTTTTTAATTGCCCCCCTTAACTATCAAATTGCCCCCCTGTGGGGCGTGGGCTCCACATTGGGAAACACTGGTCTAGTGGGACATTTCCTAGGGTATTTGTGATTACTCTACGCCCTTCGATTCATGATAAGTCAGGATGATTGTTTAAATATTAAGTGGAATATGTTAATCAAACAACGTATTTTAGAATATCCAATTTCACAAGGTATAATATTCCGATGGCTTAGAATAAGTTTTTATTTATTTAGTGTCATTTGAGACGCGCAGAAAAACTAGAAGTCTTGGCACTTTCGTCGGCTATCACATTACTTGTGTAATTTACATAATACTTTAGGATGAAAGCTTTAAAATGAAATTGCTAAAAACTAGTAAATATTATAATGACTGATCTACTTTCTATTAAAAATCATTTTAACCTACTTCAAAAAAGGAGGAGGTCCTCAATTCGGTGTGTATATTTTATTGTCTTTGTATGCATGTACATCGATTTGTAGATCGATTTTGTTGGAAAATCTAAATCCAATTTAATTCGCAGTGTTTAGCTGCGTTGTGGTCCTGTATTAATTTGGTTTAGACCTGATGATAGAGTTGGAGTAAAAAAGAAAATCATCAACGGACAACTGCAGTTCACTCGTCGTGATTGTGTTGTTGTTCACATACCATAGCTGTAACTATCACTGAAAATCAAATAATAAAATTAAAAAAAGAGATACAAAATACGACTTCAAAAAAATAACACTGAAAAGTCAAACATAACAATAACAATAACATAACCTATACAAGGTCTCTTTGGAGTCGGTGCCTGTGTCGCTATCGATCAACTGAACTTTCAAAATTTTGAAGTCAGTTTTTAAGTTTTGTTAAAACACATTTTTAGATACCAACTGATTTGTTAATACAAAAATAAAAATATTTGGAAAAAATATTCTATATGAATATTGGGGCTACCTAACATTTATTCATTGTATAGTATATTCATTAGCCAATTTCAAACTGCAGTTTTAAAAATATGAATATAAACATTAACACTATATTGGACTGCACTGGTCACACCAAACATAGGAAGGCTCATGATGCCCGGTAACTTCTCCGGCTCAATGTTCTTCAAACCGAAACACAATAGTGCTGACATACCACCTAGTAATTATTAGTCCGTGCATTAGCGTTAAAATTCTTCAACATGCATATAATGTTGTATCCATTTAAAATAATCTATTTCGATACGCGTTTTAGTACGTGAGCTTAAAACTAAGACATGTGCTCACTATATAATATTCATTGAATGTACTAAACTCATTAACCACATTTCCAAACGTGGGATCGTGTTTGACGTCAAAAAAGGTAAAACACGTTGTACATAGTACAGGTGCCTTAGTAAATGAGCATTTAATTTGAAAAACGTGCTTAGAGTTTGTTTCATTTTCATTTGTATTGCGTTGATCGTCTTGTATCGTCTGCTGTGCGGAGAATAATTTGTGTTTCCAGCGCAAGACCTACGGTTAATGTACGTGCTTTTAATATTCACTAGCATTTGCACTTTGTTTTGTATTTTAAGTTGAGCTTATTGCTTCTGCCAAGCCTCGGGGCCTAATTTAATTTATACGATTGACATACTTCTTTTGCAAAAAACAAATACTGTTGGTTTCACCTGTAGACTTACACTATATTTAAGAACTTTCATTTATTTTATTTTACATCGTTTAGTGAAAAAATAATGTTTTTAGGACTTTATTTTTCCTTCAAATTTAAATGAGGCCCTTAAGACCAACTATGCTCTATCGGATTCTATAAAATGATTGTTTTTGAAATTCCATTATAGTGGTATAATCAGTTCCACTAGACAATGCTATTACGTCATTCATTTTGTAAGCTGCACAAAATACTTCGTTTTAAAGGATTTCCCTTTGTCACTTTCACTAATAGATTGTCTCCACCTAGTTAATGAACCATTGTATTACATTGCATTGCAACAATCAATTTTGTAGCGCAATACACGTACTTAGGTCTTTACTCACCAAAATGGTTACGTAAATTATTGGCAATTTAATCAGCCGTCAAACTGCCTATACTAAAAAGTGATGCTGTTGATGTCGAATTTCAATCTAGCTTCAATCGTCTGATACTTATTGGTTAAGTCGTTTCGTAAACCACTATTAAAGATTCAACTGATAGTATATCATGTTCAGAAGCTAGTTATATTAGTTTTATAAACCATACAAATATAGATAGCACAGTTTATAGGGCGTATTATGCTTAAGATATATTTTAATACTTACATTTAAATACACAAGTATTTAAATATAGTTATTAAATAACTATACGTTCAATTTTGTCTATGACACAATTAAGACAGTACCATTGGATGCAGAATAACATCGTCTTGCAGTATATGAACAGACGACGTGCCAAAAACCACAGGGAACTGTTGGTCATAACTTAACCAGAAAGAGAGTTTGTACAGCGAATGAACCTTGAGAAGCCATTAAACATTAGTAACGCATTTAAAACTGACAGGTGTAGTGACCTCACTGTACCTGATGATAAGAAGAGTGATAAAATAAGACATAGCAAGTGAGAGGATAAGCTGTTGCCCAACTGTTGACACTCGGTCTATTTAATTTGTTGCTCATACTTGTTTAACTATTAGGTACTGAGTACAGGAAGAGATCACGTTGGCGGAAGACGTATATAAGCAATGCAATTTACAAACCACTTTAATAACGTTTATAACATAGTAACTGATGGATGATCGATCGAGTTCTTGGCTCAATGAACGCGAAATTTAATTCCTCCGGTTCACTGGTTCTGGAATCAATCCCTTAGAATTTCGATGTTTTGGCATTAGAACAAAAGATATTGAATATTTTAGGCCGTATTGTATCTGCAAAATGTTTTATAATAAACGCGGCGTTTATTTTTAAAGAAGCGACGTTACCGCGACATCCCCGCTGTTTAGTCTACGTAAATATAATGTGGGTAATAATGTGCATTGCGGAGCGAGCACTCGGCACTGCTCGAGGGCTGGTCCACTTGGCTGAGTGCCAAACAATGTGTCGGGCCGCGTTTAGACCGCGCGTCGTGCCGGTTTGGTCCGTTTTCAATGTCAATCTTATAGTGACCTACATCCTTTGATGACTGCTCTTATTGCTTATCAGGGATTAATATGTTGAGGATAATAAGATTTGTTTTTTGATTAAGTGATTTGCCATCCAATTCAGCTCGGGGGGCGCGGCCGTGTGCAATGAGTATTTTAAAGCATTAATATTTTTCCGTCTCATATTGCTTTTGTAAATAATTTGTAGTTGATAAATCTATCACCATTAACAAAACATGAACCATCCTTTGCTAGGGGTGTTTTGTTTAGAAATTGTACGGTATTTTGATATTTCGCAACGTTAATTGAAGGAGATATTCTAAGCCTCATTTAATTACTTATAAATAGTTTTTCATGCGACACAGGCGAGAATATGATAGAAAGCCGTTATTTACGAAGCCGCATCATAGGATTCTTTTTTCATACTATATGACGTGGCCACGTAAATAAAAGTTTTCTGTTATATTCTTATATGTGTCATGCGATAAGGTCCTCTCTGTCGAAATAAAGCTTTAACTCAATATTCTAATTGAACTTGGCACACAATTTAAATTAGTTACTTGTGAATATCTCATAGAATCGAGAATAGCAAGAACTCATTAGTATGAGTTAGGTTTCCTCAGCGGTAATGATTGACACGATTCGTTTGGGAAGCGACCGTTGAAGTGCCACTCTTGGGTATTTATCGCGCATCTTCCGGTCATTAAGGCGTCCTATTTGTCGAATATTAATTTAGCCGGTCTAAAATTATCCGCAGTGACTTCGTCTGCGTATATTAACATATACAGAAGCATTTGTATTTTTTGTCGTACTGTATATTAATTACGATATACTCGTCTGTATCAATGAAGGTGTTGTTATGTACCTTCATTTCCTTTTATGCTTCCGTACCTAAAGGGTACCGATGGAAGCCGATGGATGCCAAGCCAAAGCTATGTCTGTTCTATCTATAAAGGGCTCTAACTTTTGGACCGTTTTAACTAGCCGGCTGAAATGTTCACAGAATATTTTACGGCGGATATAATAATGATAAAAAAAAGTTATAAGTCTGGAGAGTGAAAGCGACTTGGACTTGGCCGGTGTGTTTTTTCCGTTTTGTTTAATTGCTTGCAGCGGTATCGTCATTTGTTGATATCGTATATAATTTTTTTTAGGTAGTCAGGGCTAACTTTTACAGACTATACGTACCATTTAAACCTACATAAAATATGTACAAATTGTTTAAGTGAGAATTATTATCATATACCTACTTTCCATTTCAGTGAGACAAATATTAGCAGAGAAAATGCTTACTTAAATGTGGGAATCAAATTAATGATCTCTTGTTTCACGCTACATGCCCATTGCTCCATAAAGGTCGGCTGAATTAAAATTAAGTTATGATATACATCTACGATGTAAAGATAAGCATAATAGTTTAACATTCAACATTAATTTAGAGTGGAATATGCTTAAATATTTTTTATAGCATAACTAGCTTTGTCGTCCAAAAAGAAAAAAAAATCGTCATATTCACGTAGAAACTTCCTTTCGCCTCTTAAGGGGTTGAATTTGATAAATGCTTACAATATAGAAACAACAGAAACTCCAGAAATTTTAAATTTTCATACTTAGCGGTTTGGGTTGGTAGATAGAAAGGCAGTCAATCAGAACTTTGCCTTTTACAAAATAGATAAATGATGTATTTAATAACATCTTAAGCAATAAGTGTAAGGAAACTAGGCGATATTATCAGCCGAAAGTAATAAATGAAGATAACGTATTTGGGTTACTTACACTATGTATAATATTTGTTTGTACACTTAAGAGCAACATTTAGATCAGTATCTTCAAACCGCCACGTAAGTGTTCCGGTTTTACGATTTGCAAAAACTTATAGTTATATTGTGATATGGTAAAAAATTGAATTAACAATTTCACACGGGTTCGCTCGATATAGGCGTTCGATACGCGTGGGAAGCGTGAGCGCATTTGTATATTTATAATCTTTATGTAAATAAGTTGGTTCAACGGAATCACCATCTCTTTCAATGTAATATGGAGTCTTTGCGATCCATTGAACCTGAGTATAAACAAGACTGTTTATCTTTATAATTACTGTTCGACTTACATTATATTATTCAATTTATTTTACTTGTAATATTTAAACATATTATTCATGTTGCTATTTCATATATTTTAATTAAAACTTTAATGTAAGAGCGTGTCCCATTATAATTTAGTTAAAGCTGGTTGTATAGCGCCGTGGCGCCGCGTCCACAAAGCATTACGTGATTGTACTCAATGTTGCTCCTTTTACATACTTCTTCAAACACGCACGCACCTTATCAAACGGTGACGATAACGCGCGTTCGATTACCTGACTCAAATTGAATCATTTCGGTCTACATATTGAACACGCGAACATAAAATGTTTTATTACACATAACTAATGTGAGATTTCGTAACAATAGATTCATCTGTTTTTATTAATTTTCCAGGCTTGACCCTCCTGTATCGCAGACACCATATCCAATGGAGAATAAAAATGCAGCACCGGCAACTCAACAGCCGCTAACCCAACAGCATGTCGTGGCTCATCATGTACATCCTGACCATATATACTCTCAACAACATCCACAAATATCCACCCACCTTACGTCCACACAAACCGGTCAGATCCAGCCGAATGGCGTCATGCACCAGTTGCTTCAGAGTCAGTATCATTCGAACATGAATGCGCGGTCGCCGCTACTTGAAAATAGACATGAACTGTATGGCACAGGACATAATCATGACTACGCAAGATATTACGGAGCCAATGATAATTACAATTATCCACAATCACCACCTAGGTTAGAAAGAACAGAAGTGCGTACAGACCACAACGTCAACCACGAACTGTTTCACAACGTTCCAAAGGGATACAACGCAGAAGTCTACCAGGACTATTTAAAACGAAACCCACCGAAAGAAACCAATCAAATATACCAAAACCACCAACCGCTGTATAGACCTAATGTTAATCAGTACGGTTCAAAACCATATCTTCCATATTCGAATAGAATAGGGCCACAAAGTAATACAGAACTTTTGCGACGGCAGTATAATGAAATCCAACAGATGAAATTACAACAACAATTGCATTACCAAAGTCAAGCGCAAATGCATCAACAACAAAAATTTGCTGAACGGCAATTATTGCTTCAACAAATTCACGGAGTTCAGCCGCCGCCTAATTTACAAAATAGCATTTATTCTGATGGTTTATACAGAGATTTAGATCGGTATAGTAGTAAAAACGACTTTAAAGAGTATGGCAGTCCGGATACCAGTGAAGAAAGGTACGGTAAAGAAATGGACTATAAAGATGTGGATAGACAAAACCGGCAATATCAAGAGTCTCAATGGCAGTTAAATCAACAAATGGATAATCGAGATTATGAATCTCACGGAAGACCTATGGAAGGAGACAAAGGTAAAAGGCAGTCTCCACCATCGGAATATCATAATCAAAACCAAAAGAGTAACGCTAGTGTCGTTTCACCAATGAAATCTAGTGAATCAACTACACCCAGTGTAAAGTCTCCATCTACAGATAGCCGAAGGAGCAGTGGCGGAAACCAAGCATTAAGGTCCCCGACAGCACAGCGAATACCTTCTGCTCCAGTAGCCATGTCTGGTATATTGTATAAACAAGGCTCTGATGGATTGAAGGTTTGGAGGAAAAGGTGGTTCGTTTTGTCGCAATATTGCCTATTTTACTATAAAAGTAAGTTATGTACCTACTTTGTTTTAGCATAATATGTGGTTTAATTAAGTTTATACATTCCAAAAAGCAATACGTGATATTTAATATTTTGTAGGTCAAGATGAGGAAAAACTACTAGGTTCGGTGCTTTTACCCTCATACAAAGTATCGGCTTGTTCCAACGAAGATAAGGTGCTAAGGAAGTTTTCATTCAAACTGGAGCATGCAAATATGAGAACGTACATTCTTGCGGCGCCGGATCAGGATTCTATGATGAAGTGGGTGAAAGCGTTGACCTTGGCCGCACTCATGCAGAGCCCTAGGTAAGATAATCTATCAGATCGCCTTACTGTTTATTGGTTCCATGGCGATTATTGATATCAACGTTCTTCGTGTTAATCTTGGTGTGAAATCGAAGCATTTCTAATGTATTATTATTTTACTTTGACTTCAATAAGATGCCCATAAAATAATTCTTGTCCACACAAAGCTAATATACATGTTTTAATTTATAGGTATTTTGCTAGGACTGTTATATACTCTATACATGTGTTTAATGACATATTCTTATTAAATTCGCCTGGATTTACCTAAAAAATTTAATTTTCTATCTTACCATTTTCAGTGATCCACCTCAAAAGCCCGGTGACCGGACAGCTGCTAAAACAGAGGTAAGCATTATTATGTGCACGGACGTGTACCGTTGCAGGTGATAGACCACTCGTTTGTTAGAGCGGAACCAAGGACAGCATTTATACGTTGTTATAACAGCAAATCACAGAGCAAACGCTGCCGCAAATTGTCAGTAATTACCGATGTAGACCACCTATTTTGAATACAGCCCTGGGTTATGAATAGAATTTATGTTATGTTTTTAAAAGGTCTAAGTCCCATTTTAGATATGATATCTATCTTATACAGCCAACACGTGCTAAATGTACTGTATTTAATAGAGCTTTTCCTCGCGGCTCCGCCCGCGTGCTCTGCTTTTTCCGGGATAAGAAGTAGCTTATGTTCATCAGGGATAATGTAGGATTCTAATGGTGAAAGAATTTTTCAAATCGGTCCAGTCGTTTTTTGCTGGTGGGAGGATACTGGTATCCGACCGGATAGCGACCACCGTACACTGGTGCTAAAACCTGCCATAGTGGCCCACCTTGTTTGGGTCGCGTTCCAGGGTCAGCCAGTGTATATCCGGTTCTCCCCAGGGGGCTTGCCCCCTGATCCTAATCCTTTTCCCATCCCTTTTTCCTTCCCCTCTCCCTTGGCCCTTTGGCAGGCCGGCATGATCTTGCCGACCTACGATGGACACATTGTTTATCGTTGGTCGACACTATTCTTGGATTACGCTACACTTACCATCAGGTGTAGCCTAATCACATTGCCGAGCCAGGATAAAAAAAAAAAGTTTTTTCGTTACATACAAAAATACAGATCTTTCTTCTTTATAATATTAGTGTAGATTTTAGAAATCTCATCATTTTATAACATTTTTGTTTTAGGACGGGGAAGAAATACCAATGTATGCTAATGCACCACCAAAGCCACGGAGGTCGAATGAAGGATACAATTCACCTAGCCCAGATATGTAAGTTTTATACGGAATCCCTAACAATCTATAATGTGAATTATATTATGGGCAAGGCACATGTACTAAATTTACCAATCCATTCACTACATTACAGGTATGATCCCAACTACGATTTACTCAAAAAGCCAACATCACATTACAGTCAAGGCACTAGTCACAACCAATACTCGGAACACTCCAACTTTCCGAATAGTCCTAATCAAGAATCAACATACACGCTGAGTCCACAATCCCCACCAACACAGCAGCACCATCAGTATCAAAAACGATTATACGATTCGCATAACTTATCTCTACCACTAACTAACACCATCAACGATAGACTAGATAACCAACCTAGTACGTCTGCGATGCACAAGTCTGATCCTCAGTCACCTTGCTTTGATAGGAGCCGAAAGCAACATCAACAGATACTGGAGAGCAAGCAAGATCAAATATATGAAAGGCAGCCGCAGCGGAATCCATTCTTACAGGATGTGACACCGCAGATTGAAACCCCACCTAAAGACTTCAACATGCAAAACAAGGGTTTACGTTCAGATTTAGAATTGGAGAGAACTCCAACGGTTCACAATGAATCGTATAACGAACCTCGATCAGTGTCTAATGCGATGGATACTCCTTATAACAAAGATGTGTACGGAGAGCTAAATCCTAGGGTTGTTCGAGCAAATAGTGCAGCGAACGAGCGATTGATAGATAGGCGCACACCAGATGCCTACGGCAGATCCACTGCAATGTCTTCTTATAATAAAGAGAAGATAGGTGATTACGAAGATGTTTACGGTTCTTGCGGTACAGAAAACGAGTACGGTAAAACATACGCCAAATTACCCAATCCTTCTCAGACAAGAGACAACGTTAGTGTCTCAAGTCAACAACCCCAACATCAGCAACAAAACACAGCCACAAACTATGTAAGTTTCATAAAAATACTTTAGTGTGTTAATTATTATTCTTATTTTAATTTAAAATGTTAACGATTTTATTTGTAATTTTAGCCACAAGAGAAAACATTTAGTGGACCGTCTGTTTTAAGACGGAAAAAGATGCAGGCCAGTGGAATTCAACCACCTATGCCGAGGCCACATAGCGCTGACTTTTTAGAATATGAGCAGCGGAATGAGATACATAACAAATCAATGCCTGCTAGAGCAGCTTTAGATCCTCCAAGACAACCACAGAGGCCTAAGTCGAGCCTTGATATCAATTCACATTATGATCCTAGTTCAGATAGATACTACTCAGAAGAAAGTTACGCCGAAAAGATGCGCCAGTCAGCTCAATATTTACAGCAAGGTTTGGGACCCCGGAATATGGATATTCCGCTAGCAAAATACGCTAGTGGCTTAGCGCAGAAACAACTGAGTTCCGCTTATTCTCAGATAACAAACAACAATTACGAAACTGAATTTAACAACAGAGCAAATCGTGATAACGTAAGTTATAATTCAAAGAGTGATATTGCAGGATTGAACTCTAACTGGACTTTGAAAGAGAAAGCAATAGGAAGCCAAAAAGATTATTTAAACAGGAGTGGTAGTGTTATGAGCGATGGTTCCAATGTAAGCGGTTATGTCAAGGAAGCTAATAGGTACGATTTGAATCAAGAAGGTTTTATAAGATCTGCTAGTGCTAGATTACCTTCAACAACTGAAAAAGAGGGAGAAAAGAAAGTTCAACAGGTAAGATCTTATTGAATGATTTATAAAAGTGAAATGTTTAAAATGTGACACCAGAAACCGTCTTTTGAATGTTGTTACTTATATTCCATATTATATATCCATACTTCATTAAGTTGGATAATTGGAGGTTTATATTATGTGTTTCAGCGTGAAGAATCAATGAAACGATTATTAGAATGGAAGCAAAGAATGTTACAGTCGCCTTTGACGAGAAAAAGTACGCCAGCAACAATCTCACTTGCTCGATCACTGAACCACAGTAGGCAGTCATTACGTTCAGATCAATATAAAACCAAGACGTACACTAACGCTTCCTACAATAGCTACTCTTCTGATGATGAAGGTATGTAGTAATGACAATGAAGCCATGTAATATGATGGATTCTCATTAGTACTTAGTTATCTTAGCATGAACAAAACTCGGGATTTTAATGAACGCTAGGATATTTATTCATAATGCCCACTTATTGAAAAATAGCATGGAAAATATGATTCTGCATGAACAAAGATCCATTGTACATGTGTTTTAGGAATATGTTTAGAAGTGGATAATAATCGTTAACATTGCATAAATTATTATTTATTGAATTCCGTTTACTATTTTATTAACTGTAGTTCCCATATTATATGAATTACATCAATCTTTCATGTCTACTTGTCCAAATTCAACTACATTATAAAGTTATAAAAATGCCATAAATTCTATATATTATTAATTTTTACTCATTTATTTTTATGTTTATACTATTATAATATTAGTCTTTAAATACCTGCAATGCGTTTAAATGACTTAGCTTTGCGGTAAGGTACCTTCCTGCCTGCGGGGATACTGCCACTAACATATCTTCTTGGTTTAATGTCGGTGGTGGGTTAGTCATTTACGTTATAGGTATCCAGTAGTTTGTATGTTCTAACATAAAAGACCATGTGTACTAACAGGCTGTGGTGATTATTACAAAGAGTTTATATTGATTAATATGTATTGAGCAATTACTATCGATATAGTAATTATCGGTTTCACTTTTGCACCTCAGAGGAAACATCGGGCACTGATCTGCAAAACCCTAAAGATATGCAGGCAGGAAGGTCTCACAATGTGAACCTAACGATTCCAAACATTATGCGACCCACAACCTCGCACGCATCCTGTGTTCAGGTCACCGATTCAAACGAATGTTACGTTAAAGGCGAAGAAGCCAATATAAAACCAGTTGATAACACATACGAAAATATTTTATGTACAATATCGGTGCCGAAAGTAAATTTAGACGACGACAATGATTATGAAGAGACGGTAAGCAATCACGAAAAGCTAAAAAACGCTGAACATTTAAATGACTCTATAATTGGCGATGGCTACGAAACCCACGAAAGCGAAGCAGAATCTGAAACTCAGTTGCAGTATACTGATAATGATCTTGACGAAGTGTTATTAGAATCGGATCATGAAGGTTCGAGCGTAGAACACGACAGTAATAACACATTTTTTACACATATAAATCGTGAAGTCAACTTGGGAGAAACTCTTGGAGAAGAACGAGAAAAGAACCCTACGACACCACCTATAATTATTACAGGTGAAAGTCATTATTTGCCAATGAGTCCCAGAAAAGTGTCTATGATTGAACTACCTCATCAAAGTATCCTCCAAAATATAAACGTGCTAGATAAACCACATCCACATGTTCATGAAGATAATCCTTATGTTGAAATGAACATGAATAACGAAGATACAGATACACAAACATACGAGATAGTTTGTGTTAATGATAGCAAACCTGAACCGGTCTACATGGAACTTAGTAACGTAATTAATGAAGTTAAAGCGGAACATATGAATTTTAGGTTATCATTGGATACAGCATCTACTTTTGCTGATACCAAGGAATTAACTTTAAGGCGAGGGCCAAAGAATGATAGAACAGTTAAAGAAAAGTATGAGTGCTCCGACGCAGATGATGAGGCATCCAAAGATATTTCTCTAGATACACCTTTTAGCAGATTTAGTATTTCCGATACCTTTAGACCGGCGTCATATTATTTAAGCGGCAGCAGTAACGTTATAGATATCCAAGACAGTTCTGATAGTGAGATCTTCCCACCTCCGCCTATACCCAGCTCGTCACCTCCTTGTGAAAATTTATCTGACGAAGCATTGTCAAAATATATTTTAGAAAAATTAGACAAATCAGATATGGCCCATGACAATTCGATCTTGAAAATGTTAACTAGTGAAAATCAGAAAATGAATACAGTTAAAAGAAAAGCAACTTCTTTAATGATATACGGAAGTCCAACTTGTATTCATGATACTTTATCTAGAGGGGAGAAAGTTCGTAATAGCAGGGCAAGTTTGACCAATGAAAGGAATAAGATTAGTACGACGCCTAATCATTTAAATAATACAACCATTGAAAACTACGCCCAATCTAGTAGCTTGGAAACAGATTCACTGAGAAGTTACAATGCAGATAGAGGATCTTCTAGGCTATCTCTAGAGTCAGACGTAAGCAGTAAATTTGACATGGCACCATCGAACATATCTTCAGAAGTAGCAAGTTTGAATGAAAGTGATTTAGCTATAGATTTGCGACATCCAACTGGATATCGAGATTTAGAGATGATGATAAAAAGAAGGCCACTTTCGGATGACTCGCTATTTGAATTAGCTGATAATGAATTTCCTGTACCCAATGATATCACCACAAATGTGGATTTAGATAGATATTTAGACAAATTACAACCTAATACAAGTGACAAAAATAATATTAATGACTCCATAGCACCTGTCTTGGATGTTCCTTGTAATAATGATAGTAGTATATCACCTGTATTACCATCACCACATCATATACGATCTTCAAGTACTCCTATAAATCACACAAACATGTCAATAGATCTTGGAAATATACATTCTGTTGGAGCGCAATTTAAACACGTAAGCGAAAAAACTTCGATCTGCAACAGATCGAATAATTCATGCAGTACCGTAGGCACCTCTAAATCACCGATATCTTATTATTGTAAGAGCTACGATGAAGAAAAATTGTTAACTAAAAACCTCAATCGTGATCATTTTTCTGATAAAATTAAGGAATTTGAAAGTGAGAAAATGCCTCTTAGAACTGGAAACGAAACTAATACTTCGTCTACATCTACTGGTTTTCATAGTAGGGAGAGTTCTACTGAACATAGTGCACCTTATTACTATTCTGATTTATCATCTCAGGAACACATAAATGTTTTACCAACTTCCCATTATTTGAAAAATACTAATGTGCATCGCAAACTGAATAATCAACGCCGTAGAGGTCCTTTGCACAAGAAAAGCGAAATATGTCATATTCAAAATCCGATCCGCAGTACCCAGAACTTCGATTTAGCTGCAACAGCTAAGAGTGTTTCTGTTGAGTTTTTGAGTGCAGCTGGTAAAGACCCCGAAATAGATATGAAAAATATATACGAATCTACTGGTGGGAGAAATTCCAAGATATCAGAATCAATGAGTTTAATATCAGGTCTCGGTAGTAAAAGGAATTCAAGTAACAATAGCCATATGGAAAGTTTATCGTCAGATTGTAATGCTGTAAATAATAGCTCTTTGACTAAGCTTTCCTCTACAAGTATGTCGTCGCATTGTAGCGGAAATTCTTCAATAACTGTGTATTATGATGCTGAAGCAGAAGCACACGCATATGAAAATGTCCTATACCAAGGTGAAAAACATTGGGATGAAGATGCTTTATGGAGAGACAACCTAAGACGAGTGTCTCATAGACATGCTCGATCTTTGGATGATTTGGACACAATGCCTGTGGATACGTCATCAACAAATAGGTTAAGTGCAGATTCAAATATGATGAATAGCATAAAACGTTTAAAGAAAGATCTACCTAAATCAAAGAATGTTACATACGTTAATTGTGAGTTCCAAAATCGAGAACAGAGAAACAAGGAAAATGGCAATATACAAAATAATTTAGAAAACCAGGAATTGAATATGGATGAAGATGATGTTTATGTGAGTTTAGCTGAAAATGCAGAAATGTATTTGGAGCAGTTAGATGAAGGTGTCTACGAACAATTAGCTTTAGAGTCATCTAACACAACAGCTGTTATACAACCTTTGGAAAATAAATGCGGAATAGTTACTCAAAATAAAAAAAAGTTCGAAATAGATAGAGAAAAGCTTCGACAGTGGGATTTAATGTCAAGTGGTTTAATCAAAGATGGTGTGGGATGCGTGCGAGGTATGGGCGCATGTGCGGTCGTGGGTGATGTCGCCTGTGATATGGACCCTGGAACTGACAATGCAAGCACTGAAGGTATCTAACATTCTATGGTCCAGTAAGGTACACTATGTAAGTTTTATTTCTTATACGATATACAGCAAAGCAAAGTCATTATCTACTGTAAATAATTTGGCATTTTTATGTATTTATCATGACATAAAAATAATTTTAGTTTAATGGATTGGTCTAAACACGATAAGGTGTATAGCAAAATGCAGCATGCCTTTTTAACAAGAATGTAAATTGTACATATTTTAAAATATTTACTAATATGCAAGTTGACACTTTATCATGTTTTACCACTTTTTTTTATTATTTTTATAAGTGAAACGTTCCACTTTTAATATCATTTGATTACTATTATATTTTCAGCTTCTATGACAATGTTAGGGACAAATATAGAATCGGTTACAAATAATAATTCAACAAATCAGCAAGCATTGTCCAAGAAAGCTTTTCTCGGAAGTAACACTTCAATTGGGAGAAACAGCAGAGACGCTAATATACCAGTGCGTGCTGTAAGCCCAAGAGTTAGGTGGGTGGAGGATAAGCCATCCAACGATTATAACTCACAACAGATGTCATCTTCACAACAAAACGTGAGTAATTCTTCACACATTACGTATTTATTCGATGAAATATCGAATTTTTATTCATCCGTTCTATAATTACAGTTAAATATAATAACTGCAACAGAGGAATCATGGACTACAGCCAGATCTCCGTCTAGAGCTTCTCAACAACTTATTAGTGCTGTTACTCCAAGAATCCGAAGGAACACTGAAAATGAAGACATGGTATTAACTACACTATCATAATAGAAGCATTTTGTTCAGCTTACTTTATATTATTTGTGTTACAGTTTTTATTATTTGCTTTTTTATTTGTTGTAATTAGCAAAGACGAGTTCAACAGCAAGGTCAAAATGAACAGTCTGGTGATGTGCCTACTGCAGGGGAGCTTTTGGGTCGGACGCATGAAGAGTTGGTACTGCTTCTCATTCAGTTGAGGAGACGTCATGCGGCTACATACCGAGCAATCGAGCAATGTTGCGCCCAAATTAGTAACATTGAGGTGTTTGTTATTTTATTATTTGTTTTCGTCTGCTTGTTGTGTTATTTATTATGTTTTTAATGTCCTTTGTGTTTCATTATAGTTTGGATTATTAAATGGCTTTATGTTTAATAAGTTAAAATTCAGGTGATATTATTGATATCTGTACATTTGTATTACTAAAATATTGCTTGCAGGATTGCCTAAATTCTTTGAAAGCTATGGAACGTGAAGAGAGTCTTAAACGATTGGAACAACTTAAAATTCAGTTGATGGAATTAGAACACCAATATGAGAAGAGCAAACCATTAGTACAATTAGTAGATAACATGGTGAAATTGGGTTCTCTATACAATAGACCGGGATCCACGATTGAAAGATTAGAAAGGAACCAAAGATTGAGACAGAAAGTATTAGCCGAGCACGCATTGGAACAACAAAGGTAAATATAGCATTGTAGTGGCTAAATTATGATTGTTGAAATTCAAAAGCTTATAATAATTCATACTTGAATAATCACCAGCCGCAATTAAGATTATAATTCCGAAATGTTATTTATTATCTTGTTCAATTCATTGCATTGTATTAAATTTTATTATATTATTTTCTCATAAGAGACCTGATGCTTAAATATGTTTCCAGATGGTTAGAGAGCGTAGCAGCTGGTAAGCCTTTGGAGACAGAAGCGGCGAGGGCTCGAGTAGCTGAACTTTGGGCGTTGGAGCAAGAACTAGCCGACGAGGCTGCTATATTGCAAGGATTGAAAACTGACAAAGATACTATAGATTCTTTGCTTTCTGGTAAGATTGATCTTACAAAGTTTGATTGTTCTCTCTTGTTTCATCATCATCAGCCATAGGACTCCCCCAAAGATTTCCAGACCGACCTGTTGGAAGCGGCCTGCATCCAGCGACTTATCTATCTTATTATTTATCTTGTTGTTTAGGAGGAATGAAATTACCGAAAGTAGTAAGTCCCTCGTATGCGAGGGGCCATCTGGCTTGCTACCACCGCTTTGTCTATATCTGCCGCCAATCAGCAGTGTATAAGCACTGTTATGGTTTGAAGGACATGGAAGTCAGTGAAATTATTGGGCATTATGAGCGCCACACCCGCCCATAAACACAATACACAGAATCTTGTATTAGAAATCACTGCATGGTACTAGAGTTCGCCTGTCACCTCGAGACATAAGATGTAAATCTCATAATGCCCAGTAATTTCACTGGCTTCAATGTCCTTCAAACCGAAACACAACAGTGCCTACACATTGCTGCTTGGCGTCTGAAATAGACAAAGCATAAGTGGTAACAACTCAGACAGCCTCCCCTATACGAAGGACCTACCTTGTGAACTAATTTTACTAATTTTTAACCGACTTGAAAAAAGGAGAATGTTCTCAATTCGGCGAGTTTTTTTTATTTATTAATTTCTACTTGTTACAGGTGTGCGAGGCAAACTGGACACGGTTCATAAAGCCGACCTTGGTAACGAGGGTATATCACAAATGGGTCGAAGGGAGGGCGGTGCTAGCAGCTTAGAGGCAGAGTTGGCGCGCGTGCACGCCATGCTGGCGCACAATTCTAAGGTTTATAAGGTTTTCGTCTATATCCTTGCACTTTTATTGTACTAGTTTTCATAATACACATTTTTGCACGACTGACCGGTGTAGTTAAAATAAAATTGCCGCCAGGCAACAGTGTGTAAGCACTATTTTATTTCCGTTTGAAGGACATTGAAGCCAGTGAAATTACTGGGTTGAAATGACTTCACATTAGGTTTTAGAGTGGTTGTAGTTGTAGTTGTAATGCGTACGCAGTACGACTGCTAATCCGCGGCCTCTCTCCAAAGCCGGCTACTCCTCCACTGCGTCGTGGAGGATATCATATCCCATAAGTTGTAGTGGAACATAATATCCAACGCATCTGTATTGAAATGTTTGGTAGGGTCCTGTTGTAGTGTTGATAAAAACAGTGTCAACACTACAACACGAGTGAGTTTGCGAGTGGTAGAGCCTCGCTGTAGACAGTTTTGTCTACAGCATGAATGGGCTGGCTCGACCAGGTCGTTACTACTGTCTCACAGAAAACCGACGTAATGTAGCGGCTTGCTGCTGCGTTTCGTACGGTGAGTGAGATATCCGGAAGCCCAAGTCCCCTCCCCTTCCCAATCCTTAATTATCCCTTTCCTTTAAGGTCGGCAACGCACCCATGATTCTTCTGGTGGGGGGCGTACATGGGCGGTGGAGACCACTTATCATAAGGTGACCCACTTGCTCGACTGCCGGCTTAAGCTATAAAAAAAAAACTGTCAAAACTTCAAATAGTTGTGTATGTGTTGTAGAAGTTGGAGCAGACGGTGGCGGACAACGCGCGGCTGGAGCGCGAGCTGCACCAGCTGCGGCGCGCGCTGCACGCGACACGTGCGCATGCGCCCACACACCCCACCGCCATGCTCGAAGACGGTACGTACCACACGGATTTCATCGCGGTTTTATATTAATTACTAGCTTTTGCTCGCGGCTCCGCCCGCGTGAATAGCATTGTCCGGCATAAAAGTATCCTGTAACCGTCTCCAAGTTCCCATCTGTCTCTGGAGATAAATCCATCAAAGTAGGTTCAGTGATTTAGGCGTGAAATATTACCAAAAAAACTCACTTTCGCATTTACTTTCACCCCCTTTTTCATCCCTTATTAAATAAAATTTCCAAAATTCCTGAAACACGTATTTATTTGATTTACGTCAATAACCGAAATACGAAATTTTGTTAATGTAACTTTCAAAATGACGGACTTTCATACATATTATCATCCCCTATTTTGACCCCTTTGGGTGGAATTTTCTAAAATCCTTTCTTAGTGGGTGCCTACATAACAAAATGTACAGTCCGAATTTCATGCTTGTAGCCTTGATAGTTTGCGTTCGGCGATGATGAATCAGTCAATCAGTCAGAACATGTTATTTTATAAGTATAGATACCGAGTGGCGATTTAGTTATCACATTAAATGATACAGCGGTTAAAACTAGCTGATATAAGTTTGTTCAGAGAATAAAATAAACATTTGTACCAAAAATAAAAATATGCCACTTTCAAACAAAATAAATACCTTAAAAATTGCCACGAATTAAAACATCTTGTTAAATAGTAGTTCAGTGACCTGTAATAGCGGCGACATCGCAGCGATAGGTACTTTGTCTCACGCATGTCCGCGTCGCATCGCCGCACGACTCGACGCCCGTGGGTCATTGACCTAGCCGTATTGGTCACGTGATATCCTTAAGCATTTACATGATGTTCTCAAATGTTAAATCAGAAATAATGTCCCTTGACTGAAATATCGTAGGTATTTCATTATTTTTTTGTGTATGGTTATAGAATGACATGTAGTATACGTGGTATCATTTAATGTGATAACCTAATCGCCACACAGTATACCTTAAATGTATGCCTAAAAAAATATGCCTAACAAAATTATATGCCTTAGGCATTAAAGTCCGCCTATATACAATGTCTAAAAAGTTTAATAAATAAATAATTTTGATCCCGACGTTACGAAAGCTTTTCAGTCTTCGTAGTTACGGGGTGGACTGCCCATAAAAAGCTGTGATAAAATCCGTTTAAATTAGTTTTATTTCAATGTATAATATTCGCGTAAACGTAAGAAATCATTATATTTTATAAATAATTAACATCAATTTATTGATAACTCTGATTCAGAAGAGTATTAGACTACGTCTAATTTTATACATTATTTTATATGCAACCGATAATAATACGAAATAATAAAAACAGAATACATTTATTGTATTAGAATTTGAGGAACGTAACTTCATTTAATAACCTAGTTCTATTGTTCAATTCTTAATTGAGACAGATATCATTTTTAGTAACTTCTACCTTCTAGGGATTTTCATACGTTGGGAACTCTTTGGTATCTTTATCTAATAGGTTCCAAAATTACGACCAAAATGTTCATCAATCAACTTATTTAAAATTTATAGAAGTGAGTCGAGTGCAACAACTAGTGTCAGCTCTGCAGAGACAGCGACAAGAGTTGAGTCGCGCCGTCAGACATCTGACGCAACAGTCGCACGCGTTGCAGAACACTTATCAAGCTGCACCGGGTGAGTGACGCATAAAACACTTCGAATAATATCATCATCATCATCAGCCACAGGACGTCCACTGCTGAACATAGACCTCCCCCAAAGATTTCCAGACCGACCTGTTGGAAGCGGCCTGCATCCAATGACTTCCTGCAACTTTTATCAGGTCGTCTGTCCACCTTGTAGGCGGACGTCCAACGCTGCGCTTGCCGTACGTGGCCTCCATTCCAGAACCTTTTAATATTATTCTAATAATATCATGTACGCTATTTTATGGGACATTGATAACGAAGTCTATGTGAAACTCAACATCAACTTTTTTTGATTGAATGACGTGACAAGCAAGGCGCTCGCCTGATGGTAAGCGCCACGCCTGCCCATGAACAGAAGCAACACCACTCAGAACTTTGAATTAGAAAGCATTGCATGACACTGAACTGCGCTCGTCACCCCGAGACATAACATGTTAAGTCTTATAATGCCCAGTAATTTCATTGGCTTCAATGTCCTTCAAACCGAAACACAACGGTGCTTACACACTGTTGCTTGGTGGCAGAAATAGACAAAGCGGTGGCTCCAACCCAATCGGCCTCTTGCATACGAGGGAACTACCACCTTGTAAATAGTTTTTAAATAATTAAAACAAACATACTTTTCGATGCTACATAGTGTTAATTATTGCTAGATTTAATATAGACGTATAGACTTGTAGTACTTCATCGGTTTCCGGACTACGCCATAAAAAAGAAAGATAAAAAGAACAGTATATTTAAAACTATCTACGGTGGCTCGTAATTGGCTTATTTATTGTATTCATTTCATCAATCATATTATTTGTTAATGATAGCTATAAGCCACCCAAATGAAATAAAATAAAAGCAACGATAACATCTTTGCAGGGAAACGCCGCCCAATGTCCTCCTGGCAGGAGACGAACCTCGACACCGGCCATACCATCGACCACGGCCAGTCGGAGTACGAGATGGACAGACCCCTCCAACCGCCAGGACATTACGAACCAACCAACGTGGACATACCTCTGTATGTAGACACCAGACCGGCCGGTATGGAAGTCACTTCGCCTCTTACCAGCGAGGATATACAGCATGGTGGTTTCGGTACGTATTTATAATCACTGTTTTATCGTCATTTTTTTTTATAGCATAGGCCGGCAAACGAGCAAGTGGGTCACCTGATGGTAAGTGATCTCCACCGCCCATGTACGCCCACCACCAGAAGAATCATGGGCGCGTTGCCGACCTTAAAGAAAGGGATAATTAGGGATTGGGAAGGGGAGGGGATTTGGGCTTCCGGATATCTCACTCACCGTACGAAACGCAGCAGCAAGCCGCTACTTTACGTCGGTTTTCTGTGAGACAGTGGTAACGACCCGGCCGAGCCAGCCCATTCATGCTGTAGACAAAACTGTCTACAGGGTGGCTCTACCACTCACAAAACTCACTCGTCATTGTTGTTTTTTTTTTATTTGATTGAATGACGAGACGAGCAAGGCGCTCGCTTGATGGTAAACGCCAGCCCATAAATAAAAGCAACACCGCATAGCACTTTGAATTACAAAGCCCTGCATTTTTTGTTGTCCGAGCACGGCAAAGTGACTGCACTACACCTGATGGTAAGTGTAGTGCAGTCACAAAAACCAGCAACCACCGACAAACAATGAGTTTATCGGTGGTCACCAGAGTCATCCCGCCCTGTATAAATCATATATATAATAATGATAATATAATTATACAATCTGTATATCATCACTGTTTCATCTTCATGTTTGTTCATAAGGCTATTGGATAAGTCACGTGATACAGGTCTTCATATACCAATAAGTACTAAACAATATGTTACAGGTAATCTATCCAACGTCGAAAAGCAAGAAATCAAAACAGTGAGAATAGTTAAAAGAGAAAGCGAGAGACGGCAACGTGATCGCGAACGCTCTCTCCAACCGATGTCCGATTGGCCCAACAACATCACAGCCAACCTCGACCAGTTCTTGGAGGAGGAGCTCGTACAATCAGTGAACTACTCACGGGCATCATCCCTACCACGAACCGACTACAAATACGACTACTACAGAGCACAACAAGAACAGAACTATCGAATGAACGAAAAGAACATGGAACTCAGTCCCAAATATGTGTCGAGCCCGTCTCTATCGAACTACGACTACTCCCGAGATATATCTCTAAGCAGCAGCTACAATAAGAGCTACGACAGATCTGGATACGATAGAACCATTTCACTCTCGAATCAATACTTGAACAGCCCTACGGATAGTTCGAGGACCTTGACGAATGACCCGATGTCGAAAACCAGTAGCATTGTTAGTCTGACGCGGTCTAATATGGAGTTGTCGCCGATATTCAAGAGTGAAGCAGCCAAGCAGATTATAACAGAGATGTCGGGTGATACGAAGAATGGCTCTTTGCACAGAAGGCAGGTGCCGAAGGAAAAGCGACGCCATTATACGGCGCCTCATCATTTGAGTGCGAAGACCCTTAATGAACTACCTAAGGATTCGTACAACCAAGATGTAAGTAAAGCATTGTGAGAAGTCAGTCCGTGGAGCAGTGGACGAGTAGCCTGTGAAGCGAGAGGTCGCGGGTTCGATTCCCGCATTGAGACAAATGTTTGTGCGATCCACAAATATGTGCGAAATTATTCCCTAACCATTTCAAAATAATCAAAAATGCACAATGTTAATGTTCAAGTTTAAACTTCTGCCGGCACCGTGCAACCCGTTCTTTTTCATTAGCTTGAACGACGAGACGAGCTGGTCTCTTGCCTGATGGTAAGCGTCGTATCTTCTCATAATTATATTATAAGACATTTAGGCATTCCCAGAGACTCGCCGAGCTTCATTGCTCGGTGTCAACAAAAATGCGTGCCACTGTTGATCCTGGTGCACAGGAGTTGCAGTGGCGGGTAACTCCAGAGTACAAGCCGTTGTTGATTGGTTGTACTGATATACCAGAAGCTGTGTCGTTCCGTGGACGACGCGGACATGGAGCGGGTGCTCCGGGGCGGGGGTGCGGGCGGGATAGTTTATTAGATTGTATTGGTGGAGGTGAGAGTACATGCCGTTGTTGATGTAACAGAAGCTGTGTCGTTCCGTGGACGACGCGGACATGGAGCGTGTGCTCCGGGGTGGGGGCGGGGGTGCCGGTGCGGGTGCTGGCGGGGGCGGGGTCGCGGGAGGGTGCGTGCTGGCGCCCGACGTGGTGCGCTCGGCCCTGCCGCCGCCGACCCTGCGGCTCGCGGACAACACCATCGACCAGCTGCTCGCCGCGCCGCAGAAGATACTCATACCGGAGCGGTACATACCGGAGAAGGTAACTCAATCTAAACTCCTTTGCAAAAAAAACGGGCACCTTACACACACACTTTACCTTAGCTTTTCTATGGGTAAATATTATTATATTTTTAGTATGTCATTAGCTTGGATGACTAGAAATTTCTTATTATCAATGAGAATCTAGTTTTTTAACACTTTTATCCTGGTATCGGTGTTTTAGTCAATGTAAACAGAGAGCCGTGTTAAAATGGACATTTTTATGGGTATAATGAAATTAAGACTACGAGTATTTTTATGGTATTTTAATAAAAGAGACATTAAAAAATAAAAATTAATAACGAGTATGACCTCCTCTTGCAGCGATTACGGCATGTAATCGTCTTGGCATGCTTCCCACCAGGCTTTTGATGGTGTCCTGTGGAATGTGTTCCCACTCAGTCGAGATTACACGTTTAAGCTCTCTGATGTTTTGTGGAGGTGGTTGGACAGATCGTACTCGCCTTTTTAGGAGGTCCCAAACGTGCTCAATGGGGTTAAGGTCGGGGCTCCGCGCTGGCCAATCCAAACGACGAATACCGACCTCTTGCATATAAGCATCTACGTCGCCAGAACGGTGGGCCCGAGCATTATCGTCCATGTAAATGGCATCTTCACCAATTACAGTCAGTGCGGGTTGTGCATTTTGAGAAAGGATTTCTGTTATGTACCTATGCGCATTTAGTGAGCCATTTTCTATGAATACTATCTCGGTACGATAGTTGGAAGTTACGCCCGCCCAAAACATAACGGACCCTCCACCATAAGGGGTGATTTCTTCAAAACACACATCGGCATAGCGTTCCCCTGGTCTTCGTAACACTCGCCGACGTCGGTCCTCACCATGCAGACAAATTCGAGCCTCATCGGAGAAGAGTACGCTACTCCAGTTACCTGGTGTCCAAGATAGGCAATTTCTAGCGAACCTCAACCGCGCAATCCGGTGCTCACGGAGTAACTTGGGGGCCCGCGCTGGTCGTCGACTACGTATATCAGCAGCTAAAAGTCTTCTCCTCACAGTCCATAGGCTAACTTGTGCTCCTCGTACCTCTTCAAGGTTTCTTTTGAGGTCTATGTAACTGCATTTGCGGTTCCTCAGCGCCTGAGTCACTAAAAAGCGATCGTCTCGCGGCTGTGTGCAACGTTTTCTCCCAGAACCTTGCCTTCTCTGAACGGAACCTGTCTCTTGGTATCGAGTCCAGGTTCTTTGTACGGTTGAACGACTCACGTTTAACCGCTGTGAGACGTAACATTGGCTACACCCCTCTTCCAGCAGCGCTATAATTTTACTAGCTCTCATTGCTTTTTCTGCCATTACGATAGACACAAAGATATCTGTTTTAAGTCACAATAAGGCAGAATTATGCGATAAACATAAATTGTTGTACTAAAAATAACGAAAAGTTACTTTTAGTTGCTTGATAACCTTTTAACCGCAAACCCGCGAAAAGTGTCACAAAATGAAAAAGGGATTAATAATTTAAAAAACAAAAGTTTTGAATTTGGAATGAACTTTTTTTCATACCCAGACTCTTTATTAAGTGCCAGTAACATAGTTTGGCTATTAAAACCTCTGAAGAACTAAATTATTACCAATAATGTTAAAAAATCAAACCCGCCCGTTTTTTTTGCAAAGGAGTGTATTCAAATTCAAATTCAAATTCAAATTTACTAAAAAAGGTTAGACGGAGAAGGTGTCTTAAGCAAAACAGACATAAAAGTAACTGTAATTCTGAACAACTTTTTTTAGTTTTATAAATGAATGTTTGTCTGTATGTCCTTTATAGAATCGCAAACTATGCATTTGATCGTGTAAAGTTCTTTAGCAAAGTTGTTGTGCATGAGCCCACGAAGGTTTCTGAGTTGGCCAATTTTCAACAGATGGCGCTGCTGTCATTCTAATGAATTTCATAGATTTGTGTTTTCATTCAAATTTATTTTAGTTGTTGGCGTAGCAACGCGCGCAGGGTACAGCTAGTCTGTTATAAATTTAACTTATTAGATACTTATTATACTTATCGACTTTGAATCGACAGCGATTCGGTGGTGATATGAAAGTCGGTGTCGGACGTATAAATTAATAGCTAGCGACTTCGCCTTTAAAATTCATTAAATCTATCGAATGAAAGTTTTACCAACAATATTGGTCCACAGTTGGAGGAGAAATCAATGTTCATACTTACAAGAAAAAACGCTTGAGAACCTTCTCCTTTTTAGAAGTGGATTGAAAATAATAAATCAGCATTCATAAATGTGAAGCTATATTTATATACAGATCACGCTTATTTTGATCGCATTTTATACCGTATTACTACACCACAAGTAAATTAAACTAAATTAAAATTAAGCTTTTATAATAATATATTATTTTTTGGTGACGGATCGTTAATTTTTATAATTTAATCTTCACATGGAACAGATATTTTAAGGTTTTCAAAATCATTAGATTCATACTACTATTCATTACTAGAAAATGTTATACTAACCATATTGCAATTTGGACAGCCTCCAGAATTGTCTCCTGAAGAACAACAGAAAAGGCAGGAGAAAGTGGAATCTATTAAAAAGATGCTAACTAGTTCATCCGCTGACCCCACAAAGGTAACTAACTTATGTATCTCCTAATGAACCGGTATCAACACTCAATCTATTTCACTTTTGTGAAATTCATCATTAATATCTAATGACATTTGTATAAAATCACTTATCTCCTTCGCTGGAAATGACAATATCCCAAAATGGGCATGTTTGAGCGAACAAGTTCCTGAGTAAGCGAAACTCTTATTTAGATTAAGAAAGTTTCTTGTACCTACGTCATAGGCGAGAATCTATCAGGAAAATGTAATTTACGAGACCGCACCAACCGAGTCTTTTTTGAAGTGTATGATGCGACCTCGCCAACAAGAATTTTTCTGACATATTTTCGCCTGTGTTATGCGATAAACTCTTTAAATGGGGTTAGACATGCTCAGTACAAAAAAGTAAGGTTTTAGTGACTGAGTACAGCAGTTTTCATCGTAAATGGGCTTGCTGACTAATGAGTTACGTTGAATTACATATATCGGTTGACATTAGTTATTTATCAGTAGCATAATATGCGAATATAAATGATACAAAGCAAGATGGCATCACAGTCTACTGAGTGCATGTTGTTCCGGATGAGAACTAAGTTAGACTACTAAAGAAAAGCAACAAGACCACACAAAACGTAGACATTTTGAATGTCTAGAGCTTGTCCAGAACTTTTTCGTCAAAACAGGCCCATTGTGAAGTATTTTATCAATCGAATTTAGCTTTCTAGTCATCTTTTTTATACGACTTTTTATATATAAAAGTATCTACCTCCATTTTTATAAATGCCAAAATTATTTTACACGACATTAATTTTCTAGCACTGCATCTTGCATTTCTCGCTATGCTTTTATTGTGGTACTGAATGATTCTTCTCTTCACTGCACGATCATCTCTCTCGTCGAGTATTTTAATATAAATATAATGTCATTTTTAGAATATATCGTTAGAAGTGTTTGTAGATAAAATTGTTATTTGGTAATTTCATAGATGATTGTACCAAAATAATTTATTCATTTATTCTCATTTTACATCTATAAAATGCCTCTCTTTGCTGGCAATTCATGTATTTTACTATTTTTTTACCTACGTACTTGTTGATTCATTACTTTTTACATCTAGTTCGAATTCCTCATAAAAAATGTGATTTGTAATCATTATCATCGCATGTAAAAGGTTGACTATTCGTCATCCATATTTTGAAATTGATATCATTCTTCGGATATCTACATGTAACTAGTACTATCTCAATTTTTATATTTGCATGTGATCGAAAGAGTTTACACTTTTACACCCGATTCTAATTCCGATTTTGAATAGATATAGGTAGCTTTAATTTTAAATCAAATTGGACATAATGATATCTATATAGATAATACAGAATACGCCTTCAATAATATCTAAATTCAACTTATTCAAATCAAATAATGTCTGGTAATAATTTCATCTACAAACACTGCAAAGCTTGTATAGCCGCTTCGAATGTTGGCTGTATATAAACGGCACCGTCCTACATGTTGTGCTTGTATGATGACCGTTAGAGCCCGGACAACGACGACAAGAGACAAAGGGAGCACTTGCTGCAAATGAACCAGATACTAGCCAAGCAAGTCACCGAGATGAGCAAAATCATTGCCGGTAAGAACGTTGCTTTATTTAAGTATTGCCAGCTCTTGTTTTTATTTAGGTTTCTATGGTGAGTATTGAAAATGATCGAAACTTATTATAGCTAGCGTTAATTCGTTACGGATACGTTTCGACAATTTATCAAGATGGTTTTGTATTTTAGCGTATTGTTGTCATTTTAAATTGATCAAGTTTAAAATTGAATGAGTAAAAACAAATTAAATTAATTATACAGGGTTACTTTTAAAACAACAACAATCTCGCACGACTATATAGTTGTTCCTTATGGGGTCAGCTAATAGTCCTGTGAGTTTTCTGGTGTTTTAAAAGTAATCCTGTATATAAATTCTTGAAAGTATATTGCCATTATGCACCAATAATTCTACTGTCTATGCTTCGTATCGCACATTTAGCCGTTTGTCAGGTTGTGGCTGAGAGCCAGCAGTATGCCTGCTAAAAATAACATGGTTGGTTTACAAAATCTAGTACTTAGACTAAATTCTTTAGCTCTTTGACATACATTGAGCAAATAACGAAACCCAATGTATTGATTAATTAAAATATAAAGAGTTTTTTAGATTCACTTGGCTCGTACTCATTTGACTTTTCAATTTCTATAATAAGTTTCGACTTCTTTGGTGGTATATTAAATTGTGAGAGTTGTGTATTTACATTCTATTGAACACGTTATTCTTCTTGTATTATATTTGAATGTATGATTAAAACTTTCTGATTTAATATATCATTATTTAACTATGCTATTATAAGTAATAACATAGAATATAGTAATTTTGATATTTTTAACTTGTTGTAAACATTTTATTTTTCTTGCACATTTTAATTTTGCATTATTTTCTTGTGTTGTGGATTGGAATTGTCAGAAAAGTAATGACAAAATACTTTCACGTAATTATTATATTTGCTCTATCACACGACATAACTAAAACACTTTTTTATCTCAATTTTTAGGCACATTCAAATTATTTTTAACATTTAACTATATTTAATCACTCGCAGTTATTTTAATGTACTTTAATAATAGTTAAATCCATATAAATATATAAAACCAAATTTTTCTAGTTCTTATTTAGTGTATGCATACTATGTTTTTTGACAATTCTATTGGAGTTTTATGTGACTAATAAACACGTGTGTGTATGCATGTAACAAACGTTATGCTTGATGTCGTTTGTCCCATTTCTGCAGGAACCAACACAGACCAAGGACCTTCCGGCTCCAACCACTGATTGGCCACCAACTTACAAATTCACTTAACACGAGATCCGCACAATTCTCACATTTACAAAACAAATTTGCTTTCAAACATAAATCACTGTAACACATAAACTTCAATTAACTCGCAAGTTGGCTACTCGGACGGTCCTTTGAAGAGATCTGCTATCCATTGTTGCGGCATGGTTTCGTTTTGTGCATTTTGTTGTGAGTAGTTTTATTTTTTATTTTTAACCTGTATTTTGCAATTTTGTGAGACTTTTTGCATTTGATAATGTCCTTGACTTACTATGCTTGAGATCTGTTATGCTTGTCTTAATTTGATATTTTCATCATCAGTGAAAGCGTTAGAAGAACTGCCTCAGAACGATAATGCAGATGAACTAGACGATCGATCACCTGACGTCGAGCTGCCGATATACCAACAAAGGGACAATTTCTTCACATAAACATAGTGTATACATTACTAATGTGCTTGAAATAAGTACTATAAACATCAGTACTAAAAAAACGATGCAAGCCAGCTAAATGGGATCTCTAGAATCACGCTTCTAGATCATCATCAGAGATCTTGTATGCTGGTAATATGCCCCAAATATTTGACCTAATAAACTCGTGAACTTGAACGTCTATTAATCGGTTTGGTAATTAATAACATATTGAAACATATATACTGCTTTAAAGTTAAGCGATAAATGTAGATTGTTCAATTATATTACTAGATGACATTGTGTATTCGATTCAAATGATGCCGTTTTTGGACTAGACATTGTAGCTAGGTAGCTAATTTATTGATATGAGTAAAAATACTCAGTCTTATATATCTATGAACACCCTGTTTGCGTTATTAAAATATTTTGTTCAGTACTAACAAATGTTATTTGGAATTTCATTAAACATGATTAAATCTGTTTAATTGAATGTATGAGAAAAGCTTGATATAATAATCTGCCTGAAATATGCTTGTATGATTTGTACTTGAAAATAATGAAACTAACTAATGAACTACTATTTATTGGATTTTACATATCTGTAGTGTCATATCTTGTACTATACAGCAGTGGCGAAGTGTTTAGGGAAGCAGGAACAAGCGATGGCTTCCCTTAATCCTTCGTCATTCATACAAATATTCATACCCAGTAATGCAATAGGAATTGATTTCTTTATACAGAACTTGCTCAATTGTTAAGAACATTCCAGCAATAGGTTTAATGATTGTATTGGCCAGTTATACGTACCGGCACGAGTCGTGAGCACATACTGCGTTGTAGTTCAATTGAAGTTCTGATTGGCGGAATGAAAGAGTACCGAGTGCCGACATTTTATGCGTTTTGTTTGCCAGTCGATGCTTGTCTATGCTCTCGTCTATGCGTCTATGGACTCTTAAGCCTTCATTGCTGTCCATCTCTGGTCATGAATCGTGTCGGTAATTATACAATTAGCCAATAATCTTGCGTTATTTAATTCTCTATAACGGCCCCGAATAGTTATTTTAGAAAAAGGTATAGATTCGTGGTCTATGCTAAAGTTGCCATGATAACTTATAGTTTATAAAGCACTAATCACTGTAAATGTGAAAAATTATAATGCGTTTTAGTATTACATTTTTGTATAGTAATGTATATAAATGTATTTTTATTTGCGATTTTGTGCTTATTATTTTAAGCAATATATTTATATGTAGTTGGTCAATTATATATTCAATTTTGTGGACAAACGAAGTCATTTATGAGCTATAATGCTTCGCACTTTCCATCGGAGAAGCAACGATTCGGTAACATTTTGTGATATGAATGTTATGTGTTTCGGTATTAATAAGTTGATGTACCTCACTCGCACATGCTTCGACTTTAATATCTTGTACTAAGAGGTAGTCTAATGCCTATGAAAAGCTTTAATTCTCGTGTACACTAGGCGTGTGGTGCATTTGCATTTTCGCATTTAAAGTTATCGATATTTACTCATACCGGTATATCGAAATGCGCAAATATATCACATACATTAACTTATTTATCAGAATCAGAATTAGATTTAGTTGTTTTAAAAGTTGTATTTATGATTGGATGTATTTATACAGGGTTATTTTTAAAACACTGACAACCTCGCAGGGCCATATAAATGACCCCATAAGGAACAACTTTTGTTCTACGAGTTTGGACATAACTCAATACATAAGAAAAAAAATGATTTTACAAGTTTTTGTTATGTAGTGATTTTGTTCGTACGTCTACGTGTAGGTATTATCGATCGAGACGGCGCGGCCGGTCATTGAACTGACGCGCGCGCTGCGTGTATTACGTAATCTGCGCGTAGGTAAAATTCAAGACGGAAATTAAATTCATAATTATTCTTGTATGAGAATAAAATCTAACAAATTATGAAAAGTCGTAGAACAAAAGTAGTAGCAAATGACCTTAGGAATCTAGTCCTGCGAGGTTGTCAGTGTTTTAAAAATAACCCTGTATAATTAGAAAATTAGTGAAGTTTCCTCAAAGTGTTTGCTATTTTTGTACTTGAAGGCACAGGGACACCACCGAGTAACAGTATTTGTAAAAAAATGCAGTTGCTTAATTTATGTAAATTATATTCATTTGTTATAAACTTGTGCCATATTTTTACAAAGCAACAAAATTGTCGCTGCGTTTAAGATTAAAATATGGAAAATATAATCTCTTAATGAAAATATCTATTAGTATAAACCCTTATAGAGCTTACCAATATATTATAATAATTTAAAAATAAAAATGTAGAGACATGTACCTATAGACTGACTTGTTTTTTGCCTTCTATATATCTTTGGATTGTTTATTATTCTTTTCTATAGTCAATTATATTATATCCATTAGACTACGTATTTATAAATAAAAATAATGCTTAACCACGTGACTGGATACTGTAACTTGAAAAGCTTCCGTAATATAACTATTAGTATAAAAGGTTAGTCGGACAAGGTGTCTTAAGCCAAACAGACATAAAAGTAACCGTAATTCTGAACATCTTTTTTCAGTTTTATAGATATTGCTGTTTAAATAAAAATGAATGTCTGTCTGTCCCTTATAGAATCGTAAACTATGCATTTGGTCATGTGATCTTTAGCAAAGTTGTTGTGCATGAGCCCACGAAGGTTTCTGAGTACGGTGTTGGTACGATGTTCGACAGATGGCGCCACTGTTATGCTACTTTAATCCCAGAAAAAGCAGATTACGCTGGCGGAGCCGCGAGGGACAGCTAGTATTTTATAAAAACCATCCACACATAACCTTATGATTAGTTGTATTCTGTTCTCATTTGAAGTCGACACGGCCGCGGCGCAACGGTACCGTTCTTTTGTATTGAGCCGTCAAGTTGTGAGCTTAAATATCACGCCTCAGAGTTGTGCGTTGTTAATTAATAAACAATATAAGTCTTTTATTGTATAAAACTAGATATTTTTTTTTATCCGAGCACGGCAAAGTGACTGCACTACACCTGATGGTAAACGTAGTGCAGTCCAAAAACCATTGAGAAACAATGAGTTTATCGGTGGTCACCAGAGTCATGCCGCCCTATATAAATGCTTCTTCGAGGGGCCTGCGACAGGAAAAGCGGATGACCGATGCAGGCACGGTAATAAAGGATGTACCCATATACCCGCCCCAATCAACCATCAAGTCATGTCGCAAGCCCCTCGGAAAAACCGGATATACACTGGCTGATCCTGGAATGCGATCCACACAAGGCGTGCGGATCACTATGGCAGGTTTAAACACCATGTGTACGGTGGTCGCTATCCGGGTGGATATGAATATCCTACCACCAGCCCTATTATATTATATAGCCCTGTTATATATTTATGACAGAGATATATATGATTGAAATCATTATCAGCTATATTATAAGTTGGCTACAGCTTAGTACACCCTTTCTGATTAACCTTGTATATTCAATTATTTACATATTTCCCTCTATTCGTATACACTTCAATGTTACTAACTACAAGTAGAAGGCTGAAACTATGTATCGGTTTAATCCTGTAAAGTATAAACATGCCTTATTGTCGAAAGTCACATCATTAATAATATAGAATTAACTGTTGTCTTATTATTGTTTAAATTTTATGTAATATTAACGGTTTTTCTTCAATTTTCTTTGAGCCGCCTCATGTGTCTAGTGATTTTCAGCCTCCGTGGCGCAGTGGGCGAGTAGCCGACTGTGAAACGTGAGGCCGTGGGTTCGATTCCCACACCGAGCAAATATTTGTCTGATCCACAAATATTTGTTTCGGGGTCAGGGTGTTGTGAGACCGAAAGTCTCTCGTAGTTCCCGATACCCACGACACAAGACTCGTATCTTACTGTGGGGTCAGGACTATGTATGTGACTGTTGGGTGTTATTTATTTATAGAGTACTAACACTGAGAACCGTGAGGCACTGGGTTCAATTCCCAGGTCGGGCAACCACATTCTGTGTTTGGGTTTTCGATTCAAAATTCATACATTAATAATTTGCCCGGGACTGGAATTTGTACCCGGTGTGGCAATTGCCTCACCCGTATCACATCGCACTAGTTGCACCTCTGCTCACCCCTTCGGAGATAAAGGAGTGAGCTTATGTCTGTATGTAAATACCCTTTAGTGATCTATATCAAGTTGCTTTGTGAAACATCATATCGTACTTAAAATATAATATCGATTTCAAAACTAATCATAACTACTTCAAACCAAATAAAATAACAAATTAATTATTTTATTTCACCAATTGTACCTAATATATTTTTAAAGTGTAACATCGATTTTATTGTCAATGATTATGTAATCGATTTTAACCTATCGATATGAACACAACATGACGGTTGACGATCCAGCAAACTAAACTGTTGAATTTATGCCTTAGATAAGTTGTTGTGTAAATACCTACAGGGAATTGTGCATATTGTTTTATATTCCTTCTATCCTAATATACATCTGTCCTTGTAATTATAGTGCATATGTTATTCAAATTTGAAATAAATACTGTGCTAGTACTGTTTATGGTTTAATTTCTCCATTTCCATCTTTATCAGACGACCTGATAAAGGTCGCAGGAAGTCGCTGGATGCAGGCCGCTTCCAACAGGTCGGTCTGGAAATCTTTGGGGGAGGCCTATGTTCAGCAGTGGACGTCCTGTGGCTGATGATGATGATAAAACATCCTTGATCAATTTTTTATTTGAATAGCCTCATTGGTCAAGATGCAACCTGCTTACGTTGAGAAACCATGAGGGCACAAAGGCACTAGGCACAAATCCTAGATCAGTCTCGGGAAATCACAAATAGTATTTGAGTTATCGATTTCAAAAATCACACGTTGGATTCGATTGTCCCCCCCTCTTCACTTCTTCCATCTGCCTTTTTCCCTCTTGCAGTGTACTCTTGCGCTACATGTTTTTCAACACACGTTATATATATTTGGCTTGTAGTTTCAGCGATCAGCCGCCTGCCTGACGTCCCCTTTTTTTATTTGTTTGAATGTCGAGACGAACCAAGCGCTCGCCTGATGGTAAGCGCCACGCCTGCCCATAAACAGAAGCAACAATGCACATACCTATGAATTATAAAGCACTGCATGGTACTGAACTTACCGCTCATTACCCCGAGACATAAGATGTTAAGTCTCATAATGCCCAGTAATTTCACTGGCTTCAACGCCCTTCAAACCGAAACACAACAGTGCTTGGCGGCAGAAATAGACAAAGCGGTGCTACCGTACCCAGACGACCTTTCACATACTATAGATCTACCACATTGTAAAAACATTCCAATATAATAATAATAAGTATGAGCTATTAAACTGTGCCACTGCTGGATACGAATATCCTCTACTTAGAAGAAGGGGCAATACCCACGTAAGGACTTAGTTCGCAATATAATATATAAATAAATAATTATTCATGATAAACGATACGAATAGTAATATAATAAGTTTGCCAGTAATCACAGACCAAATATAATAAATTACGTAAGTATAACAATCTGTGAAAACCAAGCTTGCCAGTAGTTACTGCGTAGCTTTCATGACTTTCATATGATATAAGTGGCAGTATGACATCCATCATAATAAAAATAATAATAAAACAAATTAAAAAACAATACCTGACTGTAAAAAAAAGTACTGTGCTAAGTGCTCAAGGATATCTCAGCCGGCGACACATTAATGTATTTTTAATGCCTGGCGCCAGTTTTGATTCTAATTTAGAAGATACTGGTCCGTATTAATTCAATTACATCTCTCCTTTTCAAGTATAATTTAACGAATAGCAAAGTATTAGAAGCTACTTTCACAAACGAGTATTCAGTGCCGTGATACAAATGCCGATATAACTACTACCTAAAATTGAATAAGTTAAAAAACCCCCTCATATTGCAGGGAGATGAAGTTCTTTATAAACGTTATAAAGATTTAATTTCACTTGAACGATGATAGTTTTTGTAGTATCTTTCTCAATTTCATTTTCTTTGAAAGAAATTTTATTGAATTCAATATTTTCAATAGAAGAAACGCAATGTTATCTTATCGAATACTATACTCGCCAAATTCAAAGTAAATTACGGACGTATTCCATTTATATGTTTTAAAAATACTTATACTGAGGTCATGAAACTTGATTTTATGCGAATATTTTTTTAGGACAGTGGTAATTTTATCGAAATGTAAATTGATACCGAGTATTGAGGTTCAACCAATACTATACTATCTCGGCACTTAGTATATCTGACTAATGTCATTGTTTGTAACTGAGTCGAACTTAATCATCATCTGTATTCCTTTGTTGATTGTGATAAGTTGACAATTGTGATTCGTCACATGCAGCGGTACGTGGTGCAGTTCAATGTTACTCGATCTTCCTTCCGTTATTCGTTTCATCTCTAAAGACGCGTGGACCGTCTATTTTAAATGTCAATAGATCTAGATTAATAGGATTTGAGATCAAGGGATCTACTTACTCGTCTTGTGACTCACTCTTCTGTCAACCGGTTTATAGGAACATTAATTCGGTATAATGTGTTATTAATGATTGTTCTGATTTTTAAATATATTCGATTTCCCAACTCTTACTCTTTATACCATTATCACCATTGGCCTTATAGGTCTACTTCAGATGTTTAATTATTGTATTAAAGACATAAACTTTTTTCGTAGCTGTATAAGCTAAGTAATTATTAATTATTCTGAAAATAGAAATCTGAATAGGCACCTAACATTTTGCGAGTGCAGTTTACTTTCAGAGTAGGATGTTCCGAGGTCTCGAGACATTCGAGATGCTATCGTTGGGAGACAATAAGTACGTAAATTACTAGGAATGAAGCAATCTGTATCCATTGTGTATTCGATTTGAATATGGATTTGAGACTAATTTTATGAAAGCGGATGAAGTAAGAGCATGCATAAATGTGTTCGTAAAAAATCCGAATAAATTTTGGTCGAAGCTTTCATTATTTATATATTCGGATATAAATATATTATAAGCTATCACGCCTGTATACTCGAAGAGGTAGGTAAAGATGCTGCTAGTGTATCCATTGTACGTTGAGCTTACCTTAAGGACTGCGGCTCCCTTGATATCATAGGGAGCGAGCCTATTGCGGCCACAACCCGGGTAACGAAATCCATCCGGGTATCCAAATCGAAAAACATAAACACAAATGTGTTTTGTGACACAAATGTTTGTCTCACAGAAAACCGACGTTAAGTAGCGGCTTGCTGCTGTGTTTCGTACGGTGAGTGAGATATCCGGAAGCCCAAATACCCTCTCCTTCCCAATCCCTAATTATCCCTTTCCTTTAAGGTCGGCAACGCGCCCAAGATTCTTTTGGTGGTGGGCGTACATGGCCCGTGGAGATCACTTACCATCAGGTGACCCACTTGCTCGTTTGTCGGTCCATGCTATAAAAAAAACAAACGAATTGTTAGTAGCGACAGAGGCCACGGGTTCGATCCCCGCACCATGACAAATGTTTGCATCATCATCAAATATTTGTTTCGGGTTGTGAGACTGAAAGTCTCTCGTAATTCCTGATACTCCAGACATCGGTTTTGAATCTTAGTGATCGGTCAGTACTATGAGTGAGTTTTGGGGTGTCTTTATTTTATTTTGTACTTATTTACCAATTTTATACATTTAAAAATATAAGTCAAACATATAACGATTTAAATAAAAGCTTAGCAAGAATATTATAATCTCCGATCTTGTTACGTTTCAAATATTAAATGCTGTTAAAACAGGCTAGGTGCAAGAGATTAATTAAGGTGAGATAGGGCTTATCGTGCTGAAGTAATTATAATATTTTCTAACCTAATTTCACGGTCCGCAAGAGGTGCTTGTAATCTCAGCGAACGTTAAAACATAATAAGCGAGACTATTAGAATATCTCCAAGCTCTAGGTCATTAGACTCGTTTTCTTAATATAAATATTTTCACTTCGACTCCACTTGGTACGCATAAGAGGGTAATGTATTAAGAGACTACCTAAAAGGGAAAGCTTCGGGAAACAACTTAATATAAACATGTTGGATGTCATCAGGCTACTAGACTTGTTCTAGTACTAGCCTGTTAGCTTTACAAACCGTAAGCAACTATGTATTTGTGACGCTTGTGTTTTCTTATTTGTTTGCATCGACCCACTTTAATTGAAAAGCAGTAAACTTATTTTTGTTACATTACTCGACACAATTTTATTCAGCTATACAGTTAGCAATGTATTGGATGAAACATGTATTTTAATCCAAAAGAAGAAAGCAACAAGTAATGTAATCGCATTAAGAGAAGCTGGACGTTGCAACAAAAGTAAAGGACGATTAAATTCGGGAATTGTGTATCTTCGAAACTGGAAATATAAATTGAAATACTCGTAAATTCAAAATAATAAGGTAGGTATTTGAGCCTTTCCCCGCATACTGGTTTCCGAACCGTTGGTCGACCCCGAGCACCCACCATTGATCTCATTGTTTGATACATTGCAGTTTTGGGGAGAGTTATCTTTAGCATGGGTCCACTGCATTAATACGAAAAACTTTATTCCGCCAGTCAACCTAACCCAAATGATTCAATAGAGGGGATCTGGCGTTAATTGCCACTTTTCTAACCTAACCCCAAAGAATTCAATTACAGTAGATGGTACCGACGCAGGTATATCTGCGTCGTCGTCTTAAAAATAAGGAAACTAAGAAAATACAAAAAATATTAATACTCAAATACTAATAACAAGGAATGTCGTTTTTTGGACTGAGAACGCATCGAGCATTTGATTCTTCGAACTTATAAAAATCGGAAAACAAACAAATCGCATTTACGCCTTTCGGTAAAATAAATTTCGTGAATTTTGATAATAGACATTATAATTCTTAGGAATTATAAAATTCGGACTTATGAAAATCGGAACATCCAAATTCGGAATAAAATATTTCGGAGTATTTTTGTGTTTCCCTTTAGCATAGCATTATCGATTAGTTCGTATACAGGGTGTGCGTTTATTATAATGTCTACACTATTGTTGGTTGTAGCATTTTAAATTCCGTAAATCACACTTTTTATTTAGACATTTGTTATTCTTATTTTGAACCGACTTCAGAAATGAGGAGGTTTTCAATTCGGATGTAATTTTTAAGCATGTTACGTGATATCTCCGCTAAACGCGGAACAATTTTGGTGATTCTTTATGTATTTGATAAGGTTTAGTCCGAGGGTAGTCTTATATACGACTTATAATTTCGTTAATTTGGCGGTAGATTTTAGAAAGAGTTCGAAAGAACATGGGAAATCCCCCAACGTAAAGCATCGCGATTTAAGTTTGGAAATATCTTACTGTCTATATTAATGCATCTTTTGATAAGGGAAATTTATCGCGAACAATTTTATACGGTATACGGTTCGAATACAGAACGTCTTTTTTTAAGTCAATTAATAACATGTGGCGGGGTATCTGTGATGACGAATAAGTAACATAAGGAAATATTTTTTAAAATAATAGCACCAAACGTATGACTAACGGAACCTACTTTTGGATGCAATATATAGTAAATGCTCGTAGTGAAATGAAGTTTTGAGTAGTATGACTTATATTAAAACCGCAAGTCCTTTCTGTATAAACAGGAAAAAAATTAGCATGCACGTCGCATTTCTCGCACACCCTGTGCAGCGCGCCGGTCGGTGCGCAGGCGCATATAACCGAGCTGCAGCCGACACGCGACACAATCCACCACTGTTCGTCGGCACACCGCTACGTGAGTACCGCATTCTCTTTATACGCATGTAAACACATGCAATACGTACACAGAACTTATTAGAATGCTAAAGATAAATTAAATTTATTATTAATTTAGTGGATATTATCTCATCTCGATAGTTTTTCAAATTCGATAAAATAGTAAATATCTTGTGAGGGTTTTCAAGATGGTGAATATAAAAAACTATAAAATTAGAAAATAGAAGTAAAATGTCTGTAAACATTATGGTTGAAATAAATAATAATAATAACTATAACAATTAATAAGTGATATTCAATTTGACTAAATAAAAATGATCACTAAGAATGGTAGAACAGGAACTAAGGCCGCAATAAAAACTTCACGCTTCATCACAGTTGAATAAATATGTGCAAATTAGATGCCTATTCGTCGTTAACACAAGCTTCCTTTTGGATTTGATATTAAGTGAAAGTTATATTTTATTAGGCATCTTAATTTTATTGACTTTCAATAAACTAGTATTTGTATACTAAGTTAAATCTGCTTAATTGGATACACAAAAATGGGAATACAATTTTACGCCAATTCAGTGAGTGTTAAAATTTTAATATTTGTATCGTGTCTGAATTTATTTAGACATTTTAGAGTTAAAAGCTGCGTTTGAGTAGCAATTTTAGTTGCCTGTATTTTAACCGTACACGCGCCTACGGGCAATATTAAGCTATCAGGGCAACTATAGGACTATAGACTAAAACTTTTCAGTTGCCGCCCTCACCAAGTTTGCACAGATCCTTAGTTTCCATTTCATAATTCGAAGGTGATGAAAACAGTGCTAATGAACGATCTCTTTGCGTAGCAGTAGTTTAGATCTAGAGCCTCACATAATATCCTCATAAGTTCTTAGGTGTAAGCTGTAGGCGTTTGTTTTACATCATGTACCTCTTGTACGTTGTACGATTAGACGTCCACACGTCACATTGAAGTCTAGCACTACAGAACTAGTACTGCTTAGGCCGTGCTGTATCTGCATGAGGGGATCCATTGTTTAGAGTGACATGATTTTTAAATGATGTATTGCTTCATTAATTGACGTCTTTCTTTCTTTCAAAATTATTTTTTTTGATTAAGTGGATGATGAAATAATTATTACATTGATGAGCATAACGGGAGTGTGAAGGTGTATAATTTCATTACAGTCAGTTATTGACAGCTGTACGTGATATATTTGCAACGAACATAAACATTGGCATGGTTTGTTAGCATCTGATTAATTGAGGATTACGTTTTATAAATTTTATTGTATAATATATTAGTAAATGTCCAGTGACCATTTATTTTGTTTGTCTTTAGGGCTTTATGCCATTCATAATATTTATCCACTAAAAAGTTTCTTATTATAAAATATGGTGTTCCATGTTCCTAGTTCGGCTATAATTAGTATTTTTTAAAGTATGGGTTTTTTTTAATCCATTTCATATACGTGCACGGAGAACGATTTAAAACTTAATGGTAAAGTCGAAAAACTTAAAAATAAATTGTCGATATTTTAGAGCCCAATCTCAAAATCGTTATGCGGTCTGAAAACTTCTGATAATCTGTCTTTCAACTGTGTATTTATTAAAAATAATTACTAGTCCTTCGACCATAAAACAATTTTCTCAGTAAATACATTTTAAATTTGAATTATTTCTAAGCTTTAAAATCTTTGAAATTTTGATTTGTACGGTTGATTTCTTCGCCCTTTAAGCTTAGTTTTATACCACCTTTATGTAAGGGGTGAGAGCGCCTAAAGCGCTAACCCGAAAGTCCGATGAAGCTGTAAAAAACCGACTCGCGTCATAACGTCACATAATAAAAAAATACTTACTTTAACTTTACTTTAACTGTATGCAATATCTTTTTATAAAGTAAAATATTCATTGAGTTACAAAGCTTAACTCAATCAAGAAATGACTATTATTAGTTGCGACTAAATATTTCTCGTAGGACTGGATAGACAATGATTTTGGGGTTTTATTGGCAAAACTAGTATACTGTATATTATCTACATAAATTCTTAACTAATTTTATATTCTCGCAGTTTGCAAGCGAGTGTTCTTGTATTTTTAATTTTCTGGAAACATCTGTGCAAAGCATCTTTATATGTTATTTTGTAGTTTTTTTTTTCATGTAGAATGTCAAATTCTGCATCAATTAAGCACCATTTACACGAATCCATTTTCCTGCATGTTGCATTTAAAACAATGTTTAATGCTTCAGTTTCCTTGTATTTAATTGCAAGAAAATAGTCTCATGTAAACTGAGCTTTAAGCCCTATTTACACGGAGAGTTTAGAGGTGGTAGGTCCCTCGTATGCGAGAGGCCGTCTGGGTTGGTACCACCGCTTTGACTGTTTCTGCCGCCAAACAACAGTGTGTTAGCACTGTTGTGTTACGGTTTCAAGGAAATTAAAGCCAGTGATATTACTGGGCATTATGAGACTTAACATCTCATGTCTCGGGGTAACGAGCGGGTTCAGTGCCATGCTGTGCTTTATAACTTAAAGTTCTGTGTGGTGTTAATTCTGTTTATAGGCGGGCGTGTCGCTTACCATTAGGCGAGCGATTTGCTCGTCCCGTCATTTAATTAAATAAAAAAAAAAAAAAAAATTAACAAAAGTAAATGCTATTCGTAAATTGGTAAATGGTAGGCGTCAAATAGCAACTTTGCCATTTATTGATCGACTGAATTGAAACTTATATCTTATAGAATTTGTGAAAAGGTTTCATTGCCACGTACGTCAGGACTTGTTAGCCAACCGTGCAGTACGCGACTGAGACAGGAGATCGAGACATAGGTACAACGTCAGCGACACATCCGCTTTCCATAGAATTAATTATATACGACTGCCTCGGCTTCGCAGGTTTATTGCGTACGCGGTACGATTGTTATGCTGAAGTCTCGGGTTCGATCCCTGGGTCGGGTAAAAGTGATATTGGGTTTCTCTTTAAGGAAACACTCAGTATCAGCTCAGAGTCTGCTCAGAGTCTGTAATTGTGCCCGATATGGTGATAGGCTCTCTACTTATCACATCATGGGACGGAAATACACACCTCTGCCTACCCTTTCGGGGATTACAGGCGTGAGTGCGTATGGATATGGTATAGGATTTTGGTATAGGATTTTGAAGCCAGTGAAAGTACTAAGCATTATGGGACTTAAAATCTTATGTCTCGGGTGACGAGCGTAGTTCAGTGCCATGCAGTGCTTTGTAATTCAAAGTTCTGTGTGGTGTTGCTTCTGTTTATGGGCAGACGTGTCGCTTACCATCAGGCGAGCGCCTTGCTCGTCTCGTCATTTAATCGAATTAAAAAAAAATGGTTTTGAGGTACATGCAGCGGAGAACACCGCGACGCGCGACTACCGCCAATTTCATACAAAGCAGACATGTGGCTGTCTTACTCACTTCACATGTCGCGTCTCCCTTGGTCGCCTCAAAACTTCGGTACCTTAAAGTTTGATCGATATGTCACAGACAAAGAGATTTCACTTTCGGCCGCTGACCTTAGTCGAGAGGATAACGACACCCGGCGGCAGTGTCATCGGCGACGCTTAGTATTCAGGTGGTGTGTGGTTAATATGCGATGCAGTTTGAAGGCGCTGCGTGTTCCAAACCACGCGGAATTGATTTAAACTTTTAAACATCAATATTATTAACTTAAATTGTTTTTGAATTCGTCCTATTAGAAGAATAAATAAATTAATGTAACATTTGCAATTGAATTAATCTAAGCTATCCATTGATGTTTTTGATTATTTATTGTGATGCAAGTGTGAAATAACTTGGTAGTGTAATACAACTGTATAAAAGAATCTGCGGCGCCGCGTCCACTGTACTGAAAAATGTTGTTTTGCAGATGTGACTTTATTCTCATAATGGGACGACTTATATTATTGTTGTATTATGTTACTGCTAGAAACGGACCACCCCTACTAACAAGAATAGTTCTTAATTTAATTCTAGGTTTTTCTTCCACCACGCTGACCTAATGCAGGTTGGTGGACTCTACATACTCGTGCCTATGAAATTCTTACGATGATCTCTCAAGTAGACTTTTAAATAAGGATAGCTTTAGAGTTGTTAAGTGTAGTTCTCATTAATTACGGATACCGATATTATACCAGATGAAATGGTTTAAATTTTATTTATTCATAATTTGAAATGCTCTCTTTCTTTTGTTACCAAGTACTCCAGTTGGCGATACATCGGACACAATATTACAATATTTTCGGTGTCTTTAACATTACGATCAGTAGATAAACACATGCATTCAGCTTGGCATAATTTATTTGTTTGTACACCAACTTTCTTTGTTAAGACACATTTTTAACAGATACTTGTGTGTATACAGCTTGTCTCGTTGGTTTTTGTCAAAAAAATATAAATTATCTTATATTTTAATGAATGTTCTGAGCAATTTCACAGACTGCTTAAGAAAATCAACCGTATTCTTACATAGTTACCACAATAGCCCAACAGTCAATAAACATCCAAACAAGCCAGAACTTTTAAATAATAAAATATTTGCTTCAAACATAACTAAGAACCATCTTTAATGAACTAGCTCTCAAAGAAATAAAAAAATAATATACATATCGCACAAAAACAGACATACAGTCAAAAGGGTCTTACTTGTAACACTCGTTTTTGTTTTTATTGGAGGTTTAAACATGGCTTGGTAGGGATGGGTTTAATGTGATTTATACGATAGATGTATCTATAAGATTATTATTTGTAATGAGTTTAAAATATGTAAGAAATGATATAGGAAACGACAGCCTCTGGGGCACAATGAGTGGTTATGAAGCGAGAGACTGCGAGTTCGATTCCCGCACCGAGAGGCTTGTGCTGTGTTGTGTTCACTCATATTTGTTACGGGTCTGGGTGTGTTTTCGTCCTAGGAGGGGTTATACATCAGAAAAGCGAACGGTCGTAAAACCTACAAGCCAAACCTTTCTATAACATATATTATGGTGTTAAACAGCATGTTGCATCGACCCCACTGCGATATAAGGACAGGTGGAAGAAGATGGATATATAAAATAATTTATAGCCTAATAAATAAATAGTAATAATAAATAAAAATTAAAACACGCCGTAACTTTGAAAGTTAAAGATGCATTTTCTTGTGGCTGGTTTTTCCACTGCGGCTTTCGGCTCGACAGTCCGTACCATTCCCCGCTGAGCTAGCGCTGCCTTTTATAAACTACATAATAATATAATAAATACCAAAAAGTGAACGATATATTTTGATCTATTCGTACCACATAAATAACAACACAGTTGTTGTCTTTCGTTATTTATTGCTTTAGCATATATCATAGGATTATTAATGAAAATATAGACGTTATCAAAACAATACATTGTATAGGTAATCACAGTGTGTGCTATTCACAACAGAAAGGTCTACGAAAATTTCCATTTTAATATGTCGATCCCACGTCATATATATTTAATTAAAATACATTCGTGTTGTGAGAGCTCAGCAGTATAAACTTTCTACGAAATTTGCCGGAGTGATTAATTAGATTAATGTGAACATTGATCTATGAATTTATGTAAGTAGATTATTTTTTATAATAAAAAGTTTAATATGTAAGTCTACTCGGCCTCACTCCCTAAGTTCGTAAATGTTTGTTATTCTGTGAGTTATACATATATTTATATAGTTAGTTATTGAAATAAAACTAATTTAAACGGATTTTATCACGGTTTTTTATTTTAATTATGGTCCCGACGTTTCGAAAGCTTTTTAGCCTTCGTGTTCACGGGGTGGACTGAGGTGTAGGTTGTCCAGAAAAGTTAATGTTACAGTGTCTACCTTCAGTTTACAATTATTAATATAATTTAATGTTTAGTCCGATCTACGCAGAAAGAGCTCACAGTGTCTTGAGGTCTGGCAATTGGTATTTTTGTTAGTTTATTAGTTATATGTTATACTGGTCCATAGAATACAACCTTTCCTGTGTTCTATGGTGAGACCTCATAGTAAGCGCGAACACATAGTGACGATTTCTCTAAATGCCATTGGTTAGTTTTTGGCGCTAAATAAAAATAGACCCATCAAGCATCTGAACAGAATCCGACACTTGGCAAAGAGCCTTCGTAAGTGTTGTTTATGAACCATGGGTTGCCATAGTAATTTATTGTTATAAACCCAGAGTACAGTAACAGTGTATGTTTTGTAATAAGGTTTTTTTCTCAAATTTCAAATATGCTCAAGTTCCGGCGAAATGGAAGCGTTTATGTAGGAGGGCGACATAACGTCAGGGAAAAAGAAAGAAGGAATATTATAGGTTATGTTTTAGGAGAATATGTTTGATGTTCATTCAGTTTATTCAAAGACATTTCAATTTATTCTTAGCAGTGTAAAATTAATTCAACATTCAATCATAATATTTTCTGAAATGCCACTAAGACCTCATTTATATTCGATCAGTGCTTTCAATCTTTTATTCAATGAAATGAATATAATATCCAGATGTTATGGTATGTATTTAGTAGATGATTAATTATTATGTATCTAGAAAGTGGTAAGCCTCTCTAATGCGAGAGTCTGTTTGTTTGGGGTTATGTCTCAGGATAACGAGCCAAGGTGAGTGCCATGCAGTACTTTGTAATTCAAAGCTCTGGCTGAAATTGTTACTTCGATAGGCAGGCGTCGCGCTTATCATCAGCCGAGCGACGTGCTCGTCTCGTCATTTAAGTTAATAAAAAACAACGTCAATCAATGCAATGTGAATACAAAAGATATAGTAACAAATGATGGCAATTTAAAAAAATAGGTACTTAAAAATATTTTTTATTCGCATGTCTGTATCTAATTTGTGCATAATATTTTAATGTCTATATACTACAAGTCATCTATATTATTCGTTATCGTAAGGGACACGTCCACTAGCTAAATATATCTGGCTCGTAACCAGAAATTCCTGAATGTTGGACGCCACAGCACACATTAAACAAGGACGGACACCCATAAACAAGATAAATACTTGTAGGTCACACGAATTATTGTTTTAGTAGAAAAATCTTAGAACTTGTTACTTATTGTTTATCAATACATGTGCACTTATTTAAGTAATGCAGTGGTCTTAAAAATGGTAGCGGTGGTGAAAAAACATATACACAATTTGATGGTAGCACTTCTGGTGGTCAATAGACAGTTCGTATTACTTATGATTTGTTTGAATTTTATTTAACCTATACCATTATTTATAATCTGTGACTATTGTTCACGCCAGTATACCTAAACTCACACCTGTATCCCCAAAGGCGTAAGCAGAGGCGCAACTAGTGCACCCGAGGTACGCCGAGATTATTTTTGTCCCATTACGTGAAAGGAGGTGAGCTTATCGTACAAATTCTAATCCTGGGCAATTGATATGTGTTTTCGATTCGAAAATTTTGACAGATCAATCTATACATTTTCAATTATTTCATACATTTGCTATCGCCAATATAAATAAAAGTTGCACTACAGTAGTTGCTCACAATAAAAAAGGTTAGCAATCTGGCAGTGAATTACTAAGGACTGTTAGGTAGATATTCAAAACTTGGAATAACTTACTTATTCCATACACCATCTGAAAATGTTAATGCAAGTACTGATGCGTATCATTTCGTGGAATCGTAATGAATCCTTTATGCATCACAAGTTAGTGCAGAAAAAAGTGAAAAGCGTTTGTGACATTTGAATACAATATCAATCAAGGTTGGGACCAAATGTGTCTCCAATCGCAACGCATTTTTGCATTCATTATCCTTATGATTTATTAAACTTTGATACTGCAAGTTATCGTAAATAAATTTAAAAAGAATTATTGTGAGTCAAATAAATGATTTAAACTTTTCTTTTGTGTTCATCTCTTAAGATTGAAGTAATCTATATTTAACGCCTCTTTCTTACTTTGCACTTAGTACAATACAATAATTAATTATGTATTTTATCTTTTTATGTACATAATATCGTTGGTGCGTTTGTGATCGCGAAACTTTTGAACGATCCGACCGTTTCAGGTCACACCAAAAAATATATTTTTAGACGATGGTTCATAGCCATATAAATGAATGAATGAAGTAACGACAGATTTATCACTTTATGAAATATATCACTGCAAAATTGAATAGCTGAGTTTATACGTTCACAACTTGTTCCCAGTTTGGCGTGGATTGTTTCGCGAAAAGTTTTCGAGTTCCAAAACATTTGTTGTCCGAATGAGTTAAGCTTTGATTTGTAGTACATTTGCATTGCTGATTCACGTTCTGCGTTTCTGCAGATGTCCAACTGGGTCTTTAAAGTAAATACAATATATTATGTCTTTGAAATCTATATCGTGTGCTACTTTGTTTCCGCTAAGATTTGCCGATAATTTCAATTAGAGTCACTACTTTATATAGTTTTTTATGATTAATTTATTGATTTTTGTTTTATGATTAATTTATTGTACATACATACATACATAAATTTTGTCGAGGTTATTTTCGTCCCATGATGTGATAGGGAGTGAGCCTATGGCGATACCGAGCACAATTCTAGACCCCGGGCTGATGATGCTGCATTTCGTAAAACATTATAATTTTGACCCGACGGATCGAACTCAAGACTACTAGCACAACAGTCGAATCGCGTACACGTTACAATTGCATTAATAAGGCAATTAATGAATTTATTGTGATATTAGAATATCAATTCATGTTAATTAAGTTATTGTAATAATATGAAAGCCGTAAAAAAACTGAAACAAACAGTGATAGCTCAAGGGGGGAATGGTCCAGACTGTCGAGACAAGTCGCAGGTTCGAAACCAGTCCCTAGAGCAGCACCTCTGATTTTTGTATGTTACGTGTGTATTAATTTGTTCATTATCGCTTGCTTTAATAGTGACGGAAAAATCGCGAGAAAACCTGTCTACCTGAGAATTCTCCATAAGAATTTCGAAGGCATGTGAAGTTTGTCACCCGCTTTAGGCTATCGTGGTGGAAAAATGAAATTATAAATCAATGGCAATATTACGAAGAAAAACATACCAAGTTTAATTAAACTTTAACGTGACAGACGTATTCAATACATAATATTTCCCGTTATTGATTAAATTCACACAATATTAAACCCGTCGAGGATTAAAAACAAACAAACTATACAGGAGGTAAGCGAGTACGAAATCGGATTAGACGCAAACGAACGATACAATTTTAAAGTCAAGTTAATCTTGGATTAAAATTATCATCGTGCCACTTCGATGTCGTAGTCGGTTCGATTTAAATGAAAATCCAAAGTTCATTTTCACTCGATGCTTCGATCGGTGGAAGAATGTTCACCAACTGAATGATATCTAGATTCGATCTGAGAATATTCATTGCTTTGTTACTGTTAATAAATCTGCCGATGTCAAATGTCAAGGTTTTCGGCGATGTTTCACACGAAACGTGTTCAAATATTTGTCATTTGTCTATGTAGGGTTTTGTTTTATCGTTTTGCGTTTTTATCATTTTTTTTGTCAACGAAAGTAAGGTCAGCAATGCAATCGCTACATCGATCTACGAATGTGTAAACTCCCGTAGATGTATTGCTTTTAATAACAACACCATTGTGTCAATCGGCTTTGATTTTATTTAAATCCGTACAAATTATTTGATAGGTTTAAATAAATGGTTTCAATATGCGTCGTCTGCATTTTTCGAGTTTCTCGGTCAATTTACGCGCGAAAGGAGGTTTTCTATTAAAAATACAACGGCGATGTTAAAATGTCGTGAATAGAGGCATTTTCAAACGGTTCTGTAAAGCCAGGTCCGAACTTCGGCTATCACCGTTCAACTTTTACTGCACTACGAAAAGTTTTTAATAGTTTTTGTTCACCATCAATGCTTTTGTTGTCTTTGTATAATCATAATTGGTTAACTGCTAGACGTAAGGTTAATTCAATGATCGTTTAAAATTGTATTAATGTAAGTCAATAATAAACATGAATAGAAAATAGGAATACATTTTTAAGAAAGATTATTTGATACTTTGTACGTTGGAATTTATGGGAGCCAATGATTTCACTACACCAGTACAGCAGTGATGTGACATATTTAGAGCGGACTGGTTCCGTTAAACAAATACCGTTATGGACATCAGCACTCGTTTTATCTCATTCAATAACTTGTTTTGCACACTGATTATCTCCGGGTTTTATTTGTTTTATGTGGGGACAAACTTCCATCGATATTTGTGTGACATCTTGTAGAACAGTCACTATACTTGTTTTTATTGTTCATGTTGAAACGGGATCACTAGGTATCGATCGATTTTATTTGTGACAAAGCTTGCTTTCTATTTGTTGACGTGCTTTCTATTTTTTGTGATTTTGTCGACGCTATAAAATGTAAATAAAACAAAACCTACTTTAGAATTTATTTCTTTGTCAGTAGTTAAGAAAATATCGTGTTTTTAGATCTTTAGAGATTTTTATCGTGACTTTTATAGGCACGTGTTAATAAAAGATAGGTACAAGATTTGCGATAACTATTCCAACAAGGCGCTCATCTTTGTAAACAAACACAAAGATAATAACTTTTCATTTACATATATTTACTTATACACTCTGTTGTAAGTACTATTTTGTATGTTAATGTCAAAGCTATATATTTATACTTGTATCTTATATATTATTATGTTAATAGAGAGTAGTCTTGTTACATATTTCCATAGTAATTATGTGAGAAACATTTTTATTTGGCAAACGGCAAACACTATAAATAATATAATAAATAAATAAATACACCCAACAGTCACATACATACTAGACATTATGTTAAGTATAATGTAATCCAAATGTAACGTAGACCGTCAAGAAACTGCGTCCCAGCCAATGGGTCACCTGATGATGGTAAGTGATCTTCACTGCCCATGAATATCCGCAATGTTTGAGGAATCATGTATGCGTTGCTGACTTTAAAGGAAAGGGATAGGTAAGGGCTTGAGAAAGGGAGGGGGATTTGGGCCTCCGCAAAATGCAACATTTCATCTTACAAAATTTTCTGCGAGAGGGTGGTAAAAACACGGTCGAGCCGAGCCATTCATATCGTAGACAAAATTGTCTACAGCATGCCTTTACCACTTAGATTGGATGGACATTCGTTCCATAGGTAGACAATTACTTAGATTAGGAGATAGACTACTTTTTATCCTAAGTAGACATTCACGATGACGGAGTCGCCACTAAAAGCTAGTCATATATATATACAAATAAAATAGCGCGTAAACAATTATATACCCGTTTAAAAATGATCTATGGCAGGTTATAAATACGCATAAATATGACGTTTCTTGATTTCATCTACCACAAACGCAGCTTAGTAGGTCTGGGAATGCAAGTGTCAATGTCGCAAGTATGAGTCGGTAGTATGAGTTTAATTGGGCCACCAACATCTGAGGCCCAAAGCCAACCTCGTCTACACGAGGTATAGTCTGCTGATTAACGGACGAGGCAATGGCGAAACTTGGTACCCGTTGCGGGATGAGCACAATGACAATTTTGTCTACAGCATGAATAGGCCGGCTCGACTGGGATGTTACAATTCATGGAAAAACGACGTAAAGTAGCGACTTGCGTCTGCATTTCAGTGCTGCGAGATATCCAGAGGTCCAAATCCCCCTCCCCTTTTAATCCCGCAATTATACCTTTCCTTTAAGGTCGACAACGCGTCCATGATTTTTCTGGTATTGGTATTATATCAGGTGACCCACATGCTCGTTTGCCGGCCTTTGCTTTAAAAAAAAAGATGGCTGGACGCGTCACATAACACCAAAGCCACCGTCAAATCATTATGGGACGGCAGACCCTCGAATTAAGTAGCAATAACACTAGGCAGAATGAATATAAGAATCCAGAAACCGTAAGTGTTTAGTTACTGTTACCGGCTCGGGACTATAACTGTAATGCCATATTCTACAGGCTCGACTATGTGTCATTATGCAGTTGTTAATATTACGTTACGGGTTGGCTGTTTCCCTTTGAAGATTACGTTACTTCATTTATTCATCATTCATATGTTGAATTAATAATACAATAGTCACACATATAGCTCTGACCCCATACCAGGTTAACCGCTACGTTACCATCCAGAAAGAACCAAATAATTAGCATCTTTCGATTTTAATATCCTCATACTTTTTCACCACCTTCGAAAAAAACGGAGTAGGTGCTTAATTCTGCGCGTTTGTTTTTTTAAGGTGGTAAACTTTGACATAGATTAAAAATTATTATTATTATCATTTATTTGATAAAGATCGCAGGAAGTCGCTGGATGCAGGCCGCTTCCAACAGATCGGTCTGGAAATCTTTGGGGGAGGCCTATGTTCAGCAGTGGACGTCTTGTGGCTGATGATGATGATGATGAAACTTTAACATACATGTATTATTGGATTTTGATGATGTTTAAAAATAGTAAAATAAAAACTTTCTAAGAAAATTTACACAAAAATAAAATTAACCAATTATAAGCCTATTAATATCAACGACAAACTGAAATAGGACCGACTCAAAAGTTGTTAATAATAATATTAGATATTTTTATGAAAATAATAGCTGTGACGCGACTTATGATTAATTTGAGTTGGGCTAAGTTGCTTCGCGCGTATAGTATAAGCTTGACATTCATCTCTTTTTTTTACGTTATTATATAAGAGTAAATTTATTTTATTAAAATATAATACCTTTAACAATGAAACCAACAATTTTATCATTTAAGAATTCCTAAACAATTTCTTAAAACAATTCAGTCAAACAACAGAATGAGAAATACAAAATAATTCTATTTTAAATACTTAGCGGAACTTCCTAAAGCCGCCTAGATGTTGATGTTAATTTGTTTATTTACTTTACCTCAAAGATTTGCCGGAACAATGCCCTTTTATTCGGATTGCGTTTAATCTGCTTAATATTCATTACAGGTTCAAAATGCGAGCGACACTGGCGACGTTGGCTGTCCTGGCCTTAGCAAGTGCGGTTCAATGTAAGTTTTTGGATGCTATATCAAAATTCCTAACATACATCCGCGTATTAGCTTGATACGCCTGTTCACGGGAGTTGATTATGCGTTTACAACGTGTGGCCTATTTGAAATGAAGTTTTTGTGTAGTAGATACTAGTGTAGTCTAACCGATTTATTTTTGAAAACCTCGAATATACTTAGCAAGATTATTTTAATGATATACCTATCTTCTAAGAGTTTATTTACGTATCAGGCTCTTATTTTTCAGTACCAGTAAACAAAACGGATTATGCTAAAACGCGCGCTTAGATGCTTCCTTTTGCCTCGTTAACGATAAAAAATAACTCCAAACTAGGCTAAGCGCTTTTTCATACAAATTGATACATACAATTTGCAAAGTAACTTGACACCTTCGAAATATCTTCGAGTGTTTTCCCATTGCGGTTTGCCCTTTTGCAAACGTCTCTTAAGGCAATTAGCTTTTAGCAAACACGTGTGCAAACTTTACCGACGCCACGGTGTAACTACCCCAAACTATTTTTTCACGGATTAAGGTTAATCTACTCGAAGGTTGTCACAAGGCCGTGACACGGTTTCATATAAAGACGTACTTTTTTTTAATATATTCTTCGTTCTGAGTAAACTAGGGTGACTTATTGGAAAAACGTCGGAATTGAATATTGATGGAAACGTCAGAAAATATCAATACTGCATCTCAAAGTAAAACGTGTTTGATACGCACAACTTTGTTTATCGGACAGATGTTTATTATATTATTGTTTTGGTATTAAAACTTGTTTGATGTTGTTGAAAACGGTATGGAATGTTTTTACCAATAAATTATAAGCTTTAGTCGTATATTTATAGCAAAATAAATAGTCGTAATCAATAAGTTGTTTGTCGTGGTTGATACATTTTCTTATACATTTGACCATTGATTTGCGGTTGGTATTTCGCAGTAGTAGTATTTTAGATTTCTTTGATATCTTAGTTATTTAAAGGTTCCTCAATAATTATCTTTTACAAACGACACCAAGTAGAGCAGTAGTGGAAAACGAAGCTACCAGTGAGCGGTGTCGGGACTCTATAATATTATCTTTCTTTCTATCCGGCATTATTTGGGCTTAATGTCAGGGTCCACTTTCTCGTACATTTGATTTGATGGTATTTGATATTGGGGCGTATGACCCCCCATAACCCGCAACAGGAACCGAGTTTCGCCATTACCTTGTCTGTTAATCAGCAGACAGCTGCTGTTGAGATTGGCTTGGAGCCTAAGATGGTAGCCCAGTTATGCTCCCGGTTGACACTCTATAATATTATATTGACCATAAATCCCCATTAGGTCGGGGAGAGTTTATCGTATACCACAGACTATAATTTAACCGAAAACTGTTTAAGAGGCCGCATCATACAATTTGAATAAAGAATCGTATTAGCCTCGTGTTGACTATGAAGGTGAAAGGACTGATCCTATTTTATTCTTGTTTATTTAGAAACTCTACATCTAAATGAGGCTTGATGGTAAGTATTTAAAATGTTGGGCATTATATCGCAGCGGACAGCAGAGCGCGCATAGTATGCTACTTCAGCAACTGGGCGGTGTATCGGCCGGGTGTGGGGCGGTACGGCATCGAAGATATCCCCGTGGAGAAGTGCACCCATCTCATCTACTCGTTCATCGGAGTCACTGAGGGCAACAGTGAAGTACTCATCATTGATCCTGAGGTGAGAATCTTGATTCAGTACTGTATTTCAATTCTTCCTTTTCACATAAACTTTCATTAAGGTTCATTACAAAAAAATTGTGCTTGGAATGTTTGACTTGATGACGTCGATCATTGTATGTTGTATCTTGGAACTTTGTTGTTGTATGATGACTTGTTCCTGTATGATGCTATTCCTTAGGGCATTGGCAATTTTGAACATAATCTCATCGAATAGAATGAATTACAAATTATTATTGGACATAGGACGCCTAAAAACCGTCCGAAACATGCAAATCATTCAAAATTTACTCAACAATAACAGGTAAATATTTTGATTATTTTCTTCGTGTTTTAGCTCGACGTTGAGAAGAATGGTTTCCGCAATTTCACATCTCTCCGCTCCTCGTATCCGAATGTCAAGTTCATGGTCGCGGTTGGCGGTTGGGCCGAAGGTGGTTCGAAATACTCCCACATGGTCGCGCAGAAGAGCACTCGGATGTCCTTTATCAGAAGCGTAGTCAGTGAGTTAACATTGTAATGATATTCATCCTTACTACAATACGGTGAAAACCCTTCCTCTATTTCGATAAGGAGAAACAGACTGTGATTACACTACAATGCGAGTTAGTTCTCTACAATTAGCATTAGATGCAATTGCCTCTTGTCTTGATGCCATCCACGCATAATGAGTTAACTATCTTCTTCCACTTGGCTTATCCCTGTACTACAGTACATATAAATGTGAAAGTTTGGATTTTTAATTAAACCTGACTTAAGGGCTGAACTTGGGTCAGGATTAAGAACAATGTTTATTCTAGAATAAGAAAGTATAGGTAGTAACGTAATAAACAATGAGTTAACTTTAATAATAATAGCATACAAGTTAAGAAAAATTAAAGAATGATTGCCTACAAAATATGATATTAAGTAAAACAAACGAATGTTCCGTGGGCATATTAATAGCCTTTGTTGCACTCGTAGTGATATCACTAGTTGAGACCGAATTTGATTAAAAATAAAAGAACGCTTGATAAGACATTGTGAACCAAGCGAAAGTAAACAATAAGTAACAATGTACATTATTAACAGAAACATGACGTTTCCGTGTGTGGTTCAACTCAACGGTTACACATACGGAAGCTGACCAACAAACTGTAAACTTGGAACTCAATACGTCTTGGAGCGAAAATTTTTCTTCTTTTGCAACAATGTGTTGGATGTTTTCTGAGAAAGGTCCTTTTTAAACTTGTGAATAAGTTTATTTTTAGCATAATGAGGGTTAAAAAATAAACATATTTTATATATAGGTTTTCTCCCTGAGAGAGAAGGGGTCCTGTTATCATTCTAAGATAAATATAATTAGGATATTTAATATATCTCAAGCAGATTCAAATAACAAAGGTTCTCAGTTTGTTTTAGAAGCACACTATTTGTTTTATTACGAAATATTTGTCATTTAATTTTATTGTTTCTTGGAGGCTTTATTTGTTAAACAACAATTTTGCTCTCATACATTCTATGTACTGAGATTGTCATATTAAAAATAGCGACGAGGCGAAATTGTATCAAGGGACTCGGCATTCAATCTATTTTTCAATTTTCATGCTACACCTCACAAAAATATTCCGTAGCTGGGCAATTTTTTCCTTTTTTAAGCCAATTTTGGAATATATGTATATATTTGTATGATATACCTATAACCTACAACCTTTATGTGGACATAAAATACGAATAATTTATATGATCGTTAAAAAAAATACTATATAGTTCTTGTTTAAAGATAGTAGTAGCAAGGTATTTGATTGGCAATGTTCTTCTTTAATTATTTAATAGCATTTTTTTTAATAAGATTACTATAAAGAAGATTGTGTATTAGATATATGAGTTGTGCGATACGCAGTAACGTGTAACAAAAATACCAATGGTTCTATATTATGATCATGACGCGCCCACGTTCCATTGTGCCACAGGGAATTTTTATATTCCACCGTTACTCGCCTCTTTGCTTTGAATCTGCGAATTATTGCCATATTTCCAAGAGATATATTATTCAGATACGGGTTAAACTGTGTGATACGCTCCTTATTTCGTAATAGCTTTATAAACTTTCGCTTCGAAGAGGACGTATCTTCGGATATCCGAGAATAAAATTTAGTATATTCAAAATACGTTTATTTCAAACTGAAAACTGTTTTTTATATATCTATTTGTTATATAGAATCGGTTAAAAGTATCTAGTCTAAAGTGAGATGTAATGATTAATATTCGAAGTATAGGGTAACTGCTTCTACTAGAATTTTCAACAGAAAATAACGAGGACAAAAGCCCCTACTATGCAAACATTCAAAATTTGTTCATAAATAAGACCGCAATTAATATCTTAAATATTTGATTGAGCATTACTAGGCGCGTAGTGGATTTCACTATCTCCCGTACACCTGTGCATTGTAATGACCATTGAGAATACTGACGTTATAGTAAAACCGTGCATCCTTTTTCTGTCAATTGATGATTGCCCCTTCTGCCAGATTTAATGGTTTATAACTTATTTATTTTTGATCGGATTTATATTATATATTTAATATCTACTAAATTTTTGATAATGTAACTTTTTGATTAAAAATAATAAATCCTACACTATATTATGTAACGTCTTGTTTTAAAACATTTTTCATATCTTCTTGTACAATCGCATAATTTGATTAAGGAATTCCATATGGTCAAAGATCTTCACCATTTTCCAATAATTTAAGTCAACAGTTGACAGTGACAGCCTCCGTGACGCAGCGGGCGGGTAGCCGGCTGTGAAGCGAGACGCCGCGGGTTGATCCACAAATATTTGTTTCGGGGTCTGGGTGTTGAGACCGAAAGTCTCTCGTAGTTCCTGATACCTACGACACAAGACTCGTATCTTACTGTGGGGTCAGGACTATGTGTGTGACTGTTGGGTGTATTTATTTATTTATTTAGTTACAGATAGACAATTATAAATAAAAAAAATCTCATAGGTTTCCTCAACAAGTACGAATTTGACGGGCTCGATTTGGATTGGGAGTACCCCGGCGCGGCGGACCGCGGCGGTTCTTTCTCCGACAAGGACAAGTTCTTGTACCTGGTTCAAGAGTTGAGTAGAGCATTCATCAGGGTTGGGAAAGGATGGGAGCTGACTGCTGCTGTACCACTGGCTAACTTCAGATTAATGGAGGGCTACCATGTGCCTGAACTTTGTCAGTAAGTATATCAACATACTTTTGCATTTTAGTAGAATTTTACGCATTTAATGGTAGGCATGGTGTACTCATACCTAAGGATTCTCGACAAGAATTTCGGAAATAAATGTGAAATCTACTAGCCCGCATTAGACCAGTGTGGTGGATTTATGACCCTCTCATTAGTAGAGGAGGTTCATACCAGGAAGTGGCACAGTACGAGTATATTGTAATACAGTGCTGATATTATGAATATTATTATGAGAAGCCCTTCTTTACACGTTAGTTGTCCTGCCCCAGCTACTTACTATTAAACTCGATGTTGCAACTCCCGAGACTTATTAAAATGTTACGTCTAGGCTCTCTAGCTCTAATACTCTTGAAAAACAAATAAATAGGCCGATCACAAACGCAAGGCTTTCACAAAGTTTTCTCAGTCATTAACTATGTTGTCTTCATTAAAAACGTTTTAGACAAAATAATGGTTGCTTTCATGAAATGCTGCTACTATAAATATATCAGATAAAATCAGATTTATTCACAGGATCTGGTAATTTGGTTAATACCCACTAAATTCTAAATGAGTAACGGTGTCGTACGTTCTTGTAGCTATGTGGATACTTTTTGTTGTACAACATAGTTAGGGCTCTTTATGTAGTTTCGCTAGTAATAGTCTGTAAGAAAATAGGTTCAAATGAATTTAATGAATGAATTACGAATACTAAAGGATTTAAAAAAATATATTATATTGCTCATAATAAGTAGAGACTGGGTAGATCACCACTCATGAACACCCGCTATACCAGAAGAGTTATGGATACTCATTGAAATAAAACTAATTTAAACGGATTTTATCGCGGTTTTTTATTAATTTTGATCCGGACGTTTCGAAGACTTTTCAGCCTTCGTGGTCACGGGGGGAACACAAGGGGTTTTATTTCAATGAGTAACATTCGCGTAAACGTAAGAAATCATTATTGAGTTATGGATACGTTGCCTACTCTAAATCAAAGGAATTAGGATTTGGGGGAATGTGTTTGGGATTGCCTCGGTGGTGCAATTGTGCGTACGCGACGACTGCTGTTCTGAGGTCTCGGGTTCGATTTCCGGGTCGGATAGTGATATTGGCTTTCACGAAATGCTCAATATCAGCTCGGAGTCTGGAGTTGTGTCTGGTATGGCGATGGGATCGCCCCCTATCACATTATAGGACAGAAATACTCTTGGCGAAATGTGGATCTACTGGTTATACCTCTACCCACCCCGGGGATTACAGGCATGAGTGCGTATGTATGTATGTTTGGGTCTACGGGAATGGAATAGTTTAGATTTAAATTTTAATTTATTCTAATTTGAATGACCTAGTTACGTATAGTTGCAATAAATTTACAAATAGAGAGTTGCACGGTTCTATATTATTTAAACCATTAGTCATTACTAAATGGCTTGCCATTTGAAACGTTTAAAAACATTAAATCTAGTCGACCAACAATAACCATACAGCGTTTGTTCATTCAAGTTTTTAGTTGAAAGCGGTTCGACACGTATGAACATATTTTTAATGTTTGTTACAGGACATTGGACGCTATCCACGTGATGTCGTACGATCTTCGTGGTAACTGGGCTGGATTCGCTGATGTACATTCGCCACTGTACAAGCGTCCTCATGACCAATGGGCTTATGAGAAACTCAATGTGGTAAGTACGATTAAGTCATACGGTGGGATTGAAATATGGCGTGTGTTCGAATTTTTCTCTAGTTTTAAACTTTTTTTTTTATCCTGGCTCGGCAAAGTGACTACGCTACATGATGATAAGTGTAGCGCAATCCAAGAATAATGTCGACCAACGATAAACAGTGTGTCCAACGTAGGTCGGCAAGATCATGCCGGCCTGCCAAAGGGCCAAGGGGGAGGGGAAGGAAAAGGGATGGGAAAAGGGTTAGGATCAGGGGGGCAAGCCCCCTGGAGAGAACTAGATATACACTGGCTGACCCTGGAACGCGACCCACACAAGGTGGGCCACTATGGCAGGTTTTAGCACCCGTGTACGGTGGTCGCTATACGGTCGGATACAAGTATCCTCCTACCAGCCCCCGACTCCCGACAAAAAAGAGGTTCTATAAGAGTTTGACTCATATTTCTGTCTGTAGCACGAATACGCCTAAACGAAAGGACCGATTTGAGTGCGGTTTTTGTTTGAAAGCTGTTTAATCGAGATTATTCTTAGCTATTCAAAAAACAAGTCAAAGTTTTTCTAATTGATGTCGGGGTCTTTTTTTAGGTTAGGTTTTAACCCCAAACGGTTGCGGCGCGGTGTATAAAATATATTTATGTCCACTGCACCATTTTTATTAACGAATTATTTATATGTAAATTCTAAAATCATTTTTAATCGTTTTTAGTATTTCGATGTACGTTGTTACCCTTAGTAACAGTAGAGCAATTCTCCAAATAACCAAAGTCTATCATTCGCTTGAAATATAATGTAAAATGTAGTTAGATTTAAATTACAAAAATATAAAATCAACATATTTAAATGTTTAGCCTGAGTGAAACTTTATTTTTAGAACGATGGTTTGCACCTATGGGAGGAGAAGGGTTGCCCTGCTGACAAGTTAGTTGTAGGAATTCCGTTTTATGGTCGTTCTTTCACACTATCTGCTGGCAACAACAACTATGGTCTTGGTACATTCATCAACAAAGAGGCTGGCGGCGGCGACCCGGCCCCGTACACCAATGCTACAGGATTCTGGGCTTATTATGAGGTAAATAAAGTCTTATACCACTTCGCTACTATGTGAAATTTATCTATGTTAGAGGAATCATGACCTGTTTCGCGATATTTAACTGAATGTTATTTATAAAATAAAATATCAAATGGTTTTCCTATTCCTATTCCTAATTCCTATATTAGCTCTTTATTAATACGTTATAATTATAGTGGATATATTTTAAACGGATATTGTGAAGCAAGCCTTGATTCGAATTTTGTTTTGATATGTAAATAAATTTCTTTAACTTGCGAAAAATCTACGATACCAAATAAGGTTAGCGTCAATAAATCAATATTAGCATCTAATAATTTTTATGATAGATTTCAGGATTCTAAAACATATTATTAGCCTCAAGAGGTCTAAGTCTAGTCATAAATATTCGGACATTTTATTGCGTAAACTCTTTTGTTTACAAAACGCTTGGTATACCCATTTCAATATATATTTATTTCTAGATCTGTACTGAAGTAGACAAGGAAGACTCCGGTTGGACCAAGAAGTGGGACGAGCAGGGAAATTGCCCCTACGCTTACAAGGGTACCCAATGGGTTGGGTACGAAGATCCTCGCAGTGTGGAGATCAAGATGAACTGGATTAAACAGAAGGGCTACCTCGGAGCTATGACCTGGGCCATTGACATGGACGACTTCCAAGGATTATGTGGCGAGAAGAACCCATTGATCAAGCTGCTTCATAAGCATATGAGTTCTTACACGGTGCCACCACCTCGTACTGAAAACATCACACCTACTGTAAGTACATAGGGAACTAGTGAACCACTTATCTACCGTGTTTTTAAGTAGGCAGTGATACAATTAGTGCCCTCACAGTTTGCCGAACTCATTTCCGTCACATGATATGATATATCAGGGGTAAATTTTCCTATCACCATATCGGGAATAAATCAATCTTTCGAATCGAAAACTAAAACGTAAGTTCATTACCCGATGTCGGATTTGAACCTAGATATGCATGATTTCTCAGCCAAGTCGCTGACTCTGGATATTTGCGTTTGTTTATTCATGAGGCAAGATTACAGCAGAAAATTATTTCGGTTTCAACCCAAAGTTTTCTTTGGTTTACAGATTTTAGGACGTATTTTAGTGCTAGTTTACGAAGTTGCCTACAGAATTCTGTTATTTGAACCATTACTTTTAATAGAGGTCTTTTGTTTGGGGTATTAAATGTGTTAACAAAATGTTAGTCATCTATAACAGACAGAAATAATATTCCTAGAAAGCAGAACCATGAATAGAGTAATTCATAGGAATCCACAAAATGGCTTGTACTAGCGGGCGCAAATACGCTTTAGTGTAAAAATCCATTTGTTTGTCTTTGTGTCCAAACGCGTGATTCGTACCATTAAAAAGGTTTCAGTAGTATAAATAATGTTACAATTGACCTAAAGACTGTTGTTGGAAATTTATTAAAGAATGAAAATAAATAATAGCTGTTACAAGTAACAGTTAATTTCATACGATTTAAAAACTAAGTGACAAACTTTCGTAAAATATTGCGTTTGAGTTTCCCAATATTTTAATAAAACCTTTCAAGGCGACCAAACCCTTGGATTGGTTTAATGAAAATTTTAGGAACGTCGTGTCGCAGGAATTATTTGATGCAAAAGGTGAAAGACCGATTGCCAAAAATTTAAAGACGCTTAAGATCAATACAATATTTTATGGTTGACTGTTATGAGGTAGAGAAGTAAAGATATCTTGATTTTTTTTTATTCTGACTAGGCACCATATTTTCATGATGATAAAATTATACTAATAAGTACTATTATGAAAGAGAGAGAAATAAAAAAAGATCCCTGTACCGAGATGAATATTTGTATGATTCACCAATGTTTGTTTCTTTCTTATTTGGGTTTCGCGGTATAGATGCAGGTTATCATAGTATAGGGTCATGATATGTAACTGTTCGGTATATTTTTTGGTATTAGTTAAAGGTGTTTTCAAAAACAACTACAGCTCACGTAATTTCAGCCGGAGTGGGCCCGTCCGCCATCGACACCGTCTGATCCCTCTGAAGGCGCACCGATCCCCACAACTACCACCGCTAAGCCGGCCAGTACCACCAGAACGACTCAGATGACCACCACTACCACTACGACAGTGAAACCACCACACAGCACCGATGAGGAAGAAAATGACATCAACGTTAGACCTGAACCTCAACCAGAACCTGTAGAAACGCCTATTGTAAGTCTATTGTTTTTTTATGGTATTGTTTATGGTATGGTAATTCTCAAGAGTATGTAATTTACTAACTGGTACGTTTCGCGTGCGCGAGGGTTTTTCTGGGTTAGTATCACCGCTTTGGCTATTTTTACCGCCATGTAGCCTGAGTAAGCGTTGTTGTGTTTTGATGGACATTGACACCCTGTTGTTATGTTTCGGGATGACCAGTGCTGCCTAGTGCTTTCCAATTCATAGTTCTGTGTGGTGTTGCTTCTGTTTTCGGACAAGCGAGGGCGAGTAACCTGCACGTCTCGTCGTTCTAAATTATGCACTTCGGTACAAATTTATGTAGGTTAAATACGTTAGTTTATGTATTTTTATTCTGTGTAACTGACCTGTAGCGAATGGGTTGATATTGTTTCCCTTTTCATAATTTTGCTTGTAGTAGTACCGTATTTACGTGGTTAAGCATGAATGTTTATATAACAAATATGCTTTGTGAATTTTGCAATTAATGAATTAGTTTTCATTTGACTACAAACTTACACAGATGGTTGCCGATTTATAATTTACACCGTACACGCAGTTTAAGACAACTGCTTTGCTAATTTTAATGATCATTCCGTTTTTGTGTATACTTTATATTCCTAATAAATTACCGATTCAGACTAAAAGGAATTTATAATGAACACAGTCTTTGTTGATTTATTATGAAAGTTCACAGAAAAATGCTTTTTTACAAGTTCTTTTGAAACTAGTGTATTTAATTTACTATTTTACTTATTATAATATTTATTATATACTACTAATATAATGAATGTGAAAGTCTGGATGTGTGGGAGTTTTGGACTTTGGATGTTTGTTAATCAATAACGCCTCAATGGCTGAAAGGATTGAGATGAAATTTGGCACGCAGTTACATGTAATATTGACTAGATTTTGCTCGCGGCTCCGCCCGTGTTCATGTCCTTTTCCGGGATAAAAAGTATCCTATTCTAATCCGGTCACAGAAATGGTCACAGTTCCTGAAAGTGTCCTATCCTAATCCGGGTCATGGTCACAGTTTCCGTGGTGGGTGTGTAGCCGCCTGCGAAGCGAGAGCCTGTGCGTTTAATTCCCACATCGAGACAAATGTTTGTGCGATCCACAAATATTTGTTTCGGGTCTGGGTATTGTGGGACTGTGAGTCCCTTGTCTGTTACCCACAATACGTAGTGTGGGGCTAGGACTATAAGTGTTGGGTGTATTTATTATTACTTGTGTCAACATTTTCAATTAATTCAATTATTAGAAAAATAGGATTATTTATCAAAGTTCAATGTTGTATTATTCTAAAACTCATTACATATATGTCCCGCAGGAAAATGAAATCGAAGGATCAGAAATCTGCAACTCGGACGAAGACTACGTGGCTGATAAGAAGCATTGTGATAAGGTAACGCCATTTTCTATTTTCTTTTATCCTGGCACAGCAATATCCCGGCTTGACGCCAGGGTCTGTCTTCCCATTATGATTTGACGGTGAATGGGGTGAGATCACAAGTCTAACCTCCACAACCTGCAAAGGGAACCAAGTTTCTCCATTGACTCGTCCGTTAATCAGCAGAGTGTACCACGTGCAGATGAGATTGGACCTAAGATGTTAGTGGTCCATATACACCCCAAGTACACACAGCAGTCCAAATATAATGTCGGTTGTTAAGAGACATTGTTACTAATATAGTAATGTTATAATCGCCTCGTTGGTCTAGTAATAGCCTTCTTAAACCGAGGAACCTCAAAGTCCCGAGTTCAAATCCCAGGATGGATAATCACAAATTGTATCTAAATCTCGATTCAAAAACTTTTGTTTCACTGATTGCATCACATGGAGTGGAAAGGGTACAAATGTAATACCATAAATAGCACATTACGTAAACACAATTTCACACTAAATTTTCCTTCCGCAGTACTGGCGATGTGTCAATGGTGAACCAATGCAGTTCTCTTGTCAGCAAGGAACAATATTCAACGTAAAACTCAACGTTTGCGACTGGCCCGACAATGCCACGCGTCCCGAGTGCCAACCCTAATACTATTTTTATTCAGGAAGTACAACTTAAATTATACTTCAAATAACTTCGCCAGAAGGGTCCGATAGATTTCATGGTCTGTTACACATTTACAGTGTTCAATTTAATATCGATATATAGATGTAACTCGATTAATCGGGATCACGGATGCGATATAAAATATCTAATTTATTTTTGTTAATATTGTCGTATTTTGTTTTAAACTTGAACATAATACGCCAATGTTTTCTTTTAATGTAAGGGCATTTTACTTCGATTATTATTTGTTTGCAAATGATCGTCTTACTTTTTTATTTTTATTTAAGCTACAATTACAAGCAAATGACTGTTTTACTGCTGTGCATTATGAATTGATCAACAATAATAAGTTTATGTCAAGCTATTTCATTCCAGTGGTATATACCGCCTTGACGTTAAGTAATTTTATTATAAGACTGTTCATTTTTTATTTTATAAATTCACAAGATTTTTTTTCATTAAAGCGTAAAATAGTATACTTTGAATTTGCTCAGTTTAGGCATAAGTGTATAGAATAAGTTTTATACCTACCGAAATAACGTTGGTTGGTTAACGGTGCGACTCTTGTTCCTTTTTCTTCACAGAAATATGTATTGTATCTTCACTCTTATAAAAATCATTCAGACAACTTATGAGAGCAAAATTCTATTTGTACCTTGGATAAATTTGTTTCGAGTCGGAAGCCAATTAGCCTGGCTCTTGGCTTCTAGGGAATATAAATGGATTATCTCGTTTCTTTCTGGAAGTGGTTCCAGCTTATTCTGTTAGAATAATTTATTTATTTTTGTAATATAAGTTAATAAATTATGATAAAAATTTAAATCGTTTTTTATTCGCTTTATGTCATAGTATCTCCAAACACCTTATATATTTGCTGGTAGTAGGATATTCATATCCACCCGGGTAGCGACCACCGTACTCTTGGTGTTAAAACCTGCCATAGTTACCCACACCTTGTGTGGATCGCGTTCCAGGATCAGCCAGTGTATATCCGGTTTTCCCGAGGGGCTTGCGATATGACTTGATAGTGCGGTAGGGCGGGTAAACTTCCCGCCCCAACAAACCATCGCCGCCGGTAAAAAAGGTGGGTGTTATAAGATTGACTCCTTGTTTTGTTTGGATGTGGATTGGTCTGTAACATCGTAGCTCCTAAAAGAATGGATCGATTTAAATAAGGTTTTTAGTATTTGAAAGCTGACTTAATCGATAGTTATTAGCTATGCTTTAAAAGTTTACCCGCCCTAACGAACCATCAAGTTATGTCGCAAGTTGTGTTATGGAGAACTGAATATACACTGGCTGATTCTGAAACGCGATACACACAAGGTGTGTAGCTCACTATGACAGGTTTTAACACCATGTGTACGGTGGTCGGTGTCCGGGCGAATGTAAATATCATTTGACGTTTCGAAATACAAAATATTTTTTCAAAAATGACGTAAGTTCCGTATAAAACCTAACTCACTTAGGTAACAAAAAAATGGAAAACATTCGCTTGTTTCTATCGAAAAGCGCTTATTCTCTGACAAGATATCTTAATAATGTAAAGTAGTTTATAAAAATGGAGGTGGGTTGTTATACTGCGCCAAAAATGCCTTCGGTAGAGATTTTTAGATCAATGTTTCTTGCCGAGATCTCATTTCGATAATGAGTTATAGGAACCGATGAGATTTTTCGTTAATTAACTAAAAAGATATAAAAAATATTCTTCTAAAATATATTATTAACATTGCAAGTAAATAAATACATAAAGAGTAACATCTATTTGTGCTTATAGTAAGAAAGTTATAGGTTAAGTTGTTACAAAACTTAGCAAATTATTGTTTTGTAATTTAAAAAGCATCGATAGGTCTGCGGGGAGTGGTATAGACTATCGAGACAAAAATCACAGGCTCGAAACCAGCCCCATAAGCATGCATCTCTGATTTACGACTTCTAAGTTACGCGTGTATTCATTGTTAATTATCGCTTAATAGAGAAGGAAATGTCATGAGGAAATCTGCATATGTAAGAAATTCTTCATATGAATTTCGAAGGTACGTAAGTTAGGCCAACTCGCCTAACCCCTCTCATTTAGTAGAGGAAGCCCGTGCTCAGCAATGAGACCAGATAATAAACGGATTATTTTCATTATAATCTAGGTAATTTTTTAAACACAACAGTACTTTCACACTACTGCTTGTCAACAGAAATAGACAAAGCGGCATACGCAGCGACGTGCAGTATACGTGTTTGTGATTCTGAAAGACGAAAACTTATTAAGATATTGTTTTCTCAGCTATCAATAGTTTCTTAACCTAGCAGCGCTGTAACTAGAAAATGAGTTGATTTGTTAGTAGTTCTACAGTAAATAAACATTATATTGTATTTGTGAGTCCAAGGTTAAGAAATTTAGGCCAGTATTGTGAATAGAGAGTGCGTTCTTACTTTATTGCGTGTTGGTAATAAACAGGCGCATTCACTTCTTAGTAAAAACGTGTCATGATTCACGCACAAAAAGTATCGCGGTGAAATCAAGTACCTAAGTATGAATATTTTTTAGACTGGAGTTGCTAGCTGCATTTATTATATGAAACACTAGCTTTTGCTCGCGGCTCCGCCCACGTGATCAAATAAACAAACAAACAATCAAACTCTATAGCTTTATAATATTAGTATAGATTTGATTTTGATTTGACAACGGAAGCCTTCAAATAATATTATTTTGGTAGCTTAGCAACGGAAGCCTTCAAATATGAATAATTTTCCCCGTTTTTGCAACATTTTTCACTGATGCTTCGCTTCTAATGGTCGCAGCGTAATGTTATATATCCTAAAGCCTTCCTTGATAAATGGACTATCCAACACAAAAAGAATTTTTCAATTCGAACCAGTAATTCCTGAGATTAGCGCGTTCAAACAAACAAACAAACAAACAAACAAACAAACAATCAAACTCTACAGCTTTATTATTAGTATAGATTTTTATCTGAATGTTGCATTTGAAACACTAGCATTAAATAATTATGTTTACGTACAAATTACTTTCGTTCATTTAGTTATCTATTATCTATACTAATATTATAAAGCTGAAGAGTTTGTTTGTTTGAACGCGCTAATCTCAGGAACTACTGTTTCGAATTGAAAAATTCTTTTTGTGTTGGATAGTCCATTTATTGAGGAAGGCTTTAGGCTATATAACATTACGCTGCGACTATTAGGAGCGAAGCATCAGTGAAAAATGTTACAAAAACGGGGAAAATTATTCATATTTGAAGGCATCCGTTGCGTGCGCTGCGTACACGGTTCAAGCTACCAAAAAAATATGTATGAAATTTGTGATATGACTGCCTTGGTGGCGTAGTTGTATTGTGTACTGCTTTGCTGAGGTCTCGGGTTCGATCCCCGGGTACTTTTTATCCCGGAAAAAGCAGATCACGCGGGCGGAGCCGCGAGGAAAAGCTCGTATTACATATATTCTAAAGTGTTTGTTAAACTTTTTTATATCGCATTTCAGTTGAAGAATTAGTTCAAAAGTAAAACGGAAATAAATTAAGATACCACGCAATGTATTGGAGAATAGATTGCGAAAACCATGAGCTATGAGCTGTGATAGTGCCATGATGATTCCTACTAGGTGGTATGTCTCTCATATTATGTTAAAGGTCGTCTGGGTTACTATCACCGCTTTGTGTATTTCTGCCGCCAAGCCGCAGTAAATAAGCACTGTTGTGTTTCGGTTTAAACGACATTGAAGCTAGTGAAATTACTGGGCATTATAAGACTTAACATTTTATGCCCACGGTTAGCACAAGCGCAGTTCAATTGCATGCAGTAGTTTGTCATTCAAAGTTTTGTGTGATTTTGCTTCTGTTTAAGAGCAGGCGTGGCGTTTACCATCAGGCGAGCGCCGTCTTTCAATCTGGTAAAAAAAACAAGGGTAATCAAACGCTAATTGAGTACCAACCGATTACCGTCCAACGGAGCCGTAGGCTACACTTTTTTTTTATTATAATGACGAGACAAGAAAGGCGCTTGCCTGATGGTAAGCGTCACGCCTGCCCATAAACAGAAGCAACACCACATAACTTTGAATTACAAAGCACTGCATGGAACTGAATTGCGCACGTCACCCCGAGACATAAGATGTTAAGTCTCACAATGCCCAGTAATTTCACTGGCGTCAATGTCCTTCAAACCGAAACACAACAGTGCTTACACACTGATGCTTGGCGGTAGAAATAGACTAGGTGGTGGTACCAACCCAGACGGCCTCTCGCATACGAGGGACCTACCACTTCGTAAAAATGTCTAATTGTAAAATCTACCTTGTTGTAAAAGATACATAACATAAATATATACCAAAAATTACTCAGCTGAAAATGCCAGACAATGAAATCCTGAATCTATATTCAAATGTAGTTAAAACACTACACCATATATAAATAAACGAGGATTGCCTATTCAAATTGAAATTACTAATCCGGACAACGGTCAGGGAAAAGGACCTTTTTACGAGAGTATAGCTATAAATAGCAAGCTACTTTGAACTTTGTTTTATTTACACATGTATCCTTTGGCTATTTGTACCTTGGATGTTGGTCGATATATTTTTACGAAAGGTGAGGCAGGATGTTTAACCCTTAGACACCTTTTACGTTATGAGGTTATGCATTCCCCATTATAGTCCTATTTTTAAAGGGTACAATTGGTACTGCTTGATGTTAAGGTTGAAAAACTGAATTTGTTGAATCTAAATCTAATCTATCTTATTTGAGTGGTAGAGCCACGCTGTAGACAGTTTTGTCTACAGCATGAATGGGCTGGCTCAACCGGGTCGTTGCCACTGTCTTACAGAAAACCGACGTAAAGTAGCGGCTTGCTGCTGCGTTTCGTACGGTGAGTGAGATATCCGGAAGCCCAAATCCCCTCCCCTTCCCCTTCCCTAATTATCCATTTCATTTAAGATCGACAACGCGCCCATGGTTCTTCTGGTGGTGGGCGTACATGGGCGGTGGAGATCACTTACCATCAAGTGACCCACTTGAGCGTTTGCCGGACTATGCTATAAAAAAAAATCTAATCAAATCCGTAAGACGGTTGCGCTAATAAATTGTTATTTTTTGGTCGTTGGATTATGATATTTTTATGATAGATTAGTTTAAGGTATCCAAAACCATACTCTGAGACTGACGGCAGGAACTCCGTGCTTTCTCAAATACCAAAGGCGTCCTTCATTGTCAGAGGCCTTCTGACTGAAAGGGAAATGGGCGGTTGAGGGCTGTACCGACAGCAATCCATGTATATTAAAAACCTCGGAACTATCCAACTTGCGCCGAAGGAAACTAACGCAGGGTTTTTGATCGGTACACGGGCGTCGGAAAATTGATCACGGTATAACCACCCTGCATATTCATGAGGTGGACTTTTGGCGTGGAAAAATAAGTTATTCAGAAGCATATGTATACTATAATCCAATGATAAGAATTACTTTTATTTATGGTGGCTTGGCTGTTCGAGGTTTCATCTAATAACTAACTATTCTTACGGAAAAGTATTTAAAATGAAAGTTTGTACTTACAGTACAGTGACCCATTTTCAAAAAAAAAGATTTTTCTCTTATGGTGCTGCCACACCGGTGTTATAAAATGTTTACAAACATTTTCTAACATTAAACATTTACTAACATTATCTAACATTGTGATAAAATGTATGAAATTTTTGTTAACCAATGTTTAATAATGTTTTGTAAACATTTTATAACAGCACCATTAAGTGACTGACCGTACCCAGATGGCCGAACATTATTAATATATTCCTACTAATTCTTAAAAAGCAACATTACCGAAGTACATAATTTAAATCTCAGTACTATATGTATTTCATTTATATTTGGCCACTTCCTTAGATGTCTTCTAATGAATTCTATTTTAAAAGGGAAATCTTTTCCTATTACCCTTTTCAACCTAGACTTAGTTTTTAAATCGAAATAGCTCTAGTGACTAACAAAATATACTCTTCCAAAAGGTTGGATACAATTTACTTGGAATCTAGAAAGCGTTAATTCTATGAACGCTATGTAAACTTATGGTTTCTTAGATGTTATTTTAGCAACTGGTTCCCAACTTATAATAGATGTGTTACTTCCTAGGAAACTAAATTTTTGGGGCAAAATATGTGGTCTAAATTCGATGTTTACTTTTTAAAAACTGTTAGTTCTTCGGTGAAGTATTAATCATTGTGACTCATTTATTTTAATAAGAGCCTATTTTTTCAATCTAAACTAATACTGAGAGAGGAAAGATTTGTATTTTTGTATTTATTTATTTATTTCACGACACACCATCGACAGCTACACATGATACAGAATATAAACAGAATATTACAATGCCACAGACAATGTGCACTATCATCAAAGGTGTATTCAACCATTTAACATCATGTAACGAATAAACTTAAAAACGAATGGACTGATTTGAAAAATTCTTTCACCATCAGAATCCTACATTATCCCTGATGAACATAGCTACTTTTTATCCCGGAAAAAGTAGATCGCGCAGGCGGAGCCGCGAGGAAAAGCTAGTGTCCAAATAAAGTTTGATTTTAGATAATCAAACAGTAAATTTAAGAATGATCAGCTTGATATAAGCGTGATTATTTTGGATTTTGCTGTATTATATTTGTCGGATCAGATGAGAATACGGACTCGATTGACCACCTATTTAAACAAAGATATTCTACAGTTATTAAAATAAGACACTGATTTGACCATCGTTTAATAAATTAGAATGTTTTGCCATTTTTGTAAACATCGAAATTGGCGCGAATAAGGTACTGCCTTCTCGCTCACTCGTATTGTGTCTTGCTCGACGAGACATTGGAGCCGCGCGCAGCAGTGGCGCCAGAGTTGGCATCACTGCGCACGGCACGCGCGCAATGGCGGCCATAAAAACTTACGAACATTAATAATAGAACTAAACATTTCATAAAGTTTATTAAAGCCAAATCAAGTCTAGTTCCGTCCGCGTAATAATAGGAAATTGCCAAAACTATGGCAAACTAGTGTCATTTAAGTACAGTGTTAATTAGTTATTACAATTGATTGTCAATGTTGTGATTTTATAACCGCGAAGTCTTAAAAGAGTGAATAAACAATAATGTGATAATCCTGTGTTGTTATTACTGAGACTTATGCACCGTTCATCTTGACTACAATGACTAAAGAATAAAGGAGGGTTGTCAAATCCCTCCTCTGACACAACTCCATGGAGTACACCGCGAAATCAGAAGCCGGGATGGGCTCCACAGCCTGTCTATTGAACACGCCCGATGAATTGCAACTGTCTAAAAGTAATTCGGTGAGTCTATTCCAATTTATTGGATTATTGTTAAAAATAAAAAATCGCAAGTAATATTGCCGTGTGATGAGTTGGATCACGGTGGTTCATGGTGTGGCAGTCCAGTACCATACAAAAATTTATCTAGTGTGAAATCATTGCATTGCTGAATTTGATGGTGTTCAGAAATATAAATGAATAATTATCTACCTGACAATTAATAAAATTATTGCACTACTGAATTTGATGGTGTTCAGAAATATAAATTAATAATTATCTACCCGACAGTTAATAAAATTATGGCACTACTGAATTTGATGGTGATCAGAAATATAAATTAATAATTATCTACCCGACAAAATGTTTTATTTGTTCACATGATATTTTCATAACTGTTCTTGCATATCGCAATGAGAAATTCTTAAACTTTTTATTCGTGTAATGTCTGAAGACATTAAATCTTAAATCATTTACATGGTCTTCTTATGTATTTCATGTTCAACCGGATTATTATGATGTGGCACCGGCACTGGAGTTCCCGATCGCTGAACCATAACGCGGTACCCATGCTAAGCTTTGCGGGATGATGATCGAACGCATTTGAGTATTGAGTTATACGTCGAGGATTTGGTGAGATCGTTTTATTTTATGTACATCACGTATAAAAAATAATTTGAAGTACCTACGTTCTATAGGTTTTGTAGAATTGTTAAAATGTGGTGACCCATCGCTATAGCGATTGCCTACCAAAATCAAAATGGTTTTCGCTGTTAAGCAAAGCTGTGGAATCACCGTTAGCTAAAAACCTAATGCAGGGAATCTATTTCATTGCATTTTACATCAATCCATATTGATGTCATTACAGATGTGAACAATAATTTATTTTTACAATTCTTTTATTTAACTACGACCTGTGATTAATTGAATTAGATCTTCGCTACAGTTCTATTTTTGAAAAGATAAAAATATTAAAAAGTTACGCTTTAGACACACACGAACCTAGAATAACCATTTTTAATGTTCTCCTTCTGTATTTATTACATGTTCAAACGAGTGACATTCCTGTGGTGAGCCTGGCGCTGAGGTTGGGAAATTCGTCTGTCCAGAGGAATTGTCCGGTCCTTTGTCTGCATGCCCTGCTGACGGACATCTAAGAACAGATGAGTATCCATGTGAACTAATTCATATTAAGCGTTTTCTTCACAAAGGTTAAGTGATTGTTTAAATTAGTCAGGATTGGTCGATGCGGATAGGCATCAGGCTGCGGGTTCGATTCCCGAACCCAAGACAAAAGTTTGTACTAAATAAATACTAGAGTTAGGTGTACTGTGGAAGTACCTAACCCCACAATATTTTGTTGTCACACAGACACACACACACACACACATACCCACACACCCACACACGCACACACGCACACACACACACACACACAGCCTTATTTATCTCTTTAGTTGCCTATGCAAAGTACCGCACTGAGCACGCGTGGTCTTGCAAAATGGCCGGAACAAAGCAAATCAATCATTAACCAAAAGAAAGAAAGAAAAAGAAAAGAAAAGAAAAGAAAAAAAAAAAAAATCGTCTTGACTGTAATTGAATTTCCAGTTAGATAAGGCAGTGCACTTAAGATATCTTTGTGTAGTGTTGTAACAACAGTAACTCTTTAAAGAATAAAATGTCTGGAGAGTGGTACCTCTGAGCTAAACCATGAGTTACCCTTGAGCTAACCGCGGGTCCTTGATGTATCCACAAGTGAACCCTGAGATACCGTAGGGACGCCTTGTGGAACCATGGGTAGACATGTATACACCATAAATTCTAAAATAATAAATCAATGCACTTGAGATATCTTTGTGTACTGTTGTAACAACAATAATTCTTTAAAGAATAAAATGTCTGGAGAGTGGTACCTCTGAGCTAAACCATGAGTTACCCTTGAGCTAACCGCGGGTCCTTGATGTATCCACAAGTGAACCCTGAGATACCGTAGGGACTAGGGTGGGTCAAAAAAATCGACTATTTTTTTTTTTACATGTGCAACGGAAAAATGGGTTCCTAGACACCTTAAAAAAATTCCCACCAAATATGAGCTCTTAATTTTGAAAGGAACATCCTCCGCATCGCAGTTTTTTATTTTTTTTTCAGTCCAATAGAAAAAAAATCATATCTCTCTATTAATTGACTGTACAAAAAAATGTTTCGAATAAATTTTGTAGGAAATTTGATGCTCTACAAAAAAGGTATCTTATGTTTTTTTCGTAAACCTCGCCATTTGAAAGATATAAAGGATTTAATTTTGATTACTTTATGATAAATTTCATTTTAGTTTATGAATTTTATAACTCGACAATAAATGACTTTTACGAAATGCGAAATACTAATTTTCGTTGGAAATTAACTGCTCTATAAAAATGGTTTCCTATGTTTTGGCGATAAAATTAACCGTTCAAAAGATATTCATCATCAAACTTTCATGTGTACGGATTTTAAAAGTTTTTGATTAGATATTCGAAAAATTTCAATTTAATTTATAAATTTCATTGCTTGTCATTAATATAAGTATTATTTGAGTTTTATTTTCAAAATTATCAAAATTTTTCTTCAATTATTCTAAACATTTTAGTTTTAATCATTAGAAATCACGATCCTAGGGAAAATTTCATCTCTAGAGAATTTTTGTTTCGTATTTTATTTCATCTGTTTGAATTGTGAACTAGCACCACCTACTTTTTATTTCATCGTTATGTTGTCGTTGGTTTGTATACATTTATTTCTACAGCATTTTCAGTGTTTCCAAAATTTATGGTCTTGTATATGTGATCGAACGATTAATTATTTACAAATATTGTGGTTACTACGTGAATTAACTTGATATTTATCGAAAATATGGATAAAGAAATTCATTTGATCGGAAAACTTGTGCAAAAACTTGTTTGAAAATTGAAATAAAATACTTATTTATAACTAGTTGGACATTGTTTTTCTCTGATACTGAAACATATCATAATATATGTATAATGAAAACTTTGCTTTTTTTATCAATATATATTTAACCGAGCGATAAATAATGTCCAATTTATTTTTTAAATCGAGACAAATATACTTAAACATAAATAAAAACTTAAAAAATATTTTGACGTTTCTCAATCGATAACAACTAAAATTCGTGTAAATTTTCTTAAAAATCATAAATTAAATTGAAATTTTTCGAATATCTAATCAAAAACTTTTAAGATCCGTACACAAGAAAGTTTGATGATGAATACCTTTTAAACGGTTAATTTTATCGCCAAAACATAGGAAACCATTTTTATAGAGCAGTTAATTTCCAACAAAAATTGGTATTTCGCATTTCGTAAAAGTCATTTATTGTCGAGTTATAAAATTCATAAACAAAAATGAAACTTATCATAAAATAATCAAAATTAAATACTTTATATCTTTCAAATGGCGAGGTTTACGAAAAAATATAAGACACCTTTTTTGTAGAGCATCAAATTTCCTACAAAATTTATTCGAAACATTTTTTTGTACAGTCAATTAATAGAGAGGTATGAATTTTTTTCTATCTGACTGAAAAAAAAATAAAAAACTGCGATGCGGAGGATGTTCCTTTCAAAATTAAGAGCTCATATTTGGTGGGAATTTTTTTAAGGTGTCTAGGAACCCATTTTTCCGTTGCACTTGTAAAAAAAAAAATAGTCGATTTTTTTGACCCACCCTAGTAGGGACGCCTTGTGGAACCATGGGTAGACATGTATACACCATAAATTCTAAAATAATAAGTCAATGCACTTGAGATATCTTTGTGTACTGTTGTAGCAACAATAACCCCATAAAAATAAGCAACATGGGTTGCTTACTGATACCTACTTAAAAGAAGTTATTTCTCTTCAAACACTGTCTACGAGAAATAAAATTAATAATGCAAGGATGCGTGCAGACATTTGCATTTGATTACAAAATATAAAACGTATAAACTGCGTGGACCACGGCGTACAAGACCGCTCAGAACCACGACAGTAAATAACAATCTACGAGAACATTGTCTTAAATTATTTACTACTCATATGAACGTTATTTTTATTACATACTTGCTGCGATATCTATAACTTAGTTAGTCCCTGTGTTTACGAATACCAATGTGACCAAGGTATAAAAATAACAGCTGATAACTTGATTGTTGGAATCGGTTATCAATAATAATTGATAAGTTCAGCCTACATTATGTTAAGGTACAGAACTTTTTGGACTCATTTAGTAGTAACAACTTCAACCACAAACAAGTTATCAGCTAGTGTACCTATGAATGGATACCTAGCTCAAAGACAAAACTCTCATTTTCAGAACCACGACTGGCGCAGAGCACGCGCCGACCTGCAGAATGGCCGTGTCGGATCAGATGAGAATACGGACTCGATTGACCACCTATTTAAACAAAGATATTCTACAGTTATTAAAATAAGACACTGATTTGACCATCGTTTAATAAATTAGAATGTTTTGCCATTTTTGTAAACATCGAAATTGGCGCGAATAAGGTACTGCCTTCTCGCTCACTCGTATTGTGTCTTGCTCGACGAGACATTGGAGCCGCGCGCAGCAGTGGCGCCAGAGTTGGCATCACTGCGCACGGCACGCGCGCAATGGCGGCCATAAAAACTTACGAACATTAATAATAGAACTAAACATTTCATAAAGTTTATTAAAGCCAAATCAAGTCTAGTTCCGTCCGCGTAATAATAGGAAATTGCCAAAACTATGGCAAACTAGTGTCATTTAAGTACAGTGTTAATTAGTTATTACAATTGATTGTCAATGTTGTGATTTTATAACCGCGAAGTCTTAAGAGTGAATAAACAATAATGTGATAATCCTGTGTTGTTATTACTGAGACTTATGCACCGTTCATCTTGACTACAATGACTAAAGAATAAAGGAGGGTTGTCAAATCCCTCCTCTGACACAACTCCATGGAGTACACCGCGAAATATTTAATCAACTAAATTGGCGAGTCGTGTGAATTTTTTTTACTAGCTCTGTATTATACATGACCCACTGCTGGGCACGGGCCTCCTCTACTGAATGAGAGGGGTCAGGCCTTAGTCCACCACGCTGGCCTAATGCGGATTGGCGGACTTTACATACCTTCGAAAAATCTTTTCTCAGGTATGCAGGTTTCTTCACGATGTTTCCTTCACCGTTAAAGCAAGCGATAATTAACAATTAATATACACGTAACTTAGAAAAGTTAGAGGTATGCTCTTGGGGCTCATTTCGAACCTGCGACTTTCGTCTCGACAGTCCGTAGCGCTCGCTGAGCTATTGCTGCTTCTTAGGCCATTGAAGGGTAATATTTTCAAATGTTTTATTTTTAAAGGACATAACATTTTTACAACTTTTCTATTTTAATAAAGGATACTCTATATATTGTTAGTAATGAAGAATATTGATTACTTTTTAAAAATCGTCCGTAAATCTTAAATGTCAAAAGTTTGAGAGCAATTATTATTGTTTTAACCTTTCCCACGTCAGTGTATATCTTCGCTGCTGTTTGAATAAACATACCAGTGAGTACCATTGTTCAATCTTTGCTAGTATAGTAGAGACTGTACATCGGTATAATCCTCAATGTATCAAATCAGTTGAACTTATATGAGCTATATTAGCAATGTATTAGATGTATGCGAGGACGAAAAAAATATACCTGAGTCTAATTGAGAAAAGCAATTTTTTTACGACAGATACAAATTAAATACATTTTTATAGAGTCCTTTGGTAGAACTGTAAAGTGATTATGATTTTCTTAATCCTTATTAATCGATGGTTTTATTATATTTCATTAAATATGGTATGAGAGTTTGCAGTGACTTGGATGATTTTTTTCTTTAAATATTTAAAAAAAGATAAGTCTTGACTAACTCACTCACCTCTTATAAAGCTGAAATATCTCACAAAGATTTCTTTTACGATGTATACAAGGAATAAGAAACTCAGAAATTTAAATAGGACATAAGTTTAAGGGTTCAAAGTTTGTATGAAGAAACAATTTTAAATAGACATTTTGATTTGAAACTTCATAGAAGTACTCCTAAAAACAAATAAACAATTACGTATTTCGCCAATTCTTCGAAAATCTACCCTTTAGAAGGTTGCTCCGGATAAAGACATTCACGTAAGCGGAGCCGCAAGAAAAACTTATAATCTTTACATAGTATAAAATTGAGTCGCTTCCGCTGTCTGTTCGCTTAGATCGTTTAAACTATTCAACGGATTTTAATACAGTTTTCAGCAATATATGAAGTGATTCACGAGGAAGGTTTATACAGTGTCATTTTGACACCCTATACTTAAATGAAACCATGTGTAGTGTTCGTTAATATAAGTACTTTGAGCTAAGACACTTTCTTATTAAAGGCAAAATAAAAAAATAATATTTCCTAACAAATTAAATGCCATTAACATTAGATTAATTTTAAACATTCTGTATACGCGCGCACACACATATACAACTCAACACATCGTACACAGTACACTACACACCCGTCATCGAATGAATGAGACACACACACATACATTACCATTAGATACATGCATAAGCAACTACGGCGAATAATATTAATTCAGAATCTGCCCGTAAGATTGCGCCCCGGATGTAAAGTAATAGCTTATAATTTATCAAAAGCAGCAAATAAACGACAGTGTAGTAGTGCAGTATCGCTGAGCCGGAAGTAAACTTAATTTTTAATAAAACTCTATAAAATGTTATTGTCTCCCTCAGATTTCTAAAGAAGTCACCTACATTAAAATCTGTAGCGCGCAGTTAATTTCTCAATTTCCGAACAACTTTTATTAAATACTCGCGCGGCCTACATAATGCTGCAATGTAGGTTAACGTCTTAAATGATGTAGAATACTTACTAAATCGACAAATACGGCATGCGGGAACCCCCTCGTGTGCAAGTCTTGGACATGTACAATTATACATAATACCATGATACCATGTTTATACTTCGCGGTGATACTCGTGGCAGTATACATGTAGTATGTACTTAACACAAACACTTAGGCATTATTCTAAACTTGATAAACCGGTAGTGTCAATTTCACTTCAATACGAATAATTATTACACACTTAAAACATTACACAAACGTTTGTGAAAACAGTATCAATTTCACCAAGATCGCCGCACTAATAAAAATTACGAAATATGTACCGTAATCATCATTAATTACTAATAAAAACTAAATACTGAGTAAAATGGCGGTTTGAAAAAAATACGTGCACATCAAACGAAACGACCCGAAGCGAACTAAACTAGAATACCTAGTTTGTTTTAAACTTGTGAGTGTAGGTATAGGTCCGTATTGAATGCACGCATACCAAGGAATAAGGAATGCCTAAATCATACATTTTAGTGTTGTCCTAATGTGATTATGTATGATTCGATCCGCGAATCTATGATCGAATAAAAAATACCGATTCTTGGAATTGCGATAAACATATCGATAATCTCATTGATGTAGCAGCAATGTAGTAGTACATTGCAGGCTGAGACCGATGAGGTATTGGTTCAAAAATGTATGTAAGTACTACGGTTCGAAAACATGTATTTTATTAAGAATTTGTATTTTACTTAACGATACGTGAATTATGTGTATAATTATGGTGCTGCTTAGGTAACTTGTACGGGTGGTTTGGCATGCATTTCCAAGCTTAATTGATATCGCGACATGAGCCCACGTAAATGATAGGCCATCACACGAAATATTTTGCCTTTACGCTATAATAATCGTCATAAATATTCTTCACTAAAAACATTTCAAGAAACTTATTAAACCTATAATGTATCAATATTAATTGAAACCTAGCGACTATATCTAGCGACATTAAATAATCGTAAGGTTAAGATTAAGTTCGATTTGAAGGATCGATTAACAGAAGATTGCAACGCATGAATAGCAATGAATCCAGCACTAGCGTTACACGTGTTATTGGGAGAAAGTGACAGCTATTGTATTTACTCTAATGCGAAAAGAGTCCCGATAATAGTTTATGTGTGTGCATTTATTATACCATCAAGGTCGTTGTACCCGATTTATAAAAACGCCAAGCGTACAGAAGGCAAACGGCGCATTAGATAAGTTAAAAACTATTTTGGAAATGACGGCTCAAAATAGTAATTTAGGAATAGAAATAAATATTAGATTACCCTATGAAATGTAATAAAATCCTAAGTAAAATAGAATCTTGTAACTTTTGCAATGATTATTTGTATTTAGTCAAATTTGTGATACCTATTTATTGTTGAATAACGTTACGTACTCCTCGCAAACACAATTTTTTTACGTTTTATCAATTAACAAAGTAATACTGTCGCAACTTTTTCAGGTAATGTGTCAAGAGCGTCTTTGTGAGCCTGAAACGTATTTTCATATGTATGGAGTTGCCCTTCTTAAGCGTTTGTGTTTTATAATTACATCGTCAGCTGTGACATTTTATTCAATAGATTTAAGTGCAAAAACCGTACAGCGTGATTTAAAAGGCTCAAAACTTAAATCACGTTTTTTGCCAAAACTACTACAAGCTCAAGCCTCATGTTTGGTACAAGGTAAGCAGAGGCGATGACGAATATGTGGTTTCATTTAGTAACAGGGTGTCAAAATAACACTGTATGTATAATACATACATATAGAACAGAAAAACCGAAAAATTCAAAGATTTGTAATGTGATGTAACAAACATATTCTTACCCGTGCGAAGCCGGCGCGGGTCGCTAGTTAAATGTTAATAATTCAGTACTTACAACAATGTACTACATACATTCATAATTATTATATAAGGAAAACAATATAATCCGATAAAATATAAGTTTTTGAGGTATAAACAACTAAAATGCTCTACAATTAAGTTTATGCATTGGCGCTTTAGCATTTTTGCTATTCCGCTGTAGATATACGAAATGTGTCATATTATTTTTGTGCTATAGCACAAAAATATATAACCTACTAGATGACCCGGTGAACTTCGTATCACCTACATATATTTGTGTAAAATGTGGTCAAAACTTAATACAAATGTTTCATTTACATTAAATGCAATAAGTGAGGTACTGCACCATTGCACGTGGGGTAGCCCGTCGCACATGTAATTGACTTCGACGACCTAAGTCAAGTCGTCTTCCACCTCCCCCCAGTGGGACAGTCCTGTCCCTGTCCCTGTCCCTGTCCCTGTCCCTGTCCCTGTCCCTGTCCCTGTCCCTGTCCCTGTCCCTGTCCCTGTCCCTGTCCCTGTCCCTGTCCCTGTCCCTGTCCCTGTCCCTGTCCCTGTCCCTGTCCCTGTCCCTGTCCCTGTCCCTGTCCCTGTCCCTGTCCCTGTCCCTGTCCCTGTCCCTGTCCCTGTCCCTGTCCCTGTCCCTGTCCCTGTCCCTGTCCCTGTCCCTGTCCCTGTCCCTGTCCCTGTCCCTGTCCCTGTCCCTGTCCCTGTCCCTGTCCCTGTCCCTGTCCCTGTCCCTGTCCCTGTCCCTGTCCCTGTCCCTGTCCCTGTCCCTGTCCCTGTCCCTGTCCCTGTCCCTGTCCCTGTCCCTGTCCCTGTCCCTGTCCCTGTCCCTGTCCCTGTCCCTGTCCCTGTCCCTGTCCCTGTCCCTGTCCCTGTCCCTGTCCCTGTCCCTGTCCCTGTCCCTGTCCCTGTCCCTGTCCCTGTCCCTGTCCCTGTCCCTGTCCCTGTTTAGTATAGCGTGGCGACCCGTCACCACGGCAAGCTTCGCAACGCCAACAATCCCGTTTATACCTGTGCTTATAGATGTTTCACATCAAAAAGACATCAAGTGTTTCATACCCAGGAACAGTTTGTACTGGAAAATTAAGTTGTCGTTTTTAGTGTTTTCCTTTACTTATTATTTATGTTACTCATTTTTTCTCACCGGGTAAACCTTCCCTGAACTTCCACAAATATTTCAAGATCAGAATTAGCCAAATCGGTACAGCCAGTCTCGAGTTTTGGCGAGACACACGCACAGCGATTCATTTTTATATATATAGATTATGTATATGCTATAGCAGTACTCTTCCCAATACCTAACTTCATAGTGCAAAACTGTACAGTTTAAGCGTCATTGAAAATTGGTTGTGAATTGTGGAATCAAAAATATTTTTATTTTACAAACAAAAACTATAAAATTATGAATGAAATATTTATACGCAAAAATAATTAGAACATAAAAAAGAGTTTGGGCTCGTCCGGGATTTGAACCCGGGACCTCTCGCACCCTAAGCGAAAATCATACCCCTAGACCAACGAGCCACGTGTAGTATTGTCGAAATTATAAAAACAATGCTTTTCAATATTAAAATATACACCCACGTACAAAATATGATAATTTATATTCTTGAACGTTGATTTCTAGGTCATTGATAAAAATGTCACGATATGAAGATACATTAGAAATAGGAGCGATTAGAAAGTCTCTACAAACGGCTCTTTGATTAACACATTTAAGATCTCTATTTTTTTATGTTTTAGTTTTTGTATTTAATAGAACCCACCTGATTCAAAGGTGAGCCAGTTAGCCCTATTAAGTTACAATATAAAAATTGCATGAGTTTGAATAAAGAATTGCGATTTAATAGTGCAGTCAAACGATGCGACGCGAGATAGCGCTAGTCGATTCACGTATGGACGGGCGAGGTCTATTCGTGTACCCGGTGTAACGCTTCTCTTTAATCTTAAGTGCAATGCAGTTTAAATAATGTCGACCATCATGAGACATCCGATCGCCAGGATTATGCTGGCCTGAATTTTATTCTCCGAAAGTACCGGAGGATTGTCGGGTCACCACTAATATTTGCGGCGTTGAATAATTTGCGCCTTGTTCGTAGCTCTACACGTGCTATTTATTACACGCGTTATAGAATAAGAGTCGTGCTCGATTGTGCACGGAGAACCCATACGTGCTATGCAAAATCATGCTCTCCAAAAAAAAATGTGTTAGGAAGATGTGCCGTTTTGGGATTATATTGGTAGAGCCACGCTGTAGATAGTTTTGTCAACAGCATAAATGGGCTGGCTCGACGGGGTCGTTACCACTGTCTCACAGAAAACCGACGTAAAGTAGCGGCTTGCTGCTGCGGTTCGTACGGTGAGTGAGATATCCGGAAGCCCAAATCCCATCCCCTTCCCAATCCCTAATTATCCCTTTCCTTTAAGATCGGCAGCGTGCCCATGATTCTTCTAGTCGTGGGCGTACATGGGCGGTGGAGATCACTTACCATCAGGTGACCCACTTGCTCGTTTGCCGGCCTTTTCTATAAAAAAGTGGTACGGTTAATTGACACTTTTATTATAAGGCGAACAAATTAACAACAACGTCACCTGACGGTCAGTGATCTACACTGCATGACCACCTACAATACCAGAAGTATCAAGGTGCACTACCGTACTTAACGGAAAGGTATAAGCATTGAATGGAGTTAGATTCATATTGAAAGGTAGAAAGGTGATTTGCGTTTCCGAAAATCTTACCGGACAAAACGCAGCAGTAAGCTTCACATCATTTTTTGTGAGATAGCTGTAACAGCCGGCCTATTCGTGCCCGAGACGAAACTGTCAACCACTTAAATCACAGAATACAGAAATACGTTACGTTTATTCTGTGTTCTGTGATTTAAGTGGTTGACATTTCGTGTATTCTGTGATTTCAAATTATACAGTGCGGACAAATAGTAATACCAATAAAATGCGCTTTTTATTTCATTTTTATAATATGTAGACCATTGATTTGGCACTAAAATAAAATACATAAAATTCTTCATAGTTTTCGATATCATAAGAATAACTTTTGCGCTAAAAATAAAATTGCTTGTAAAAATAAATAGTATAATTTATGACGAACATAAGAACTCGCTTTTATACATGTATAAATTTATGTCAAAAGTGATGTACGATATAAAAAATGTTCTTATTTCAAATGTCAATATTTTCTTTTTTCAATTGACTATTGCTTAGGGTCACCAATAAAGATTATTTCTGTACCCAAAGAAAATAGCTGCTGTACCCAGCAACGAGGCTCCGTTAGCGTGATGAGATCATTAAGGCGACGTTATCCCATACTTTTGCTTTTTTGATCCTGTGTATCTCCACTGATATGTAAAAGTTACACGATATATTTTTTATTATTAAAATTGAACATATTCTCTAATACTTTGTAAAGATGGAAACATGAATACTCATAATTTTCTCGATAAAAAAAAATCATAAAGATGACACTAAATCGATATTTCATGTGAGTGGCAATAAGCCATTTCTTCTTGAAATCATGTCAAAGTTATATCAAAAGATAAGGCTTTTTATTTACTAGCGAATTGTAAGAAAAATAATCAAAAATATCTTTATTGTTAATCTCTGTAAAGAAAAACTACCAAAATCTAGCCGTTGAAGCGCTCGCGCCAGCCGCCAGAGCCCGTCGAGGCGTCTTCGAGGTAGGACGCACGCCGTTTGTCTCCCCAAAATTCCCCCGCGTTTACATTGGTACAGATTAATAAAATGGGTAATAAATGCGTGTCGTCATTTGCTAAACATATAATGTGGCCTGACTTTGCTTCTTAATTATTATTTTCTTTACATTTATGTTTATAAAATTATTTTTGTATTTGTTTTTGTTACAAATTATATTGTTTAGTGATATTATACATAGTATATATTTGGGCTTATATGATAAACCGTTACAATAAAAAACCGACACAAAGAAAATTATTGTTATTCCAAAAATGTTATGTCATAGTAGATATTTCTCATTATTTTATCTGATTGTTGGGATGTAGATATCTACTGTTAATGTTATACTTTGTACAAATAATAGTTTATTTGTACCTACATACTCACTTATATAGACCTACATAGTATGTAATGAAGGAATACCTATTTACTATAATGCCGATTTTCTACGATGCCGTAAAGTTCCAAACATTGTTTTTTGTTTTTTGGAATGGCAATTGTATTTAAACATTTTGCCAATGTCAAGTTAGGATTCCTCTTCTTTTTGAAGTGAAACTTCTTTATCGGCGTTAGAAAAATAAAATCGTCACATTTTTCCGTTACGCGGCACGCGTCACATTTTTGACTTTGACTGGATTTTGACCAGACTTTGACCCGACTTTGACCCGACTTTGACCCAACTTTGACCCGACTTTGACCCGACCTTGACTGGAACAGGACTTTGACTGGATTTTGACCAGACTTCGACCGGAGTTTGACCATTTATCGAAAAATTAGGTCATAAAGAAGTTTCACTTCCTACGTGTGTACACTAGTACACGCACACATTTTTTTTATTTATGGCTTTCGCATTATTATGCATTTTGCCAGTGTCAAGTATTATTTATTCTCAAGTAATTTTTACAAGAACGATGAAACACGGGTGTGGTCGATTTCAAGGTCTTGCCGGAGTCCATACACTGTTCTTCACCGTCAATGTTTATTGAACAAATCCACACCACTTTTATACAATAAACACAACTCTAAACTACGACCAAAACGATCGAATCTTTCCCGACAAAACTATGCATTTGATCATGTGATGATCTTTAGCAAAGTTGTTGTGCATGAGCCCACGAAGTTTTCTGAGAGGGTACGATCAATTTTCGACACATGGCGCCACTGAGGCTACTTTTATCCCGGAAAAAGCAGATCACGCGGGCGGCGCCGTGAGGGACAGCTAGTTTTATAATATTAAGTAATAAGAATACTGGTAACCATCATATCAATATTACCTACTAGACCGGTGATTTTCCAATTTGAAACATAAATAAATTATAGTAGAATCAAACCCATTGTAAAAGGAAGAGAATACAACAAAATTGATAGGAAAAATAAATTAACGGCGATCTGAGGTCGGGAAGTGGGAAGGGGGGGAAAGCACATTTACCATAGTAATGTATATATTTTTTTACACCATCAGAAAGTAGAGAATTCAATGAACAAGAAACCAACAGACTTTTTTAAAAAAGCTCATATTTTGACGTGAGAATTTTCGTTTGAAAATTAGGCTGCTTTTTCGATATTAAGTCAAAATAAGGTGCAAAAATAAATACTTTAAATCAAATAAATTACAGTGTATTTGGGATACCAAAAGGTAAGTTTTCACCAAATTTCGTGAAAAAAAATGATTTATTATAATAGATAAAAATAAAAACAAAAAACTTGGTTATTTGAATTTTTCACATATATTTTAAGGTTATGTGAAGAAAGTGTGTATACAAAAGTTGTAGATCTTTTTATTACCTACAACTTTGCGATTTAACTTTTTTCCATAGGACTTGTAGTTTTTCCGGAAATCGAGATAAACCGTTTTTTACCCTTAAAAGCCCCCCCCCTTCCCACTTCCCGACCTCAGATCGCCGTTAATTTATTTTTCCTATCAATTTTGTTGTATTCTCTTCACTTTACAATGGGTTTGATTCTACTATAAATTTGTTTCTATTTTTACGATTTTCAACCGGATAATCACCGGTCTATACCTGAAGTTAGTAAGTATATAATTATCTATTTCTTGATTTTCTAAACTGTGGCACAAAGATTTCGAACGCTGTCATGCAAAGTCAAGTGGCGCGCGGCCTGTCGATCGTGTAAATGCGGACGTGGCGCGCTCACCCAGGGGCGGCGGAGGCAGCCCAAAATACCTAAAGTTCTCGGCCCGCCTCGCCTTAAGATTGATTAACAAAATCTAAAAATAAGGCAATACTTCAACTTGACTGCATCGAAGGCGTGGCAGTTGTATAGCGTGCGCGCTACGCCTGCTGTTCTGAGGTTTCGGCGTCAACTCCCGGGTCGGGCAAAAGTAATAGTTGAGTTAGTGTATCACGAAATGCTTAGTATTAACCCCAATTCGGGAATTGACATGGCGATAGGCTGGCCCCCATCACATCATGGGATATGTGCTCGGTGATTTGTGGGCGCACTGATTACATATCTGCTTACTCCTTCGGGAATTACATGCGTGGATAGGTATGTATGTAGGCATATGTACTTCAATTCTGTACTAAATAAATTTAGATAATATTCTTCTCTTCCGCCTGCCCTTATCCCACTCGATTTTTTTTTTATTTACCTTGATATTATTTTGACTTTTATCTAGTTTTTACTACTGACCTCAAGTCAACCCCTCTCAAAAACCTAGACCCGAAACAAATATTTGTGGATCACACAAACATTTGTTTCGGTACGGGATCGAACCCGCGGCTTCTCGCTTCACAGACGGTTACTCACTGCGCCACGGACGTTGTTTAAGTAGATATGTATTAGCATGTTTTGTGTTATTAACAGGAATAGATAATGTTTTTCAGATAAGGTCTTTATCTGCCATCAATAAATAATATTCTTAACAGTTTTATATGACTTCTTTATCTTTTATCTAAATATGAATTTCAATGCTAGTCTATTTTTGTTTGGCCACATCTATCAAATACATCGCACATAATTACATAAAATCCTTTCAATCGATAATTAAATTTTTGATGTTTTCGTAATGTGTATTAAAATAATCAATTTATTATGATTTATTGACATAAAACTAATTTGAACGAATTTTATCGCGGTTTTTTATTAATTTTGTTCCCGACGTTTAAAATATCAATACATTGTCAAAAAGTATTTATGAATTCAGTAAATCACTTGGCTCGACTTTAAGGCACGTGGTAACTCAATAGACGTTGAATAGACTCGTCACGGTATGACGTGTAGGGTCGAACCTCGGACAAGTCGAGGGGAGTCGCTGGCTTGGGTGTCGGGCCATGCCGGGTGACACCAAAATGGCAAATGACATCAAATCTGATTTTTGTATCTTTAACTCATCGCTTGTTATAGAGCGGACCCCGCAGACTTTTGACGACTTAACGACCAAAAACGGTTACCAAAACTCAATAAGCATAATATTATTCCAGTACGCAAATTGGCATTTAAAAATGGTGTAACAAAAAACGTTTAAAAAGGCTGAAAATGTTTAAATAAAAATATCTATAGCATAAAAACATAGCAATTATCATAAAGCCCAAATTATAACGAATATAACGTTTAATTCTAAAATAAAACTAGCCCCTATTGTAACGTAGACGGTAGACAACGAATGCGTAACGTATCTATATGGATAAGTTAGTTTTGAGCGGTTATTAAATATCAGGTCTAAATTATTATTTAAATTTACAATATTATTTTAACAGCTATTTTCTTTTTTTAAAGAATGAAATTTTGTAAGAAAAAGTAAGTCCGCGCATCGCTCCGCGCACAAGCGTATTGGCCAGTGTCGGTTGGTTAGCGCTAGTTCGGTCGGGGTGATCGTCGGTACGGTACCTTCGACCCCACGTCGATCGCACGCCATTTTCCCGCGAAAACTTCTAACTATGGAATACGAATGAAATATTGACAAAGTGTAAGTCTAGTGGTACAAGGAATTTGAAAAAAATTTACAAAGTTATGGGGTGATGCGAAATAATGAAAACTTAGTAAATGTGCATAAAGATGCTTTGTGGAACGTTATGGTTTGGTGTAAGAACTTACATGTTGCTTACTGATGGGATGACGTAAGGTAAGTATTATTTATAAATGAGATTATAAAAAATTATATATCATAAATTACAAATAATCATAATTAAGAACTAAAAACCCATAGGCTGCGCTATACATTAAACATATTTCTGTGTTCTTAATTATGCTAAAATAAAAAATAATTTTCTACTGCGTTAATTTCCAAATATATCACTGAAAAACATAGTAAATTTAAGCAATCAATCGATGACTTATGGAAATTCTTTAATTTTTATATAAAATTATTTTTATACAAAAAATTACCGTTGAAATATATTTATGTCTATATAAATAAATTAAGTTATATGGCATATGCCATTTTAATTCAGCAAATATGGTAAAATCATACTCCTTCAAACCTTTAGAATAAGGTCGCAAACATATTGTGTTACCTAGAAAAACTTAGACAAAATGGAACGCACTTTCCACTTTCAAATTATCTTGTTCATTGATTTAAAGGTCTTATCCGCAACCAATGGTTTTCCTATTGTGTTGCTACAAGCATAGACTATAATATTTTTTTTATTAGAATTATTTATTTATTTTATCTAATCTAGCTACAATTTCGCTCTGTAAATCTTTTTCATTCGATTTTGTATAATTAACGCTAAATAGCTTACGGCTCCGCCCCCACGAAAGTCTTTTTCTGGGATGAATAGTAGTTTTTATATGCTATTTGTACCTCGCAGTTTTGTTTCACTTATTAGTGAAATCATTTCATGAATTTTTACATGTTGACCTTAAAAAATTATAGATTATATAGTCAAAACAAGTTTGTATATTTACGTAACATAACATAAGCTCATGTCCTTATCCCCGAATAGGTAGGCAGAGGTATAATTAGTGCTGCACCCACATTTTATCGAGCTTATTTCCGTTCCATAATGTACCTAATAGGGGCAACCCTGTCGCTTAATCGGGAACAAATTCAAATTCCTAGTAATTCGTAATTCCTTGAGGTTTCAAATCTAAAACTCAAACATAAATTGTGATCGTTCGACCAGGAAATTTAACCCAGGACTTTACAGTTCTCAGCCTTAGTATGCTGCCACTAGAATTATGAAGCGATCTGTGTTCTTATACTTATTGCAATAAAATTTCAAGTCTTCGATTTTATTTTATTCCACTTTAACGCACTTTAAAATATCCATTAACTGTTATATATAACATCTTCTTCCATCTGCCCTTATCCCACCCGCAGTGGTGTCGACGCAACTTGCTTTTTAATACCGGTAATTTCAGTTTCTGACGTCAACCTCTCTAGGGAGACACACAGACCAAATTTTAGTAGAAACAAATATTTGTGGAATTTAACATTTGTCTCGGTGCGGGAATCGAACACATGGTATCTCGCTTCACAGCCGGCTACACGACATTATGTATTTTTTTATTATTTCATTGAATGACGAGACAAGCATGGCGCTCGCCTGATGATAAGCGCTACACTCACAGGAGCAACACGTGACTTTTTTAAAAAAGCTCATATTTTGACGTGAGAATTTTCGTTTGAAAATTAGGCTGCTTTTTCGATATTAAGTCAAAATAAGGTGCAAAAATAAATACTTTAAATCAAATAAATTACAGTGTATTTGGGATACCAAAAGGTAAGTTTTCACCAAATTTCGTGAAAAAAAATGATTTATTATAATAGATAAAAATAAAAACAAAAAACTTGGTTATTTGAATTTTTCACATATATTTTAAGGTTATGTGAAGAAAGTGTGTATACAAAAGTTGTAGATCTTTTTATTACCTACAACTTTGCGATTTAACTTTTTTCCATAGGACTTGTAGTTTTTCCGGAAATCGAGATAAACCGTTTTTTACCCTTAAAAGCCCCCCCCCTTCCCACTTCCCGACCTCAGATCGCCGTTAATTTATTTTTCCTATCAATTTTGTTGTATTCTCTTCACTTTACAATGGGTTTGATTCTACTATAAATTTGTTTCTATTTTTACGATTTTCAACCGGATAATCACCGGTCTATACCTGAAGTTAGTAAGTATATAATTATCTATTTCTTGATTTTCTAAACTGTGGCACAAAGATTTCGAACGCTGTCATGCAAAGTCAAGTGGCGCGCGGCCTGTCGATCGTGTAAATGCGGACGTGGCGCGCTCACCCAGGGGCGGCGGAGGCAGCCCAAAATACCTAAAGTTCTCGGCCCGCCTCGCCTTAAGATTGATTAACAAAATCTAAAAATAAGGCAATACTTCAACTTGACTGCATCGAAGGCGTGGCAGTTGTATAGCGTGCGCGCTACGCCTGCTGTTCTGAGGTTTCGGCGTCAACTCCCGGGTCGGGCAAAAGTAATAGTTGAGTTAGTGTATCACGAAATGCTTAGTATTAACCCCAATTCGGGAATTGACATGGCGATAGGCTGGCCCCCATCACATCATGGGATATGTGCTCGGTGATTTGTGGGCGCACTGATTACATATCTGCTTACTCCTTCGGGAATTACATGCGTGGATAGGTATGTATGTAGGCATATGTACTTCAATTCTGTACTAAATAAATTTAGATAATATTCTTCTCTTCCGCCTGCCCTTATCCCACTCGATTTTTTTTTTATTTACCTTGATATTATTTTGACTTTTATCTAGTTTTTACTACTGACCTCAAGTCAACCCCTCTCAAAAACCTAGACCCGAAACAAATATTTGTGGATCACACAAACATTTGTTTCGGTACGGGATCGAACCCGCGGCTTCTCGCTTCACAGACGGTTACTCACTGCGCCACGGACGTTGTTTAAGTAGATATGTATTAGCATGTTTTGTGTTATTAACAGGAATAGATAATGTTTTTCAGATAAGGTCTTTATCTGCCATCAATAAATAATATTCTTAACAGTTTTATATGACTTCTTTATCTTTTATCTAAATATGAATTTCAATGCTAGTCTATTTTTGTTTGGCCACATCTATCAAATACATCGCACATAATTACATAAAATCCTTTCAATCGATAATTAAATTTTTGATGTTTTCGTAATGTGTATTAAAATAATCAATTTATTATGATTTATTGACATAAAACTAATTTGAACGAATTTTATCGCGGTTTTTTATTAATTTTGTTCCCGACGTTTAAAATATCAATACATTGTCAAAAAGTATTTATGAATTCAGTAAATCACTTGGCTCGACTTTAAGGCACGTGGTAACTCAATAGACGTTGAATAGACTCGTCACGGTATGACGTGTAGGGTCGAACCTCGGACAAGTCGAGGGGAGTCGCTGGCTTGGGTGTCGGGCCATGCCGGGTGACACCAAAATGGCAAATGACATCAAATCTGATTTTTGTATCTTTAACTCATCGCTTGTTATAGAGCGGACCCCGCAGACTTTTGACGACTTAACGACCAAAAACGGTTACCAAAACTCAATAAGCATAATATTATTCCAGTACGCAAATTGGCATTTAAAAATGGTGTAACAAAAAACGTTTAAAAAGGCTGAAAATGTTTAAATAAAAATATCTATAGCATAAAAACATAGCAATTATCATAAAGCCCAAATTATAACGAATATAACGTTTAATTCTAAAATAAAACTAGCCCCTATTGTAACGTAGACGGTAGACAACGAATGCGTAACGTATCTATATGGATAAGTTAGTTTTGAGCGGTTATTAAATATCAGGTCTAAATTATTATTTAAATTTACAATATTATTTTAACAGCTATTTTCTTTTTTTAAAGAATGAAATTTTGTAAGAAAAAGTAAGTCCGCGCATCGCTCCGCGCACAAGCGTATTGGCCAGTGTCGGTTGGTTAGCGCTAGTTCGGTCGGGGTGATCGTCGGTACGGTACCTTCGACCCCACGTCGATCGCACGCCATTTTCCCGCGAAAACTTCTAACTATGGAATACGAATGAAATATTGACAAAGTGTAAGTCTAGTGGTACAAGGAATTTGAAAAAAATTTACAAAGTTATGGGGTGATGCGAAATAATGAAAACTTAGTAAATGTGCATAAAGATGCTTTGTGGAACGTTATGGTTTGGTGTAAGAACTTACATGTTGCTTACTGATGGGATGACGTAAGGTAAGTATTATTTATAAATGAGATTATAAAAAATTATATATCATAAATTACAAATAATCATAATTAAGAACTAAAAACCCATAGGCTGCGCTATACATTAAACATATTTCTGTGTTCTTAATTATGCTAAAATAAAAAATAATTTTCTACTGCGTTAATTTCCAAATATATCACTGAAAAACATAGTAAATTTAAGCAATCAATCGATGACTTATGGAAATTCTTTAATTTTTATATAAAATTATTTTTATACAAAAAATTACCGTTGAAATATATTTATGTCTATATAAATAAATTAAGTTATATGGCATATGCCATTTTAATTCAGCAAATATGGTAAAATCATACTCCTTCAAACCTTTAGAATAAGGTCGCAAACATATTGTGTTACCTAGAAAAACTTAGACAAAATGGAACGCACTTTCCACTTTCAAATTATCTTGTTCATTGATTTAAAGGTCTTATCCGCAACCAATGGTTTTCCTATTGTGTTGCTACAAGCATAGACTATAATATTTTTTTTATTAGAATTATTTATTTATTTTATCTAATCTAGCTACAATTTCGCTCTGTAAATCTTTTTCATTCGATTTTGTATAATTAACGCTAAATAGCTTACGGCTCCGCCCCCACGAAAGTCTTTTTCTGGGATGAATAGTAGTTTTTATATGCTATTTGTACCTCGCAGTTTTGTTTCACTTATTAGTGAAATCATTTCATGAATTTTTACATGTTGACCTTAAAAAATTATAGATTATATAGTCAAAACAAGTTTGTATATTTACGTAACATAACATAAGCTCATGTCCTTATCCCCGAATAGGTAGGCAGAGGTATAATTAGTGCTGCACCCACATTTTATCGAGCTTATTTCCGTTCCATAATGTACCTAATAGGGGCAACCCTGTCGCTTAATCGGGAACAAATTCAAATTCCTAGTAATTCGTAATTCCTTGAGGTTTCAAATCTAAAACTCAAACATAAATTGTGATCGTTCGACCAGGAAATTTAACCCAGGACTTTACAGTTCTCAGCCTTAGTATGCTGCCACTAGAATTATGAAGCGATCTGTGTTCTTATACTTATTGCAATAAAATTTCAAGTCTTCGATTTTATTTTATTCCACTTTAACGCACTTTAAAATATCCATTAACTGTTCTATATCACATCTTCTTCCATCTGCCCTTATCCCACCCGCAGTGGTGTCGGCGCAACTTGCTTTTTAACACCGGTAATTTCAGTTTCTGACGTCAACCTCTCTAGGGAGACACACAGACCAAATTTTAGTAGAAACAAATACTCGTGGATCACAAAAACATTTGTCTCGGTGCGGGAATCGAACACATAGATCGTTATACAGCCGCTACACTATATTATGTTTTTTTTTATTATTTCATTGAATGACGAGACGAGCACGGCGCACACCTGATTATAAGCGCCACGCCTGCCCATAAACAGAAGCAACACCACACAGAACTTTGAATTACAAAGCACTACATGGCACTGGACTGCGCTCGTCATCACGAGACGTCATGTTAAGTCTCATAATGCCCAGTGATTTCACTGGCTTCAATGTCTTGTAAAACGTCCTATGTTACGTCTATAGCCGCAAAATCCTATCTCTACCTCGATCAACTATCTTAATACTTCAAAGATGACCAAGTCGTCAGAACTTAGCACCTCTCCAGATGGGATAGTTCGACAGTTAGCACAATAGGCAGAGCTGACAAATTCATCAGTTGTGGAAACGGCGCGAGCTGGCTGAGTTATAGCGTTCTAATGTCTAAAGTTTTGAGTTAGAACTGAATTTAACGGGCCATTATATTGTAGTTAGGAAACAATAATTTAGCTCATAACGTCAATGTCTTAACTATTTTACATTAATTCGATCAAGAAAGCTCTATGGTAATCAGGAAATATCGTAAGGCCTAATCACCATTCCTGTTCCAGAAATGAAAACAGATATTACTCATTTTTAATTTCTTCTTTATTTGATTAAATGTCGAGACGAGCAAGGCGCCACGTCTGCCCATAAACAGAAGCAACACCACACAGAACTTTGAATTACAAAGCACTGTATGGCACTGAACTGCGTTCGTCACCCCGAGGCATAAGATGTTAAGTCACATAATGCCCAGTAATTTAACTGGCTTCAATGTCCTTCAAACCGAAACATAACAGTGCTTACACACAGTTGCTTGTCGGCAGAAATAGACAAAGCGATGGTACCAACCCAGACGGCATCTCGTATATGAGGGACCTACCAGCATTTCTATTGTATTTGGTGTTATAGAAAGGTACACTTTTTAAATACTATGAAACATTGGGAAAAATGTTTGTTTACATTTTTGGAACAAGTATGACGATTCGACATCAGCAAATAGAATTTGTACTAATCAACAAAACGCAGATTTAATTTGTGCTAGCTTTTATTCACGGCGCCAATAGCGTGAATATCTTTATGTGGAAACTACGCTATGTTCTAATTTCGAACTACCTGTGTACTAACTACAGCTGCTAAGACGTGATTGATTAACTAAAATCCGAAAGAAATAATAAAATCCTAAAGTCCCAGACCCACAACTAAACTTTTACATTTATAATAATATAAAATTATTTACTAAGAAAAGGCTAAACTTAATGATTACAAGAGCCCGTTGTAAATAAATTGGTACCTAAGATAAGAAACTAATTTACTAAGTAAACTTGTATTTTCTCTGGTTCGAAGTGTGTTTTTGCCTAGTCTTTAGCAGCCTTAAGCTATGTAACATATAATGCCAAGTTTATTTAAGACGCATGTAGGAGTTTTTTATACGAACTCTTTGGAATATGTAACCCCTATGGGCCTTACTTATATGCTTTCTTATGAAATGATTAGTTGATACTGTTGTCATATCTCTTTCTAGTCTTTTTTTAATTGCGTTGAAAGATAAAGACGCAAGATTGTTGAACTAGGCAACCCTTAAGTAACATTTTTATGTAAGGTTTCTTGACTTTACAAACGGCAGGTAAGAAATTGTAAAACACTAAGATTTGACCGATATTTAAGGATGCAAACTGAAATAATAAACGCATTTCCTAACAATTCTTCAATGAAAGAAAGGGAGAAAAACTAATTTATCATAACATGTAACAACACGGTATCGCTACTTAAGTTTAAATATAATTTACAATTGAATTTAAACAACTACGAGGTATATTGGCATTTGCGTGTCATAGCTGTAATGAGTAGGTGACCACTTAGGATAGTAATGACTGTGGCACCTACCACAATAGGGCTGACATGGACCATTTCAGTAGTCGCGTTAATAACTTAATACATGTTACAAGAATAAAATCTATTAAAAAGAAATAAAACCTAATAATAAAATCACTCTATATTCCAACCAAACCAAAATAATTTATGTCGGTGATATTGGCGTTTGTAAGTTCAAAATTGGTAGGATTAGCAGCTGATTTTGATTTTGGATTTCATTTTTTAATAAATTTTACTTATTTTTGTTAAAATTATATTATTTTACAACTTTTAGTAAGATAAAATAAAAACTATATTAATACATATTTTTTTCGGAAACAAAAATTAATTAGTGCTTATATGTAATTAATTTATAAATATTAATTTTCCAATATATTAAATTAGTATAGAAAACGTATAGTCTCTATTCGCTAAAGTAGCTTCGGAATTATCATTAAATTATTTCAAGTAATTTCAACATGGTTTTGGCCACATCTCAGAATTAGATAGGTTGTTTAAAACAGCTCGTTAGGTTAGATAATAAAATACAGACTTTCAAGGCTTTGAGAGCATTTTCATGGCTATCTTATTATTTTAGTTATTTTATTATGGTTATTATATAGGGTGGACTTAATTTCATACTGGGTTCTAAAAAAAGGTTATGTAATAAAAATTGTTTATTTATAATCGCAGACTTTTTTATATCTCAGGCAGGCAACCAAGGAAGTGGAACACCTAAAAGTATGATATCTTCACCGCCCATGAACGAAAACTGGAAAAAGTAATTTAAAGGATTGGGAAGGGGCTACCGGATATCTCATTTACAGTACGAAATGCAATGCAGCAAGTTACTTCTTCACGTCAGTTTTTTGTGAGACAATGATAGCAACCCGGTTGAACCGGCCTATTCATGCTGCAGAGCAAACTATCTAAAGCGTAGCTCTGCTAGTTTAAAATTTATTCTGCATATTATATTGGTTTTTCAAATGCAATTTAAGTCTCTTGAGAATAAATCTAGACGTCTGGAAATATTGTTATCAATGAATCGATTGTAAAAACTATTTGAAATTAATATTGAAATATGTAAACTTGATTGAATTCTTTATAATATGTTGTTGTACTGTGAATTCTAATACAATGGATTCGGGCTTAGTATAAATTTCGTATATTGCAGTAAAATCATAATCAACATTAAACAATGTCTTCTTGTTTGTCTTTTTACTTAAGGCAAAACGATCAGGTCGCTTACCTGATGGTAAGCGTCACGACTGCACAAAAACAAATACAACACAACACGAACTATGAATTCAAAGCACTGCATGGCACTGGAATGTACTCGTCACACGTGAGCATAGGTTTTTAAGTCTGATAATGCCCAATAACTTTACTGGTTTCAATGTCCTTCAAACCAATACACAACAGTGCTTACACACTATTTGCCATTGACATACTGCGTCCTTTACCGGTATTTGCTATAAAACAACTTGATAAACAATCTTTATTAACAAAATTCTGCCGCCAACCAACAGTGTGCAAGCACTGTTGTCTTTGGGTTTGACGTACTTTGAAGCCAGCGACATTACTGGGCTTTATGAGACTGAGAGTACCATATAGTGCTTTGTAATGTACCCCGCAGCGCTTTGTAATACGAAGTTCTGTGTGGTGTTGCTTTTGTTTATGGGCAGGCGAGCGCCATGCTCGTCTCGTCATTCAATCAAATAAAAAAAAACATGACTATTGCTCCAATTTATTAGCTATTCTGTGCCCATACCATGATGTCGTTTCTGCGAGAGTGGATCTGTATTTACTATGTAGGTATTCAAGCTAAAAATGTAATGTAAATGAAGTGGAAATATTAAGAAACTTTTTACAATGATAAATGTGAATATTATGTTGACCTTTATGTGCCTACATGACCGAGGATTGAGTAATAGCTTGCATAAGCAATTAGAAAAAAACTTTATTGATATTATGAAATATTTTTTACCTCCGACTAAAAAGAGGGGTGTTATGAATATGAGCCCTTTGTCTGTCGGTCTGCTTATGTCTGTGGCATGTTGCATCGTAAATAATGTATAACGATACACCCGTCTAATGACCACCGTACACATGGTGTTAAAACCTGCCATAGTGTCACCACACACCTTGCCAAAATTTTTAAATTTCAAAATTCAAGAATGTGGGTACGGAATCCTTGGTGGCCAAGTCTGACTTATATTTACAGTATTAATTGTAATTAAATAGAACAGGGTCTTTGTGTGTGCTACGACAAAGAAGGCTTGCATAAATTAACTTGGAAATATTAAATTGATGTACTAAATCTTTTAACCCCTGACAGATATGCTTGATCCCTTCGTCTCTGTGCACCGCCATAGCTCCTAAATGAATAGATGAATGTGAATGCGTTTTTTTATTGAAAGCTGGTTTAATAGAGATGCTCTTAGTCTAATTTAAAAGTTATTCAGCAGTTTAGTTTATTCGCTACAGATGTTTTTCTAATTGATGTCGGGGTTATTGATGGTTAGTGAGGTTATGAAAATGTATATTTTTTTTTATTTTTTATTTTATTTTGAACAACAAACAGAAGTACAGTGTGTCTTAAATATTATTGACTGATAGGTTCCGTGGAGCAGTGGATGTGAAGTTGACCATGAAACGTTAGGCTGTGGGTTCGATATCTGCATCGAGATAAATGCTTGTGTGATCCACAAATATTTTTGTCTGGGTATTACTGGGACTACAAGTCCCTCGTAGTCCCGCTGCCCACGAAACAGGTTTACCCAGTGTGGGGTTAAGGCTATGCATGTGATTGTGGGTATTTGGATTTATATATTCCAAACAAAATAGTGGCACATACTAAGTATAATAATATAATGCTGTGTTAGTAAGAATATACCGTTTACTGTTCTAATTGGATGTCATGACTCATCCGCACGGCCTTCATATTGTATGCTGTATCAGGAATTCAGGAAATTTTCCATCGAAGGCCTCATTTGTAATCTTATCTGGATTCCAAAATAGAAAGGGCGGAAAGGACGTATGCTAACGTTGCTCGAAGATTTACTGACGCCGATATGAGCATGCGTGCTTGTACTGGATTCAAGCCAAATATTTTTTGCTAGTTTTAGCAACAATCGTGCTAAGGAATAAATAAAATGTTGCCCTCTGTGAACCGGGAGAAAGTCTAGAAAAGTATTCAGAAGTATTTAGGGTAGTTAAATGTAAATAAAGTGATGTCACTTGCTAGTCTGAGTTGATTTATGGTAACTGTTCTATTCCTTTTATATCAATAAATGAGATTTTTCTTTTTTTAATAATTTGGTGGTGATATCATGCCATTTAACGGCACTTGGACACGTTGGACTGTTAGGGAAAATCCTTTTAGAATGTAATTTATTTCAATGTAAACGCAAATTATTGTAAAGTATAATTTTAAAATTATGTTTGTCCATTATGTTTCGATATGAATTAAAAATTATATGTATTTATAGGTACAGGGTTTCGTCATTTCGGGCTCTCGCATCAGGCTAGGAAATTGTGGGCTTAACATATGCTTATGATGTATTTCTCGCGCTAGAGAGAAAACTATCGACGATAATTATCTCAGACAAAAGTGCCAAAATTCGATAAAATTACGTCATCATTACACGGTTTGCAGTCAAAATACTAAAGAGAGCTAAAAAGTACTATTTATCTTTACTTTTTAACCGATTTCATGACCTAACAAGCCGAGTCTTCTATGTGACCATGTTAGCTTCGATAGACATAAAGAGATAACCAGATAAAACTGGTTTTTCACGACAAAACGAGTCGATGAAAATATTTCGTGTTGCATACATGCCTACGGGGTAAAAACGGAACTGCGTTATATCATGATTGACAGAATTTCGATTAGCGTCAACACGTTTTCTATTGTTCCATAAAATATATTTGGAATTTTTGTCATCACATTTCTATCATTTATCATTGGTTTAGTGGCAGAGTTTAAATCGCAGATCAGGCGATCGTATTTTCGTTTGAGTTTTTCGATTGGCATAATCACACATGTTGCCAGTGATAGGACTTTGTATATGGCAACTGGCTTGCTAATATGATAGTTATGGGATGGAAATAAGCTAAGTAAAATATTTTGTTGTACAGATAAATTATAAATAAATAAAATGTCGGAGCATTGGTTGTATTTTTATCTACCTCTTTGGCTATACAGTCGTGCTAAATTTTAGGTCTGTTTATAAACACTACGGTTTTTACTAAATGCTTTTTTATCACACAAAAGCGTCCCGTTCGTTCTATCTAACATCAGTTATTTTAGGGTTGTTGTTTCTAATCTTATCTCGGATGAATACTGTTATGTTAAGTGTGAGGTCAAACTGATATGAACGTACTTACTATATAGTAGGCGGACAGTGTAATTACAAGTCTAATAATCGAAAGCGCAGGTGATAAAATTGTTTTGCAAAAGGTCTATTACATTTAAGAGTCGTCTATGACTGTTGGACTTATAGATTTAATAATGCCAGACTTAATGCCAGTATTTCGACGCCAATTGCTTTTTGCGGTCGAAACTGTAAGCTGAGAGATTATTGTTAATTAACGCCATCATTCTAACTGGGATTTAGATCCTCTTTATGTTGTATTCATTACACATACTATTACAACTGAATATAAGATTTTTACCTTTTTCTTAACACTGCAAATTTTTACATACGTATTTAGATGCGTGGTTAACGCTACACGACATTTCTCAGAAAGTCTGTAAACGATTACATAGTAAATTGTTGTCTTTGAGTCAATCATCATTTTCTGTTTCTAAAAAAACTTTCTAGTTCCATACATATTGCAATCCTTACTATTTTATTGTCTGTCCATAATAACACATACTTTATGAAAATTTCGGCTAGCTATCGGTTACGGTTTAAAAGATAGAGGCCTCTCAAGATAGAACGCACAGGCATACAGATGGGAGTCGGCGTAGGCCTAATAATAAGGTCTCCTTTGCATCTTTTGGGCACGGAATCCTAAAAAAAATCTAGACCCAATTTACCGTTCAAAATCTCGCCCGAATATTTATCATCCTTAAAAAGTTAGTCTGCCAAGTGTTGTATAAAATCACAATAAGTTTGTTATATTGTCACTATTTTTCGTAACCGAGGTCCGACGCCCACCGAGATGTTTTATCGTTAGGAATTTTTTACAAGACTTTACGAATAGTTGGTGTCAGGATTTCAGGGGTGACGAAAGTCGCTGGAATATCTACGTTATGATAGGATACCTATGACACAAAGGTCGGCATGCTTTGATGAACAAAGATTTCCAAGGTTATTGGTGTAATTTATTTTCTTCTAGTTCTTTTCTGTGTATAGTTTTGAAATGTCGACGTATTACGATTGAAAGAGCAAATTTTATGGAATGTGGAAATATGTAATTGGTGTCGATAACAAGTTTTGCAAAATTAAGCTTAAGGGTTCACACGTTTCGATTCTGGTTGATCATCTGAATATCAAACCAAAAGCAGTATGGATTTTGTTGATCAATCCGATTGCAAGCCTATTCAGACGATTCAGTTTGCATGCGGTTTAGCAGTTGATTAACTAAACTCGAGCCGTGGGAATCCGCCGTTAGAGCAAAATAGTTTGTAACATTATTCGTACTTTCGGATCACTTTAGCCTTTGGCTGTGTTTTAACTTACCGTTAATATGAAATTAATAGATAGATCAAAATATTTTTCAGTGATGCTGTAGGTATTAGATGTAAGTTATTTTTGTCGGCATTTACAGCATACCGGCTCGACCAGCTTGTTGCCACTGTATCATAGAAAACCAACGTAAAATAGCGGCTAGCTACTGCGTGCATACGGTACGTGAGCTATCCGCAGGCCCAAATCTTCCTCCCCTTCCCAATCCCTTTAAGGTCGGCAACGCACCCATCATATCACTGGTATTTTGCGTGCATGGGCGGTGGAGATCACTTACCATCAGGTGACCCATTTGCTCGTTTGCCGATCTCTGCTATAAAAAATACTTCTTAGAAAAAATATAGCCCCAAACTGTGCCCAAGATCGTGACAAATCCGCATCGTACAGTCCTAAACATCAATTACCGACCCACCCCGTATTCTGCATCGGACGTTGAAAAATAGTGTTTTTGTTTGTTCTCAAAAAATCGGGAAAATTATACAAACTTTTTTAAAAGGTGTCCCAAAAACAGGGGTTGTACCCGAAAACTTGTGTTCATAGTAAACATTTTTATGTTATACAGTCCGGATATTATTATGAAGGAGTTAAGTTTGTTTTATCGCGTCGAAAACTGGATTTCAATTACGTATTTACGCAATCACGCCTGTAAAACCCGAACGGGGTAGGCAGAGGTGTAACTAGTATTTTCGTCCCATTATGTGATCCATGCGAGCCTATCGCCATACTGGACACAATTCCAAATATCGAGGTGGTATTGAGCATTTCGTGATATAAAAACCCAATAAGTATAACTTTTAACCGACACACGATTGAACCCGAGACCTCAGCACAGCAGTCGTACCGCATACCCATTGCAACTGCGCCACCGAGGCATTCTATCATAAATTAAGACGCTGAAATTCTAATATAGCTGAGCTGAACTTTAAGATTGATTCAGGCGACAAAGTTACTTCGATTTGTTTTTATTTGATTGAATGACGAGATGAGCAAAGCGCTCGCCTGATAGTTAGCGCCACGCCTGCTCATAAACAGAAGCAACACCGCACAGAACGTTGAATTACAAAGCACTGCATGGCACTGAACTGCGCTCGTCATCCCGATACATAAGAAGTTAAGACTCATAATGAATCAGTAATTTCAATGGCTTCAATGTCCTTCAAACCGAAGCACAACACTGCTTACACAATGTTGCTTGGCGGCAAAAATAGACAAAGCAATGGTACCAACCCATACGAGCTACCGTATGCGAGAGGCCGTCTGAGTTGGTACCACCTTGTAAAATATATAGAATAGATCGATATAGAATTATTATGACCATAGACAACTATTTCAGTATATAATATTAAGCTTTGTATCGTGAATTATAGTAATATTCATAATTTGGTATTTTATGAAATATAAACAAGTACTTGACCTTTTGCGGGTTCAGACATGGCTAATAATGTCTTAAATATACTAGATTTTTAATAATAACTTCTTAATAGGCACTCGAGGTTATCTAAGATGCTGAAATAGGGTCTAGAAAAAAAAATCATTCTGGTATTATTGTGTCTGTAGGCTTAGTTAGGAGGTTAGGTTTTAGGAGAGATTGTTGATGTTTTTAAGGGGTACTTGTGGCAAAGTAAATCTTTTTTCAGGCCTAGCTTATTTAAAATTACTATTTATTATTTACGTTGTTATATAATGATTTCTTACGTTTACGTGAATATTACACATTGAAATAAGATTAATTGAAACGGATTTTATCGTGCTTTTTTAATAAGTTTGATCCCGACATTTTGAAAGCTTTTCAGCCTTCGTGGTCACGGGGTGAACTGGTGTGTAGGTTGTCCAAAAAAGTTAATGTTAGAGTGCCTACCTTCAGTTTACAATTATTGTTGGGATCAATAGGGAAGAATGGGAGGCATTATTGTCGGGAAAAAGGATCTGAATTAATAAAATACCGCGATAAAACCCGTTTAAATTACATAGCTTTATTTTAATAAAACTACTTAGGTAGGACGGCCTCCGTGGCGCAGCGGGCGAGTCGGCTGTGAAGCGAGAGGCCGCGGGTTCGATGCCTGCACCGAGATAAATGTTTGTGTGATCCACAAATATTTGTCTCGGGGTCTGGGTGTTGTAAAGACTCTCGTAGTTCCTGATACCTACGACACAAGACTCGTATCTTACTGTGGGGTCAGGACTATGTATGTGACTGTTGGGTGTATTTATTTATTATTTAATACGTTGTTATAGTTCTGGTGACGTGCACATAGCCAGTAGCAATCATTAATCGGTAAACGATTAGCGATTTAAGCATCCTTTGGCGTAATCAATCTATGGAAGAATGAAAGTTTAATTGTATCTCTACTCAGCCTCTCCGTGCTTCGGAGGGCTCGTAAAAAGTCGGTTCCGGCTGTTATTAACTCACAGCAATCGTTAAGTGAAACCGAAGACATTCAGGCGGCTTGAAAATATTGTCCATTTGGTTGACCACTAAGCATTCGATATAGAATAGAATAAAATATGGTCCCTGTATATAATTCAATAAAAAATGCCGACAGACGAAAGATAATGCCCCAAAACCCATCATAAAACAAAACACCAGTAGAAAAAGTCTGTGTAGTAAAAGCTAAATGCATGGAAATTTAAATTCTTCAGTACTAAAAGCAAGCATGCGTAGGATGCACTTAACTCTGCATAATTCCATTGTAACTTTGTAATAATACAATGTTTTGGGTGACGTAAAATTTTACGGATCTGATACAAGCTACTGTTTTTATGACTTAGCTCGTACATCGCGGCCATAGTTTAAAATTGGAAGACTAGGTTTTAAAGTTAGTATAATACGAGTATAATATAATAGTAAGTGTGACGTCATATTAAGGAGTATGAGACGCCGACACTGTTCCATTTTCAAACTGCAAGAGAACATTTTAAATGCACATCGTTGGTGTCTAATACGCATTAATTCGTCAAAGCGTAGTATAACACTAATGTGTTAAAATATCGAGTAAATGTCATACATTTAATTTTATTATAGAAGTAGCTTCCACAACTCCGCGTAAAGTATAAATTATTTCTTATACAAACTTTGCAAACTCCTCAAAAATTTAATTTGAGAAATCCCTTTTTGAACGATCCTTATAAAATCAACATCATCACAATATTTCGATTTTCTATCCATATCAGCTTGGGCTGGGCGATGAAATTTTGAGCCTGGACAGGACTTTTATTTGGTTATGGTATGATATTATAATACCATTTCCTCCTTAAACACAGCATGATGTCATTACGGTTCATCATTATGAACACCTGAATATTTGTTATATATATCACACTACTTTTTAATGTGCGAAGTAGCAAATACGTGTGCTGTTTTGCAGATTCACGATCTTAATAGAATATAGAGATTATCCCGCCCACACACCCGCCATCGCGACTCCTGCGTGACAGGATCGACAGTGGCACGCATTTTAATGACATCGACTAGTTTGACGCTCTGGTAATACTAAGTTGTTTTTAATCCGTCACGGAGTTATACATACCGCAAAAAAGATAGGATTTAGTAATTCGAGTAGTAATGTAGAGTTGTTCCTAAACTATTTAATGTGGCTTACTTATGCTATCAGCTACTGGAAAAAAAAACTGTCGCCTTATTACTTATCATGCAAAGCGATAATGGAAATTAAACAATTTCAAACAGAACAATTAGATGGCATCTGTCGTTTACAAAAATGTTGTATATGTTCCCACATGTTCCCGGTAAATGTGTAATTTTCTCTATTGATACTTTAATGTTATTAAATGCCAACCAAATATCCGTTCTCAATTCAAATACAATAAAAGTGTTTTATTGTAAAAAGGATTATTGAAAAAGATTAAGCGCGCCGTTAGAAATGATAAAATCGATAGGGTTCGCCGGGCGCCTACAAGACTGATGGTAATACTGAGAAATGTTCGCCTTTCCCGGCTTTCCCCGCCACTACAGTTACTGGCATTACTGTCGATATTTTATTATTAAGATTACACTATAAGCACTGATCATTTTATTTTTATTATGTGGAAATTTTGAAATTTATTGTACAATGTATTGTTACACTGGATTTTAGTAAAACGGGGTGAATGGGAAAACATGGTGAATAGGAAAAAAACTGGTTAAGTTGTTTAACTATATAAAATGAAATATACTGTAATTAACTAAAAAAACTTTACATTTTGAACAAATGTATGCTTGAGATAACATGTAAATCGTCTGATGGTAAGCGCCACGCCTGCCCATAAACAGAGGCAACACCACACAGAACTTTGAATTATAAAGCACTGCATAGCACTGAACTGCGCTCGTCACCCCGAGACATAAGTCTCATAATGCCCAGTAATTTAACTGGAATCAACGTCCTTCTAACCGAAACACAACAGTGCTTACATACTGTTGCTTGGCGGCAGAAATAGACAAAACGGTGGTACTAACCCAGACCGCCCCTCGCATACGAGGGACCTACCACCTTACCATATTTATAATAAAGTGAACGTACGTACCATCTTGTGCTAGCAGGCGCATTCGTGCAATAATTAAAACTAGTTACAGCGTGGTTCAACTCATTATAGAAGTTTTTACTACCACTAAAATTATATTTTATTTCAGAAATTGCAAAGATTTATTCCCTTTTCAACGGACTTCAAAAAGAGGTTCCGATTCGTCTGTAAATTTATATATATTACGCGATATATCCGGCCAATTGTAGACTGATTGTATGATTCTTCTTATATTCGTCCTGGTGTACCCCCATAGTGGTCCCTAACATTTCGTTTGGGTGGAAAATTGGTTTTCAAGTTTTTCAATAAATCTATATTAATAAATGTCTCTGTTTCTCTGCTTATTTGTCCTAAACAATGATTTAAATGTTGTTTTCACTATCATTTAGACAATTTATTCCGGAAGGTTTACGAATATCACGCTATAACCCATAGGAGCAGAGCAGTAACGTGCCTGAGGTGAAACCGCGAGGGACAGTTAGTTATTTTATCTTCAAATATTTTATGAAGGTAGTAAATCAATGTGTATTTTATGTACTTTCTAAAATAACTTATTCCGCCCTTAGTCGATTTACGGCCGCGTACGACCGAAATTTGAATGTGGTTAATGGCCCCATTAATGATCCGCTATAAGTATGATAATGACTTTATCTATATAATAAATAAATATATTAATATCATTACAAGGTGGTAGGTGCCTCGTATGCGAGAGGCCGTCTGGGTTGGTACCACCGCTTTGTTTATTTCTGCCACCAAGCAACATTGTGTAAGCACTGTTGTGTTTAGGTTTGAAGGACATTGAAGCCAGTGAAATTACTGGGCATTATGAGACTTAACATCTTATGTCTCAGGGTGACGAGTGCAGTTGAGTGCCATGCATTGCTTTGTAATTCAAAATTCTGTGTGGTGTTGCTTCTGTTTATGGACAGGCGTAGCGTTAACCATCATGTTTTCTCTAAATTCAAAAAAGTAGAAGGGCGTATTGTGAAGTGGATTCCACGACTGCCGTGTCGGTAGTCCATATCGAGTTCAGTAATACACTTTAAAGAATCTAGCTTCTCGACGAATAAGAGTCGTGTGCAGCTGTTCATTACATTTAATTTTACATTCCTCAGAATTTAAAATTAGTTGCAGAAAAGTAAAGCTCTCGAGTCAAATAAGGAAAATGTCTGAATGCCGAACTATTCCTTTAAAGGAAAATGAAACCTTAATTTGCAACAGTTTTCTTGAAAGATTTTAAGGTAAACTTGTTTAAAATTCGAGCTCGGAGATATTTTTTTAGTGCAGAGTACTGACATAGATCCGCAAATAGGATAAGGTTCCGTTTATATTGAGAGCGTTTATCAGATGACATAAGCGAGAATGTAACAAAAAATCTGGTTTATGTGGCAGCGTCGTACAGTTCGGAAAGGAATCGTATGACGTTGCCACACTAACAAGAGTTTTCTAACTCATATTCTCTTCTATGCTGTATGAGAAACTATTCCATCTAAATGAAGCTCACTCTAAGGGAATTTTTGACCTTGAAACAAAAGGAATTTAAACGGATTTATCGCGGTTTGTTATTTTATTTTGGTCCCGACGTTTTGAAGGTTTTTCAGCTTTCGTGGTCACGGGTTCGACTCCACCCCGCGATAAAATAATAAAACCGCGATTAAATCCGTTTAAATTCGTTTTATTTCAATGAGTAACATTCGCGTAAACGTAAGAAAGCATTCTTGACTTCACAATGAAGTGAAGTATTAAAAACTTTACAGGCATTTTTAGGTTCACGCTATACAACGACGTCATAGATACCGACGATGATACATTTTAAAATATATGCAAGTATATATAAATCAGTATGGAAACTATATGTGCTACATTTTTTTTCGAACTGTGAAATCACAAGAGAAAGAACAATGGCGAGCTTCCATACAACAGTTTACCTGAGGTCGATTTGAAGCGTCTATTTATGGAAAAATGTTAAAATGATAGGGGTTCTATTACTTAAACAAAATTATCGATAATTTTTATTTGACAGGGCCTACAAAAAAATATATGAACAGTTTAAATATTTTGAGGTTATTGTCAGTTTCTGTGTAGACTACTTACACAAGGCATTGTAATACCTACATTATAATGTATAAATGATATATGGGATGGTATGTGCGAAAACCAAACAACATATTTATATAATAATAATACCTAAATGGAACCTCGAACGTTCATGTTAAAACGTGGTACTGGATACTTACTTAATATTAAAACTATCATAGTCCCATCACAAAGTAGTTATGTGGCTTCTTGATGAGGATTTACCACTGATTTTTAGAATAATTACATGGTTTTTTTTTATCCTGGCTCGGCAAAGTGACTACGCTACACCTGATGGTAAGTGTAGCGCAATCCAAGAATAGTGTCGACCAACGATAAACAATGTGTCCATCGTAGGTCGGCAAGATCATGCCGGCCTGCCAAAGGACCAAGGGGGAGAGAAAGGAAAAGGGATGGGAAAAGGGTTAGGATCAGGGGGCAAGCCCCCTGGGGAGAACCGGATATACACTGGCTGACCCTGGAACGCGATCCACACAAGGTGGGCCACTATGGCAGGTACTTAGCAGGTATTTAGCACCAGTGTACGGTGGTCACTATCCGGTCAGATACAAGTATGGAGGATAGGAGCAAAATGGTATGCGTTAAACTTCCTAAAAAGGCCTAGACGGCCGTTTATTTTTTTTCTGCTTTCACATGAATAAGAATACAACATTTAGAGGTCAAATAAAACAGTTCTCAAGGTTTTTAATCATTTATTCTTCTTCTCTAATAATATCATCCAAGAACTCTGCTGGTGCTGATATATTGTTCTGATGCCTGGCCCATCCAAGATACCATACCAGAGTCATCACGTGTGCGCAACAACCTACAGTACGCCGGCCAACTAAACAGTTACAGCAATATTCAAGTATGCTTGATCGGCCGGCAATACTGTCAATTAAAATATAAACGAAATACTGTTTTCTTGAAATATGCCGCGATTTAATTTTCCCTCTTATTAAAGTGCTTTCTTCACTGCCTCGTAGGTTATATTCAGAGGAATTTATATTTTCTCTGCAAACTTCAATCCTATATGTGCCCTGGGAACGTATATGCTCGCCGTAATATGATCGAGCTTGCCGTATTTGATACGTTCCCAAGGCGAATAAAACTAAATCTCTATATTCTAATAGAGGAAAGATCAAAACATTGTTTCGGTCTGCTGTAATGCTTTGGAAGTTGGCTGATCGTTGGTTCATGTTATGATCTTTTACCATATTAGCCAGATTATTTTCAAGATTTATTCTCTCATTTATAATATTTAATATTTCATTAGCATATTCATTATCTTGTAGGCGAGCACCAAACTTATTTAATAAAGCCGCTGCTATTCGAAAGTTCTCCATCATGTGTGGTAGAGATCTATGGGAATACTCATGTCTTAATATTTTGTAGTCTCTTTTAAAGTATCCATTTACAACCTCTACCACCCATCGACAAAGAGTGATGCAGCGGCTTCTATTAGCTTGAGCTGTAGTCAACTGGTGCTCACCATCCAAAAGAGAATCTGGCATATATGTGCGATAACCACATTCTTCCAAAAGACTAATATTGTCTCTAAATCCTCTATCTAATATAAAAACATCATTCTCTCTGAAATACAACCTAAGAGGAGATGTAGTATTATTGAATAAGGATGACATTATTTCAGCATCTGAGGTTGTTGCTTTATATGGGCCAAAACAGTCTACAATATAACCATCACTAGCTACTATTAAAAATGGTTTTAACAGATTCTTATATTTGTGAAGTGAATAAGTTTCTTTTTGGAACTTATAGTTACTACTTTTGTTAATATATATATATGTACCATCACATATTACAATTACATTATTATTATTTCCATACAATCCAGTGGGAATTGTTAAATTGTGATTTATTAACTGTTCCCTTGTTAAATGCGTTATACCTAAGTATCTCGGCACAAAGTCTTGCACAAGCATGTCGCGAACTCGATCCATCAGGCTTTCTAAGGTACGACGTGGCTTTTGCAGTAATGATGCGATCCGCTCATCAGAGTCTCCTGTTCTCAACTTCATTAATAAACAGACAAGGCCTAGTCTTCCACCACTAACTTCTAAAATTCTTGGAACTTCTTCCAGCAGAATATTTAACTGTTCTTTGGAGAATCCTACCCAATATTCAAAGATTCTTTCATCCATTTCTTGGATATTATCAAAATCTAAGGTAGGGTTGAATGCATTTACAAATGAAAATATGTGTTGAACTTGTTCTGCGTTGAATGAATTTATGCTATTTTCAGATTCATATAAACTGTCCCATGAGTTTCGATATAAGTGGTTCCCACAAACTCGAGCTAATTTCGGCAAATAATATTTATGATTGCTCAAAATAATTGCACGTAATTTGTCTGAAACACCATGCAGTGTGCTAATATTAGGGCATTCTGGAAACACACAGTGATTACCAGTGTTAGCTGCCCTCTTATATTCTGGTAATATTATATTTTCTATTGGCCTTGCAGTCTCTTCACCTCCAAGATTCTCAGGTTCATTATCCTGGGATCGATTTTCATTTTGCAGCACTGCTTCAGGTAATCGCATTGCATCTACACGATTCATACGAAGAGCTTCTCTCAGACATGACACACTTTATCTAAAGGTGTCAGCTGCAAAAGAAATTAACAAGTTGTGAACAATTTAATTTAAAAATGTTTTTAAGCTTACACTCTAACTGATAAAAACAGACAAGATAACATGGATATAAGATGGATACATAAAATATAAAATGGCTTGCATTAAAAGATGACAATACAGTACTATTACATTCACATTTTGCAAACTATGTTTAGTCCACTATAATAGGGGCTAGCTTATTGCCATCTACTAGACACATTTCCAGACTCGATGTTATTACTGAGAATTACATCATTTATGATCAATGAATAGAAAACCTAATAGTACTTGCCAAACCTGGGAATTACATCTGTGATCTCTCACATGTCACACTAATTATTTAATTTAATCATTTACACTAATTCAATGGTTAGTGTAAATGACTGCTATAATATAAATAGTATGTTTGTTTAGTTTGTAGGATATTGTTTGTAGCATAGTTGCTAGTCAATAGAAACAAAAATATTAATTTGTAAATATAAATTATAGTTGACTTGTGAGTACATACCTGTCTTGGTTCAATTTTAATTTGAATAATATTAATCATATTCTGCTGTAGCTCTGTTGGGTTGTCTTTAACTATCTTATCACTTTGCCGTCTTATTATAGAACATCCACATAGAAGACACACATGAGTATGGCCTCTTGTACTTGAACCAGCTTGTTTAGGTTCAGCAGTGTCTTGCTGCAAATCCTGATTTATTGCAGCCATAGCAAGCTCCCAACATGCTTCACACACATAATCATCATCAGTGATCTAAAAAAAAAAAAAGAAAATAATTATGTTTTGTTTACATATATAGTTATATAAATCAATTACCGGTTTATAAGATTGTTGGTAGGCAGTGGTATATAAATATATTAACATACTAAAGCTGAAGTTTCGTATTTGTTTGCACTATGATTGAACTTAACTCCTGCAGTCTTTTAGCATACGATATGTTATGACATTTATAGGGACGGCTGTAGAATTAAAGTAAGTTACGCTAGTAATTGTTTGAAAACTTACGATTTGAGGATATACCCAGTTGCAGAGCCAGGTACAAACTCTTGTGTTTTGATCTACTATGCGATATCGCCGAAGAGTGTTTACGCAAATGTTGCAATTCACGCATAATATGCGTGTAGGTCTAAGTACCCTTCGCATCTTCACACAACAATAACAAAATCTTGAGGTACAATCGGAGTCCGTATAGAAAAAGCAGAAGGTTGTTTGCAGTTCAGAGCGTCCGTGAGAAAGCACAAGTCGTCGTAAGGGGTAACAAATCAAGTCCAGGGGCTATGCGAGGGTCAAATAAAAGATAATTCGGCACAAAACTGCGAAAATACACAAACACCGGGTAAAAGCTAACAACGTTTTCAAATAGAAAAGTAGTTATGAAATTGACATTATCACTTAGTGTTGCCAAATACTTTTTCCGTTATTACCACTAACTATATCTATTTAATTGATATCGAAATACACACAAAATCATGAGTTTTTCTTGAATAACAAAATACATCGAATATATATGTGCGATCAAATGATTTAGTTGTTTATTTGTATATTGATTTACAAAGGATTTAATTACTTTTAACGAAATACTATTTCATATTTTTTATTAATGGTAACTCCGATACTGACAAATACCAAATTAAATCCAGCGCCGGAGTTTTGGCGGGAATTCTGACAGTGCAGTATATCTCTAATTTTAATTTATTTCATAAACCAGTTTAGAGTTGTGTTTGTTGTATAAAAGTGGTGTGGATTTGTTCAATAAACGTTGACGGTGATGAACAGTGTATGGAAACATTGAAATAAGTGAATTAAGAATCGTACTGAAAGGAGTTAACACCAAAACTCCGACAAGACCTTGAAATCGACCGCACCCGTGTTTCATCGTTCTTGTAAAAATAACTTGAGAATGAATTGTACTTGACACTGGCTAAATGCATAGTACTGCAAGAGCCATAAATAAAAAATAATAAAAAATCCAGCGCCGGAAACAAACGCAATCAAATATATTGTTCATAATATAAATAATTTAACGTCGGCTTTGTCAAGTAAAACTAAAATCGCATAAAATACGATCCATTTACATTATTCAGTTTTATATAAGTCACTTCTCTAGACGCTTCTAAAATATCCCAGGTATAATCTCGCCATTGTTCTTTCGAAAGGCCTCGAATCTAATATGGCATTTATGGTGTTGCTGGTGGGAAACAACATATTAGTTATCTATAACATATACATAACATATACAACGTTGGACAACGACCACCGTACACATGGTGAAATACGTCATAGTGGTTCGTTCAGATAAGGAATCCAGGCGAGTCGCTTTCCGAGGTCAGCTAATGTATATCCAGTAAATTCAAATCGGCATAATTCTGGCGACCGTAGAATAACGCAATATCTCTCGACGGTGACTTTTGTATTTGGACTGCAGTTACTGTGCTTACCACTAGGTGCAGTATAGTAACTTTGCCGTGCCAGGTAAAAAAAAAAGAAAAAATATGCGGTAACGTCGAAAGCACTCTAAATCAGTACTTATGATAAAGGGCCTCAATTTTTCTCAGTATTTTGTTTTTGATTTTGATACGTAAAGTATGTAGGGTAGACCGGGTACATTTGTAGCAGGGTACGGTAGTACCAAGGGGAATATTTTTTTAACTACACCTCACACACACATTCCATTCCCCTTGGCGCCCCCCTTGGTTGCTTGCCGACTAACTATCAGCTGCTCGCGCGTGTGGCTCGACGCAGACGCTTATGACGGCGAGATGAAATTTTGGTGCAGTCAAAGTAAGTTTTTTCCATCTATTATCATTGGTCATAGCAGGAAATCAAAACAACATTTTTAACTCAGTGTAAGTTTAAACATTTCTCACTATTGTATCTCTTATTTGTAAACGTATTTATTTAGATTCAAGTTTAAATTTAGGAGATTTTTTATATTATCCATGAAATGAGTATATGGGGACAATTGTAGCAATATTTCGGGGACGTTTGTAACGGTACAATTGTCCCCGTGGTAAAATTGACCCCATATTATATATATATTTATTTATAATATATATTTTTTTTAACTATAACTTTAATTCATAAATTAATTAACTATATTTTTTAGCGAGCACGGTAAAGTGTCTGCGCTGCACCTAATGGTAAGTGAAGCGCATTCCAAAAAAGACCAGCGGCAACCGACAATAATGAGTTTATCGGCGGTCATCAAAATCATGCCGGCCTGTAGAAATGCTTCTTCACACTCCGAAGAGGGCAGAAACAAATAGAAAGGCATGCGACAGGACAGGCGGATGACCGAGACAGGCACACCAGCAGTTAGAATTTAGAAGATAAAGATCATTGGGATTAAATATGTGTAACTGTACTTATTGTTAACAATTGGGAACTGCAGTATTAAGAGACGCAATTCAGCGATAATAGTCTTTTTTTAACACGCTTTTATTAGCTTCAGACGTAGGTATGTTGGTAGGTTGGTATGTTGGTATGTTTGTCTGTAACTTGTCTTTGAACGTGATTTTGACCTCCTTTAAAACGTCGGATTAAATTGAAATTTGGCATACTTATCAAGGACCGATGACAATGCAATATTATATATATATATATATATATATATATATATAAAAAAGGATTGCAAATTGTGATTAATAATTATAAATAATTGTTGTGTAGTTTAGTTTAGCGCCATCTACACGACGCATAAGAATGCGTCAATAGATTGTCAATCTGCGTCAATTGAAATTATACTCTCTGGACCTTTGCTAATTATAGGGAATGTCGTAGTATCTAAGAGCGTCAATAGATGGCGCTTTTTTGATATTCGAACCTCAACCGACTACAATATATTTATATTTTAACTAAAAAAATAAAAAAAAATAATAGTTAAAAAAAACTAAAAAACACGCTTTTATAAGAAAGTCTAACTAAAAAATAGAAAATAAATTTGAAGAAAACAATGTATTTTATTGTAAAAAAAGCGTGGGGTGCTTTCTAAGATACTATCTAAATGATAATCCTTCTACTTATATCTGTCAATACAATAATTATAACTATTGAAACCATGCACCCCACGCTTTTTTTTTACAATAAAATACATTGTTTTCTTCAAATTTATTTTCTATTTTTTAGTTAGACTTTCTATAAAAGCGTGTTTTTTAGTTTTTTTTAACTATTATTTATTTTTTTACAAATCGGACTACGTGTCTTTCATAGGAGTGGTTTGGAATTTATGACGAAATTTTTTGACGAATTTATGAAAAATGGTTGCATTCGGTTTGGGTATTGGTATCATGTCGTCTTAAGAATTGTTCAAGTTAAAACTTAAATAAAAAAATGGCTGAACTATGCTTTCCATTGTTATTCATAAAGTTTATTTTTTAACAGATGCCGCGTTATAGAACAAGAAAGACTACGAAAAAGCATATTAGGAAATCCAAACCGGAAAATCTATACACACAGCTATGTTTAGGTCTATGTTTAGGTTGTGCCATGTTTCTCTAATTAGATATAAAAAGAAAAGAGAAAAATCCACACCCGGAGCTTTGGCATCGATGGGATAAAATTGTGCTGGACTGAGTAGCTATACATAATAAAAAAATTGATAAAATTAAGTATGCAAGGGACAATTGTACCATGGGGACAATCGTTCCAAATGCTTTACCATACAATATTTTGATTTGTGATTTTCGTTGTTTTTGACTAATTATAAGTATACGACACCACAAATATGATGGTCAATACTTAATAAGAACTTATAAGAATACTTTGTTGTAATCTTTAATTTAGTTATTATCGTTTAGGGTGAGAAAACGATTGTTTTATGTTTTTAATTTTTATATTGATTAACCTTACGAAGTTAACTGTATTTTGTTTGTCATTAGATTACAAGCTATTCTGTTGGGATATTACCATTTAGAGAAGTATATTTATGTAATGATAACACTGAGTTTTATTAAATTACATCGCTGGTACAATTAACCCACTGGCGGGGACATTTGTACCAGTTCACCCAGTCCGCTTTAATGCTTAATATCTATGATTGTATTATTCATACACGTCTAAAGATAATGCGAACTTATAGCCGAATAAACTACGTATCAATGGTTATTGACACTTTTGACACAATATTAATAATAAACTCAAAATTTAACGCTAACCAAAATATGTTACAATTGTCCCCGGTCTACCCTACACTTTCTTTATAGGCACACCTTCTAATGGATTAAGCCTTTGTCTATAGGCAGATATTTCGATCGCGTGAAAACTTAATGTGGCAAAAACATTAAAAGCAAAGTTTTAAAATGTAAATAACAGTAATTTCATCCATTCCTTATAGAAAGTTGAAAATCATTTGTAAAAGTGGCGTCGTTTAACAATGCTCGAGTAATTGTGTTAGAGATACTGGTATCATGAAATTATTCACTTTGTACAACACGTTTTATCTGATAAAGTGCTTTTCGTTTAGAAATGAGCAAAAATAGAGTGCGGATTAGCCAGTAATAAAGTGGTGTGGTATTTTGAGAATAACACGTACAGTCCTTTGTTATTATCGATCTTTGTGTTACATGCATGGAATCTGGATGTTTCTGAAGAAAATATAAATACTGCTATGCAAGTCAGGGTCATTATAAGAATCAATATTACTTATGCCTATTTTTAATCCATCTGCCCTTATCCCATTCGCAATGGCCTTGGAGTCATTATGCCGCACAAAGTGACTAGTTAATTGATACGTTGTTATAGGCACCAACATAAATCGTGAACACAATCTTTATCTGCGCAGAAGTTCATTTAGTTAAGTATGTAGCGGAATCAAGGAGCTCGGGGCGCAGACGCAGATTTTTTTTATAGCATAGGCCGGCAAACGAGCAAGTGGGACACCTTTTGGTAAGTGATCGCCACCGCCCATGTACGCCCACCACCAGAAGAATCATAGGCGCGTTGCCAACCTTAAAGGAAAGGGATAATTAGGGATTGGGAAGGGGAGGGGATTTGGGCTTCCGGATATTTCACTCACCGTACGAAACGCAGCAGCAAGCCGCTACTTTACGTCGGTTTTCTGTGAGACAGTGGTAACGACCCGGTCGAGCCAGCCCATTCATGCTGTAAACAAAACTGTCTACAGCGTGGCTCTACCACTCATATGATAGATGCTCGTTGTCTATTTGACTTTCAACACTACTGTCCATCTGTGCTCAAGGTTTGTGTCGCTCATTATACTAAAATATTACGTATAGGAATGACTTATTATGACTAGCTTGGTCATCGCCACCCAGTGAACAGACACTACCACAAAGCTTAGCAGATGGTATGGTTTTTTCCTCTTCTTTACGACTAAGAAAACAAACGCCTACTAGTAATATCGATAGCATCTAAAGAGGGTTCGACTTAATTATGGTATGGGTAACATAAATCGAAACAAGCAATATGTTCACCCTAAATTGCGGGAGCTGGAATAATCTTTATTTCTGCTTCATCCAAATTTTTGCAATTAAGTGAATTGTTTTGGAATTAATTACTTTTTTAAATGCTGTAAAAATAGCCTTTCCGATACTGTAAAATTATCATGTCTGTCCATATCACATTTTGTCTCTATTTTCTTTATATGTTTTCTTTTTTCCCTGGCGCTATCCTGGCTTAGTGTCAGTATCCGCCTTCCTATTAAGATACTTCCACTTTGTCTGATCTAGAGCATCTTCGGTAGCAAGAATACGTAAAGACAACGCTTTTTGGGCTGTCCACTGGATTGTACACCTGGTACGATCTGGACCGCACATTTGAGACCGACATACGCCTGTTATTTCCTCAAAACTTAATCTTGTGCTACATTCCTGAGGTTTATCGAAAGATAAATATATCTATTATAATATATATTATATTATAATATATTTATCACTTACCATTAGATAACCCGTACAAGTATGCCTTTTATTCCATAAAAAACCTTTCTATAACCTGGCTCTATCACTTACAAAACTTTCACTTATAATTAAGGTCATTAGTAATGTTAAAAAAAAACTCATTCAACAACCTACCCTATGGTACATTAAACAGTCCCTTCAAAATACACTAATATTTAATCCCTGTGGACCAGTCCATATTGAATATACACAAACTGTGGTCTGACTAACTTGCCTAAATCTATTCCTTGTGGAATAAAGGACGGTGTATACGTAAGTCAGTAGTGCTCGAGCGTTTTACCGGAGCTCCATTCATGATAGAAGCAGTCTTAAGCTATATAGGAAACAGGGCCAAGTATTCACAAGAGCTACGTGCCTGTTTCTTGAGCGCGTATTTTTTTAATATTAATTGTTATTTATTGTGTATGTATTTATTGTCTCTAAATACTTAAATATGTAAATAAGATTTTATATATTACAAGACTTGTATATAGGTTTATAGAATCTTTATTTCTCTCATAAGAACAATACAGTTCACTTGAGATCACATGAGATCAAACTTATAATAAATAATATATGTATTGCAAATAAATTATTGAAAATATAATATTATGACGATTATAATAATAATATAATTTTGTATTATCACAGATTCAAAAGTCCGACATGCTTAATAAAATATTTATATCAATACTACATTCTAGAATAAGCACTAACTATGCCTGCTACGATGTTAGATGACGAAATATATTCCGACTTTTATTTTGCGATTGTAAAAAATAATATTTATTATTATTCTGCCAACGTTGTTTTAAAGACAGTAAGGTCTTTCACATTTATAATTGATAATAAATACATCGCCGCGAATATTATAGTATTGAAAGTGAATTCGAAAATTTATATAAAAAGTAAACGCCCGTCGCGTCCGGCGTCCGCTTTATTACAACCCCAAAACGTTTTTACCAGACCTCGAGCCACATCTGTTCCTTGAAAAGGAGACGTTGGGAATAAAAAATTATATTTTACGATAATTTTAAGTCTCAAGGCGCCTTGTTTCGTTGTGTTCCTCTTGACATTTTAGGTTCAATTTACAAGGCTCAGTAGGCCATTTGTTCTTGTCCACTTCATCATTTATCTCGTAGATAAGTCACTTCAGAAGTTTGGAAAATATATAGATCTATATCGCTATACTGAAAAGATCTTGGCTTAGGGCCATTCAATTATGCTTTATATTCAATTATCGCAAGTATTTTTGTGTGTTTTATTACATTTAAATAATAGCTTTCAGTCGTGGAGAGACGATTAATAAATGGCCCAGGTTATTACTTCTAAATAGAGAAGGTCAATAGACGTTGAAAGTATTCAGAGTTGACTCGTACGGGCTTTTATTAACCAACGCAAAAAGAGCGGAGGTAGTCAATTCCACGATGTTTGTTTTCTTTTGTATGTGTAACCACGCATAATTACGGCACATATGGATTGGGTTGAATGATTACACGGGTCAACACAAAATTTGACCTTGACTTTAAATCATATTATTTCGATATTTTAGGTCGTAATTAGACGAAAAAAATATATATGACATGAAAAAGTTTGCTTTTGTATTGAGGAGGCCGATTTAAAGATATCTTTCAAAATCTCTGGCTTTAATTTTTTATTGAAGATGAAACGTTTCAAATAAATATTTTTATTATTATTTATTAAGTTTTATTATCAAAATAACTTACAATAAGTGGAAAATAATTTAAAAGTGCACGCTTTTACTTTTTCTTTTATGTCCATAAGTACTTTTTCTCACTAAACCCAAAATATATTCTCCCATCATCTTTTCGGTGTATTGGCCTTGATAACGTTGTTCAAAGCTCATAATGTCCTCATGAAAACGTTCTCCTTGCTCTTCTGAATACGCTCTCATGTTGTTTTTAAATGTATCTAAATGATAATGCAGCATATGTATTTTTAATGACATCCTACAGAGCATGGCCTTAATATTTTTTTAGCATGTCGTCAACTCCGTAGTTTTTAGCTTTGTTATTTCCTAAAAATCCAGAAACTACTGCTTTAAAACTACTCGCTTTTTGAGTATGATTCAGCAACGTTGGAAATAAAACAAATCGCCTTTTGAGTACGATTCAGCAACGTTGGAAATAAAACAAATCGCTTTTTGAGTACGATTCAGCAACGTGGGAAATTTTTCATCGGCGAAAATCTGTCTAATTTGCGGACCATCAAAAACCCCAGCTTTAACTTTTGCTTCTGACTTGTAATCTATCTCATTCTCTCGCAGGATAAATCCTATTTTTGAATATGTTATGTCTTTGTCGTGACGCATTTTCGTTTCATCGAGTTTCAAAGCAAAACGATTCTAAAGAAGTTTCACTTCAATAAAAATTTATATATCTATCATATTTGATTCACTGCTTAATAAAAAATTGCTTACCTTCCAAACATCTTTTACAATAACTACAAGCAACATGTGGAGCCCATGGCTTGTCTTGATGCCGAACAAGACAGTCAAAATATAATTTGTACGCTTCGCAGAGAACGTCAGATGTCTTTAGTTCGTATTTTACACCGCAAACTTTAATAGATTGACCATATATATAAAAAAATGCATCAGCATCATATTTAAACTTTCGCGACGATATTTTTAGACTTGTACAAAACACCTAATCGTGGTTTATCACTCGAGTGCCATCTAGCGGCACTTTTTGAACGTAAAAACCCCAATCTGATCGCGCAGTAGTTTTAAATGTATTAACATGTATGAAAAATTAAAAAATGAGTATTATTACTATAACTATCACAAAAGCAAACTTTATACCAAAAAAAGGTATTTTCTTTTCGGTTTTGGGCATAATTAACCGAAAAATCATAAAATAAACTTTAGGACAAAGAACGAATTTTTTTTGTAGACCCGTGTTATTTTTAGAATCGAAAAAATATAGTTCAGTATTAGGCTCATTTAAATTGGAAGATGATAATCCAGTCCTAAATGGGTGGTAATTTATAATTTATGCACCGATTTTGATGGTATAAAATCTATTTTTTTTACTTGCTAGATATATTTGTGTAGAAAAATAATTGGTATAAAAAGCTAAAAACAAAAATTATCAAATTTGGGTAGGTGCTTTCTAGCAAATAATTACCGTAACGGTCACAGCACCAACTTAAAAATTGTTATTTTAATTTAAAGTTTTGATTTTATTATTGTCAAAAGTTATTATACCCTTATAGTGGACTATTGAAACTGTACGGTTCTTAATCATGTAAGTATATGAAGACATTCCTAAGACTCGAGTTTTATCACCAACTCCTGCATTGAGCTTGTTTAGGAAAATCGAATCCCACCAAGAACATAAATGTGAGATTGGAGACAAGTTCGATATAAACTACGTTCGGGTTTATCGGCGTCACTGATATAGAAGTCGAGATTTGAACACGAGTACAACGTTCCATAGCAATCATAGCTATAGCAATTATCTTCAATGGATTTGTAACAACATTTGTTACATTCTTTAGTAATGAATCTTGGTATGTTTTTATCTTCGGCCTGGCGTTTTTGGCCATTGAATTGGGTTTCGTACGTAGCTGAGCTCCGTCCGTGGTGGGTCTTTTATTTCTCATATAGGTAATAATAATGGTTGCCTGGAAGAGATCGCTTTTAGTGATATGGCCGCCACTTGTGGCACATTTATTTACTTGTTGTTATTTATGACCCGGTGAACTTCGTATCACCTACATAATATATTTATGTAAAATGTGGTCAAAACTTAATACAAATGTTTTATTTACATTAAATGCAATTAAGTGAGGTACTGCGCCATTGCACTTGAGGTAGCCCGTCGCACATTTAATTGACTTCGACGACCTAAGTCAGGTCGTCTTCCACCTCCCTCCGGTGGGACAGTCCTGTCCCCGTCCCGTCCCCGTCCTGTCCCCGTCCCATTCCCGTCCCGTCCCCGTCCCGTCCCCGTCCTGTCCCCGTCCTGTCCCCGTCCTGTCCCCGTCCTGTCCCCGTCCTGTCTCCGTCCTGTCCCCGTCCCGTCCCCGTCCTGTCCCCGTCCCATTCCCGTCTCGTCCCTGTCCTGTCCCCGTCCTGTCCCCGTCATGTCCCCGTCCTGTCCCTGTCCTGTCTTGTCCCTGTCCTGTCCCTGTCCTGTCTCACTGTCCTGTCTCACTGTCCTGTCTCTCTGTCCTGTCTTACTGTCCTGTCTCACTGTCCTGTCTCACTGTCCCGTCGCACTGTCCTGTCTCACTGTCTTGTCTCACTGTCCCGTCTCACTGTCCTGTCTCACTGTCCTGTCTCACTGTCCTGTCTCACTGTCCTGTCTCACGCCTGTCTCACGCCTGTCTCACTGTCCTGTCTCACTGTCCTGTCTCACTGTCCTGTCTCACTGTCCTGTCTCACTGTCCTGTCTCACTGTCCTGTCTCACTGTCCTGTCTCACTGCCTGTCTCACTGTCCTGTCCCTGTCCAGTCTAAGCCTGGCGACCCGTCATCACGGCAAGCTTCGCAACGACAACAATCCGGTTTATACCTGCGCTTATAGATGTTTCACATCTAAAAGACATCAAGCAGTTTGTACTGGAAAATTAAGTTGTCGTTTTTAGTGTTTTCCTTTACTTATTATTTATGTTACTAATTTTTTCTCACCGGGTAAACCTTCCCTGAAGTTCCACAAATATTTCAAGATCAGAATTAGCCAAATCGGTACAGCCAGTCTCGAGTTTTGGCGAGACACACGCACAGCGATTCATTTTTATATATATAGATTGTTTTCTTTTTGTGTGTGTCTACAATAAAGAGTTACTATCTATCTATCTAATAAGGGAAACGCTTCCAAAAATAAAAAGAAGTGGTAGTCGCGTAATAAGTCGACATATTTCTTTTTTAATTTTTCATGCATAGTCTTATTTGGACGCATGGCGCACTAGGCAAATAGCCGGCTATGAAGCGAGAGGTCGCGGGTTCGATTTCCGCACCGAGACAATTAATATTTGCGTGATCCATAAATATTTGTTTCGGGTCTGGGTGTTTTCTCTCCAGAGGGGTTGACGGCAAGCAGGCAGCTGTTTATAAAAACTAGAAGCCAAATCTTTCTGTAACATATGTTCAAAAGCATATTGCCCCAGCCTCACTGCGAGTGGGATGGGGGCAGGTGGACGGAAGGAAGGAAGGAGTCTTGTTTGGTTCAAATAGTACAATGCTGTTTCTTTTTATAGCATAGGCCGGCAAACGAGCAAGTGGGTCACCTGATGCTAAGTGATCTCCACCGCCCATGTACATCCACCACCAGAAGAATCATGGGTGCGTTGACGACCTTAAAGGGATAATTAGGGATTGGAAAGGGGAGGGGATTTGGGCTTCCGGATATCTCACTCACCGTACGAAACGCAGCAGCAAGCCGCTACTTTACGTCGGTTTTCTGTGAGACAGTGGTAACGATCCGGTCGAGCCAGCCCATTCATGCTGTAGACAAAACTGTCTGCAGCTTGCTTTACCACTCGTAAATCAAATAACAATAACATTCGTATTTTTTTTAATGAAAAAATTAGCCGACTCGTGGAATCACTTGTGCGGCGCGGCCCACAGCGCGATGTCCCTATTGAGTATTGGAACGCGATAATACGCGCGGTCATTCACCGTGACTTTACATTGCGGGCTCATGTTTCCAAAATGGCAAGTAAATACAAAAGAAATAGCTTTTGCTGTTTGTGTTAAGGTAGTTGTATTTTATCATCGTTTCGGAATCAGTCCCCTCACACGATATATTTCTGCATATGAAACTCTCGCTCTGAGGCCCTGTCCGCGGGATCGTACGCTTGGTGCCATCTGGTTCAGGCATTTACAACCGCAAAAACACTATTTACTATCAAAGCCTATCACCTTATTAGCTGCTCGATCAGGCATCCAGAATGTAAGGAATTATGTAAACTACGTCACGCGTATGTTATTTTAAATGTAATTAGAGCACGGGAACAATATCGATAGTAAATTGGTTCTTGTCATACATTAAACCTATTAGTCTTTGAGAGTATTCCTTATTAAGGCTGTCTGGAAAACATGATTATGATAAGACTGTTTCTGTAAATAATATTTTTGTAAATGTAATAGCGGATTTATAAGATTCAATTCTTGTAAGTTTTTTATCGATCAGTTTGATTGAAAATTTGTTCAGATGATTCGAATCACTTGCGATTTTACAGTATATCAATTAAAATCGATTAGTATTCACCGGATATTATTGTATTGGTTTTGTATTTGTACATAAATCTACAAGGTGGTTAGTCCCTTGTATGCAAGAGGTCGTCTGGGTAGAACCACTGCGCCACCGAGGCGCAATTTATATTAATATTCAAATTCTCATTTTTGAATATGTCATATTTGATTTCGTAAGTAGCATTTATTCAGAGGTGGTAGAACAGGCTCCTAATATAATAAATTATATTATAGAACATAAATTACAAATATTGTTTATGCATGCATACAATATATGTAAGTTAATAAATAGAAAAACGTAGAAATCTCAGCAAAACTAAGACAAATTGGAAACGAAGACATACTGTGAACTATGTACCTGTTTTATCCTAAGTAAAGTTGTAAGACATCTTGAGTGTTCGCTTAGTTACGACTTTTATCAGGTAAAGGTGGAAGGTAAAGCCTCGATTGAGGTCAACTTTTGACCGAGAATCAATTTAGGTTTCAGAAAAGATAGGTGCAAAAGGTGTTTTTACACGACCACACATTTATAACAAACGCATATTCATATGGATTTTTAACCCTCGATAAAAAAAAGGATGCTATAAGCCCTATACCTAATACATTTACCTAATACGGTTGGACTGTTTGTGTATCTATAGTATTCGGACCGATTTAAATGCGTTTTATTTATTTAAGCTGGTTTAATCATTATTAGCTATGCTTGAAGAAAATCTGTTATAAGTGGTAGAGTTGACACTGCCACTATTGTGTAGACACTTTTGTCTATAGCACGAATGGTTCGACTTAACTAGGTTATTTCCACTATCTCACAAAAAACAGATGTGTAGTGGTAGCTGATCGTTGCGTTTCGTACCGTGAGTAAGATTACCGGAGGCCCAAATCCCACCTCACCTTCGCCCACCAATTCTCATTTCTTTCCTCTAAGGTCGGAAATGCATCCATGATTCTTCTGGTATTGTGGGTGCTCTGGGCGTTGGAGATTACTTAGCATCAGGACCCATTCGTTCTTTTCTTTCTAGATCTTTTTCTAATAATTGTTGTCGGGTTTAATAGGCTAGATTATAATTAATATTTGAAAATTCACAGTGGCATTTATATTCAAGTGGATAGAAAGTAATTTCATAACATAATATTGTTTCAAAAAGCTATTGCAGCAGCGGTCAATTTTAATAAGAATCGCCAACTAAGCAAAAATATATGGCAAATATTTGCTGAGGGCAGACATCTTTACGATCACACGGTCCGAAGCGACAATAAAACAAAAAGGAATCTAAATAACTTGGAATAATCTCGCGGGCAATTAATTATTTTCATGTTGGGACGCCAACAAAGGTCAAGTTTTGCAAAATATGATTATGGCAATGTTGATTAATGCAGATAAAACGGGGAGGTTCAAAGGGCTCATTAATTATCTACGGCTGTGTGTGTGTATGTGTGTGTGTGTGTAATCGTTACCCTTTTGTTCCCGCATGGCTTCAGTTTAAACCACGATAAACCCCACATCTTTCTTACGGTACCGTATTATGATACAGAGCCTACGCGGCTTGTCTGTCTGTCTTTATGAGGTTTTTATCATTTGAACGTGATAGGTAGCCAACTTACATTTGCACAGAATATGTGTTGATGAAGTTTTTATATCCTGGCACGGCAAAGTTACTAATTACTAGAGATGTGCCGACTAGTCGGCGACTATTCGGTACAGCCGACTATCCGGTCACTATTGTAGTCGGCGACTAGTCGGCGACTATTCGGCAAAGAGCGCCGACTATCCAACTTCTTACACTTCTTAAAAAATCCATACACGAGACTTTCTTTTTGACATGATAAAATTTTAATTGAACTCTTTCACTTTAATAAACAATAACGGTATGTATTATCTTTACACAAAAATATTTTTTTTTTACAAAATAACGCTGCTCTGACCTTACAGAAGCAAACATCAAGAAACAATGCGACGTAAACAAAATAGGTTCCGACACGCTCGCAGGCGGCGCGGTGGTTGCAACTTGCGCGCGGATCAGCTTTAAACGAAGCCTCACGGATATCCCCGAAACGGTGATCGGCTCGACCGACTAGTCGGCCGACTAATCGGCCTCTTTACAACCGACTAATCGGCTAGTCGGCTAGTCGGCCAAAGTCATAATCGGCACATCTCTACTAATTACACTATACGAGATTTTAGGTACATTCCAGTCTAAATGTAATCTAATAATGTAGTCGACATTATTAGATATTGTATCTCTAGATGGTCGGCAAAATAATGCCGGTCTGAAGTTACTGGATATACAGGGTTACTTTTAAAATACCAACAACCTCGCAGGACTAGATAGCTAACCCCATAAGGAACAACTTTTGTTCTACGAGTTTGGACATAACTCAATACACGAAAAAAATGATTGAATGACAGACGACTGGCGGCTAGAAAAATGGGTCAAAGGCGCTAGCGTTGCACCCTCTTCCTCACGCTTCGCAGGGGTTTTTTACGTAATCTTTGCGATGCGCGTAGAGTAATAAACATTCAAGCCGAAAATTAAATAAATACTTAATTTGTACCAAAATAAAATCTAACAATCTATTTCACCATGATCTCATGGGCCAAATAATGCAGTTGACATACACTTTCTTAATTGTGTATTTTGCCACTTAATTGTTTTTGAAAAGTAACGTTTACTTCGATATCGTGAAACTAGCACTTTTATGAAATCTAACTATCCAAGGTATTTTCAATAGGGGCGATAAACATCTTAATGTGGCACCTAATCAACTCACTGAATACAAAATAGACATGCGTGTCACCTTCCACGAACAGTACAAAGTTTCAATAGTGGGCATTCCAAATAAAGTTGAATATTGATTTACGGTAACTACATTGTCATTACGACTATAACTGAAACTAATTTCAATTTATATTACAGCTGTTAAGTACACACGAGTGGTGGAGCCACGCTGTAGACAGTTTTGTCTACAGCAAGATTAGACCGGCTCGATTATTATTCTGTTATCACTCACACAAAAGTGACATGAAGAAGCACCTTATGTTTTATGTGGTGAGTGAGTTGGTCTATTTCCTAATTACTACATTCCTGTAAGGTCGGCAACTTGTCCACAATTCTTCTGGGTTTTCGTAGCCGGTGCAGATCACTTACCACACACTTCCTCGTTTGCCAGCTTTTTATTAATGAGAAGACTACCAGGTCGCTCCCCTTATGGTAGGTAAGCGTCACGCCTGCCCACAAACAGAAAACACCAATCAGAATTTCTAATTATAAAGTACGGCATGGCATTGTAGTACGCTCATCAGTTAGATTAGTTAAGTTAGTTAAGATATTAAGTCATATCATCATCACCCCAGAGGAATTAACGTAAAGCGGCCGGTCGTAAAAACTTTAGGCCAAATCTTTTTGTAATATTTGTCACAAAACATGTTGCGCCGACCCTACTACGAGTGGGATATGTGCGGGTGGAAGAAGAAGGAAGAAGATCATGTGTGGTGAAGTTTTTAGACTATAGACAGCCTCCGTGGCGCAGTGGGATACTAGTCGACTGTGAAACGTGGGGCCGCGGGTTCCATCCCCGTACCCCGAGACAAATACTTGTCTGATCCACAAATATTTAGACCACAGTAGTCCCAGGATTCCTAAGCATTTATACTGAGTGAGAAAATCCAGACTAAGTTTGACTAATTGTTATCCAGTCCAATTGATGTCCTTCACAAGTCAATTCTTATCAAGATCATGAGATGATTAACTCAAAAATAGTTTTAACAATAAACCACTGAGAATAGGTCAAAAACATAACCATAATACCAGTAAATGGTTACACGGTCGTCAATCGATCGATCAGTCCTATAAAATTTTATCTATTTCTCGGTTTTAGTTATAACTAGCTTTTGCCCGCGGTTCAGCCTTTCTGAGATATAAAGTAGTTTATGTCGTAGTCCAGGTCATAGTCTACCTGTGTGCTAAATTCATCCAAAACCGTTTAACCGTTAAGGTGTGATGAAATAACAAACATCCAAATTCCCAAACTCACACATCCAAACTATATATCTATAATATAAAAGAGGAAGTATGATTAATTAGAGACTAATCTCTAACGGATCCTGACACTGGGTTATTGTCTATAAAGCAGCTGCAAATTGTGATACATTTAATATTTCCCATTAAATTATTATCCAACTTACACATTCATGGTTATTGATATAGGTCTATTCTGAGGTTTCAATCTAAACTAGATATCGCGTTTGCCAATGGAACGCGTGTAAATATGTGTACGTATTGCTGAGTGCTGGCATCTTTCCACGAGATACCATGGTCATAATAATTAGACAGAGCTGGCCTTACGCCATTTTCAAGGTTAGGATCTGCGGCGCCTTATGAATTTGGCGGACGTATAGGCGTTTTTATGGCAATTTACTTAAATACAGATTTATATTAATAGTCTCATGGTTAAATATATGGATAGCCTCTGTGACTCAGTGGGCGAGGAGCCGACTGTGAAACGTGAAGCCGCGGGTCGATGCCATGGTTGTATGATCCACAGATTTTTGTTTGGAGTCTGTATTTTCTTGTGATTTATTTTTTTCGTGAAAAGCATAAAAAAATATTTGTTTGTTCTGGGATATTGGCTTTGTATTAATTAATTATTTTTGAATGATTTATGTTTGGTTAATTTATCTTCTTAGCTATGGAGTGTAGGTTAAATCGAAAGGGCAATAAAAGTTTTTTTAAAGGTGTTGTTGCTGAGAACCACGTCGATTAAAACTGCTGCCAAATAAAAAACCGCATTGAAGTTGGTCCATTCGTTTTGGCGCTACGATGCCATAGACACACAGACAAACTGGCCAAACAAATCCATCACACTTTTTTATGGTTAAGAATATTTGTTAGTTAAAAATATTAATTCATAGAAAAGGACTAGGTGACTATGGTTTTATAGAACATTTGTGGTGTTTTTAGAATAATCTTTGACTGCTGACATTTGCATTTGCTTTAATTATTTTTCCACTAAATTCAGGTGAACGTTGATATATGAAGCCTCGTGAATCCCGCAATAGTGTCATCGGACGAATATTTTAAAATGTATAGTTTGGATTCAAGTATTTAATTGCTTCTTGCAGAAGATTTCTACGTTACTTGATTCAGAAGCTGTTAGTTTTCTCATAGAAATTCCACGCATATTGAACTTTAAAAAAGCCGTGGAAATGCGTATATTATGTTAACCCGTAAAGTTGAAATGCTATAATAACGATGCACCCATTATAGCCACAATGGCTATTATGGCTGTACAAACGCTAGGTAACTGCTGTATTATGACTCAGGTAGTAACATTTCATAGAACTGCTGACGCAGTGTTCGACCCATAGCGATATGGTACTACGTCACGTAGATAATATGAAACTTAACCCTTCTATTACGGAGTATGAGAAAGAAAGGATAGCTATATAATAACGGTTTATGAAGATTGCGATGCTCTTGCGACCAGGTTGAAAGGATGGGATTTTCATTGTGAGATTTTCGTAATGCAAGTTGGATCACGGGTCTGTTGGGGACTAGTTTCAGATAAAAGTGGTTATAGTTTTGAAAATTGATGATGGTGAGTGGTTATAATTTTGAATTTTCAGTGCATTTGGGAGCATCTTAAGCCCGTTGTTTATTTTTATAATTTAATGTCCGTGTGAAGTGTTTTCTCAAATAAAATAATCTGCCTGTGAGTCGAATTAAGAAGTTTGCCAGGAAGTCGCTGGATGCAGGCCGCTTCCAACAGGTCGGTCTGGAAATCTTTGGGGGAGGCCTATGTTCAGCAGTGGACGTCTTGTGGCTGATGATGATGATGATGAGTCGAATTATGTCCAAATTAACCGATATGACGTGACTGATTAACAGACATCCAAATTCAGAAACATCTTAAATTTAACATTTATCATATTAGAAAAATATTAGGATATAAGTAGGATGATAAGAAGTAGGATTGTGATCGTGTAACTTTTAGACGACCTACTTAAACTGCAATACTAAGACGTTCATATATCAATAAACAATGAGGCGAGTCGCGTTCCGTGATCGTCCAGAGTATATCCAGTAACTTCAGGCAGGCATAATTTGTATTGCATTATTAAACGATGTTTTAAATATTCAATATATTACTGATATAGTTGTTCAAAGAATTTTGTAGACTAACACTGTGGGTCAATAAGACAGTTTTTTTTAGTCTGTCGACCGTCGAGGCATGCAGTGTCTCTCGATAATCTACATTATACTTAGACTGCACTGTACTTAGCATCAGTTCTAGCGTAGTCACTTTGCCATACCAGGGTAAACTAATAAAGTATTTTATAACATCCGAAATTATTCCAAAAAGCTATGACGTTTTTGCATAATGTCTTATTTAAACCCGGTAATTCTGGCATTTTCATATATTAAGTCAGCACGAATTACAGTCATACTGCGTCGCCGCTCCACAGGTAACTTTATCAAAGCATCAAGCATGGGTACTGCTTATATATGGATGTAGGGAAATGAGCACCACGAAGAGAAAACTCGTTCGGAGCGTTTTGCAAATATTTAGCTTTGACTAGTGTTCAAATCAAATAACTTCTGTCGGGTAATGAATAAACGTTAAAAGTTCGCAAACGTACTGACTGCACTACAGTGCAGTTTGTAATTGAGTGAGTGAGGTTAATTTCAACGGGTCGGTTTATATTACTGGCGTTAATTCTGTTAGTGGATGGTGAATTGAGTGATTTTTTTGTAATGGTTTAATGTTTTTCTGCTGCGTTATTTCTATTCCATGAATTATATAGATGGAAGTTTCATCCGTTTTAACAGAACAAAGAACAACGTTTGCAATCTGTCTTTAACCGACGACGTCAAAAACAGGGTTCATTCAAACAGGTTAGGTTCTCATTTCAACTGTATTGTTGGTACTACCACTTTGTCTTTTCCGTTTCGGTTTAAAGGATATTGGTGCCAGTGAAAATAGCAACTCTTATATCGTGCTAAAGGACGCAGTCCGGTGTCTATTTTTAATTCAAAGCTCTGTGTATTTTGCTTCTGTTTATAGGCAGACATGGCGCTTACCATCAAGCGATAGAATAAGACAAATAAGTAGAACATCCAATAAACATCACAAAATAATATGAACGTCCAGTAATTACTTTTATCCGTATCATACGCGATGTCGTATGTTACGTAACACAAATAAAGGAGTTTTTTATATACATCCTAATAAGAACGCCATAATACTTTTGTTCCCAAACACAATGGCTCGCATGGCATTGCGGCCGGGGCCAACTTAATTAAAAGAAACATTTGGCCGAAATAAAATAAGTAATAAAATATCCAATATAATAACATCCTCTTGAATATAGCTCCTTTTATTTAGTTTTGATGGAGGTATAGTCAGTGCAGTAATAATTATTTATTTGAAGGAGTATATCCTTGATCCAACCAGAAATTTTATGATATTGTTTGCCTGCTTTTTTTTTTGATTACCTAACTTCAACTACAATTTTTTTTTTATTCTTGGCAGTAACTACACAGGGCCTTATGTTGATTACAGTTCATTTTTTTATATGATTGTATGACGAGGCGGGCAAATGTGCTAGCCTGATGGTAAGCGCCACGCCTGCCCATAAACAGAAGCAACACCACACAGAAGTTTGAATTACAAAGCACTACATGACATCGAACTGCGCTCATCGCCCTGAGACATAAGATGTTAAGTCTCATAATGCCCAATAATTTCACTGGCTTCAATGTCCATCAAACACGACAGACACTCTGTTGCTTGGCGGCAGACATGTAATGTCAACCGTCAAATGACATTGCATTCCTCAACGGTCTGCAGAATTATGCCGATCTGAATTACTGAATACTCGTTGGCCGATCCCGGATCGCGATTCGCCTGTTTGAAGCTACTATGGTGGGTTTTTAACTATGTGTACGGTTTTTATCCAGTCGGATAGAAAAATCATCCTCATTTTTCTATCTGCTTTTACAATGCTGTTTAAAAGAGTCGACATTTAGTCGCTATAAGCAAAATTTAACTCCGACGCCACAACACGGTGAAGTACCTAGGAATTCACCCAGACTTCAATAGAAAAAATCATACAAAAAGAGATGAAAAGAACATTAAGTAAAAAAAATCTTTATTGGGTACTTGGTAGGAATTTTAACCTAGACATTAACAACAAAATGCTTAAATGATATGAACATATACAATAATATTTAAAATAGTTCTTAGCCGCGTAATATTTTAATGTATAAATACAGCTCCCTCTCATTCAGTAGAGGAGGCCCGTACCCAGCAGTGGGACGTATTGTGACGTTAGCTTTGGTGGTGTCCCGCGTACGGGCACAAATAAAACTTCCACGTCCACAAATTAAGAATTATATATTTTTTTTAAAATAGTACAAGGGGGTAGGTTCTGGCCGTCTGGTTTTCCTGCCACGTTCGAGTACCGTCCTTGGGTCAAGGCGAAGGAAGGCCGGGCAGGAGCTTGCGGCACGGCGACCGAAGGCGGCCACGCGGACTGTAACCCGCGGACTGTAACGCAGCGTTGAACTTGACCGACGACCGTCGACACGACTCGTAGCAATTATATATTTATGTCGCAACGTCGACTTCCAATTGTAGACCTCGCGAGAATAAACCTCGCAAGTATGAGTTTCTTAAATGTATTCCTCGCACCCCAATGGGGGTGCTTCACTAACAAATAAACTTACTACGGCGTATAATATGAATACACGCAAGAATCTTCCGGATTACCACGTTAATGGTAAACGGGACAAAAAAACATATCAACGGGCACACAGTCTCCAGTGGAACTTGATTGTCGTCTTCACGCTTGGAGCTCCGTCGGCCAAAATGAGCGAGTTAACTAGGCCCGGTCGACGCGCTGTCGTCCCAACCGTGTAACGGTAAATTATTGTTCCACGAGAGTTCCACCGGTGTGCACCGCGTAAAAATACAATTAATTTTAAGAATTTTATAGTTATTATATTTTTTTCTTTTTGTAATATGAATATCTTTTGCTAGTAATATGGCTTGTTACTGGAAACTGATACTTGGTGACGTACAACGTTACAGTATATAATACAGGTCTAGCAAAAAAAAAAATACAGCTAGCCCGTGATCACGGCCGATGCAAAAGACCATTTAACTGTGGGGCTCTGTCAGCAACTCAGCATAAAGTAATTGAATAGTATCCTAAAACAAATATCTAATGCACCTTAGTTTATCTCAATATATTATAATTACTAATATCTATGAGTTTCTCGTAAAGGCAACTAGGTGGCGGGGCTGGTAAGTCCCGCATAACCATCTCTCCATCCCCGAGATAGAGTAATCGTAAATTGGATTTCCCCTGGGGAAAATAAAGGAGGCGACGAGGACGTGTGAAGTGACGAACTTCAGAGCGGCCATAAAGATTAACGAGAATTCTATTAATAGTGATTAACTCCTCACTCAGGGACGTCAATTAACTTTAATAATCAATGACAGTTATTGTAGAAAATTATTATTTCTCAGAAACGTCAATTGTGATTATTTCTCTACTAAGTAACGATAATTACGAAGTGACAAAGTTAATTATCGTTTCTGAATACAGCAGAAAGTTATTATTGTTATGCGCCCAAAAGCATACTTATGAATGCAACACAATGATCCCATTACGAGCAAACGACATAGTTTCGCCACTTACACCGTTCACGGATAGTGGAATGACTTCGGCCCTTTCTCTGATCAAGGTTAATGGTTGTGGCTGAAAATAAGCTTCACCGATAACTGCCTTCGGTTGCGTAAAGGGTAAGAAAATAGAAAAACGTAAAGCCATTACTGCCAATGACGACATTTGCATGCGGTTTGGATAAGTTAAATTGTATTGAAGTTGGTAACGTTCATAAATATTCTAGTTTGCTTTTTTTAGGTTATTTTCTTTAAAACGATAAGTCAGGCACGCTTTGATTTTACAATTCAATGACAATATACTCGTGCTCTTTCAATCACAATTCATTTTATTTGCTATTTTAATGAGATTCAGATTGCAGACATATCGGAATGTATTTTAAATGTATTAAGCCTTATACTATGACAGATGCGGGATAATAGAAAATTCTCGTATCTTGATAAGCGCGAATAGATTCTCGCCTATCTCGCCGAGAGTTTATGTCTTACGAGAAACTTTTTGTCAATGGGGTTTTATTCAATATTACGAAAATATTAGTTTTGTATTTAGCGTAATATTTCGATTCCTGATATTTAAATAAATGCTTTTATATCTATACTAATATAATAAAGCTGTAGAGTTTGATTGTTTGATTGTTTGTTTGTTTGTTTGTTTGTTTGTTTGTTTGAACGCGCTAATCTCAGGAACTACTGGTTCGAATTGTAAAATTCTTTTTGTGTTGGATAGTCCATTTATCAAGAAAGGCTTTAGGCTATATAACATTACGCTGCGACCATTAGAAGCGAAGCATGAGTGAAAAATGTTGCGAAAACGGGGAAAATTATTCATATTTGAAGGCTTCCGTTGCTAAGCTACCTAAATAATATTATTTGAAGGCTTCCGTTGCTAAGCTAACCCAAATCTATACTAATATTATAAAGCTGTAGAGTTTGATTGTTTGTTTGTTTGTTTGATCACGTGGGCGGAGCCGCGAGCAAAAGCTAGTTTTGTTATATACGTGACATCAACCGGCAAGGTGCCTTTTCAATTATTGGCTTTTACGATGCTTGTGTGTCCACCGATTTGATTCTATACATCTTAACGAAGTAGGCTTTCAGCGCCTACAAACCACGGTATTATTATAAATATAAACGCAAGTAATATTTAATAGTATTAATAATAGTATCTAATAGTAAATAAATTTAAGTATGTTTAAAAAACGAATATTAAATAAAAATAATACAATAAAAGAACAAAAGTAGGTACAATATCGACGGGTATTTGTCTTTGGACGATTATTATTATTAAAAAGCTATAATTTAAATGTTCAGCTGGATATAGAGATCTCCGTCAGCAAGTAATGTCGTATTGGCGACTTTAAAATATGTTTCTTAGCTAATTAAAACAGATTGCTTTTGGTATTTTTATTTACAAAACTATCCTACATTTACTTACCAGTTGATATTATGTTCGTGTTAACCAATTGTATAATCTTGCCGACTTATTAATTAATTTGTATAATAATAAGTAATAGTCATACTATTGGTAGCTAATTTTTCTTGCTACACCAAAACTTAAATGGCGAATCATTTAATTACTTAACATAACGCCCTGCCTAATTGCTTTTCAAAACTTTTCCAAGGACAGAACATAGAAAATAATTTTCTCGCCAAGAACTTACATTTTATTACAATTATTCTATAACCCACTTTAATAGTATGGATTTAAACAGGCTTAACAAATACGGCATTATAAAATGATTCGTTTAATACGTCCCCAAGAGGTTTAGAATATATTTTGTAAACATTTTCCGGCGAACTTAAAATCGTTGGTAATTTCCTAAGAGAAGTCCATTATACTTGTCTGGATGTTTCTCTTTCGCATTTTACTTACGCTGAATAATTTTTCTACCTGTTGTTCTTTTATCGAGGGACGCTGTTTCATTTGTGGCTTTCGTCTTTAGTAGTTCTATATGTTAAATAATTGTGTATCTAAGTATTTTAAAAAATATTGCTGTATAGTTCACGCCTATATCCCAGAAGGGGTAGGCAGAGGTGCAAATAGTGCATTCATTTTGTCGGGCTTATCATTGCCCCATGATATATTAAGGGGCAAGCTTATAGCCTTACCAGGCACAATTTCCAATCCTGGCAGTTTATGATTTTTCTAAATGAAACTCAAAGATTTCAATTTATAATTGCCCGACCTGGTAATTTAACCCAAGACCTCTTTAAACTAGTATTATTAAATATTCTGTGATTATATACAGTCCCAATGTAAGATTATCTGGAACTGCGACTACTTGTGCACTGTAAGAACTGCCTACCATGTGAGGAGTTGTGACTATGTCCACCCTAACCTCATGCGTGAGAAAATATGTGATAATAAATCATATATTTATGAAAATCTTGTGGAGAGATCTCAGATGTACGATTTTTCCTGACGTTAAAATGAGCAATAAGTGACAATTAACACATAAGAATCTTTTTTCTTTCTTTTCCGAGCACGGCAAAGTCACTGCAGTGCAATCCAAAAAACCAGCGACAATCAACATCCAATGAGTTTATTGGTGGTCACCAGAGTCATGCCGGCCTGTATAAATGCTTCTTCCCTCTTCGGGGAGGGAAGTAAATTGAGGGGCCTGCGACAGGACAGTCGAATGACCGGTGCAGGCCGAGTAATAGAAGGATGTACACCCGCCCCAATCAACCATCAAGTCATATCGCAAACCGGATATACACTGGCTGATCCTGGAACGCGATTCTCACTAGGCGTGTGGACACTATGGCAGGTTTTAACACCATGTGTACGGTGGTCGCTATTGATTCTTAAGATATTTTTAATTAATAGCTTGACAGACCTATGAACTTATATTTCCCGCTCGCTTCCAATCAAACATTGACCCAATTAAAATGTTCATAGACCTAACAATAATCGCATCGTTACTTCCTTTTTGAGAGGTAAATGAAATTCCGATACTGTAGAATAGGCAACAATGACTCGGTCTCAACGGCCGGAATCGGCAGCCGTCGGGAACTGAGATATATTTGCCGTAGTCCCAGAGAAATGCTCGCGATAAATTTGATCAAGTAAGAGAAGGCGACAGCCCTCAACGGGTTAACTGCGATAATACGAGTTTTGTCAGTGATACCGATGGGAGAAACACTGTCATGGTATATAGAGGGTTACAGTGTCAAGCGTTTTGCAAGTTTTTTGTAAAAGATGATTATTAAAATAAAATAGGCCAGTATATTATAAGAGAAAAATAGTAAAAATATTACATTTTACTATACTCTACTATTATATTATTACTATAACGGGTCGGTCTGGAAATCTTTGGGGGAGGCCTATGTTCAGCAGTGGACGTCTTGTGGACGTCTTGTGACGATGATGATGATGATGATACTTTACTGTAACATACATAAATATTTATTAAATATATATAATTTTTTATGGCATACGCATAAGCGAGCAAATGATACAGATGGTAAGTGATCTCTACCGCCCATGTACACAACACATTACCAAAATAATATGAGCACGTTATCGACCTTAAAGGAGAGGGATGGTTGCGGCATTGGGAAGGGTAGGGGATTTGAGCCTCAGGATACCTCACTCACCGTACGAAATGCAGCAGCAAATCACTATATTACGTTGGTTTTCTGCGAAACGGTGGTAATTACTTGATCGAGCCAGCTCATTTATGCTGTAGACAAAATCGTCTATAGCGTAGCCCTATCACTTAAAATTTTACTCACACTTTTATGAAATAAGTGTTTTTTTGCTAGCAGCTCCACCCCCATGAATATCTTTTTCCGGGTCAAAAAATTTAGCTGATGTCCTGACTTAGGTCATTGTCAATTTCATCCAAATCCATTTACCCGTTAAGGTAGGATTCATTTATAAACATCCAAACTTTCACATTTATAATATCAGTAGTATTTCTAGTGAAATTTTGATTCATATTATCATTTTAGGATAAGTGATTTTTCTATATCCACCTTTGGTTCAATTGATCAACAATTATAAGATTACTAGCTTTTGCCCGCGGCTCCGCCCGCGTGAACGTTTAAAATTGACAAAGTTTCATACAAACTTTCCCCCCCTATTTTATCCCCTTGGGGGTAGAATTTATCAAAATCCTTTCATAGCGGATGCCTACGTCATAAGATCTACCTGCATACCAAATTTCAGCCCGATCCCTCCAGTGGTTTGGGCTGTGCATTGATAGATCACTATGTCAGTCAGTCACCTTTGAGTTTTATATATTTAGATAGATAATGTGCAGTCACTTTACAATTAATAAAAATATAATATAAATTTAATTTCCAAAGTTTTACAATAATTTTCTCTGTAATTCGTACGGATTCATTCAAAATGACACGCAGAGGTGCAATTTCGTATCTTTGCTTGAAACGAGGCGAACACCGTGTCAGACCATTTCTGGGGAGAACTTGAGCAAATTTGCATACGTAATATGTGCCGTGACATGACTTTAAGTACTACGGGAAGAAGCCATTCGGCAGGATTCGTGACTCTATTCTTAGCGCTAAGTATGAGCTATTAATATACGAGTAGGTACGCGATTCACTGTTTTACGTATTAAAGATATAGTATTAAGTCTCTACTGCTTTATTTTCTTTTTCTTACTAGCTTAAATAACGAAATAAGGTAGTCGCTCGGCTGATTGTAACGCTAAACCTGCCTATATACAAAAGCAACACCACACAGAACTTTATAATGCAAGGCACTGGACTGCGTTCATCACCCCAAGATATATGTAAATGATCATTTTCATAATGTCCAGTAAAACTGAAACATAACAGTGCAGCTTACACATTTCTGAACAACACAACACAACACATCTGCAGGAATAGACAAAGCGCTAAAAGAAAGAAAGAAACACATTTATTCGGCCCTTGTTGAAGCACACTTTAAACCATAAAACATAACATCAGAAAACAATTAAAAAACCACAAGTAGGCAAGTATTAATTTAGGTTTACCAAGGGACGAGCAGCGGTTGTCTCACGAGGTTGCCGAAAAGGTTCAGGTACTGTTAACTTACATCTCATTAAAACTTGTAATAGTTGGTCAAATTATGCGTATCAACCTCGTATCCATGGGTGGATATTAGAAAAAATATTTACTCTAAAATGACAATATGAATCAAACTTATATTGAACTTAACAAAATTACATAGAAAATGTGAATTGAAATAAAACTAATTTTAACGGATTTTATCGCGGTTTTTTATTAATTTAAATTAGTTTTATTTCAATAAGTAATATTCGCGTAAACATAAAAGATCAATATAGTTAGATAAAGGATTAGGTCTAGGGTACTGATTTTCTCAAATAGAACAAATAATGGGCTTTTTGTTCCACTTTACATATCACCTAGAAAGGTTCTAGAATGGAGGCCACGTACTGGCAAGCGCAGCGTTGGACATCCGCCTACAAGGTGGACAGACGACCTGATAAAGGTCGCAGGAAGTCGCTGGATGCAGGCCGCTTCCAACAGGTCAGTCTGGAAATCTTTGGGGCCTATGTTCAGCAGTGGACGTCTTGTGGCTGATGATGATTACATATCACCTGGAGTAAGGGATTTTTAAACTTTGATCAACTAAATGACATTTTATGTAATACATACACTACACTTACATACTATGTAATATAACAACAGGTGATATAATTTAATGACCTTTTTCTAAAGGATTCGGACTTATTGCAAATTCAATAAACAAAAAACTATATCTACCTAAAATTTAACATACAGATTTTTACGTTTACACACACGAAAATTTGTCTTAGATAAGGTTAATACTTTTGGTGTGGAACCCTCAAAACTTTAAAAAGTAAAAAGTCCGGTCCTGCGCTTAAAATATTCAACTGAAGAAGGAAATGGAAGTTCTTCAATGCAATAGTGCAGACAGCGCTGCAGACTCAAGACAAATTAAACTTTCACCGCTCACCGTTGATTTCGTTTATCCCGAATGGAAATAATGAGGTGCGTTTGCGATATGGGAGCTTGTAATAATTCTCTAGTTAGCCAATTATAATCGTCTTTATTAAACTACGAAAAAACGGAAAAGGTTTGAAAACCGTATTCGATGCGTATAATTCTCTTTTTTATGTAAAACCACTCTTAACTCCGCCAAACGTGGACAGTTTCGGATGATTTTATTTTCATTCGAAAGAGTTCAGATTAACCATCGTTTAATTAAATTATATATACCTTTTAGGGCAGGAGTATTATCGGGAATGATAGACTAAAACTTCATCATTTTAAGTCGGTGTTTTCTTCCTTTAATTGATAATTCAATTGGAATAGCATGGACTCAAAACTTAATATTTTTATTTATAGCATTTCTTTTTGAAATACAGCTATTCTTTTATTTCTAGCTTTTCTTTTATTCGTTTTTTTGTTATCTAGTTTTATATACGGATAGCCTCCGTGGCGCACCGGGCGAGTAGCCGGCTGTGAAGTGGGAGGCCGTGGGTTTGATCCCCGCACCGAGACAAATGTTTGTGTGATCCACAAATATTTGTTTTGGGGTCTGGATGTTGTGAGACCGAAAGTCTTTCGTAGTTCCTGCTACAAGACACAAGACTCGTATCTTACTGTGGGGTCAGGATTATGTATGTGACTGTTGGGTGTATTTATTTATTTTACTATAGAGTCATGAAAATTGGTGCATGACAGGGGCTAGGTTAGTATTTCATCCTCTTTAAAGAGACCCCCCTGAAATTGGTCACATTTGGTGAAGCTATGCATAAAAAATGATGCAATATACGGATGAATTAAGAACATTCCTGTTTTTCTTTTGTCGGTTAAAAATATGATTCACGTACGTCAAGCTGCAAATTTCTTAGCCCCGTTTGCACTAACTTTATTAATTTAGAATGTTTATAGTGGAACCGAAGCGACTCTGATATTTTATGTTACGCTCCGACATAATTTACTTTAACCTTATGATAAACTACTTTTTCCAAGACTGGTTATTTTAGGTCATAATAACTTAATACGTCTATTTACGGTAATATTTCTCAAAAAATAAGAATGTTTTTAATATTTGTAATTGTAGAGAGTTTTCTGAATACTAGGTTCTATGCCTTATCCGAGTATCTAGATACTAGGATCTTATGTAAGATACTACTAGTAGTATCTTACATAAGCCCACATATGTTATATAGGGAGCCAACCTATCACCATACCAGTATGGTGATAGGTTGGCTCAGATTGTGTCCAGACACAATTGCAGACTTCGGGCTGATAATGAGCATTTTGTGATAGAAAAAGCCAATATCACATTTATTCGAACCGGGGATCGAACCCAAGATCTCGGAATAGCAGTTTATCCTTACTCAAATGATAAATCTTTAGAGGTGAATTCATCAATGTTTATATAACATATATTATTAAACAACTACAAAATATATCGGGAGTTATTTTATTTGACTAAAATATGAAATTCTGAATAAATTATCACTTGTCCAATAGCAGGTCGGACAAACTAAATTCATATTTGAGTTTTTAATTCTAAACATCCAATAAAATACCCTACAAACACAATTCATGTTTTCGATTCGAAACATCCAATAACATATCCTATCATATCTTGGGACGGAAATAAGCTCCGCGAACCATGGATGCAGCACTATAAGTTGTTATTCAGCCTTCTACTTCAGAGATACAAAATTGAGTGTATTATGTTAAATTATCATAAAATATTTTTTAATAATGAAATAAATAGAAACTAGGCACAGCGTTCTCATATTCCGCTTTCCGAGAGCACGGATACATGTATGGCGATTTTTCCACGCTTAAACATTGACAAATAGCTTCGTCCGTGTTACCAAATATATTTTTTGAGTGGTAGAGCCACGCTGTAGAAAGTTTTTTCTACAGCATGAATGGGCCGGCTCGACTGGGTCGCTACCACTGTCTCACAGAAAACCGACGTAAAGTACCAGCTGCTGCGTTTCGTACGGTGAGTGAGATATCCGGAGGCCCAAATCCCCCTCCGCTTCCTAATCCCTAATTATCCCTTTCCTTTAAGGTCGGCCACGCATTGACATCGCATTGTCACTGATTCTTCTAGTATTGTGGGCGTACGTGGGCGGTGGAGATCACTTACCATCATGCGACCCACTTGCTCGTTTGCCGGCCAATGCTAAAAAAAATACACAATCAGTCCTAAGTACCAACTGCAACATAAACTAAACTCAACAAAAAACCGTTGTACAATTTATAAATTAGTTCATTTTCCATAGGGGACCAGGAAATCTCTCCCAAAGGAATACGTCTAACAAACTATTACGTTCGACCGTCGTTACTTTCTAACAAGTTTATCAACGTTTTAGGTCTTCAGGGATTTTTCTACAGGGATAGGTTTTGTTTCTGTTAATTTGTTCTGTGACTAGTGGGTAAAGTCTAAGTATGCCTTTTGTGAACAGCATGCGTGTTCAGCTGTTCCGATTTGTAAACTAAAATACTTATAAACGAATAATAATAAATAAAAAATATTTTTATTTTTGTTAAAATTAATCAAAGAAAGAATTTATAAACAACTTTAATCTAAAGCAGTGTTTCCCAAACTTTTTTAGCCCATGCCCCACCTTAAAATTTTTTTGTTAAATTTGTCACCGATATCTAGCATTGCATTTAAATAACCCAAAGCGAAAGGGTTAAAGCCGTATCGAGTCCATTTTTAAATTGCCCCCCTTAACTATCAAATTACCCCCCTGTGGGGCGTGGGCCCCACGTTGGGAAACACGTTGGATCTAAAGAGTACAAATACACAATAAATATTATTTTATTACTAGATTTTGTTCGCAGCTATGCCAATTTTCAGGATAAAAAGAAACTTAATCCTAATCCAGTTCATGGTCTACTTATGTGCCAAATTACATTCAAATCTATACAACCTTTAGGACTTATTTGATTAACAAACATCCAAATTTACAAAGTCACAAACAATTCTTAATTTTAGCGATATTTTAATATTGCATGGTATTCTATAGCACTTCCTAATTAATAATCAAATAAATAATTTAAACCTTGAAAATGATTTTTTTTTTATCCTGGCTCGGCAAAGTGACTACGCTACACCTGATAGTAAGTGTAGCGCAATCCAAGAATAGTGTCGACCAACGATAAACAATGTGTCCATCGTAGGTCGGCAAGATCATACCGGCCTGCCAAAGGGCCAAGGGGGAGGGGAAGGAAAAAGGGATGGGATAGGGTTAGGATCAGGGGCCAAGCCCCCTGGGGAGAACCGGATATACACTGGCTGACCCTGGAACGCGACCCACACAACGTGGGCCACTATGGCAGGTTTTAGCACCAGTGTACGGTGGTCGCTATCCGGTCGGATACAAGTATCCTCCCACCAGCATTACGTCTAAAGATACGTCTGCACTTTCGTGACATTTCGCAGTACAAGAGGCGTGGCTGTAACACGTACTTGTTAAGCTAATGTGAACGGGTATCGTAGCATGCATGACTTTGTAATTTTACTGTAACATACGAAAAATAGCAATTTTAAATTACATGTCACGGCGAAATGTTACGGGTTCTCAGAGCGGATTGCCTTGTAACATTTGACAACCGTCCACACTTGAAAGATTGTCACGCGTGTTTGTCACAATCACGTCTCGTTGGGGCGAAATATCACACGTAGAGGGGCACTTTTAGATGTAATATTTATATCATGGCAAACTGTATCGTCTTCGTTAATTATTATTAATCAAGGTTTGGAAATAATGAATTATAATATAAGTTTTATTATACCTGTTTAAACCTAGCTTTCAGGTAAGTTCGGAAGATAGTAGCTGCCGTCTTAACCCAAATTTTTAAAATTTCTCCGTTCCGTATTTCTTCGCAGCTTTAAAACGGGGATTATTTTAAGTATTCTTACCGGCGCTTTCGAAGGCTTATTGCATTTTTAAGCAGACCAACTTTTTAATCTCTAAGACAAAGGGGTCTAACTTATAATATCCCTCTTTTGACTTATTTTCAACTCGGTGCAGTAGTTTTAGAGCCTATTCAATGCAAACAATCAAATCTTTCCTCTTTATAATATTAGTTTAGCAACGTAATCAAATAACCTATTCTGTTACATCCCACAAATATTTGTCTCGGTGCGGGGCTCGAACCCGCCGGCTCACGTTTCATAATCGGTTTCCCGCGGACGCGGAGGCTGTCAAATTATTGAAGAATTAATTAATTGCAGACAATGTTTAGTTAGTTTTCCACCCTAGCCCAATCCAATAATCTAATATTATAATAGTCATCTATAGGCCACATTTTTATTTCAACGATCGTAAAGACTCCATTCGTTTTTGAGAAAATCACGAACAAATTTCCATACATACACACGTGTCAAATACAGAAAATCTCTCTTTAAGTCAGTTTAAAACTCCTGCGATTCGCCCTATATTCCAAAATAATATATTAAAAATCCGAGTGAAATGTCGAAGTGAGAAGCATTATACGGTATCATACTTGGAAACTTTTAATCCGAGGGTGGCTCTAGAGTTTCTTTGACATTACTTATACTCGTGTAAGTTAGAAACACGTGTGTTCTCAATGTGTGGCTTTGTAATCGACTTTAATTATAATTGACACGTGTCTCGCAATGTTAATTTTCATAAGACCCTTGAATACAAGTCTACGTTCAGAATTGTTTGAAGTTTGGAATGAAATATTGGTTTGATATTTATTATGCCAAGTTATTAATATGTAAAAAGTGTTTATTTTGATGAGGTAATTCGAAATAAAGACATTAATCAGTTAGTCTGATGTCTGTCCTCAGACTTTGAGAATATTATTATTTTTGAATAGCAAAATTTATGTTCTCAAAGAATTAAGTATAAGTCTAAGGAAGACTCTAATGGTTTTTTAGACAAATGGCATAAAACAAAGGTATCATCTGGTTATTGAGATTTTTGAAAAATTATATGCTCACCTATAACATCATGGGACCGGGATACGCTCGGTGAGTTGTAGGTGTATACTGATTACACCTCTGCCTACCTCTACGGGGATTACAGACATGAGTGCGTATTATAGAAATTCTATTTAGTCTGTAAGCGCCGTCACAGTCATGTTTTACATTACATTTTCAACCGGCAACAAAATGGATAAAGTTCTCAATATTACTTGAGACAACTGGACACTGGAACCTGAGACAAAAACTGAGAACTTACTAGATGGTAGCCTGGGTCCCTCGTTTGCGAGAGGCTGTCTGGGTTGGTATCAACTTTATGTCCATTTCTGCCGCCAAGCAGCAGGTGTGAGTACTTGTTGTATAGCTGTTTTTCGGTCATTAGGACCAGTAACATAATTGAGCTTTATGAGAGAACTTATGTTGCGAGCGCAGTTGAGTGACATGCAGAGCTTTGTAATTGTTAGTTCTGTGTGGTCTTTCGTGTATTTATGGGCATGCCTGGCGCTTACCATCAGGTGAGCGCCCCACTTGTTTCGTCATTCAAGCTAATATTTTTTTTTATCCGAGCACGGCAAAGGGACTGCAACCACCGATAAACAATGAGTTTATCGGTGGTCATCAGAATCATGCCGGCCTGTATAAATGCTTCTTCCCTCTTCGGAGAGGGAAGAAGCAAATCGAGGGGCCTGCGACAGGACAGGCGGATGACCGATGCAGGCACAATAATACAAGAATAATAAAATAAACCGAACCTCATGTTACGATTTACCTTAAAAGACATTTCAATTTTGACTACAGGCTTTCTACGATACGGCGATGTTCATAAGAAGAAAACTACAACTTTACTCAGATAACAAACAACAATGTCTGCATACACACCAGCTCTCACGTTACTTGGGACACATAGTTTGCTAAGTAAACGTGTTACTGCGGTCACTCCTCACTGTTCAACAACTTCTGCGGACTCTGTCAAGTTATAAACTTGCAACAATTGTTGATGCTGTATATCATGTATCTTTAGTGTCACGCCCTTAAAATAATGATTTCTTATGTTTACGCGAATGTTACACATTTAAATAAAACTAATTTAAACGTTTTTTTTTAAACGCGGCTGGATGAGAAGGCGGAGGACCGTCAAGGGTGGCGCGAACTTGGAAAAGTCTATGTCCAGCAGTGGACGAATCTAGGCTATCTGATGGATGGATGGATGGAAACGCTTTTTATGGCGGACTTTTTAATTATTTTTTTGGTCCCGAGGTTTCGAAAGCTTTTCAGCCTTCGTGATCACGGGATGGACTGATATGTAGATTGTCCCGAAATGTTAATGTTACATTATATATCTTCTGTTTAAAATTTTTGTTTGATTTTTTCTCCTTTTATTGGGAAGGCAAAGGGATCTAGTATCCCTTACAGTCTTGTTATATGTGATAGATATTTCTAGAACAACGAAACACGGGTGTGGTCGATTTCAAGATCTTGCTGGAGTTTTGGTGTTAATGCCTTTCAGTACGATACTTCGTAGACGAATTTCTCCGAGCGAATTGAACAAACAAGGTCGATAAATAAACTTTGTCAAACGTCACCAAAATTCATTTATTTCAATTACTTCTTCAATTGCATCCATGTACTGTTCATCACTGTCAATGTTTATTGCACAAATCCTCACTACTTTTATATAACAAACACAACTTTAAACTAGTTTAGGATTTAATTGAAATAAGAGGTCAACCGCACTCCCGGAATTCCAGCCAAAACACTTTTTCTTTTTCTTCTTTTTTATTTATGGCTTTTGCATTATTATGCATTTTGCCAGTGTCAAGTATAATTTATTCTCAAGTTATTTTTACAAGAACGATGAAACACGGGTGCGGTCGATTTCAAGGTCTTGCCGGAGTTTTGGTGTTAACTCCTTTCGGTACGATTCTTAATTCACTTATTTCAATGTTTCCATACACTGTTAATCACCGTCAATGTTTATTGAACAAATGCACAGAACTTTTATACAATAAACACAACTCTAAACTAGTTTATGAAATAAATTAAAATAAGCGTTAAACTGCACTGTCAGAATTCCCGCCAAAACTCCCAGCCAAAACTCATTATTGTTCGAATTATGAAATTTTGTTGATGGTCCGATCTACATGGTAAATGGTATAAAATATAGCAGTTGGTCTTTTGGGTTCCGATTTGGAATCCAGGCTTGTGCTAGCTTCTAATCTTTTCAATTGAAATTAGATGTTTTTACATTTCAATAGCTTCGCGAATCATCCTAGGCAGGACTTGGTGTTCTTTGGCAAGTATTTGTGATTTGTCAAATCTAAGAAAATGTTTGGAGCCTTTCTCTGAATGTTCAGCAACTGCAGACAGTAGGGCGTCGGTGTTTAACGTCAACTATATATCCTTTTACGCAGGTGCCTGTATTTCTTTTGGTTTAAGACTGATATCAGAGATTCATAAAGAAATTGCTGAATACAAACATGTCCCAGTTTAAAAGCACGTGGTCTTATAAACCATAGCTAATAACTTAAAAAAACCTATCAGCTGCACTCAGAGACGTCAATTAACTTTAATCGCCATTAAATCACTTCTTAGAATTTGATTATTCCTTAGAACCGTTATTTATAAGTATTTCTGTACCCAGTAACAGTTCATGCTTTAAGTGAGTAAAGCATGGCTGTACCACTTATTATAATAATATTAGCCCTGTATATAAGTACCACTGCCAGCAGTGGGCCTCCTTTCAGGATGAGAGATTAAGCCATAATCAACCACGTTAACTTAATGGAGGTTGGCAGACTTCATATCCCTTCGAAACTCTTATGAAGAACTTCTAGTGTATGTCGGTTTCTTCACAATGTTTCATTCATATTTAAAGGAAACGGAAATTAACAATGAATACATGTAACTTAGAAAAGTCAGAGGTACATACCTTGCGATTAGATTCGGACATACAACTTTCGTCTCGTCAGTCTGTACTAGTTATATAAATACTGTACTGCAATAAATTATTCAAAATAATCAAATTCTAAAAAATTACTCAATGAAAGTAAAATTAAATAATAATACATAATAAATACACCCAAAAAAAAAATGTTAAAAAAATCCATTGAAAATAAAGAGTACTGTACAATACACCCAACAGTCACATACATAGTCCTGACCCCACAGTAAGATACGAGTCTTGTGTCGTGGGTATCAGGAACTACGAGAGACTTTCGGTCTCACAACACCCAGACCCAGAAACAAATATTTGTGGATCACACAAACGTTTGTCTCGGTGCGGGTACCGAACCCGCGGCCTCTCGTTTCACAGCCAGGTACTTGCCCGCTGCGCCACAGAGGCTGTCCGGTCAGGAGGTCGGTGTGTTGTGGAATATGGCAGTTCTTATCCATTGAAATGTCAATTAGCGTCTAGAAATATTAAGCCAATACTTATTGTAAATATAATTTTACTTTATCGCTATGACAATACGTTCTTCATGCATATAGAGCCACATCAACTCCACATAAGTGTTCGAGACGCATGCGGCTCCTTCCATTATTCATGCGGACATAATGCGCAGTCACCGCGCCCCTATTAAAATTTCCCTTTATACTGTAAATCGTGATAAGTTTGCAAATATCCGATAACTTGGTAAAGAGGTCATGGCTTAGTAATAGGTGAGATCTACGATAGCTAGGATAAGGTTCAAATAATTCGTAACCTATTTTTTTTTTATAGCATAAGCCGGCAAACGAGCAAGTGGGTCACCTGATGGTAAGTGATCTCCACCGCCCATGTACGCCCACCACCACAAGAATCATGGGCGCGCTGCCGACCTTAAAGGAAAGGGATAATTAGGGATTGGGAAGGGGAGGGGATTTGGGCTTATGTCTACATGATATTAAAAATAATATTTTTTAACAACACAAACATTTGTTTTGGGTCTGAATGGTGAGACCGAAAGTCTCTCTGTAGTTCTTAATGTCCATGACACAAAATAATCGTATCTTATTGTAGGGTCAGGACTCAGGCTTATGTAAATATTATTATGTGACTAATAGCGTTAATATTTTTAATATCTTTATTTTTTATAATAATATAATTAAATTATAAAATAAGTAATCGCTTAAACGTAAACGTGCTCAACCAGTAGTAAAAGTACTCAGAAATTTCATTACCAAGTACCTACTGTAGGTATAGCATACCACTGCGCTCATCATCCCGAAACATGTCACACAAGTCTCATAATAATACGAGTGACTTATCGCCTAGTTCTCTGACTCGAGTTACAAATTGAGTCGTTATTAAACATAATATTCTAGTACAATAGCAGCTGACCTGAAACATTACTATTCATGTCCAAAATTAAATCAACAGCTACAGAATTATGCCGTTTGTATCAATCAACGGTCTGACTCTCGCAAAATTAATTGCACATACACAGATACAAATATAACGCGAGCTAATCATGGAAAAGCGTACGGCATTCTCGTTAATTTTGCTATATATGAATTAACTTGATTGGCATTTGTCGACACTGGAATCTGAATAGCTGCGAATTCCTATTTACGCAATGGTTGGTCGAAAATGCAACATCAAAATTGTATTCAACAAACTATTCGTTTGGAAACGCAGGCTTTAACAACTCGCCATATACTAACAAACTGAAAGCCAAAAAAAATGTGAAAAACTCACGTAATATGAGAGCTCACTTTTTTGCCGATTTGAGTTGCCAGTCGAATGGGTGAACGGCGCACATTTCACTTATCAGATTTCGCTTGTAGCCGTCACAGGACGTTTGTTTTTCATCGGCCCGTGCCGGCCGGCGTGGATTGCCAATAAAATGACACGGGCAGCGCCAAATATCCATACTGCCCTATTGACGAAATTTTGCTGCCATATAATAATATTTTCGATCGGCGAACATCGCTATAAAAGCTGTTTGATGTTCTGCGACGCAAATAAATGATTTATTGTACAACTATGAATATTGTTTTTCACCGGATTCAAAAAGGAGGTGGTTCTCATTTCGCTTGTATTCGAGAGACCGTCTGGGTTGGTATCACCGCTTTGTCTATATCTGTCAAGTAACAGTGTGTAAGCACTGTTGTGTTTCCGTTTGAAAGACATTGAAGCCAGTGGACAGTTACTGGACATTATGAGACTTAATAGCTTATGTCTCGGGGTGACGGGCGCAGTTCAGTATCATGCAGTGCTTTGTAATTCAAAGTTCTGTGTGTTGTTGCTTCTGTTTATGGGCAGGCGTGGCGCTTACCATCAGGCGAGCCCCTTGCTTGTCTCATCATTCAATCAAATAAAAAAAAAATGTATGTTACTGTTAACTATCTGTCGAATGTGGACCGGTTTTGGTGATTATTTTTCTATTCAGCTTTCGAGGATAGTCCCATATAAAGATTAAGATCTGATAACGGGATATGAGTAAAAATGGGAACTCCTAAACGGATAATTGCTTTTATTTATGCTGTTCAGAATTTTAAGACGGTTCAAGTTTTAACATCTCACAGCAGAGAAGCATCTCTCATCTACGAAGATCGATCGTGTTTCAGAACAACTCTGTGACATTACGACTGTCTTTTTGATGTTAATGAAAACTGATTTTTAACAGACTTTTGCAACTTTCCAAAGAGATCTATCTGTAAATTAGCAACAAACTTAGAACTTAAAAGAAAATACGTTTTTAGAAATTATAGGTACACCAAGATAGATTTGAGAAACAAAATTTTTACCGGAAATTATATGTCTTATATCAATTTTTATTTATTTGTACAGGATAGGGATATCTTTGAAATCAAAAAATACTGTAAACTGATTACTTACCTATATATCTACATACAATAAAAAAATTGAATTTAAAAAAAATACCTTTTTTAAAATTCAATAAGGGATACATTTAATCTAAAATGCGTTGCATGGCTTTTAAATCACATAGTGGATTTTGCAAGGTACATTAGCCAACAGACATGAGTTCTAAAAATAGCCCATCCTTATTTAATAACTTAGATCCAGTAACATTGATAGAATCTTAATTATTTTAATAAAGCAGTGTATTAAAAATATTAAGTTTCCTCTTCTTTGTTTAGTTCATTTATTTGATGAACTAGGTTACTTCTAAATAATGCAACTAGTAGTTCCTAAGTCAAAAGATGGTTGAATTATTGTGAGTAATAAAATAAGTTGTTCAAATCACTTTACAACGGTTGTCGGTGGGCGGAGCATTAAGGGCAGTACTTAAATCCAGCCTAAAATTGGCTGCTCGTAAATTTCACTTAATGTCTGTCGAAACGATTCGACACAATAGACGCTGCTTCCAGCGGATGAATTGTTTTTTCGGGGTTTATGTTTAGAAAATCTAACACGTCAAACGGTTAGTTGATACAAGTTATTGGCATTGGCTTGATGACTTCTTACATACTTGGACTGAGAAACCAGCAGTTGCTAGGTTTAAATGTCAGGTCAGTTTAAGTTTTCTGAGAATAAAAAGTCACACAGGAGTTGTTCAGGATTAGGATTTGTGTAATGTGTGACGATAGGCTCGCGCACTATCACATCATGGGATAAAGCCCTGTGAAGATATAAATCTAATTATTAAGGATGGGGGCGAGGAGAGAAAGGACAAACTAAAAAAGGGAAGAGTATATAATATTCTCATTTGTTTACGATAATGTAAATTCGTATAATACTATATATCAGTGACAATATTTCAATTAGGCCGACACGTGGTTTGAACAAAAGAGTATTGTACCGAAGTTGTCAGAAGATACGCGAGTGCCGTACGTTTGGAGCTGTCACTTATAAATAAAGAATCGCTTTTTGCTGTATTTATTTATTTGTGTAACTTCTCTTTTGACATCACAGTTTTGGGCGGTTTGTTGATTGAGGACTAGTTTAATAAGATTTATTAGGGATACGATAAATTAGCCCTTTTAAGGTTCGGTGCCTTAAAAGAAAAAAACCGAACCTTTATATGATTACTTATAGGTTTATATTATTTTGTGGTTCGTCTGTCTTTCTAACTGTTTGTCTTTCAAGATCCTTTTTGTGAGGGACGTGCAGAAGTAACACGTTGATATTAGTATTAGATACCAAGGTCTATCGACCCTAAGATTTGTAATAAAATCAAGCTTGTTAATGTCATATATTTTGATACTCGAAAGGTTACTCCTGCAATCTTGAAATGTGGAACATAGGGAAGTCTTGTTGCATAAATGAAGAAAAAGTAAAGAATTATTAATTCCAAGTACGGTATGGAATTAATATAAAAAATCTACATTTATATAATTTATAGTTATAAAACATATACAAATATTAAATGTACTTGTATTTTTATTATATTATTAATGTTATAAAATTGAGTTTTACAACACGTACAAATAAATTTATATTGTTAAACATGTTACAACAACATAACATTACATGTGCAAAAATTTTTAAACACATAATAATACAGAACTCCGGGCGTCAGCAGTACTCGCACTCGACAGTTTTTTCAGTCACGTATACATCAACTATTTAATTTATTTTTAAAATCTATATTTACTGAACGGAATAATATTGATTTATCTTTAATCTTTTGACTACCCATATAATCAATTTTGCTGAACTGAAGACTGATCTGACTCAAACAAAATCCATTTCTAAATGTCACCGATTTGTTTTTATTGCTTTAATGTTTTTATAACATTGTTTATCTTAATCACACACTCCAATTTTACAATGTTTGTCTACTCAGCAAACGTGAATTTTGCAGTTAGAATTTGTTGTTCATTTGGGAATATCTCATTGGATAATTTATAGCTGCAGTCTGGTTGGAATGGTTTCACAAATATTTTGCGGTTTAAGTCCCCAGAATTATACTTTGCCTGGAAGGCAAATAACGAATCTCAACGGATAACTAACGTGAAGTAGCAGCTTACGTTTCGTGCGGTATGTGAGATATATATAGATATGGATATCGAGGCCCAAATCCCTCCCATCCATGATTCCTCAGGTACTGTGAATGTTCATAGGCGGTGACTCTGTGATCATTGTGAGTATTGTTATGATCGCATATGAACTTCACTTAATTTATAGAGATGTCATCGATCTTATCGATCGTCATAAACGAGAGAGTAAAATTATCGTGAAATTCACCGAAAAACTCGGTACATAAACTTTTACTGTAGATGTATGTTACGACCCTTAAATATGACCACAATTTTCTGTAACACGTATATATTTCCCTCGATATTTGTATACAAATTTATTTATGCGATATACTAGCTATATATTGATTTTAATTTGGGATTTGTCTCCTTGACGAATGAGGGTTTACATTTCACAAGGACGAGACCCTTTGGGATTCCTTTCCGAAATCCCGAACGTGAAGAGGACGTTTCAGTGTGAAATAAAAAAACTCAATGAAGAAATTGCAATGAGAAAAAACTGCTGACTCTGTACTGATATACTACTATTCGGTACTGATTATGGAAATGTCCAAATTATACGAAACTTCTATTAACATCTCGTATGAGGTAACATGGAACTCGATAAGAAAAGATTTGTTTGGATTGTCCGGTTTATTTTGTCATTTGTGTGCATATTTATTGGTTGTGTTATCTGTTTTTATATCGTGTAACGTAATTTGTACAACATCGTATACATATTTAGTTTCCTAATAGGGTATTATACTTTTATGAATGTTGTTAAGATCAGTAACAGTTATCCTTACACAAGTTCAAGCCTTTTTGGGTTCCATAGCCAAATAGCAAACACGAAACCCTTAAAATTTTATCCGACTTTCCTTCTTTCCATCCGAATATCACAACCATTTAAGTCGGAGGCTTTTAGCATGGATTAAATTTGGATTGAAAGTGTATTCTGTGAAAATTAGGTGTCGTGAAATTATGATTTAAAAATATTGTGGTGGGTCTTAACTGAGAGATGATTTATTCCATTGCACATAATTATATGTAGTATCATTAAACGCCATATAGAGGAAGTTAATTTTTTTTGTATAAATATGATTAGTGTATGAGATATGAGTATAGAAAATTGTGAAAAGTGTGTCCCACTCCAATAAACTACGTGGTGTAAAATTTGAAAAAAATCAAATACTATATCCTCAACGAAAAATTAGATTCAATAAGCTAAATTGTACTGTTTTTGAGATATGTGATATTTTCGGTTACAGTGTAGAGCCTTTCACTGTGCGTGATCCGGTACGCAATTGGCAGGTTTTTATACCAGAGGCCATCGGGGAGCCAGTGGGTCACCTGATATTAAGTGATGTCAACCGCCCATGAACACCCACGATACCAGAAGAATTATGGATACGTTACCGAACTTAAAGTAATGTAATGGTGATTGACAAGGGTAGGAGGGGTTCCGGGCCTCCGGAAATATTACTCACCATACGAAACGCAACAGCAATCTGCCATTTTACGCCGTTATCTTGAAAGTTTGATAGAGTTGCCCAGTCGAATAGGTATATTAATTTTGTAGACAAAAGTGTCCCGATACAGTTTGTCTTTACAACTCATAATGTTGTATCCCTGAAGGAGTAGGTAAGATCGTTGGTATACGACACACTTACCAAAAATCAATATAAAAACGGCCAAGTTATAATATTTTGCTTCAAAATTTGCAGCTAGTAAAACTATTAAGTTTAGTCCTATATAGATCTATCAATATCTGCAACCAACTATTGGTTTATTAAAAGTTTTATCACAGTGCGGTCACCGTTTCCATTTTCCTATAAAATATTTTCTAGCTCTGGTTTAATGTTAGCTTTTGACATGACGTGGCATTTATCAGTATTAATATCACGGCTCGCTTGTTTCTACATAGCTCCGCTTTAGCTTTCATCTGTTACAGATTTAAAATGTTACCAATCTTATTTGCTAATAAAAATGTATTTGGAGCAAACGCTTTGGTAATTTTTGGATTTAAATTTATATTTTCAGTCCTGTTTGATTTAATTAAGCTAATTGTGTGGGCAAAATGCTAATTAATGTTTGCAAAGATCCTTTGAATGACGCAGGTTGTACAGGCTAGTATTGCAATGACATCTTGCCACAGAAAATTATAATTGCTCTGACATTCTTGAACTCTACCTAGTTTAACCAAGAAAAACCCAAAATTTGTTTGCGATCTGTAATAATATTGCCCATTTTAAAGAAACGAACTTATAATTTACTACAAAACTTTGCTCATTTGTAGAATGAAATATAGGTTTCTGAAATTATTTTAATCCAAGCTCTTAAAAAGCCAATCCTTCAACCAGTCATCTTATGAGCTCCAATAAATCGATCTGATAGTTTTAATATATAAATGAAACAAAGACAAAATGGTAAAGTTTTACGACATGTCTTTATCAAGAACGATGAACTTTGTAAAATATGAAACGATACTTTGCAAATGTTCGCAAATACATACCGCACAAAGGCGGTTTTTGAAACTTTGCGAATATTCAAAGCTAAACTACTTTTATAAGGTTAATATTGGCGTATTTATAAGTAAAAATCAATTTACCGAGAGATAGCTACGGGTGAGGGCGTTGATCCAGAAATGGGAATTTTCGCATCCCACTTCGCCATTTGCTGAATGTATAATTTCTCGAAATTGAATCTCGTTGAATGGCAGTAATACCTTCTTTGTTTTTGCGTATATCTTTTTATCGAATAAGAATTATCTTATCAAATGCAATTTGACGATGTCTAATTTTGTACATTATTTTATATGTATCCAACAATAATATAACAGAAACTATTTTGCGAAAACAAAACTAAAGTTGGGTAAAAAATGAGGCTGCATTTAATAAAGATTGGAATAAGCAAAGGTGGGTGCGTAGTGGGAAAGTCTCGCTATCTCTCTCCCATACGTGTATCGTAACAGGCGTGACCTGTCTTGTGACGTAACATGGCATGTCCTTTTTCCGTTATTTGACAACTACTTTACTATCTTTTTTATTGAATAAAATAATAAAAAAATACGAGTTAAATAGCCAATTGTTTTAGAACTGATTAATTTGTTTCGCTAAGGAATGGCTTTCCAAACATCTTTATATTTTTAGACACTCGTAAGAATAAATTTTACGAGTAGTAGTATCAAGATTTGTTCTGTTACAACCAAACATCCTCTCATATTATTGCGCCATATTTTGTCGTAACAAAAGATATGATATCGAAGATTGCCTTAATAATAATGTATATATATATACTATTTATATAAAAATATAGATTTGCTTTCCTTGTATGCGTTTACGCATTGTTTGTCTAATTGAGTTGAAACTCTTTAAAATTATTGTTGGCATTTGCAAAAAGATATCTAACATAGATTAATTATCAAACGTAGATTTCTTTGGTTAGTATTTTTTTTTCTATAGCATAGACTGGCAAACGAGCAAGTGGGTCACCTGATGGTAAGTGATCTCCACCGCCCATGTACGCCCACAATATCAGAAGAATCATGGGTGCGTTGCCGACCTTAAAGGAAAGGGATAATTAGGGATTGGGAAGGGGATTTGGGCCTCCGGATATCTCACTCACCGTACGAAACGCAGCTGCAAGCCGCTACTTTACGTCGGATTCGGTTATTTGGATACTTATAAGTAATCACGCAAGCGGAGCTGCGGGCAAGAACTGGTTCCAACAAAATGAAAGTATGCAAATTCTTTTACTAACTGTGAAAAAACAAGCTTATTCAGATAAAGAAATAGTATTAGAAATCGAAAAGACTAAATGGGTCGTGTGTGCTTCACCGAATTCAATTCAAAAATATTTTACTGTTAAAGCTGGTATTTCGTAATACTAACTTAGGCAATCGCGTAAAAGAATCTTTAGAATTTTATTCCATTAATCCGGTCGCCTTGAAAGAAATCTGGCGTTCTATTAAAGTTGATAGTGATTTATTAAGGCACGAGCACGAACAGACAAGTTATTTCGCTCGCGATTACTACACGAATCATTGCTTAACGGAAATACTTTCATTTAGAAAAAGAATAGAGGCGATACAATTCAAATTGTGCTCGCCCCATCTTTTAATGGGACGGAAACTAACTCGGTGAAATGTGGGTGTACTAATTACACCTTTACTTATCCCTTCGAGGATTACAGGCGTGAGTGCGTAGTACAATTGGAATTTCACGTGATTTAGGGCCTGTTTTACAATGTTCGAGCAAGATTGAACCACAATTACTGTAAAAGACAGCTATTTTTGAAAGTACGTAGATAGTCCGTGTAGGCAGTAGACATCTTTTGCGATGAAGTGATAGAGCTACGCTGTGGACAGTTTGGTCTACAGCATGAATGGGCCGGCTCGACCGGGTCGTTACCACTGTCTCACAAAAAATCGACGTAAAGTAGCGGCTTGCTGCTGTGTTTCGTACGATGACTGAGATATCCGGAGGCCCAAATCCCCCTCTCCTTCCTAATCCCTGATTATCCTTTTCCTTTAAGGTCGGCAACGCGCCCATGAGTCTTCTGGTATTGTGGGCGTACATGGGCGGTGGAGATCACTTACAATCAGGTGACCCACTTGCTCGTTTGCCAGCCTATGCTATAAAAAAAGGCTAAATACTTGTATTAGAACGGGTAATATTATGAGTATACTTATCACCATTTAATCAGAGGTGCCGGAATGGGCGCTTAGGGTTTTTATAATGTCGTAATTTAAATGTTACCGGTGTTATAAAATTTATATTTAACGTATAGGCAAACAAAATATCTTAAATGGGTTATATTACCGTCCGGATAACTGTAATCAGTTAATTCGGTTCCAATTAGTATCAAATAAAAAAATATTTCATAAATAGGGCTTGAAAATTATGTCTACACGTTTTACTTGTGCCCGCACAATTAAATTTATAATGGTATTCAAATTTTAAGAAAGTACGACTTTGATTTCCATTTAATAATTTTTCTACTTAAATTGTCTTTTAAAGTAGAGGGTAGTTTATTAATAAGTCGGGCATTCAAATAACGCGTAGTCCGCTCACCGTACATATTGTTTTCTCGTACCGTGCATTTAAGCGTTCTCGAGAAACGCGTGTGTATGTATACTCGTGTGTATATGGGGTGACCGATTATATTATGCAGATTGAGGTTGAATTTTTTTTTCCTGAGAAAGTTATATTTAAATTGAATGTGCACCGGCAAGACTTTGCAATGTTTAAATAGCCAAATTTCAACATCCTTAAACTGTAATTGAACTGACTTACTCACAATATTTTTTAATATGCATAACGTATTTATATTTCACTAGCTTTTGCTCGCGGCTCCGCCCGCGTGATCTGCTTTTTCCGGGATAAAAAGTATCCTATCACCCAAGTCAGCTCATACCCTGTCTGTATACTAAATTTCATCAAAATCCGTTCAGTAGTTTCATCGTGATTGACGGACAAACATCCAAACATCTAAACAAACAAACTTTCACATTTATAATATTAGTAGGATAAATATCTGTTTATCACGATTAAAAAAAGAAGTATTATTTTTCCAATACGGCTTGCGTGTGTATTTTGATTAAACAGTCACAAAGTAAAAAGTTAGGACGAACTACTGTAAAAGCGTAACATTTAAAAAAAATACAACCTAAAACACAAATTGCTTTATTGTCATAATTGTAAATTAGGTAGCAACGAAAATAGAAGATAATTTTTTCATATAAGAATTCTTTTAGGGCGCGAGTCTATAATGTTATTTAAATATTAAATACCTACCTAATATTCGTCAATCCGGAATGACGAGCGTTAGCTACCTTCGTTAACAAATTCAATAATGGCATTTTATAGATTCCTTTATGCCTTGACGTACCAGAATCATAATCAACATTAAAAATACAATAATAAAATCACGGGAAAAGCTCGATTGGAAAAAATATTCTTAAAATATTTGCTCACCGTTCAACTGGCAATTGAAGCATACTTCCAATGGACCTGTCATTGCTAAAGTATTTATCATTCATAAATATCCAAATTTGATCTTCATTTTGATATCAAGATACTATGCCGTAAATTAGCAAGTGTTTATGGAAAATAAGAATAATGGAAGTAAAATTCAATACAAAATTATTTCGTTTTGGTATGAAAATTGTAATGAAGTTTTCATTCAAATAGAACCATAAATGCTGTAATTTTTTCGTTATGTTTGCAAAAGTTATTTGTCTCTTGTCTATTATGCATATAATTATGCTGCCAAGCAGCAGTGTATAAGCACTACTGTGTTTCGGTTTGAAGGACATTGAAGCCAGTGAAATTACCGGATATTATGAGACGTAACTCCTTATGCCTCAAGGTGACAAACGCAATTCAGTGCCATGCCGTGCTTAATAATTTAATAAGCGTGGTGTTGTTTGTTTAAGGGCAGGCGTGGTTCTTACCATCAGGCGAGCGACCTACCAGTTTCGTCGTCTATGACATTTAAAAAAAAATCTCTTAGGACTGTGTCTCACTGCTTTTTTACGAAAGCCGACTCAAATATACTGCTTATCGTTATTAAAGAGGACATGACAGCACGAAAAAACCCGTACTAGCACCACTGACCATGCATATATGTATTCTTATAACTCACACATTGATTTATACGACTTTCTGACGTTGCAAAATAAATTTGGCTTGTGCGTGTCCAAAGATATTGCCGGATCATGCTGACAATAAGTTTGGAAGTTAACCGAACATCCACTTACGTATATAATGTTGGAATAGGTAATATATCGATTCTTGTGATAATAAAAAATAGGGCGCCAATCTCAACTCAAATGGTCCGCTACTTGTCGTAAAAGTTACTTAATATGTAGGTATGTTATAATATAACCTCTACAGTTGACTTTTGACAAATGATTCAAAAATAGTATTATGTATTTTATCTTTGAAGTAGTCTATACTAGATTAAAACACTAGAATTATTACATTTTCTGAAAGGTTTAGCCCAGTTCTAAAGTACAGTTCTTTATGGCAATTATGCTGCTTAGTCATTTATCAGTAACTAACACGATTAACAATATGACATAGTTTGACGATTTACTACAGAATTAATTGCTAAAAATATTGTGATTAAACCTTTTCAGCCAAGCAGGTCTTATGCGGGTTGATAGCTTTCACCATTTTTAAATGACTCTCAAGTATACGGGTTTCCGTACAGTGATGTCTAATTATTTTTTGGAACGAAGTTCCTTACGGCAGGCTTGGAGGGGATAGGGATTTCGCTGCCTGACCGAACTGAAAAAAATGTGATAGTAAAACCGTAAGAAAAAAAGCGTTAAATGAGACGTGCGCATGCGCGACAGTCGTATAACCAGCCAGCGTTAGTTCCTTTTTTAAAATGAAATTCATTCAGCCAGTTATAGTTTTTTTATATCTCCTTCGATTTTTAAAAGATTACGCTAGCTCGTTATTCGTCTTGCGATATATTATCTCTTGCCCTTTTTTATGCTTCCATTTTTGTCCAATGATATTGGTATTTATACATAGGGTCATGTATTTTTATATTTTATTGCGTATGTTATATTTAGACTATACTCGGGTGTGTGATTAGATAATTTGTTTTATTTCTATTTTTCTATTTCTATGTAATTTTATGTTGTCAAACAAAAATAAAGAGACATATTTTGTTATTTTAGTTGATAATTTGAATTACGATGTTTTTTTATTTTAAGTAATTTATTATTTCCTAAAATACTGAATTTCCTAAATACTTTCTTGTACTTAAATAAAAACTAATCAGCAAAATTTAAGAGAAAAATCAAGAAAACCTACATAAAATTGAGCACGACTTTTTTTGCAATTTGTGTCGATTCTTCATTAGCCGAAGGAACTTCGTTCCTACCTGGTGTCCCACGACACCACTAATTTCATATTTATTAATTAATACACTTCATACAACGGCAGAATCATTCTCTATCACTCAATCATTGGATGGTGCAGAAAATAAACAAAGTCGTTATCTTCAAATTTTCCACAATGTTTTCTGTGACCGTCATAGTAATGAATACATAGTGTTGCCGTAAAAAAAATATAGAAGTGTGTCTTCGCTGGCTAGAAATAAGCAGGCGACGTCCGTTTCGTTTGACTATCACGTCTTTTATTTGGAGATGATTAATATTTAAATTAATAAATACATAAGCTCACGCCTTTAACCCCGCAAGGGTAGGCAGAGGTGCAATTAGTCCTGCACCCGTTTCGCCGAACTTTTCCCACCCCATGATGTAATAGGCGACGAGCCTATCGCCATATCGTGCTAAATACCAATCACCAGTCAAGACTGTGTGATGTGTCTCACTCACTAAAGTTTAGGGCCTAAACCAGCATAAATATTCGCTTGAGGCGTTGAACAGGATATTGGGAGATATAAAAAACAACGACAAACTATTTGGCGGCACTCTGTTACTCTTTACAGGTGATTTCAGACAAACATGAGTGGTAGAGCCGCGCTGTAGACAGTTTTGTCTACAACACGAATGGGCTGGCTCGACCGGGTCGACCACTGTCTCACAGAAAACCGACGTAAAGTAGCGGCTTGCTGCTGCGTTTCGTACGGTGAGTGAGATATCCGAAAGCCCAAATCCCCTCCCCTTCCCAATCCCCTATTATACCTTTCCTTGAAGGTCGGCAACGCGCCCATGATTCTTTTGGTGGTGGGCGTACATGGGCGGTGGAGATCACTCACCATCAGGTGACCCACTTGCTCGTTTGCCAGCCTATGCTATGAAAAACGAAACACTCGCCGTCATTCCATGTTTAACGTACGCTGATGAGATCAAATCATCGTCACTGTGGCTACGAAGCGAAAGGCTGTGGGTTCGATTCCCGTACCGAGAAAAATGTTTGTGTGATCCACGAATATAAGTTTCGGGCCTGGGTGTTGTGGGTCCATAATGCGGTCAGGACTATGTGTGTGACTCTTGGGTGAATTTATTATTATTGTTTTATTATTAGATATCGTATTATCTATTTCATTGTCCGCTATAGTTGTCTCCGCTATTTAGTGCTATCGTGGCGCGCAGTCCTCATGGCTACACATCCCTTCTTAATAAACACGACCACCAAGAACTGAATAAATGTTCATGCAAGCACAAAGATAAAATAGAAATTTAATGAGTTTAATTTGTGCAGGCACTAAAATGCAGAGATCCGGTAATAAGTGCAGTAGTTGGTAAACGGGCACCAGAATAGCATATTATATGAAACCTTAGTTAATAGCTGGTCAAATGTGCAACGTCCAGTGGTCATGTTCAACTTTCAAACTTTCACGAAAATGTTATGCTTTATTTAACGTTACCACATCGGAATTACTGCCAAAAGCTTTAGCACTCTATGTGAAAGGCTGGCGTAGCCACAATACCTCAACTTTTTGAACATTTTGTACACACATACAGCAAAATACCGCCGGGTGCTTCTATAGAATTTGACCTATTATAAGTTACAGTTATGAAAAGTCAACATTTGGTGTCACATTTGTTTTTTTTTTGCTGATATTGAACAAGTGCCTAGCGCTTTAAATATATTCAAACAATTGTATGAAATAGACTTTGTAAAGTCTATGAGTTATATAATTCCAGTATATTATTTCAGGAAGAGATTATTAATCCAGATATCAATTGAAATAGACTGTAAATTGATGATGAGCCAGCATTATAAAGTGTCAGGGGTCGTAGCGAGCCGGAATAGAATTTTAAGGGTCATAAATATACCAGCGCCGCGCTGTATCCCGCCATGCCGTACAGTTATAAGCTCTGATCGGGCCGATATTATTTTTGGATAACGTTCTAAGTGATTTTAAATTCAATTTATTTTAATGACTGTCTGCTCCGTTACCTAATTTCTGGAATTGTTCGTGCGGATCCGTAACATTTTCTTACGCATGACGTACCATTAGATATTAAAATAGGATGTTCCTAAAAAATTTATAAAATAATTTTGAAAAATTATTCAACATTTTTCAAACTTTTTTAATGGAATAAGGGGGCAAACGGGCATGAGGCTCACCTGATGGAAAGTGATCACCGCCGCCCATGAAAATCTGCAACACCGGAAATGCGTTGCCGGCCTTTAAGGAAAGAATACGCTCTCTTCTTGAAGGTTCCCAAGTTTAAGTGTTAGGTGTTTATTAAAGTTTGAATCAATCAATCTATTGATTCCGTTCCAATTAAAATGTTTTGATATTCATGAAAGTAACTTTTAATGTATTCCAATAATAATTCTATCTATTTTAACGCGTTAACGGTATTTTGCCTTACAGAAGTGTGACTGAGAAAAGTCACAAGGTGCGAGAGGCCGTCTGGGTATATAATAACGTACACGCTCTTTCTCTACCGCCAAGCAGCAATGTGTAAGCAGAGTTGTGTTTCGGTTTAAAGTGAATTTAAACCAGTGTAATTACTGGGCATTATGAAAATAATATCTTGTCACGGTGTTACGAGCAGTCTAGTATCATGCAATGCTTCGTAATACAAAGTTCTGTGTGGTGTTGCTTCTGTCTATAGGCAGTCGAGCGATAAACATTTAATGCGATGCGATTACATTTAATTGCTTAGTACGAACCGCCTTATCCTCCCATATCTACACTTAACTCAAATTCAGGCGACTCGATATGAGATCCATCCCGCCAAATGAATTAAACATTATGATGTGATTGATTAACAAACATTTAAAGTCACAAACATACACACATTTAAGATATCAATAGGATAGTATGAAATAGGATTTAATAAACACCACTAGAGTTTCTCCCACACCAAGAAGATGCTAGCGTATTCAAGATGTATTTTTTCTTATTAACTTTCCAACGATATCCACAATACAGTACAGCGCCGTCTGTTTCCAACGACGCAATTTTGTAAGGAGAATCGATAATCGTATTGAATGAAAGAATGAAATCGTTTATTGATCATATGCCTACGCAACGTACGCAATTAAAGTACCACTTATGACAAGTTATTATAAAAACAAAACAACTTTATGTACAAGACATAATATACTTTTTTATAATATACATATCATACTTAGCATCGTCAACAATACACTGGACAATTACACTAAATCAGTAAATTTTTAGTTTTTTTTATTTTTTATTTGAAGGACATTGAAGCCAGTGAAATTACTGGGCATTATGCGACTTAACGTACTATGTCTCGGGGTGACGAGCGCGGTTCAGTGTCATGCAGTGCTTTGTACTTTAAAGTTCAGTGTGATGTTGCTTCTGGTTGTGGGCAGGCCTGGCGCTTGCCATCAGACGAGCGCTCGTCTCGTCAATCAATCAAATAAAAAAAAATACTTTTTGTATCATTTTTTATTAAGGAAACGTTCAACATTGTACCATTTTTAAGCGGTGTCATTAAAACTACCACCGGATCCAAGGCAACTTGTCTGAGAGGACCCCGCGAAACAAACTAAATGGGCTGATCTTTACATACAATACATTTTAGATTTTCATAAATTCGAACGTACAGTTTTCATCTCGACAGTCCATACCACTCCCCGCTGAGTTAGACACAATTAAATGAGACACTATTATCTGTTATCCTAGTTCCTATTGAGTATGAAACCAGTACGGCATGATTCTATAGAGGCTCAACGAGTCTTTTGAAAACGAATGAGCCAAAGATAATGTTACATTCTCCACGAAGATTAATATTTGTACAATTTGCTAGTGTTTGCCTCGAGTCCGATTGTTGTGGCCGCGTTCAATGCGGTGTCTACAATGTATACGAGTCTGTACGGCTTTGTGGCTAGTTGTATTTAATGATTTTTTTTTTCTATTTGACGTTATGCTGTTAGCCTGACGCGAGTCGGCTTTCTACAGCTTCACCGTACTTTCGGGCGAGGGCTTTAGGCGCTCTCAACCCTTAGAATAGAATAGAAACGCCACCGCGGCAGTAAAAAAAGTTAAACAAAAATATTCTAGCAAAAAATAATAAATCGAAAAAATCATCAAATAATTTTTCATATAATTTTTTCTTTACAAATTAATCTTTGTGGTCGTCAGTCAAGAATATTATAATTGTAATGCCTATTCTGTAACTACTTTTGTCTATGAATGTTCCGTACATCGTTACGGATTCAAAGAATATGAGCCCAGATGTCTCGCCGTCGCCTGTTTCGCGCTGAGGACATCAATATCTTTTATTAACTTTCATAGTATGATGTGCGACCATTTTTTTTCCAAAGAATTCTGGGTTGTTATGGCATTTACCATCAGGCAAACGACGTGCTCGACTCGTATAAAAAATATGTTGAACACAATGGAAAAGTAACTTCCCATTGTTAAAAAACTTTTTTATAAGTATATAGTGAAGACATGAAAATGTCCCTACAAAGTAATATAAACAAGAAGTCTGCAAACTTCCGAAATGAGGTTGCCACGTTACACGCACTTTTTGAACTCATTTAAACATGTTACATTTGGCGGGAAAATTGTAATTTATATGGGCTTAAATTAAACGCATAGCTGTCTTTTTTTTATAGCATAGATCGGCAAACGAGCAAGTGGGTCACCTGATGGTAAGTGATCTCCACTGCTCATGTATGCCCACAATATCAGAAGAATTATGGGCGCGTTGCCGACCTTAAAGGAAAGGGATAAGTAGGGATTGGGAAGGGTATTTGGGCCTCCGGATATCTCACTCACCGTACGAAACGCAGCAGCAAGCCGCTACTTTACGTCGGTTTTCTGTGAGACAGTGGTAATGACCCGGTTGAGCCGGCCTGATCATGCTGTAGACAAACTGTCTACAGCGTGGCTCTACTACTATAGAATTGTATTCTAAATTGTAATTTATATGGGCTTAAATTAAACGCATAGCTGTCTTTTGATTATTTGCTTCGCCCGCCTTGTTTTCCGCCTTTGTTCTCCATATATTGTGAAAAATTAATTACTTTCGTACCTTTTTACGGATTCACATAAATCAATCCCGATTTATTATATTCATTTATACCTCGCAGTCAATTTAAAAAGAGATTTACCGAAATGAATCTGTTAATTATATTTTATTGGGTTCTATTGAATTTTCAGTGGAAGTTGTGTTTATCTCTGGTCAATACGTTTAAAAAGGTATATCTGGATGTAGAGAATGGTAAAAACTATTATGGTATTAATAATGTAACTATTTTTTTTATCCGAGCATGGCGAAGTGACTGCACTACACCTGATGGTAAGCGTAGTGCAGTCCAAAAATCCAACGACCACCAGAGCCATGCCGGCCTGTATAAATGCTTCTTCCCTCCTCGGAGAGAGAAGAAGCAAATCGAGGGGCCTGCGATAGGACAGACGGATGACCGATGCAGGCACAGTGATACAAGGATAACCCTATACCCGCCCCAACCAACCTTCAAGTTATGTCGCAAGCCCTTCGGGAAAACCGGATATACACTGGCTGATCCTGGAACGCCATCCACACAAGACGTGTGGATCACTATGGCAGATTTTAACACCATGTGTACGGTGGTCGCTATCCGGGCGGATATGAATATCCTACCACCAGCAAAGTATTTTCTTGTACAGATAAATAAATAAAATATACACCATAAGAAATTTGGAGACTCTAGTACTAAGACTTCAAACATAATCGCAATGAATATCGTTACGAAGACTTTCCTGATGACATTAAAACTTCTGCCAAAATTTTATCGAGATTACTTTGTACAACTTACATTTTGATCTAATAAATCAAGGTACGAGATTAGTTTACTAAGAATTGGCAAACTTTCGATTTATTTTATCGTAACTTAGTCATATTAGAACGTAATATTAAATCATATCCTGATCTATATACAATATACTAGAGAGGGTACACATAGAAGCAATATGTACCATTCATGGCCATGGCGAGTACAAAATAAATTTCGATATTGTGATGCAAAGGATGGGATCAGATATAACCGAGAATCGAACACAGAACGTTTCGGTTCCCAATCCATATGCTGTTCGACGTAGAAAACGCCGACATCCAAATGAATTGTTACATGATTTTTGTTCTTGATCACTTAAATTATTATCTGAGACATTTTTCTTATATATGGTTTAATTACATTATTAAAATTGCACCAAAACACTTCTTAACGCGAATCGTTTGAAGATGAATTAACAATTTACAACTCAGGACTCAACAGTATCAAGATACGTATTTCGTCGCTTTCGCAAAGGGTGTTTGGCTCACGTAGACGAAATTCGTTTTAAAGTTGCGCTTAGTTTCCTGACACTGGCCGATGCTAAACGAGTAAATTTACAGGTGCACAAACCTGGTATAAAAAGTTTACGATCCTAGCGAAGACAAGTGACATGACTTCTACATATTTGGATGCTTTAAGAAATAAACTACTGCATTTGCTATTTGGCTTACTCGGTACAAAAATAATAAAAGTGGTAAAGTCGTATACTGTGATAATATTTTACGTATTCATATGTTTTTAGGAAATTTTTATACTCGTCGTAAAAATAAATTAGCTCTTAGCAATTTGGCAGTCCTAAATCTTACAGCTTGAAATTGTGACTGAACAATTATGCTTTTACCTACCAAATACCTACACACCCTGTGATTTGCGATCCTTGGGCACATGATATTTTGGGAGACCTGGACACATCATTTAGACAATAAACGATATGTAATATTTTTATCACAATATCATAATAAGTTATAAAATTGCGATAGGCATAGGTCATGTTTGTAAATATTATTATTATTTTTGCATTAAAAACAGTATTTGTTCTAAAATTTAATGCTGGTTTCATTTAAGCATTTAATTTCTTCTTTACCGCTGCTTTCGTTCGTTTTTAAGTCGTTTGTTATGGACATCAGGAACGTGCTAAACAAAGATTGCTCATCATAGCTTACCCAGTCGCATTCGTAGTTGAGCATATTTCAACGCCAGTAGCAGTTAGATAAATGCTTACTCAGCCGCAAGTAAAGGGGACTATACACGATAAGTTTTACGTTCAATATCGCCTCATTTCTTAAAAAGTATGGTTATAAGATTTTGTAACATCCAGCCCGTATCCGGAGCGTCTGAGTCAAATAGATCTAATCAAAACAATAACTACTAATATGGATAATTAATTTACGAACACTGATGATATTCAGTGTATATACTACATCGGTATGTACACCATCGATTATCATCATCAGGCTAATTTGTCCAGTGTGAGACGTATGCCTCTTTTATTTGCTTTAACATTTCATTAACACCTTTGAGCTCGATGCTGGCTCTTTGCTTCCATTAATTGCATCAACCAATCAATGTACCCATCCGATTATATACTGACGTTAACACTTCAGCCTGAAGTCTACATGTATAAAAGCCTTAACTCCGATGCACATTTCAGCTCACTACATACCTTATTTGAATGGATATCCTAGAGTCGGAAAGACTCCATTCTTTGTGCAAGCTCGGATTTTGTCGGCGACATTTTCACGTCGTCGGTAAAAGCACTTAAGTTGGAATTGTGTACGGTTATATATTTTGTTGGTTGCATCTGAATATATTGTTTCGGATATGTTTAGTAGGTTTTATTTGAGAAAACTATTGATAGGATTCTATGGATTTTAATATGTTCAGAACATACAAAAACATTATTGAAATAATTATCTATTATTTCGTCCAATAGTCTACTGTATTATTTTCTACGTTCTTGCTTTCTTGATGTGGCAAAAGTTAAGTGGTCGCGGTTGTTCCTTTATACCAAACTAATAAAACTACTAGATTCCTTCACTAATATTTGACAAGCATTAGTTAATATGTCCCAAATAATCCGGGATACAAATCTTGAACAATAAATAGACTTACTGATTTTTATACACTACCTCATAAAGTGACGTCTATCGATACATGCTTGCACTACTTTGGCTCCATTTTCTTCTTACTTAAAATATTGAAGAGTACTTTATTTAAAGGTAATTTATTAATCAAGTGACCTAACCGCCGGTGGCTTGGTTCCTAGGCCTCGCCATTGGAGGGTAATGTTTTTTTTTTATGTTTTGTCTTTAGTAACTTTAATATTTAAAAATGAAAAAAAGCCATTTAAAATAAAAAGTTAATTATTTACTATCTCATTCTATTCCCTCATAAATCTATACGTCACAGAAATAAACTGACCTTTGCTCTTAATAGGCATTTGCAAGGTATATAAAACGTTAGATGATACTTAGGTTACCCTATTGTAATTCTCTGAGGCGCTCTCCCTCCTATTTGCAAGCCACGTAAGAGTTTTATTGTCTCCCTGGGGGACGTAGATATCGCAAAGCGTTTTGTAAGATAATGAGACTGCATATAGAGAGTTAGACGATGACATTATATTTCTATAATGGGGCTGGAAAGGTCAGTAATTATACATTACTAGCTTTTGCTCGCGGCTCCGCCCGCGTGATCTGCTTTTTCCGGGATAAAAAGTAGCCTATCACCCAAGTCAGCTCATACCCTGTCTGTAAATTTCATCAAAATCCGTTCAGTAGTTTCAGCGTGTTTGACGGACAAACATCCAAACAAACAAACTTTCACATTTATAATATTAGTAGGATAGTAGATTGCAAAAAACAAATCAAACGCTTTTAAAAAAAATGACTAGGCGGATTCGAATCTGTGCCAAATATTTGCAAAATATCGAAATAGTTGTTCCGATTTTACAACAAACCCTGCTTGCGTTTTCAGTTGTATTAATTAACCTATTTTTTATAATCCTACGACATGCGATGCACGCGAAATGGCCACTTGACAAATGTCGTGATTATAAAATCATGCGAATGTTTATTTAAAGGTGTGGTAAAACATTTGACTAAGGTGTAACAATTTAATATGTTTACACTATAAATCCGATTCTTTGATGAAGTGGGAGCGTATTTCAGGTCTTGGATTTGATGCCTAGCTCGTTTTAAGTAGTAAAGTAGACTGGTAGAGCCACGCTGTAGACAGTTTTGTCTACAGCATGATTGGGCCAGCTCGACCGGGTCGTTACCACTGCCTAACTACTGCGTTTCGTACGGTGAGTGAGATACCCGGAAGCCCAAATCCTCGCCCCTTCCCAATCCCTAATTATCCATTTGCTTTAAGATCGGCAACACGCCCATGATTCTTCTGGTGGTGGGCGTACATGGGTGGTGGAGATCACTTACCATCAGGTGACCCACTTGCTCGTTTGACGGCCTATGATAAAAATAAAAAAGTTACGCTGTAGACACTTTTACCTGCAATGATCAGGCTAGACCGCGGTGGTACTACTGTCCCACAGAAAAGCAACGCGTGTTTTACTATGTAGTAGTTCCCTCGTATGCGAGAGGCCGTTTGGGTTGTATCTGCCACCAAGCAACACAGTCGTTAATAGTATCTTTTGTTACTACCTAATAATATATTTTAGGATATTTATCTGATATATGAACCAGTAACTTATTATATCGTGGAACTGTAATAAGCTCGTCGAAATTTGAAGGGATCCATGCGTTAGATTAAATTATGTTAAATTGGAAAGTATAATTAATTATGAATGTTTGGTGAAATAATTAAAAGTTCCCCGTTTGTTCAAAGGTTGTTTGCTGTCTGCTCCGATATTAATCTCTGTGACCCCAATATCCTGATTATTATTTGTATGTTTTAGCGATGTGACGATTCAAACCGGTGGCGCAGGCTCGATATAACACGATTCCTTTCGGCTACCCTTTATAAACTTATCGAAAATAAAGTATTCTTTTTTCTTTCTACCTGGTGTTATAACAGCCAATGCTCGATCAGGCTTCCTACAAAGACGCCTCCGTATCGCCCGATCTTGAGCATCCTCTGTAGTGAGACCTCAAGGCTCCTATAACTTTCTCTAATACGTTTTATAGTTTTATTTGTGTCAGTTTTGTTCAAAAGTTTTTTACTTTAATATATTTAGTGAAGGAATTCAGTAATAAAAAAATACAAATTTTATTGAAAAATTCGATGTATGAATATCGACGATTCCGACGGAGAGAAAATTTGTGATATTTAAAAAGAAGAAATACATTTATTCAACATCAAAAAACAGACAATAGCTACAATATGAAAAAAGAAACGTTATAAAAAAATAATTAGATCCACACAATAACAGTAAAAAGGGAAGTAAGTAAGCAGCGTGTGTCTCATGATGCTGTAACGGTTCTAGTTCAGCATAATAACAGGCAAGTACCTAAGCAAGTACCTACTTAGCGCTGGTTTTCAACTAAAACTCTATTTGCTACTAATCATAATATCTCTAAATGATACTCAAATCTAATCGCCTTCTTACCAGTGTCGACAAATATTCGCAACCAAGCCATAGGCTAAACGAAACGCTTGCTTACGCCAGAAACATTCGATTTGAGTCCGTTATGGTGATGGGTTCCACCTTATTACATTATGGGACGAAATGAGCTGAACAATCCATGGGTGCACTCTTTGCACATCTACAATATATACATATGCCTATAAAATAGGTACATTATTATTAAAATCAACATGGGTTACATAAAAGCCAAAATTAAAAGCAATAACCGTCAACTATCCGTGCCTAACAGGACATTAAAAAAGAAAAATGAAGATGGCGTGCACACTAAAATGGGATGGGACGGTGTTCCGTTCAGACGTCGATAGCTCTAGGTCGACAGGGGACACAAAGGGTGTAACAAAAACAGACAACCTCACATTACACCGAATTTATGTACATAATACAGATAGGATGGTTAAATTATGGTGGTACTCTATAAAAACAGCTAAAGTTACGTCGAATAGGTTTCCGATGGATCGAAACCAATGTAGATAATAATAAATATGCAAAATAGAATTTCAAACTTAAAGGAGCGGGTTTAAGTAAACCAGTCTGAAACCCCGGATCAGCTAATGCTAATTTGCGTACTAGTAATGATTTCTTACGTTTACGCGAATGTTACTCATTGAAATAAAACTAATTAAAACGGATTTTATCGCGGTTTAAGAACCGAAATACCACTATATGGTAGGACCCTCGTATTTGAAAGGCCCTCTGGGTTGGTACCATCACCTTGTCTATTTTTTCCATCGAGCAGTAATGTGTAAAATCATTGTTCCGAGCAGCAGCTTCCAAAATTAAAATAGCCTGTATGATCGCCGACCTCCGATAGGAGATGGCACTCAAAGAAGAGAAGGAGAAGTAATATGTACTGTTATAATAAGCACTGTTATGCTTTGGTTTGACATTGTCCGGTTGGACATTGAACTTATGACTCGGGACGATGAAGACAGTAAAGTGTCATGTAGTACTTTGTAATTCAAAGTTTTATGTGGTGTTGTATGTTTATGGGCAGGCGTGACGGTTACCATCAGGTGAGCGACCTGGTCGTTTCGTCATTCAGGCAAATGAAAAAAACCCTTACCTTCTTTCCACCTGTCCTTATCCCACCACTCGCAGTGGGGTCGGCGCAACATGCTTAAAAATATATGTTACAGAAAGATTTGGCTTGTAGGTTTTACGACCGGCAGCCTACCTGACGTCAATCCCTCTGGGGGGAAACACCCAGGACCGAAGCAAATATTTGTGGATCACAAAACATTTTTGTCTCGATGCGGGAAACGAACCCACGGCCTTTCACTTCACAGTTACAGGTTACTCACGCATGTTACAGGGTGTGTGTGTGTGTGTGTGTGAAAGTGCAAGCGTTGGCAGCTTACGCTCAGTACAGTTGTCTTACTCATTATCTATCGGACCTTTGTTTAAGTTAGACCACAGAAATCAATGTAATTTTTTATTAAACATATATTTTAAAACATATATGTTTAATAAAAAATTACATTGTCATCATTTATAACTCGCATTATGCCACGGTGGGTGTCAATATAAAAAAAAAACAAACAAAGGATATAGAATTGACAACCGCTACCATTTTATAGTCATTTGAAATAACTTACGCGGGCGGAGCCGCGAGTAAAAACTATGAAATATAACCTTACAAAAAGAAATGGAAATTAGAAGCAGCCACCCATTGCAAAGATAACAACGTAGAACTTTATTTAATCTACCGCAATGTGCCGCAAGAAACTTCACGGTACCCGTGTTATTTCACTAAGTTTAAAAAAGTTATAAAATATTGTTCTAAGTTAGGTATTGTTCGTACAAAATATTAGTTACTTGTTTCTATATTCCTTTGCGATGCAGATATAACCCTTGTTAAAAACGCCTGCCCATAAACAGATGCAACACCACACAGAACTTTGAATTAAAAGCACTGCATGGCACTGAACTGCGCTCATCACCCCGAGACATAAGATGTTAAGTCTCATAATGCCCAGTAATATCACTTGCTTCAATATCCTTCAAACCGAAACACAACAGTGCTTACACACTGTTGTTTGGCGGCAGAATATACAAAGCGGTGGTACCAACCCAGACGACCTTGTATATAAAGAAAATGAAACTCAGTTTCTTAAAACGTATTCCGGACTTCACCCGGCCGCCATAAGTAAGGATAATTGCGTCCATTTGATACAGTCACAATCATGCCGGCCACTAATAAAGTGAGGGCACTGATATACGCGCGCCACCGATCTCGGTCATTAGCGAACGAATTGATTATGTGAATGTTAAACGTGGCTCATTTATAATTCATTCACTCATTCGTTCACTGCAAACAAAACGGTACGCAATTAGCTATAAAGACATCGGGACTTTGTGTAAATAACAATTGTATTTTGATTTCAACGGTCTTGATTGGTTAAAAGTACTGTTTATTACCTACAATAAACATTTACCAGGTAGATCTCTCTTATACCATCCATCTGGGTTTGTACCACAGCTTATTTATTTCTGCCGCTAAGTAGCCTTATGTGAGCACTGTTATGTTCCGGTTTCAAGGACATTAAAGCCATTGAAATACTAGGCATTATGAGACTTCACATCTTATATCTCGGGGTGACGAGCGCAGTCCAGTACCATGCAGAGCTTTGTAATTCCAAGTTTTTTATGGTGATGCTTTTGTTTATGGGCAGGCGTGGCGCTAACTATCAGGCGAGCGACCTGATCGTCTCTTATTCCATTCTAATAAAAAAAACTCAGATTTTTTGAAGATGTTATTTTACTAATTTTGTTGTATACAAGTATTGTTTATTAATATATCTATAGTCTTGCACTGATATTCATACTCTTTTTAATCTTAACTATTTATAAAACTCCCATTACTGAATACACCATTGGAAAATATTGCCTAGAACAAATTTTGAATCAAAGCGCACGTTTCATAGAGCAATTCAAAGCGATCTTTTTGCTGGTGGGAGGGTACCTGAAACCTATTGTACTGGCTAACATGCCGGCTCGGTATTCATACCACGATAAAAGGTTGCCGTCTTTTTTTTCTCTCTCTCCCTCTCGCTCTATGTCGTTCCGGTACAAACGCTAGTTAATTAATATCGACAAAGGTTTATATGTCACGCGCGACATATCTCGTGGGCATATGCTAAGCAGGCAAGTATTTGAGTCCAGAATCTCAGCATTTTTTCGCCCTAAGTACTAGTAATTTGGCACTATACCAATGAAATGATACTAGATCGCCATTTTCATGTAATAAAATAAATTACTTATGTAATATAATTAGAAATAACCGTTCCCATATTTCTATGTTAGACTTCACGTCACACATATTTCCCGAAAATAATGCACGACAGTCGATTGTTATTTATAGCCCCATTTAAGTAGTATTGTTTCATTTTCTTGTTTAATAGCTGTTATTAATGGGCTTGTGTGTATTTGTTATTAATGGACAAACGAACCGAAGAAAAATGTAATATGTGACTTCGGTAACAATAACATTTGCACTTTTACGATATTAGGTTTTGCTCGCAGCTCCGCCGCGTGGGAGTTATAAAAAGCCTATATAACTATTCGGTCAATCAATTATATCTATGCAAAAAATGATGTAGATTCATTGCACCGTTGCTGCGTGAAAACACAAACCAACATACACACTTTAATTTTTATAATATATTATAGTATGTATCAACGGACATTTTATAACGGACTTTTTATAATGAATAAGATTAAAGCTAGCTGTAGACGTTTGTTTTTCTTGCACGCTTAACATAAAGCCTCGAAAAAAATTGTTTACTTGACTTCACTACATGTCTATCGAAGCTAACATGCCAGCCCGGTATTCACCATGGGAATATGATGACTCTATATACACATGCTATCTCTATCACTCTTGGTTATGGTACAAACAAAATCGTAAAGTATTTCCTCGTTATATTTCGCTCATGCTGAGACCTTTATATTTCTAAAGCCATTTTCCACATTCAGGTATTCGAATGTACGCATTTCCTACACTATGTTCTACATTTGAGCGGTAGAGTCACGCTGTTGATAATCTGGCCTACATCATAAATGGGCCGGCTCGACCGGGTTGTTAGTTGTTAACATTGTCTCACAGACAAATGACAAAGTAACAGCTTGCTTTACTCCCTTTCCTTTATAGTCGGGAGTGCGTCTGTCTCTTCTAGTATTATAGGCGTACGTAGACGGTAGGCATCACTTAACATCAAGTGACCCGTCTGCATGTATGTTTATCTGTTTGTAGCATAATAGCGCCTAAAATTAATATATGGGGTAAAAAGGCAACCAAATGATGCGTTTATTTCATTTTTTTATCGAAATGTTTCCTACATACGTTTGAATAACGTACATACGATATTTATATAGAAATGACAGATCTTGCGATATTCAACATTAGGGTTTTATATAGATATAAATTTGTTGCGATATCTAGCCCGCGCAGCAAAACTGTTGAGTACAACGTCAACCGATCGTGCATCGCGCTAGCAAAATTTGCGCGACGATTAAGGCCATACCCCCAGCAAAACGCCGCGCGATCGAGATTTTTAGCGGCTATCTAGTCATTACTTAAAATAAATATTGATTAAAAAAATAAACAATATATTTCTACAATCTGTCAGCTTTACTTTGTACGATTAAAATGTATGTCAATGTTGATATATTCTTTTAAATTGTCGTTATAAATGAACCATAAAAAAAAATTGGTGTGTGTCGTGGGACACCAGGTAGGAACGAAGTTCCTTCGGCTAATGTAGAATCGACACAAATTGCAAAAAAAGTCGTGCTCAATTTTATGTAGGTTTTCTTGATTTTTCTCTTAAATTTTGCTGATTAGTTTTTATTTAAGTACAAGAAAGTATTTAGGAAATTCAGTATTTTAGGAAATAATAAATTACTTAAAATAAAAAAACATCGTAATTCAAATTATCAACTAAAAAAATAAAAATAAAAAAAAGACGTGTGGCACTCGGAGACTGCCGCGGTAAAGCTATTGTATAGCATTTTTTATCAACTTATGTAATTATAAATAATAACGAGCTAGCGTAATCTTTTAAAAATCGAAGAAGATATAAAAATACTTCAATAACTGGCTGAATGAATTTCATTTTAAAAAAGGAACTAACGCTGGCTGGTTATGCGACTGTCGCGCATGCGCACGTCTCATTTAACGCTTTTTTTCTTACGGTTTTACTATCACATTTTTTTCAGTTCGGTCACGCAGCGAAATCCCTATCCCCTCCAAGCCTGCCGTAAGGAACTTCGTTCCAAAATGAGAAAAATGCAAAGATTCCGTGCGTCTCCTTTTAAAGTACAGATTGTTTTCAGATGAGATTAACATCACTAGATAGGCAATTTAATAATAATTTTTAAATTTTCGTTTTAAATTTTCGAAAAGACCAAAACCTTATTTTTAAAATCAATTATTCGCTAAATACATGCATATTCTGCATGAAAACTTACACGAGTACACGAGTTAATATGCCGCGAGTCAGCCAAGGCCATTTGCTCACGGAAGGCCCTTAATATATATACAAGTTCCGATTATGAACCATCGGAAGGGCCGCAGCCGGTCAGGTATAACATCCGTTTAACTTGAGATCTCCTCCTTCGTCAGAGGGACACGTACACTCGTTTCTGTACAAGTTTAAAGCAAATAAAGCCATTAGTAACAAAGTGTTGAATACGGAGAGCACTTAATTGTTAAATATTTTAAGAAAACTGGACTTTATTAAAACGTAGTTTTGTGTTTATGCGATTTCAATTGATTTTTAATTAAAATAACTTTCTAGATTCACAAAGAAATTCATGTAATACAAATAGCTGTTGGCAAGAATTCCAGACAGAAAGCCATCGCCGTGACGGACCGCCAATACCTTAACCTTGGCGTTTTCATTCGGTTTACGTTTGTTTTGTGATCTACTATCAATATCGTTTGTGATGCAAATTCCAGTGTATTCCAATAATATGCTAATGTTTTAATGGCTTCACGATCGGCTTGGTTTACGAGCTGATTCACCGTGGAGTGTACCACCTATCCGATGCTATGCGGTTTCGCAACGCTGACGATGTAACTAAAGCGTTTGTTACGTTGGTACCCAAGTTACAAACGCTTTATTGCTCCCGTGGAAATTATTTAGTCGATTGTATACTTATTTACATGAAAATAAATTTAAAAAATTGAATATAGGTTGTAGATCAATAGAACACAAAAGATCGGTTAACGAATCAATAACAACTAATAATAATAACACACCCAACAGTCACACACGTAGTCCTGACCCCACACTAGGTTAAATAATTTGTGTGATTAACAAATATTGGTTTGTGGTCTGGGTGTTGTAGGACCACAAGTTTCTCAAAGTTCCTGTATGATACAGGTTTAACCTAGTGTAGGGTTAGGGCTACATGTATGACTGATTGGTGTATTTATTAGTAATTACTTATTTACTTGGCTTAAATGTTAAGAAAATACGTTATTATGGCGATATTCCTACAAAAAGGCACAGCAAAAATTTACATCATACAGGCTTTTACCTTAAACTATCAAATTGACCAATATTTATATTATCAGTTGGCAATAGCATCGCTTCATTCACATAGGACTGTATGTGTAGTATTTCAAGAACATTAAAGTATTTCTCTTTGAATCTTTTAAGTACAGTACTTAGGTTATGACGATAGTCAGACAGCGGGTCGCCCCATATAATTACAAATCTACCATCAAGCGAAAAACGCCCTCAGGGGAAAAAGGGGGTTACCCTAGAAAAGATCTTTCAGCCGGTGAACTGTGAAGCAACCACCCACTTACTCTAAAGCGACCGATGAGGCGAAGCAAGCAAGAATAAAGCAGCAAAATAAAACCACATAACACTCAGAATTATTTAATAGAAATAAATCTAACAGAGATATTTGTCGGTACAACGTAAGCTCGGCCCGCGAAATACCAATAAAATTGTTTATTGAGGGGACGGACGTCGACATAAAAAAAAAGCGGAAAAATTCCAATGACACCGACACGCTCCCACCTTTCTTGTGAAAATAAGACAGTCATAAAAGTAAATTTATCACCCGCAGTAAATAAAGCGTAACATATTGCTCTTTCGAGTTGTAAAAAGATATCACGGTTTGCACAGAGTCGTTAAGTTAAAGGAATTATACACGATCGTCAATATCGTACTATTTTGTGAAAGGAACTAAGTAATATTTTTTTTTTTCATCTCAGCCATACTTTTAAATGAAGTGCAAACTGTAACTTAATGTAGCGCTTGTACCATCAAGTACCAGCAGGTGGGAAGCACAACGGCTGTGACCGTAAAAAAAAAATAACTAAACATATCTTAATAAAAAATGATGGTTCAAAACTTCCATTTTTAAAATAATTGCTCCTTAAAATGCAAAGAAAAAAGTGGCACAAAAACTAATAAAATCAGTTTGATAAATTAAAGTTATAACCTCTAGTGAATTAGTAATAATTTAATGATTTTTAACCCCATATATAAAAAATAAATGTTATACGTTTGAGCCTTCTTTATCTCTTTATTCCTCTCTCTCTCTACCTCACACTCTCACACTCTCCATCTCTCTGTCTGCATGTGTGTTAATCTTTTTGTAGCATAGTAGCGCCTAAAATGAATAGATGGGAAAAAAGGCAACCAAATAATGCGTTTATTTCATTATTTTTTATCGAAATGTTTCCTACATACGTTTGAAAAATATACATACGATATTTATATAGAAACTAGCTTTTGCTCGCGGCTCCGCCCACGTGATCAAACAAACAATCAAACTCTACAGCTTTATAATATTAGTATAGATTTGGGTAGCTTAGCAACGGAAGCCTTCAAATAATATTATTTGGGTAGCTTAGCAACGGAAGCCTTCAAATATGAATAATTTTCCCCGGTTTTGCAACATTTTTCACTGATGCTTCGCTTCTAATGGTCGCAGCGTAATGTTATATAGCCTAAAGCCTTCCTCGATAAATGGACTATCCAATACAAAAATAATTTTTCAATTCGAACCAGTAGTTCCTGAGATTAGCGCGTTCAAACAAACAAACAATTAAACTCTACAGCTTTATAATATTAGTATAGATTACAGATCTTGCGAAATTCAACATTAGGCTTTTATATAGATATAAGTTTGTTGCGATATCTAGCCCGCGCAGCAAAACTGTTGAGTACAACGTCAACCGATCCTGCATCGCGCTAGCAAAATTTGTGCGACGATTAATATATACAAGTTCCGAATATGAACCATCGGAGGGGCCGCGGCCGGTCAGGTATAACATCCGCTTAACTTGGATTTCCTCCTTCGTCAGAGTTACATGTACACTCGTTCCTCTACAAGTTTAAAGCAAATAAAGCATTAGTATCATAAGTGTTGAATACGGAGAGCACTTAATTGTTAAATATTAAAAAAAAACTGGTCTTTATTAAAACGTAGTTTTGTGTTTATGCGATTTCAATTGAATTTTAATTAAAATAACTTTCTAGATTCACAAAGAATGTAATACAAATAGCTGTTGGCAAGTATTCTAGACAGAAATCCATCGCCGCGACGGACCGCCAATACCTTAACCTTGGCGTTTTCATTTGGTTTACGTTTGTTTTGTGATCTACTATCAATATCGTTTGTGATGCAAATTCCAGTGTATTCCAATAATATGCTAATGTTTTAATGGCTTCACGGTCGGCTTGTTTTACGAGCTGATTCACCGTGGAGTGTTCCACCTATCCGATGCTATGCGGTTTGGCAACGCTGACGATGTAACTAAAGCGTTTGTTACTTTGGTACCCAAGTTACAAACGCTTTATTGCTCTCATCGAATTTATTTAGCCATATTGTATATTTATTTACATGAATAGAGGTTGTAGATCAATAGAACTTCAAAGATCGGTTAACTAATCCCTTTAATTTCTGATATAATAATAATAATAACGCACCCAACAGTGACACACTTAGTCCTGATCCCATACTAGGTTAACTAATTTATGTGATTCACAAATATTGGTTTCTAGTCTGGGTGGTGTAGGAGCACAAGTTTCTCATAGTTCTTGATACGCACGATACAGGTTTGACCTAGTGTAGGGTTAGGGCTACGCTATTTATTTACTTGGCTTAAATGTTGACAAAATACGTTATTAAAGCGATATCCCAACAAAATGGCACAGGAAGAATTTACATCACACAGGTTTTTACCTTTCTTAAGATCAAATTGGCCAATGTTTATATTATTAGTTGGCAATAGCATCGCTTCATTTATGTAGGACTATATATATAGTATTTAAAGAACATCAATGAAAGTTTTTCTCTTTCAATCTTTTAAGTACAGCACTTATGTCTTGGCGATGGTCAGACGGCGGGTCGCCCCATATAATTAAATAATTACAAATGCACCGTCAAGCGAAAAATGACCTCAGGGGAAAGGGGGGGTTACCCCAGAAAAGACTTTTCGACCGGTGAAGCAACCACCCATTTACTCTAAACCGACCGATGAGGCGAAGCAAGCAAGAATAAAGCAGCAAAATAAAACCACATAACACTCAGAATTATTTAATAGAAATAAATCTAACAGAGATATTTGTCGGTACAACGTAAGCTCGGCCCGCGAAATACCAATAAAATTGTTTATTGAGGGGACGGACGTCGACATAAAAAAAAAGCGGAAAAATTCCAATGACACCGACACGCTCCCACCTTTCTTGTGAAAATAAGACAGTCATAAAAGTAAATTTATCACCCGCAGTAAATAAAGCGTAACATATTGCTCTTTCGAGTTGTAAAAAGATATCACGGTTTGCACAGAGTCGTTAAGTTTAAGGAATTATACACGATCGTCAATATCGTACTATTTTATGAATGGAACTAATATTTGTTTTTATATCAGCCATACTTTTAAATGAAGTGCAAACTGTAACTTAATATAGCGCTTGTACCGTCAAAGTGCCAGCAGGTGGAAAGCACAACGGCTGTAACCGAAAATTTACCAAAAAAATAAGAAATGAACGTATTTTACAAAACTTCCATATTTAAAAATAATAGCTCCTTCAAATACAAAGAAAGAAGTGCCACAAAATGATTCTGCTAATAAGTTTGATAAATTCTAGTTTTGTAGGCAAGTGGTAGAGCCACGCTGTAAATACTTTTGTCTATAGCATGAATTGGGCGGCTTGAACGAGTTACTTCCACTGTTTCGGAAAATACCGTGGAGTGGTAGTTTGTACAGTAGTGAGTGAGATTTTCAGAGGCCCGTATCCACCCCGCCCTTCCCAATTTCCATTCCATGTCAACGCATCTATTATTGTTCTATCCCTATGGGTAGAGGAGATCACTTACTATTAGGTGACCCACTTGATCGTTTGCCGGCCTTGCTATGGAAATGACCTATAACATTTTAATATCAACAAATACTTAATTTATAAGTTTCGACGTTCTAATTAGCGCTGTGCCTTAGCAAAATAATTTAAGTGGAAATTTAGTGAAATTGCGAGAGAAAAGTTCATCGGAAGTTAAAGAAACGCCGAGGGCATTCGGCGTCTTTTGCACAAGTTGCATTTTAATGGAGGCTATTTACATTGTAACTTATAGCTATGATTTTCATTTTATATTCTTTTAATTTTTATATCCGTCGTTGTGTGCGCGAATTTACCATCGCTTAGTGCAGTCAATTCTTTATGTGTCCTTTTTTAAATATTTGCAAAGTATAGATAATACACAAAACTCTTTCTTCATCAAATATTTTCGGATCGTATATAATACGTGTAGTAAATACTTTAGCTATGACTCTCGGCTTTGTCTTCGTGTATTTTAATACTCCGATCTCGCGGGTTAGAGTGTGATTTCATATAGTTATGAACCATTGTGACGTTTAAAAATATATAAGGTGAGAATATGTCCTGAATCGGTCAAGTCGTTAAAAAAATACTCGATCAAAAACAGGTGCGCTAATGAACAAAAAAATATATTAAATGTATGTTTTATCCTGGCATGGCAAAGTAGCTATTGTAGTAAAACTCCCGGATGTTACAGGAAATCCTCTTTATTGACATCTTCATTAATAACAATTGTTTAATCATAATTATTACAACCGTCGCAGTACACTCCACTTCAACGACTGCCGCTCCCGCTAGCTCGCTCCGTCTTTTATAGTGTTTTGCCAATATTGCTAGAGTTATAATTTACAAAGTTACACAATCTAATACCGGTATTGCAAGTAAATAATAAATTGTACCAAATAAATACCGGCCTTTGTATTTAAACATATTAAATTGACTTTAAGACCTAACACTATCATAAGGTAAGTACATTGCAACATAACAAGTAACAAACATAACCATGACAACTAACATAACGGACGACTGAAATATACCCTTTGCTTGCTGGCACCAAGTTTTAGTGTTCTTTTTTAAAGTTGGATTATGAGTATTGTTTAAACATGGTTTACTATTCAATGTTTACTGGTAGATATAGCTATGTCAAGAAAATAATATAATTGCGACAAGTGTGTTGTTAGGTATTCGTTGAGGAGTTTTATTTTTTACTCCGTCATCAGATCTTAACCAAATGTATATGAGATAACATTGCAGCAAAACTCGAAGGGGGAACAATCAGTGGGATGCAAAGCGAGGTGGGGTTTGCACCTATTAATATGGCCTAGTAAAAATATTTTTATAAAAAAACCTATTGTTAGAAATCCTAGAACTAAAATTATTCGGTATGATGTACAGAAGACACCTGTAAAAGATTATTAGTATATTTCAATTAATCATAATTATTCTAAACGCTGAGTTGGTGTTTTCAAGTTTTACGTTTCGGTAGGTACGTGTACTAAAGCGAAAACTATTAGGTTGATTACTCTATTGTTCAACCAATTTCGTAGCTGGAAACAATTTATACAGTTTTGAGTATAGCGTGTTTAATTAAGTTTGTGAAGAAAAATCTGTTACTGACACACTGTGAATGAAACTTTGATTGATGATCTATAACGGAGGTTTTGTGCCGTTGCCTTTTGAACGTCTGGTGAAAATACCAATAAAAAATATGACGGGTCTGGATTAGTTATTAGGCTTAGAACGATGTTTTTTCATGATGTATCTTTTATAAAGTTCTTTGGCGGGCTATATTGGATTTTGCGCCTAGTAATATTATTTTTTAACAGCATATTATTTTTTTCAGCATATTATTTAACAGCATATATTGAACGACAATTTTATTAAAGGAGGATGGTTTTCAATTCGGACATATTATTTTGCTTTATATGTATATTGCTTGTAAATCGATTTCTCCGTTTTTTTTTATTAGCCTGAATGAGGAACTGATCAGGTCTATTGCCAGATGTCAAGGCTACGTCTAATCTGCCCATAGACCTAGTGTTTATGTCAACACCATTCAATCTTTTAATCGCAAAATACTGCATGGCACTGAAATGCGCTTCTTATCCCGTGGCATTAGATATTAAATTATTGACCAGTAATTTGGCAAGATTATGGAATCTGTACGGAACATAAAAGTTCTTACATATCGCTGCTTGCCAGCAGATTTTTTTAATAAAATTTTTGCGTCATCAGATTTGTGAGCTATCTATACACCCAGTGCTATTAGTGCGAATCTTTCAATAACTGACGTCATCTGTAATCACGAAACATTATACTATGTAGATGCAGACAACGACCCTAGCGAATTGTAATAGAGACATAACACCTTCATACATATTTCTCGTATACGGATAAAATGACAGCAGTCGAAAAATGACTCATGATTCAAGGTCTTCAAGAAAGTCCTACTCATTAGATACACACTCTTCCACAGACCCGAGATTGTGATCTAGTACTAAAAAACTCGAACGAAGATGAATAAAGTAAAAGAACTTTTGAACTTTTTCACAAGAAAATAAAAAAGATTCCTTTTCAAACTATATAGGCAAGGACCAACGAAGTAATGAGACGCAAACAGAACGCGATACAATCTATAAGATACACTTGAAAAAGACGTGGAGCGAAAATAAAAACATCTTAAGACTGCAACAACTTTGCTAGAAATTGGATTTAATGCTTACACTGGTCGGTGTCGTGTTTAAGATTTACCAAGAGAAAAAGTTTGCCACGATTCCCTGCATTTAGTCTAAATATTTTTCTATGCTTCTAGAGTTATTGAACCTAAGGCTTAATTAATGATAACCGACTTCAATAATGAAGAAGATTCTTAATTCAGCGCGTATTTTTTGGTGCTTTTTAGGCATTTACACTTTTAACACTGATAGCAGATATAGACTCCAGAGATTTATAGAAATTGTTATATTTGACTGGTATTTTTTTAAAGTCGTTTTTTATGTTTTTAATGATATGTTGCATTAATTTTGACGCGGTTACAAAATAAGTTATAAGAGCAGAAGCACATATTAAGAATAAGTCATCAATACAATTAAATTATTTAAACCATCGTTACCTATTTTGAATGTCCCAATTTTTTGAATCCTAGTCCCGCTTTTTTCGTTGAAATTTTGCTATTTGCAAAATGTGGCATGATCTGGCAACAGATCCGAAACCGTTTTGAAATTTGCGCGGAAACAGGCCATCGCTGAATATTTAGTCGGTACACTGATAAAAAATATAGAATAGTTAGGGCCCCGAATCAAACAGTTACTAAGATGAGAATCTGGTTAGAAGGCCGGCATAACTTTCCCTCCACCCCGAGGTGTTATAAGTGGAAGTGGGGAAGTTATCTGTAAATATTTTTCCCATTCAAAGAAAAAGTACTTTAGTAAAATACATTTTCAATATTTACCTTACTTGAAATTCTGCTAAGTCATCAATTTCAATTATCGTCAGCAGTAGTTAATATCTAAAAGTCTATGCATGACTTGTAAATGTTTACAAAGGTGATAATCACGCGAAAGGGTTGCAAGCCTTAATATGGAAAACAGCGATAAATTTTTCCTAAAAACGCGATGATAGCCTCTTGGCCGCGACTGCAGGAAGCCATCCATCAAACGCATGGACTCCCATTACAGGTGTTTCGGGTTGTGAAACTTGTGGCACATCGATCAAAGTCGACTCGGTCATCACGCACTGCTATCGTTTAGTGGTATCGCGATCAGTGTTGCAGTGTAATGAGAAAATTGTTTTTTCAGTGTGCTTAAGGCCTTTTGGATTTACGATTCACGTTCATATAAATGTTAAATCAACTAACCAATCGTTCCACGTATTATTGTCAGATATACGATTTTTTTTTTATAGCAGAGGCCGGCAAACGAGCAAGTAGGTCACCTGATGGTAAGTGATCTCCACCGCCCATGTACGCCCACCACCAGAAGAATCATGGGCGCGTTGCCGGCCTTAAAGGAAAGGGATAATTAGGGATTGGGAAGGGGAGGGGATTTGGACTTCCGGATATCTCACTCACCGTACGAAACGCAGCAGGAAGCCGCTACTTTACGTCGGTTTTCTGTGAGACAGTGGTAACGACCCGGTCGAGCCCATTAATGCTGTAGATAAAACTGTCTACAGCGTGGCTCTACCACTCGTAAAGTGTAGTTAAGGCATTTTGGGTTTACCATTCACGTTCATATAAATGTTAAATCAACTAACCAATCGTTCCACGTATTATTTTCAGATATGATACGATTTATGGATTTTATTTATAAGCCGTAAGAATCGACTGGATTTTTACGCCTGCTTGTTTTACGTGATATGATTTTCTAACATACTCATTGGCGATTGTTAAGCTCGTTCAGCAATATTTATACTTTGAATTACCTTGAAATAAGCGATCTAAACGGGTGTAAATTGCTAAAAAATACAATAAAAGTAGCTGTAAAGAAATTACTATACCTACTTTCATACTATATTATGAAGACATTACAGTAATACTATATTATTATAATAATATGATATTATGAAAATGATAATCCTTCTGCTCATATCTATCACTAGCTTTTGCTCGCGGCTCCGCCCACGTGATCAAACAAACAAACAAACAATCAAACTCTACAGCTTTATAATATTAGTATAGATTTGTGTAGCTTAGCAACGGAAGCCTTCAAATAATATTATTTGGGTAGCTTAGCAACGGAAGCCTTCAAATATGAATAATTTTCCCCGTTTTTGCAACATTTTTCACTGATGCTTCGCTTCTAATGGTCGCAGCGTAATGTTATGTATCCTAAAGCCTTCCTCGATAAATGGACTATCCAACACAAAAAGAATTTTTCAATTCGAACCAGTAGTTCCTGAGATTAGCGCGTTCAAACAAACAAACAAACAAACAATCAAACTCTACAGCTTTATTATTAGTATAGATTGATACCATGCACCCCACGCTTTTTTTACGATAATATACATTTTTTTTTTCAAAAGGTCGCATCGCGTCGGATTAAATCGAAATGTAATCCGACGTTTTGAAAGACGTCAAAATCATGTTCAAAGTTTTCGTTACTTATGCATACGTCTGAAGCTAATAAAAGCGTATTAAACACCCAACAGTCACACACATAGCCCTGACCCCACAGTAAGATACGATTATCTTGTGTCGTGAGTATCAGGAACTATGAGAAACTTCCGGTCTCACATTATCCAGACCCAGTGAGATTCTCGGTGCGGAAATCAAATCCTCAACCTTACGTTTCACAGTCCGCTACTCGCCCAATGCACCTCGGAGGAGAACAGAGAAAGGCATACTTATGCGTGAATCAATGTAAAACAAGATTCGAATTATGAACAACTTTTTTCATAGGTTAGAATACTAATAATATTTTTAGATAACAATTGTTTTTGCAAGCAATTTGAGGGCAAAAAGGCGGTTGGTTTTACCCTCATAAGCGCACGATTAGGGTTCCCTGTGTCGCACATTTCGTCTGATCCATGTCAGAATTGTCAAACCATTTTTTGTTCAACAGCAGACAAAGGCGTGAATTTTTTGTGCATTGGGCTTAGCGAAATTACGCTACACATGTAGATTTCAATATCTGTCGTGCTTATTAATATTCGGCGCAAAAGACAATTTTTTACTTTACCTACAATAAGATATATCTAAATTCGAGCCTATATCCCAGAAGGGATAGGCAGGTAGGCAGAAGTGTAACTAGTGCTGCACCTACGGTTCGCCAAGCTTATTTTCTAGCTTGTACTTTAACTACATTTGTTTAAATATTCAATTTTGTATGTCCTAACCGATTGATCTTTTCAACGCCCAGATCAAATTGTTGGACCCGGAAATTAGAAATGTTGATTAAGTATTTCTATAATGGTTTTGAGTGCTGTTGCTTCTGTTTATAGGCGGGACTGACGCTGACTACCACGCGAGCCATATACTCGTCTTGGCATTATAACGTTTATAAAAATAAAAGAATTGAAATCCTTATATCATATATTATTTTTTCTGTTTACAAATCGAAACTTAGTATATATGCTCTTTAATTCACATCATCGGCGTTTTAAATTCAACCCTATGAAATGGGGTAGAAAAGTTAGTAAATATCGCGAGCGGAATGCATTTTTTACCTCAGTAGAAAACAGACATTTTACCTCCCTAAATTAATAATCATCGTCACGAAATTAAATACCTTTTTTTAATGAAAGCCTATTAATCTTCAATAAGCTCAAGAACAGAATGTAATTCAATATGAAGCAACCATACAATGTGTGTATCCGTTGGCGCGAAATAGCCATCAATATGTGCATAATAACAATATATTATTACAAGAACGTATACTAGATACGACAGGGCACTTAATCTTCAAATAATTACACATATCTTGTTATAATCTTTGAGCGCAGACCGTTTAATTACAAGTTTTTAGCACGCCCGCGCCACCTACATTTAAATTGTCAAGTCTGGAATTGGAGACATTTTCATGTCTTATAAAGGTCTGGCTTATAAATGGTACAGATTATAATAACATACGCTGTTGTTGTAGTCCTGAAGGAAATTACATACTACGCCAACGAGAATTTTGCTCTATATTCAAAATTGAAGGTTTTTATTTGACAACGAATTAAATAATTACCTAATCATGGTTTGATATGCCAACATTGAATTTATGTATTTTGAAACCAAAGTCAAAAAAAAATATTTTAATATAACTAAGATTGTCCGACGGAGATCGCTACTAAAGCAGGTTCACACGGTTCAATTTTACCTGATCACCTTGACTCTATAATAGCTGTATGGTGTTTTGATTGATTCGATAGAAAGTCTGTTCAGATGATTCAAATCGCAATCGTTCCTGTTGCAGGTTATGGAGGTTAAACAGAGGGTCCTCCCTGGGAATACCTAACACTGTCAAATTATGATGGGAAGACGGACCCTAGCTTTAAGCCAAATAAAGCCAAGCAGAAATTAAGTCTGTAACACATTTTTATTTATTTTCCTTTTCCGTTATTATTTATGCAGTTGATGAGCAATACATAGTTATCAATCAATTAATTCTTAGCCAGTACAGTAGTTCAGTAGAGATAGCCCAAATCCCGTCCCCTTCCCAATCCCTAATTATCCCTTTCCTTCAAGGTCGGCAACGCGCCCATGACTCTTCTGTTGGTGGGCGTACATGGGCGGTGGAGATCACTTACCATCAGGTGACCCACTTGCTCGTTTGCCGGCCAATGCGATATAAAAAAACAAAAAAAATAGTACTACAGAGTAGAGTATACAGCAGTTCAGTACAAAACGAACGGTTGATTTGATTGGAAAATTCCAACCGGCTACCTATTACGGTTCAAAGCATGGAACCTTTTAAATAAACCACAGATAGACTTACACAGGGCACGTAGAATTGAAAATGGGGTTCCGTTAGAAGTCTATGGGTATGGAAACCTAATAACGAAGAATGTCGTGGCGCATAAATTTAATCGTACTGCGTTCTTTCTATTAATAATAACATTAGATGTGCATTCTTCTGGAAGACTAAGTTCCCGAATCACAACCGTAGTTTGGTATTACAATAGCTCAAAAGTTTTTTCAGTCATTCTATGTAATAAATCTCTGAGACAATACCTATTCGGCGCAATGAGATTGCCCGAATGAGCTATCTAGGATACTGCTAACTCATTGTATGTCATTTAAGGGCCGAACATATTCAGTTCCGCTGTATTGGTAATTAACGCAATATTTAACGAAGCGTGCATGGAAATTAATTGGTATGTTAGTGGAAATACGAAAGGGTTGGATGACTGGCTGTAAATATTTTTATAGACCAACTCTAGTTTGAGATTAAAGCTTCGTTTAGATGTAGAGAGTATTTCGTACGATATATGTGAGAAAATAAAACGGTCGTTTACGAGGCCGCATCTTCCGAGTCTTGTATTCTTTCTCCTGGATGTCCTTCCTCAGCATCACGCCTAGGTGATTACCTATGCGTTCATATCCAGTTGGTATTACTGATCGGTAAAATTAGCGAGTTAAGCTACCCTTGGTGCTTATGGATGATACTATACTTAATTATGAACCACTAGCTTTTTCACGCGGCTCCGTCCTGAACAGCCTTTTCTAGGATAAAAAGCAGCCTATAACCGTCTCCAAGGTCCCATCTATCTTTGTTCTAAAATTCATCAAAATTGTTTCAACGATTTAAGAGTGAAAGCGTAACAAACAAATAAACAAACTCACTATTTATTAATATTAGTTAGGATTTCGTATAACATCCCTCTATTTATGACATCCTTATTTTTTGTCGCGGGTTATAATATATCAGTGGAGAGATATGTATCTCAAAAGCAACTAAACATGAATGTTGTATCAAATGGTTTGCGAGTCAATAAAACTTGATCCTTATTTGTTTTTTGTGCCCAATACCAGTTTGATGAGAACAATAAAAACCTAAGGACCATCATTAAGCTATCGAATGTTATTGCTTTGCTTTATACGTTTCCACATTACTCCAAATAAATTGAGTCCCAGATATTTTGTATACAAGAAAAATGAAAGGAAACAGTGACAATATGTCAATTTGGTATGTTTCCTTTTTTGGTAACATTAGATTTGTATGTGTAGAATGTTTTTTTTCTTGTGTTTTAGTGATATTTATCCATTGTCGATCCCATAATTTCCAGCTCATTATTTATGTAGGTGAAGTACTATATATACTGTAATATATGTATATATTATTATAGTACTTCACCTACATAAAAGTAGTGTTGAAACATTGCAGCTAAGAGACATAACCAATGTTATGTGTCACCAGTGTCAATACACTGTTTTAGACATCAAAGAGAAATAGTTTGTTTAATACATTCAACTTCAAAGCTTCGAACAGATTCTCTCTTGCTTGTCAGTTCTTGACGCACTCCATCAATACGTGTAGGACATCCTGTTCAGGATACAGTGCTAAATTGTAATTCAGTCATGTGTGGTGTTGCTTCTGTTTATGGGCAGATGCCCAGGTACGGTTACCATCAGGCGAGCGACCTACGCGTATCCTCATTGAAGCATTCATAAAAAATCATTTTTTAAATCATAATTTCAATAAACACTACATACGCGTGTCATTTTAAAATTCATATACATTTCCAATATTAAAATTTATTGTAATACAGTAATCTAAAACAAAGCCAAATTAGCAAAACTAAAGCTGCAAATAAAACAATTCTTATCTTAATTGGAACGTGTTCAATTTGAAAACGTTCAAATGGACCACGTAACAATCACTGCGCTTGTTGTCTAAAATTGTCAAATCACATTTTAGTTTTTGCGGCGTTAAACAATATACCGGTATAAAAAGTTTTAATGTCTATTGTCTACACATTGTTTATTGAAATATTTATTAATGTTTTATCTTTTTATAAGTTTTTGTTCAAAAGTAAATAAATAGGTATAACTAACAATGACATACGTAGTCGCATATATAAGTAATTCGCAATATTTAAAGTTGAGATTTCTTAAATATAAGAGATAAATGTAAGTACAGCATCAACCACTCATGCATTATGTCGCCGTCATCATACACTGAACTTTCCTAAGAAACTCACAACAATTGGTATTTTTGAAAATTGTGCCTATTATAGACATAGTACCTATTATAGACAAATTCCAAACCTTACTTAATTCAGTTTATTTCAATTTTTTATTCTATTCTGTTTTTAAATTTTGACCCCAATTCAGCTAAGTTGTGAATATACTTTGGCAGTGATTATGTTTGCTTTCTTACATTACCTATATAATGTGCGTACAAGTTACAGGAATTAATGGGTTTAAAACTTCAGCACATAATACAGATACAAGATTTATAACTTAGTAATGGGTATTTAATAGCACTTGGGTATACTCAGGAAATTAGTTCCACAATGTGTAAGACTTCGCTGTTTAATCTAATGTAATTCCAAACATACTTGATCTCCATAAATATCTTTGTAAATTTGAAAATGGGCTAATCACCACATAATCAAAGTTTTTTCTGTTTATATGTTAGGCCGGCAAAAAAAGGCACAATACCAGAAAAACTATGGACACATTGCCTACCTTAAACATATGGATAATTACGGGATTGGGAATGGGGGAATTTAGGCTTCCGGATATCTCACTCACCATACGAAACGTAGCAACAAGCCGCTGTTTTACGTTGATTTGAGATAATGGAATTGTTAACATTCACCCGTGTTGTCCCGGGCGAGCCAGTCCATTTATGCTGTATACGAAACTGTCTACAGCGTTGGTCTACCACTTTAAAACATTCAAAGACATTGCGTTGGATTCAACAATTAATAAATGTGAAAATAAAATAAGTAAATATGCACATTTCTCTGATTTTTATCAGAAGTTATGTGAATTACAATTACACAATTAACATAAATATGTACTCATCTATTATTTAGTAGTTAACATAAACTGCATTAGTAAGGTTTACATCATCGAGAAATGCGTTGGTATAATATTAACCGACTTAATTCTATAGGTATCATTAAAGACTGCCTGTAAACAGAATGAACACCACACATAAACTTGAATAACAAAGCACTGCATAGCATTGGAATACACCCGTCACGCCAAGATATGGGATATTAAGTATCATAATGCTCAGTAATTTTACTGGCTTCAATATCCTTTAAACAGAATTATGATTTAAGATGTCAATTCCTATCGAACGAAACTGAAACTCTTACAAATTAGTGTAATAATAATCGAAGTTTCCGTCAGCTTGTCGGCGATTAAATTGACAAGTTTTCCAAGTTAAATAGCCGGAGTACCTGGATTCCTTTGAACCTCGACGACAGCACTTTCCAAAAGTTGACACCGGACCGATCGTTAGGAAATTATATTCTCGCCTTTTTCTTTGAAGAAATATTAAAAACTGTGCTTCAGAAATAATAAAGTTCGCGAACATTCGCCGTATGTTGCAGTTTCGAAACAAACACGGTTTTACTTTTGCGCGAAAAATTCTTATAAAGAGAAAACGATTGTATCGAAGAGGCGTGATTTCACTTCCTTTCCATAAACAACTCTATTACGTTGTTTCAGGCCTTTGGAGGGAGGCGACACGGCGGAACACGTGGTAAATGGGATTTTCTACTTTGCATAATGTTTGCTACCGTCTCGTAACTGTAGGGACGTACCAAACACTGTTTTGTGACATTTATTGTGACCTGATTTAATTTATGAGACAGTGGATGCTTTTGTATTGGATTATTTTGAAGGCTGATATCCAATGGTTGTGTTAAACTAAAAACTTTTATAAAAATAGATCTCTAGGAAAACATATTATGATCTACTGAAAAATTCCAAAATGACAGAAATTTGTATTCTATTTAACAATAATTTAATAACAAACAACTCTAAGTCAATTTATTAATTTAACTCAAGTCAACATTGGTAATAAAACATACTTAGGTTTTTTCAGTCCATAACAATGTCGTTTATTTACTAAAGACAAATCGTAATAGCTAGCTTTTAGAGGTTTTATTGAAGTACCTACTCTGCCTCTTCTATTATCGTGAAATATTATACAAAATCTATGAAAAACGTCTATTATGAGTGGTTTCATTCTATTCCATTAATAGAAATGTGATATTTTAAAGTATTAATTTTACTTTGAATTGACTCTCACATTATGCTATTTTTAATTATAACATTTTCTGCCGCACCAGAGACGTCAATTTTCTGTCAATTTGCATTTTCTTAGAATTCTATTGTTCCATGGAGTCGTCAAATAAGTTTTTTTCTGTATTCATTACTGGAGCATAAAGCGTTAACTGGCTCTAAGTAACGTTTCTCTGATTACTAAAAAACATATCATAGACCATTAAAGTAAATAGTCTGAGTACCGCGGATTATTAAGCTGTACTCCACATTTATAATGGTGTTTTGTATCGATTACTTTGTTTATTATTTAGCTTGTCAGAAGTTATTTTAACGTTACAATGTAGTTTTTGTTAATTAATATAACTGAATACAAACACCATACGAATAGTTGCAATTCCAAATCAAGAGAATTTTGAATCATCATTAGCCACAGGACGTCCACTGCTGAACATAGATTAAAAATAAAATTTAAAATTGATGATATTACAGACTAAAATTATTTACATTAAATTAATTTTTGTTTATACTTTTTTTATTTTTGAATTTAGAATCCCATCCAAAAATGTGAATCTACTTACATGAGTATTATACAGTTGTCGAATCGACATAAAAAAATGGTACACCGCTATTTCTAATAAGTATTATAAGACAAAATTTCCGATAGACAAGATTACTATTAGATTTTATGCGATAGGTCGTTACAGGCCTTGGGTATAACATTAATGAACCTTTGACGTCAACTATTTTCGCTGCTGTCACGTAGACAAGACTTATTGTTCCCTTTTGCAACTAATATAGAATTTATGTAACTGATATTGTTTTGACGAATCAAATATATTTCTACGTTCATTAAGATTTTCCATCAGTTATCTTTAAAACTTTTAAATTATTTACTGCAACGTCAAGCACTTTACCTATTAATAATTAGACTCAATGAACATAAGTTCTCGCCTGTATCGACATAAGGGGTAAACAGAGGTGCAAGTGTGCAAACACGGTGCTCTGAGCCTTATCTGTCTCATCAAGTGATAGGTGGCGATCTCGATATCTCTTCCTATTATGCAATATATATATATCAAACATCAACCCTTTATGTTATTTTACGCCCTTCTCATTAAACCATACATATTAATTAGTAAACAAAGATTACGGCAGCCATCAACCGCTAGAATATTGAAACACAATCGACAATAGATCTAAACATCAACTTTATATTGTTACCTATATTATAGTATTGTATTCGATTAATTGGCTATGATTATTTTATGTTTGGAACATTGAGCTGAAATGAGGTTAATGATATACAGTGGCTAGCACTGTGATGAGGAACTGAAGCTCGTTTTATATACAAAAGGCGTATGAGAATTCTTAGATATGCAGGTTTCCTGGCGATGGTTACCTGCGTCGTTAAAACTTATGTTAATAATATAATAATGAAAACACACCTTTCACTAGGTGGTAGGTCCCTTGTATAGGAATAACCTTTATTTAGGTAAATGTACAACAGTTACAAGATCACTGTATAAGTACATATATATGAAAACAACATCAAGATTAGGTAATCTTGAATAGGTAACATAGTTGTACAGTGATAGTAGGTACCATTGCCTCCTAAACTGAGTAAAATACTCGTATGCGTGAGGCCGTTTGGGTTGGTACGATTACTTTCTCTATTTCTACCGTCAAACAGCGTATACTGTTGTGTTTCGGTTTAAAGGGCATTGAAACTAGTAAAATTACTGGGCATTATGAGTTTTAACAAGTTATGTCTTCGGGTGGCGAATGCAGTCCAGTGCTTGAAAATGCTTTGTAATTCAGTTATGTGTGGTGTTGCTTCTGTTTATGAGCAGGGGTGGCGCTTATCATCAGGCGAGTGACCACCTCATACTGCGATTCAAACTGTATAAAAAAAAACAAAAAGTCAGTTAGCCATTATTTCTTATTTTATTTTGCGAACAAAATCCAGTCTTCCAAACGCTAATTTGCTTTATCAATTTGTCTTTTCATCAAGATTAATTCTTTATAAATTTTCATTCACGCCTAATCCCTTCAAGGGTTCGAGGGTGGGCGGTAATTAATGATATATAGTGATTGTATTGTGGATCGCTACAACTGTAGCAGACATTGACAAGATATTCTTAATTAATGTTGTAATGAATCGGGCCCAGCTGCGAGATGTGACATTGTATCGATAAAGAAATAAATGGTTTAATTTAGTGATAGTATGTTTTAGCGCTACGAAACATCAGGGCAATTCATCCATTTTTCAGTGGTGGAGCCACGTTGTAGACAGTTTTGCCTACATGAGTCTGTTCTCCAAAGTATACACAATATATTTATTATTTATGTCTACATTATAATTATTAAAATTTGTAAGTTTATAATTTTATTTGTAGGAGATAATTTCTGAAATTGCTGATTGGATTCTGGGAAAAAATCAGTAATAGGAAGCTACAATATCCCTATGTTATAAAAATATTCTAGGAAAACACTCACGGGAGCGGAGCCACTAGCTAAAATTAGTTATTTATATGTAGATGACTAAGCAATAATGAGATACGTGTATAATTTCTGCAACGAATAATGTCAAGAATATCAAAGTACGAGATTCAACCAAGTTTGAATAAAAATCTATCCAATCTTCTTTTCTTTCTAGCGTTATCCCGGCTTCATACCAGGGTCCGCCTTTCCATCATGTTTTGACGGTATTTTTTTTATTATATATTTTTTTTTTTTTTTTTTATAGCATAGGCCGGCAAACGAGCAAGTGGGTCACCTGATGGTAAGTGATCTCCACCGCCCATGTACGCCCACCACCAGAAGAGTCATGGGCGCGTTGCCGACCTTAAAGGAAAGGGATAATTAGGGATTGGGAAGGGGAGGGGATTTGGGCTTCCGGTTATCTCACTCACCGTACGAAACGCAGCAGCAAGCCGCTACTTTACGTCGGTTTTCTGTGAGACAGTGGTAACGATCCGGACGAGCCAGCCCATTCATGCTGTAGACAAAACTGTCTACAGCGTGGCTCTACCACTCAAATCAGCGTGGCTCTACCACTCAATATAGGGCGACCCGCGACTAACCCCTACAAAACCAAGTTTCGCCATTACCTCGTGGCAACCGTAGTACCGGATGACAGCAGGATGTACCACTTGCATATGAGGTCGGCTTTGCGCCTAACACGTTGGTGGCCTACTTACACTCCAAACAAAAATCTATAAAATATATTGATGTATTCTTTAATCCTGCATACCTGAGAACTCGATAATTTTTCGAAGGTATGTGAATATGGCCAACCCGCATTAGGCTAGCGTGGTGGACTATCGCCTAATCCCTCTCATTCAGTAGAGGAGGCCCGTGCCCAGCAGTGGGATGTATATAATAGAGGGCTAGTAAAAAAAAATCTTTAATATCCTGCTAACTTGTAAAATCATCCGAAACCAACTAGAAGGAAACTTTATGAGTCGTACACTATATATCATCTTTATGCTACTGAAAACTAATTGCATTAATTAAAGCTGAATATGCACGTAACTTACGTACAGACGCATGTTATGAAAGCTAAAATACAACATTTGCTTCCTCCCAACTAATTATGTCTAATAATTCAGAGAGCATTTGAATGTCTCCTATATATGTAAAATAAGTAGTCAATATAGTTTGATATGAAAGTTTGGATTGTGTTTTCAGGAAACTTTATGAGAGCAGACGTCTAATTTTAATATTTATTATAATAATAAAATAAAAAATCCATATTAATAATAAGCGCTAAATTATCAGCACTCGGTTTTCAAATATCAAATCTGTTATAAATATGATTACCTAATATTAATGCAACATAACAAGACATCGTGCCACCAGTCATCCTACATGTTATCAAACTGACTGACATTGTCTGTATACAATCACATAGAAACATGTGCAAAGAACTGAATTAGCTATAGTTTTAGTGCCGTGCAAATTTCTTACTAAATACTTCGTAATACTTCTCAGTGCATGAACTGTCCGACTAAACCTTTACGTGGATTTTTGATACAGTTCACTTGTTAGTTGCGGCTCATCCTATGGGATACCATATATCACACGACCTCTCGTAGCCAGAACTGACAGATTTGTTACTGTCACTGAGAGTAAATGAAAAGACTCAGATAAGTCCCATGGATGGCGGAAAAAGGATAGACTGTAATAAATTATGGTCAAAACTTTGAAAGGGTTTTGTGACGCAGGTTTTGAATACGTTATTGTTTTAAGGTGTATAAAAATAACGTTTTTTTTAATAAAAATATTATTATTAGTTTCGCAAAATACCATCTGGGGACTATTTCACAAGTGTTCGAGTAATATTTAACCACCAATTAACGTAAAAACAGTTGTATTTACTAGTATCTATTAGATATTTAGATGGATATGATTAGATATTTATAGGTAATTAAATCAGAGTGTGATTTTTGTATCTGAATGTGTAATATTTTTATAAATAAGTAGTACCTATTTATTCAGAGTTGGTAAAACAGGCGCTAAATAAAATAAGTATAACCCGACTCTTTATTTTTAAGGTCTGTTTCTCAATATTCGAGTAAAATATAACCAATCAATGTAGGTATATCTTTCTTTCGCTGTATACCTTTATACATCAGAGTATGAGTTTTATATTTAAACACGTCGTATTTTACTTGGTAAAGAAGAATTTCCCAGAGGTGGTGAAACAGGTACTTATTCTTTTATATGTCACAAATATCGACTTAACAAATATGACTGGTTTCATCTTCTAGAGTTTTATATGGTTTTAATATTCAATTTGAACATAATTATTATTCCATATTCCTGCTCATAATTTATATTATGTAGCTAAAGTATCGGTCAGCAATGCCTGAGGACGAAGAAAAATATGAAATGTAAGAAAATCCATAATTCATTTGCATTAGAGATACGCGAGAGCGGTTCATAATAAATTATCTGAAAACACAATCAGCAGTATTTTGTACGAAACGCGAAGCTCATTTATTAATTGGATTTAGTTGTGGCCAGACTTGTAAGCGAACAACTTCTTGACAACGGTTGTATTGCTGAGTTATAAAAAAATCTCTGCACATCAACAAACTAATTGCTGACGGAAAACATTAATGAATCCTTGACTGGCTTTTGAAATGTGTATTTTTCGTTGGAATTGGTTTCATACTTGAAGTTGCATTTATAGGTTGTCAGTGGGCCAATTAGCTAGCTGCGAGTTGGGGGACTCACCAAGTCGAATTGAAAAGATACGACCGGTAACTCAATTAGTGTTTTATTCATAATTGGCCGATCATACTCAATTTTTAATAAAATCCATATAACTTAGGACTTCAGACTTAAGAGTTCAGTACCATGCAGTGCTTTGTAATTCAACGTTCTGTGCGGTGTTGCTTCTGTTTATGGGCAGGCGTGGCGCTTACCATCAGGTGAGCGCCTTGCTCGTCTCGGCATTCAATCAAATAAAAAAAAAAAAACTACCATCGACGTCTGTATTCATTTATTCAACAAGCAAAAAAATGTTTCGCAAAAGTTTTTAAGGGATTTGTATATATTCTTGTCAGCTATCATTTTGCGGGGTTTCATTCGTTATGGCTCAACAAAGGAAACACCTTGGACACATGGGCAATCGTATAATATTCTTGACACAGTAAAATTGGTACAATACAAAGGGGAAATCTCACTCACCGTACGAAATGCCAGAGCACATTGTACCTACTACCCTGATTGAGCCCATTCATGCTGTTAACATAAATGTACAGCTTGTCTCTATTAATAAAAACCTGACTAACTGCGTTCACCATCCGGTGTTACAAATAATCTTACTATCCCGCAAGAGGTAAGCAGAGTCACAACTAGTGCACCCACGGTTTTCCGAGCTGATTTCCGTCCCATAATATTATAGGCGGCGAGTCAATCGCCACAAATTCTGATGCAGAGCAACTCATGCATTTTTCGAATCGGAAACTGTGAGTGGCTGACCAAGGATTTGACCCCAAGGATTTGAAAATCTGACCACCTGACCAGTTTCTCAGCCTTACTACGCTGCCATTAGATCCACGAGGCGAGTACACCTTTAATGGCACGTGTAACCGTACCTATGAACATAAATTCCAATCGATAAGTGAACCGTAGCGTCGATATGAAGCGTGATCAGTGTACCGTGAATTAATTACTGTGTAATCACGCACCCAAATTAGGATTTCCGCAGCTTGGCTATCAATGTCCCGCGGAGGGTCCTCGGTATTTGTTGTTCTCAAGGAATTTTGGCACAATAAATCACCCAAACCACTACCACGGGACAACTCGAACGAACTTTATGGCATGCCTATGTCGACTTTGAAAGACAAAGGAATTTCATCGGTATACTATGATTAATTTTTGGCTATGCTTAAGTTGAATATTTTATGGATTCGTGGTATTTAATTACGGACTTTTTTTTATTGTCGGAAGAAAAGCGATGATGGTATAAATTTCGTCATTGAGGTTAATAAAAAAAAAGTGTCACTGAAAAAAGTGATAGTTGGGGTATAAAAATTCATGTAGTAATTTCGTTGCTAGTAAACGAAATTAAGATACTCGTACATTAATATCGTGTAGTGAAAAATATGAATAAGAAATTGTACTTAGTAAATTTTACTTATAATATAAAAAATATTGTACTCACATATTTTTTTAGACTGTATGAAGATATGAGCAGGCCCTGATCTCATAGTAATTGCATAACCTGCCCATAAAGCAGAACTTTAAGTTACAAATGTATAACAGCTCACTAGACTACGCTCTTCACCCAGATACACAAAATGTTAAATCTAATAATGCCTAGTAATTTTATTGACTTCAAAGTCCTACATCTTCATCGTTATTACGCTGCAGCTTGACGGCAGAAATATACAATGCGGTGGTATTTATTCAGACAGTCTCGCATGCGAGGGACATACCATAAAGTAACTCCCAACTCATTTACAAAATGTTGTATTAACGTTAAGTATTCCCTAGTTACTCCTATCGATACATCAAGTTGATTACAAGCATCCAAAATCACTTTCATTTATATTATTAATGAAGCGTGTATTTTGTGTATAAAAAATAATTAAATAAAATTGTATACCAAAATAATGCTAGGTTATAGATTTCCTATATAAAGCCTTACTACGAAATAATTAAAAGTAATAGAAGATGATACTTTTAACTTCACATAACTTTGATTACATTTGTATTTATTTTTGTTCAGTAAATTGTTAGCTTAGTGTCTGAATTTTGAAGTCTGTAGGGATTTTAGCACAGACATTTCGCAGATTGGTTTCATTTCGCAGAAAAAATACCCCGCTCACACGCCCACCTGTGTATTTCCCCGAGTGGCCGTCCTCCCCCAGTGGCCGTCCTGAGCCGAGGTTCGTACCCCAAAGGGGGTGCCCTCAGCGTGGTCACTTAATGTCAAGGGTTAAGAGCGCCTACAGCGCTCACCCGAAAGTCCGGTGAAGCTGTATACAGCCGACTAGTGTCAGGCTTACAGCAAGCGTAATACAAAAAAAAAAAATGTGCGTCCCGGGACGCTCGACAGAAGTGATAACTTAAACTAATATGGGCTAAAGTGAGAGCGGAGGAGCCTGCCACAGTCGTGTCAAAGTCGTGTCACAGTCGTGTCAAAGTCGAGTCAAAGTCGTGTCAAAGTCGTGTCAAAGTCGTGTCAAAGTCTTGTCAAAGTCGTGTCAAAGTCTTGTCAAAGTCGTGTCAAAGTCGTGTCATAGTCGTGTCAAAGTCGTGTCAAAATCGTGTCAAAGTCGTGCCAAAGTCGTGCCAAAGTCGTGTCAAAGTCGTGTCATAGTCGTGTCAAAGTCGTGTCAAAGTCTTGTTAAAGTCGTGTCTTGTGAAAATCCGGTCCAAGCCGTCTGGTCACTGTGTGGCGCCACCTGGGACTTCGAAATTATCGATGTGCCAAGGAGGTCGGCTAACGCTGGCTGGTCGATGTACCGCTCGCGTTACGGAACGTTTCGGTTCACCCTCCCATAAGAAGTTATCACTTCAAAAAACCCGTGTATTTTCTGTGCACCAGGATCAACAGTGGCACACATTTTTGTTGACACTAAGCAGTGACAGACCTCGGCTATAAATAAATCTTTTCATTAGCCCTGTTTATGACAGCCCACATATTCCTCACAACCCCATTATCAAGTTACCAAAATCAAAATGGAATTCACCAATGGTAGTTAAGTCCTTGGTGTGATTGATAGCGCGACGGCATGACACTTCAAATTGCGTCGCACTTGTGTGCATGAGACAGCGTTGTATGTCAAATTAATGGTGAGCTGCGCCCCGACCCTGGACCCTGTCACAACACCCATAGGAGGCTACGCACAAATTAAACTATCGATCTTAGATAGCGTTGTGATTCAGAAATTAGTTGGTTTTAACATACTTCAAAAATAATGTTTTCACTGAAATAAAACTAATTGAAACGGATTTTATCGCAGTTTTTTATTTTAATTTTGGTGCCGACGTTTCGAAAACTTTTGGGCCTTCGTGGTCACGGAGTAGACTAAACGTCGGGACAACGTCGGGACCAAAATTAAAATAAAAAACCGCGATAAAATCCGTTTCAATTAGTTTTATTTCAAGTAACATTCGCGCAAACCCAAGAAATCAATAATATTTTCAGCCTCTGTGGCGCAGTCTTGCGAAGCGAGAGTTTAGGTACGTGGGTTCGATGCCCGCACTGAGATAAATGTATGTGTGAAACACAAGTAATTGTTTCGAGTCTGGGTGTTGTGGGACCGCAAGTCCCTCGTAGTTCCTGATACCCACGATACAGGTTCACCTAGTGTAGGTTCAGCATTATGTGTGTTATGGTTGGGTGTATTTATGAGTATTGTGTATTACTAAGGGGTAAGTCGCTCGTATGCGAAAGGCCGTCTGAGTTAGTACCCCCGCTTTGTCTATTTCTGCCGCTAAGCAGCAGTTTGTGAGTACTATTGTGTTCCGGTTTAAAGGACATTGAAGCCAGCGAAATTACTGTGCATTATTAGACTTAACATCTTATGTCTCGTGGTGACGAGCGCAGTCCAGTGCCATGCAGTGCTTTGTAATTCAATGTTCTGTTTGATATTACTACAGACTGTGGGCAAGCGTGCCACCATTTTTACTATGGTGGCGCTGCTGCTTTCATAATTATACTTAATACAATAAAAATGGTCTCGCCTCCTACGGTTTACTACGGAAAAATATTATTATTAGCGACTATCAATTATATTTATGAAGGACCATTGCTACCAATGGTTTCGTGTACATTATGGTGCCTACTCAGAGTTATTTATTAATTGACATATTATAATTATTGTGGTATTATTCCTATACTGATTTAATTTAGTAAAATATATCGATCGATTGCAAGTTAATAAATCGCTTAATTGGTTTAGTGGCAGTTTACTTAGGCTGTGAAATTCAGATCTTGGTCTTGGGTTCAAGTCAGGCAATTACAATTTGTGTTTAAGTTTATCGATTCGTAAAAATCATACATGAGTTACCCGGTATTGTTTGTGCTTGATATAGTGATAGTCTCGCTAACTGTCGCAATATAGAACGGATATAAGGTCCACGAACAGTAGGTGTACTATTTACACTTTCGTCTACCCATTTGGGGTTACAGGCATTCGTTGTGGGCTCCTTTACCCGCACTTAGCCTGTAAAAACATCAGGCCATTGTGCGTGCGTTGGTGGGTTGGCTATTGGGTTACAGGCATATGCATATGTACAAAGCTAAAAGGTTACAAGTAAAACAAAATTCTGTAAAATACCAAACAACTGTGTTATTCAGCATGGCGACAGTCATTGTTTATGTATGTAGAGTAGGCATTGATCATATCATTTTGAAACGCATTGAAATATCGTATATATAACATAGCTGTGATTATGTCGTCGAAACAGAATGAAGGCGTTTTAAAAAAGGACAACAGAGTTGAAGTTTTCTGAGTGGTAGAGCCAGTGGTAGACAGTTTTGTCTACAGCATGAATGGGTTGGTTCAACCGGGTCGTTAACACTGTCTCACAGAAAACCGACGTAAAGTAGCGGCTTGCTGCTGCGTTTCGTACGGTGAGTGAGATATCCGGAAGCCCAAATCCCCTCCCCTTCCCTATCCCTAATTATCCCTTACCTTTAAGGTCGGCAACGCGCCCATGATTCTTCTGGTGGTGGGCGTACATGGGCGGTGAAGATCACTTACCATCAGGTGACACACTTGCTCGTTTGCCGGCCTATGCTATAAAAAAAAAGTATATAAAAAAATTGTAAATCAAAACAATATGTACTCAGTTCAATTTTAAATAAAAGACTTTCAAGCCTAAACACTCCATTCAGCTGGTAGTGTGTGTAGGTACAAAAAAGAACAATGCGTCTATGGGCGTTGTTGTCACTCTCATCTGTTAAAGTGAATTTTGATGTCGAACTTTCAACGTAGCCAAATAACATCAGCATCACGATTCACGTCCGAACTGTAAAGTGAGCTGAAAATATAGCACCAATACATCGACCCTCGTTCCTTTTGACAGCAAAATTAGATCATAGGATGCGCGTAAATCCATTTTGAACGCTATATATGCCAAAAACATGTTAGCCTGGAATTTAATTTACTTTTATGGAATAAATTTTGTGTTTTGTGATGCAAGAGAAATGCAAATGGTCTAAGATCCCGGGTAACATCGACCTTCACCCATCTGTTTAAAGAATGAAAAATATATTTTAGGGTATAAAATGTGTTACTGAACACATGCCAAAGGGCTGCCTAAAAAAATTTGATCACCACCAAAGGTACTTTTACATGTCATGTTAAAATCTACCAGTGCTTTGGAAACGCTCAGACTAGGGTGGGTGCGAAAGTAGAATAAAATTGGCATAATAATAAATTCCAAACATATAAGAAAACCTCGTAAAGATACTTGCATACCAGATAAAGTTCTTCATAAGAAATTTGAAATTATGTAAAATTTGCCAAACCCGCATTAGGCCAGCGCGTTGAACGTCTAACCCCTCTGATTCGTAGAGTAGCCCAGCAATGGGACGTACACAATACAGAACTGGTATTATATTATATCATTATATTTAGATCGCTGGTTGACTTGACAAAAAATACTAAAAATAGATTCTATTTATTCAATAACATGATAATCTATTTGCTAAATTCTGTGATGACGCTATAACAAAAAATATGAGATTTATAGGATTACATTATTATCCTAATATTATTATTAAGATTTATCTAGATTTTTATTCAAAAAGAACGATAGCAAATATCAGGAAAAGTCGCAGTTATTTTAAAATCACTTTGATAGAGGTTTTTTCAACTTCGAGGTACTTTTTTTTTCATTTTAAATCCTAAATATTTATCATATTGGTCTTGTGGCAATGTACTCCGAGGACGTGAGGACCTGGGTTGAATTCTCAGGTCGAGCAACCACTTGTGTATGAATATTCAATTCGAAAATCACAAACGGCTTGCCCAGTAATAGATTTGTACCATGTATGACGACTAGTTCGTCATCGAAGATGCACTATTTGCACATCTGCCGACCCCTTCGGCGTGCATGTATGTTATTTTATTGTATTATACAATCAGAATAACAAAATACTTCGTGTCTCGTCGAATATATAATTCACTTAAACCATGCCGTAAATCGTGACAGAGTAATATTTTGGTATTAACAAAGTTTCCCACGTAAAACCCTCCATAAACGAAGTAATAAGCGCCGTCGAGTTCGTCTAAAAATATTGAGTTTTGATCTTAATAAATCTTGGATCTAACTCATAAATTGTCAATTACAAGTTGAGATGATATTTGCATGGTAATTTTTTCTTGAAGTTTGCAAGGGAATATTAAGTTATGTAAATTAATGTGGAATTGGGTTTGATGGGTCATCATTCATGTCTAAAACAAAATATTTTTTATTTCGTTTTAATCTTACCGACAGTTGAGAAAATATCTTCAAATTGATTAGTTTTTATTTTAGTTATAAAGCTGACTTGACGTGGAGCTTAGAATATTTTCTGCTGTATCATAACCCCTATTTACTAGAAAATTGGCTCCCGTTGCGGTTTGTGGGGGTCAACCGGCGGGTCGCCCCATAGAACACCAAATAATATCAAATCTATGGAACGAGAAGGCGGACCTTGGTATTAAGCCGGGTTAACGCCTGGCAGAAGGAAAGCAAGAGGTTTTAAGCCCCGTTTAGACGGGGAGAACTTTTCGCACTACGTAGGCTACAGTAAACCAAATAACCCTCATTTTAGTGGCCCCGCATCATGTGATTCTTTTTTCAAACAAACAAACGTGGACGTAACAAGAATCGATTCAATTGTTTTTTTTACCGTTTTAAAATAATAATATGTTTACCGGATGAAAATAATATTTTAGGGTATAAAATGTGTTGCTGATCACATTCCAATAGGGTTGCCTAAAAAATACGGTCATGTTACTGCCCTGTTCCCATGGATCGTAGCGTTATATACATATAAACCTTCCAGAATAAATTAGATAAGCTTCTTTCTTCTTTTTTCTTCTGGGTAAGCTCGCTCCATCGTCGACCTCATCTTTGTCCATGCGGCTAGATTGAGGTCAAGAGCAAACCCATTTCTAATAAAAAAAAAAGATAAATGATATAAAAACGGCATGTAAATGCATTGCATCGGTTTGGACAAACCGATAGACAGATGCAGACAGCGACTTTGTTTTATACTATGTATTAATTGTTGAAGGAGGCCTACACCAAGCAGGTCGAAAAAGGATGGAGAAGAAGAAGAATTGATTTTAATAGAGTTTTGGCGGGAATTCTGACAGTGCAGTTCATCGCTTATTTTAAATTATTTCAAAAACTAGTTTAAAGTTGTGTTTGTTGTATAAAAATGGTGTGCATTTGTGCAATAAACATTGACGGTTATGTAAAGTGTATGAAGACATTGAAATAAGTGAATTAATCATCATACTATAATTGGCGAAATGCATAATAATGCGAACCTTAAATTAAAAAGAAGAAGATTTAATACTTACGAAACGACGAACATTGCCGCCCGACATGTTCTTTGTTATATTGTTTTCACTATTCCAAAATTATAACTGGATGATATTAAGTATCGTGGCATTTGTTTTTATAGTGGGGACATTTGGGAGTTGCACAGACGAGTGCTCAGCTCACGTTTGTGGAACGCCACGCTGTAGATATTGGGGTTTACTATAATGAATGCTCAAGATTAGCCTGGATTTCGAATTGCGCTCGATGTGTCGATAGTTTCCCTCCCTATCACATCATGGGGCGGAAATAAGGTTGGTGAAATGTGGGCTACACGTCTGTCTACACCATTGGGGATTACAAGCGTGTACTTATGTGAGTCATCTCATCACAACTGTAAGCGTTACGGCTACCCAAAAACAGAAGCAAAACCACTTAGAACGGTTATTTCAAAATCAATGCATTGCACTAGACTAGTATAGGCTCGTCACCCCAAGACATACGATGATAAGTCTCATAATTATCAGTAATCACTGGCTTCAATGTCCATCAGACCGAAACACAACAGTGCATACACACTGCTGCTTGGCGGCAGAAACAGACAAAGCGATGGTATGACGCAGACAGCCTCTTGCATATGAGGAGCCATTCTCATGTTGGTGTGCCTTTTCCTGCCAGCCTATAGCGCGGCAGTTATTCCAAAGTTCCCTTAATTTTTAATTAAATAAATAGTCTTATTAATGACAAATTTTCTGTACTTGACCTGTCACAAGCGCTTTCTTAGCCTACATGATTAATAAAGATTATCATTTTTTTTTTATTTTGTGCCTAGTAAATAGTACCTGCCACCTGGTACCTGTTAATAAAAACATGGCAGTAGTTTTGTACGTTGATTTAACATTGTAAAGATCAGGCGGGGACGGGCGGATGCGAGGGGAGGTTCAGTTCAGGCGCCCTCATGTGGACGGACTGCTCACGGCCCACGGCACACAATTCGTTTGATCTCGCCGCCTGCTCTCTAAACGCTATTTATGTCCCAGCAAGGCCACCTCGCTGGTGATGAGCTAGCAGTAGGTACTGGCAGACTGAATGGCAGATACAAATCCTTCACGCATGTCAAATGAGGCATGATAAGTTTTAGACTAGTTACGAATATTTAGCACTTGTTTTACTATGTATACTGGCAGGTTGACAAGATTCATGTTGTTCAAATGTTGAACTGTATTTACTTCTGCAGCCTATTTAAAAAAAAAATTATAAATACTCTCAGTCACATACATAGTCCGGACACCACAGTAAGATACCAATCTTGTGTCGTGGGTATCAGGAACTACGAGAGACTTTCGGTCTCACAACACCCAGACCCCCGAAACAAATATTTGTGGATCACACAATCATTTGTCTCGGTGCGGGGATCGAACCCGCGGCCTCTCGCTTCATAGCCGGCTACTCGCCCACTGCGCCACGGAGGCTGTGAAATTGTAACACCCCTCTTTTTTGTCGGGGATTAAAAAGTGAAAAGAAAGACTCGGAGAACACAAAATTTCTTACAATAAGCCAGCGCGTAATCCAGCTTCAATAACAATAAACGCGGCCGTAAAACTTTTTTCAATTTGGTTCGACTTTGCAATTCAGCGCGGAGGATGGTTTCTGATGCAGACGCACAGTCACGTCCACTTTGTACATATTAGATACAGTATTAATGCCTTCGAGGATCATAAAATAGATTTTATTGGAAACATCGTTGATAATTTAATGGAGTGCAGTCAAAATTATTTGTATCAATTTGGTTTGTTTTATTGCCTCATATTTACGTAATTAATGTGATGGAGTAAAGCTAATTGTATTATCATAACATAACGTATACTCACGCCTCACGCCGTAGAGATAGGCAGAGGTACAACTACTGCATCCATGATTCGCCGAGCTTATTTCCATCCTATCATGTGATAGGGGTGAGCCTATCGCCATACCAATACAAATTCCAATTCCGGGTAGTTCATGAAGGAAATAATTATGATTGCCCGTTCTGAGACTTAAACCCAGAATTGTATTAGTGCTTCATATTCTATTTTCCATGGAGATCATCATAGCCAGTGACGAGAGATTCTTTAAAGAAATTAATAGCAAAATCTGGCATCCTGTATTATGCAATTTCACAATATATTAGGCATAAAATGTTAATGTTTATACTAAAATATAAAAATAGAAACTAAACGTAAAATAAATTAACATTTTCATTACTTTGTTACAGATAGCATCAGACCGCATCTTTAACCTCCAAGTAAAATATGCTTACGACAAAATGCACCCGATATTGGAATACTGGAACACAATGCCTGCCAAGAACGTAATCTCGAAATGGCTGCGAGCGAAACAGGGAAAACATAAACAGTCACCATGGCGCTAGCAAGCAAATAACCACTGGAAAAATATGAACGCCTCCGAACCCGACACAGCGGTGGCAAGAGGCCAACTGGACACACTCAGGGGCCCCGAGTACTCTCTCGATTCCACAGCAATCGCCTACAATGCCATCGACTTCAACCTCACCTTCAGCAACATCTCTGCCTACAACGATACAAATCCCGGTGACCTCTGGAATGAATACATAAAACTTCTCCAAGACAGAGCACTACTCGTCTCATTCCTGCTTCTCTTCTCACTCACCACTGTCTTCGGCAACATGCTCGTCATCCTGGCCGTAGTACGGGAGCGATATCTGCACACCTCAACAAATTATTTCGTAACGTCTCTAGCAGTGGCGGACTGCCTCGTCGGGCTAGTAGTGATGCCCTTTTCCGCCCTGTACGAAGTGCTGGAGCACACGTGGTTTTTCGGTGTCGATTGGTGCGACGTGTGGAGATCACTCGACGTATTGTTCAGTACTGCTTCTATATTAAATTTGTGCGTAATCTCGCTGGACAGGTACTGGGCCATCACGGACCCCATAACGTATCCCATGCGGATGAGTGGACGTAAAGCCGCGTTCCTCATAGCGGCAGTGTGGGTGTGTTCCGGTGCAATATCGTTTCCAGCAATCGCGTGGTGGCGCGCCGTGCGTGTTGAAGAAGTACCGGATTACAAATGTCCGTTTACGGAAAACTTAGAGTATATAATATTCTCATCGACAATATCGTTTTATTTGCCTCTATTCGTGATGGTGTTTACGTATTATCGTATTTACCGTGCAGCTACTATCCAGACGAGATCGTTAAAAATTGGCACTAAGCAGGTTATGAGGCCGAGCGGTGAGTTGGAGTTAACGCTAAGGATTCACAGAGGAGGGACAGTGAGGCAGAGGAATGACGCTTGCCACGGCGTCTGTACCCCTGAGGAGGCAGATCAAGAGCCTTTAACAGCGTTGCAGAACAATGGGCTGTCGCGTTCATCGACGCGTCTGACCAATGTCACGCATGGCAAACATTTGCCCAAAAACTTTTCGCTGTCGCGTAAACTAGCAAAGTTCGCTAAAGAGAAGAAAGCGGCAAAAACGCTTGGTATAGTGATGGGTGTGTTCATAGTGTGTTGGCTGCCATTCTTCGTGGTGAATCTTCTATCAGGGATATGCTCCGCGTGTATAGCGCACGAGGAGATCGTTAACGTGGTGGTCACGTGGCTCGGATGGGTGAACTCTTCCATGAACCCAGTCATCTACGCTTGCTGGAGCAGAGACTTTAGAAGGTATGTAACACCAACATTTCTGTATATTATTATGTATTAGTATTCCAACTTTATCTTGATTTATTTCTTCTAAATGCTCATAAACTATAAAAAATAAATTCAATTCTAGATTTGATCTTTGAGAACGGTTTACTACTGTTGTAATTTTACTTTTAGCTTGAGTAACACTAAAGCGTCAGACAATATTTTTTTCAGGCGTAAAACTTTAATAGTATTTGCAATATAGTTTATTAATGGATTTTGCATAGCATACGAATATAAAAGCTATTATATTAAAGAAAGACGTACACGCATAATGTTTCGTTTAATGTCTAGACGGGGACATTAACCGAGTGAAGTTACAAAACTGGTCACATATTTTTTTGTTGGAAGTAGTTGTAAAGCAATTGTTATTAATTATTTCGATGATAGAAACGTAGTAAATGTTGTCAGTAACATTGTAACGTCAATACATGACCGATAAAAACATTGACACCAATAATGAATAGTTCTGTAATTTCTAAATAGCTGAACAGATTTTCATAAATCTAATCATGAGAGCCATCTCGATTGAATTAGCTACGAAACGAAAAAGCCTTTTTTATTAAGGTCTAATTCAGAATACATTTAACTAATATAATCATTCAAATAGGTCCATTATAATAAGTATAAGCGCTGCGTTGCCACAGACGGACAGACAGATGAACAGACGGACGAAGGACGAAGGGGTCAAGTTACACACCTCATTTTTATGAGTTTTAAAATCTTACTATACTTGATCAATCTATTTCAACTCCCATTCTATCAGAGTTGCGAACAGCTTTAGTTCTACAAAAGCATTTGAAACGCCGAAATTCAAATAAAGATATTCCATCCAACACGCAAGCTTACGTGTACACAAGCATTCGTATTTGATTTTCCTATAAAGAAAACCAGGTGGGCAAATCTGTAGACAGCCGTGTAGAAACAGGGGTCGTAACAAACGAAATGACAATGGGGGCAGCAACCACAATATCAATATTGAGGTATCACAATCGGTCCACAGAGACTATTGAACTGAAAAATATTGAAGATGACAAATCAATAAATTACTGTACATAAGCTGACATCAGTGACTGAAATAAAACTAATTTAAATGGATTTTATCGCGGTTCTTTATTAATTTTATGGACTGCCCACCCCGTGACCACGAAGGCTGAAACGCTTTCGAAACGTCGGGATCAAAATTAATAAAAACCCGCGATAAAATCCGTTTAAATTAGTTTTATTTCAATGTGTAATATTCGCGTAAACATAAGAAATCATTAGTATTCTATACATTGTTCAATATTATCAAAAACGTTTTCTTAGCAATGTAAGGGACAAAATTAATCAATAGTTTACAAAATCTATCAGTCGTTTAACATAATGCACATATTATTTTAAAACAGATCTGTATCTTGTCTATACAAAGCCTGTCTACATTCAAAAGGCGACTCGCAATAAGATCCAGAACGTCCTATGTCCACATCCTCTTTTGGTGGATTACATTTAATTAGAGGGCTTGTTATCTCTCAGGGATGACTGGCCCCTGATCACATGAAGCGAAACAAAAGCGATCAAATCTGAGTCAGACTCGTGCACCAAGGGTTCCGTACACAAACCCTTAAGTTTTTATTTCTTTATAGCATGCAAACAAGCAAGTAGACCAGGTAAGTAATCTCTACCGCCCACAAACTTCTTAAATACCAGAAGTAACATGAACACTATGCTGACTTCAAAGGAAAGGGATTGGGAAGGGGGGAGAGGGGATTGGGCCTCTGGATATTTGCTGGGGCATCCACTATATTAACACATATTGTGTGATAGTTTTAGCCGGCTATCGAAATATCTAGTTCAGATATTATACCTTTGTAATGCTTAGATTGGTAAACAAACAAACGATTTAGGTTCTGTAAAAAAGTTACATTGGTACTCTTTTTGTACGGAACCTCAATAATAGGTCAACTGTCTATACCTTAGTCGCTGTAAGACCCGGTTACGGCACTGGATTCATTCTATTCTACTTGTGGAGGACAAAGGTCGGCTGCGTTTTGAGGTGCACGGTTGGAAACAGGCATTGTTTTAGCATTTGTGTTAGAATTTCTACCTCCGTGATCCCTTTCAAGCTGTGAACCATTACTGTACCAACCATAGCTGTACGAATAAATGGCCAAACAAAGAAGCCGGGTGTGTGGTAAACGTACCGTAATATTTATATAAAAATATTTCAGTAGCAACCTTAGTGTGTAAGCACTGTTGTGTTTCGGTTTGAAGGAAATTGAAGCCAGTGAAATTACTGGGCATTATGAGACTCAACATCTTATGTCTCGGGGTGACGAGCGCAGTTCAGTGCCATGCAGTGCTTTGTCATTCAAAATTCTGTGTGGTGTTGCTTCTGTTTATGGGTAGGCGTGTCGCTTACCATCAGGCGAGCGCCTTGCTCTTCTCGTCATTCAATCAAATAAAAAAAACTGTCGAGATGGTTGCATATTTTGTTAAAATTCCTGCTCGCTCATACTATGCTCTTCAGACCCACCGTCAGGCCTTCAGGCCAGACAATTTGCTGTTGCATTTTGTATGGTGAGTGAGATAGATGTGGGGGAAATATGTCGGGGAAAATGACCTGGAATAAATAAATTAATCTTTCAAACAGTCACACACACACCTGACCCCACACTGAGGATAATATGTATCGTGAGTATCAGGAACCACGAGAGACTTCGATCCCAAAACACCGGGACCCAAAACAAATATTTGCAGATCACACAAACATTTGCGTCGGTGTGAGGCCTCTGGTTTTTCAGCCAGCTGCGTCACAGAGGCTGTCAATAAGTAGAAATATGAAAGAAGTAAATAAGAATGAAGCAGTTTGTTTTTGTAATCAACCGCAATTTTCATAACTACCCACGCTCCCTTGTATATGACGTAGACCTTTGGTCGATACTGAGAGCGCTGTCCGCAATTTCTTGGTGTCATCAACCCGACAATTTCGTCGATAAGATATATTTTTATTTCATTGAACTAAGTGAACACTTACGGTTCATCTAGTTCATAAGTTCACAGTCGCTCCACTGGCTATGGAGAGATTTATGCTCAGAGTTTCTCTGAAGTATCGAATCAGTAATTAGGTAATCTGGCATAAAACTAAGGTATGACCTTAGTAACAGAATTAGCACATTGAGGTAGCAGCGGGCAGGTCGTACTAACCAAAAAACTAACCACCACTTGAGGTCTTGAGTGGCGACCACGTCTCGGTAGACTAAATGTAGGAGGCCCGAGCTAGGTAGTAGTTGCATGATTAGAGCCGAGGATCGGGCTTAATGGCGCGCTATAGGAGCGAACTATGTCTAGCAATGGACTGATAATGATGATGAAAATGGAACTACGAGCAACTTTCTGTCCCACAATACCTAGGCTTAAAAAAAGTACACAAAAATTAATGACTTCAATGAAACTAAGGCCGGCTACGCGGTACATAGAAATTGCGCCACTTAGTTACGGTCACTCGACCGTAACACAATAGTACCATCTCGCTTACACTCAACTATAACCACTTTCCCGCTCCTTGTCTGTCAGCTGCCAAACTACCATGATATGTGACACAGTTTTACTTCTTAACAGCCCCTCTAATAGTCATTGACACAAAAATTTGCTAATCGTTAATTTATTTCTCTAAGCATCGAACCAGCGATCTTAGTACGCCTGGCTTATCGACCACTGAACCACAAAGAAAATTATAGAGGACCATTTTATCGTTACAAGTAACCCTTATCAGAAAATTTGAACCCAAGCCACGACCCATCCATCCATAACCAACCAGTCGTCGCCGCCGAGTACGCGAGGCGTGAAATTACAAGTAGTGGAAGCTCCGGCGACAGCTTATGTATTAGAAATCTCTGGGTATACAAATATATTATCTCAATTCATCTTTGCACGTCTCACTATGTGTAACGTAGTTGATGAACTGAAACACAATGTACACGTTCTTCTCTATACAGGGTTATTTTTAAAACACCAGCAACCTCGCAGGGGTAGATTCCTAAGGTTATAAGCTACTACTTTTGTTCTACGACTTTTGATAATTTGTTAGATTTTATTTTCATACAAAAATAAGTATTCATTTAATTTCCGTCTTGATTGTTACGCGCATCGCACTTTACGTAAACAAATACGCGAAGCGTGGAGAACCGGACTAGCTCCTTTGAAGGTCAACGCGCCGCTCAGCTGAGCGGCGCCTTTGAGTCGCGCGCGCACGCCGCATACTACGAAGAAAAATACGACACAACAAAAACTTGTAAAATCATTTTTTTTTAAATATATTGAGTTATATCCAAACTCGTAGAACAAAAGTTGTTCCGTATGGGGACAGCTATCTACCCCTGCGAGGTTGCTGGTGTTTTAAAAATAACCCTGTATATTTGGGTACAGTGACATTTTATAATAATTATTTCACCTTATTTAAACCTTTTTACAAACGTTTCAAATTAGTACTTAAATAATTATTACACATGTTCGAACACGTTCCATTATTGTTTATGCTAATCATAATGTCTTCCAAAACGTTATACACCCTGATGCTTGGTGAAATAGATAATGCAGTGGTACCAACCCAGACGGTCTCTCGCATTCAAGAAACCTACCACCTAGAATTTTTTTTTAATTGTTTTATTTTGCCACATATAAAGTTTTTATTTTACTTTTATTATTGGAAGAATGATCAAAATCAAGCCATAAAAGTTTATTCTTCCACCCCCCATTTCACCGTCATCGATAAGGTATAACTAAAGGATAGAATTTTAAATTTTAAACTTTAAACGGGACCTTGACCAAAATAAGCCCTATCTATACTAATATAATAAAGCTGTAGAGTTTGATTGTTTGTTTGTTTGTTTGTTTGAACGCGCTAATCTCAGGAACTACTGGTTCGAATTGAAAAATTCTTTTTGTGTTGGATAGTCCATTTATTGTTGTTGCATTTCGCTTCACGGCGAGTGAGATATCCGTAGACCCAAAATAGTCAAAGGAAAGGGATGCTTAAGTAATTGGGAAAAGGAAGAGCATTTCTCAATGTCAAAATTATCCCGTTCCTTTAAGGCCGGCCACGTGTCCATGATTTTTCAAGTATTGTGGGTGTCCATGGGCCGTGGAGATCACTTCCTATCAGGAAACCTAGTTGGTCGTACGCAGTTCTCTGCTCTAAAAACATAATATTTGAATTTACTACTTAAATATAGATAAGATAAAGACAAATAACCGATGAACATGCAGTAATATAATAGAAATAACAAACAAATTATTATAGACTTCCAATTATTACACTATAAATTATATAGTGAATTTAACATATATTCATTTAAATAGCTCATATAATGACAGTGCTTCGCTGTCTCGTGTTGCAAAGGGGATCAAAAGGGCCTTTAGGCGCCACTTCAATTTATAACATTTGCATGCAGACTATTGCCACTCAAAATTTTAAACGCATTTTCCATCTATTTATTTAAACCCTGTAACTGTAACCTTGTTAATTAAGTAAATTACATTGTATAATTCATTTAATTAATTTGCTAGAAAAACATGCAATACTTAATTATTTTAAGATTTAATTATTGATATAATTTTAGAGAGCGGGAATAGTAGCAGCAGAAGGCCGCGCTGAGTATCCACTTGCACATTCATTTTTCGTTACGACACTGAGCCAGATTGGTATCCGAATCTGTGCGGCGTATAGCGTTAGTCGCTGCATCCTGCTACAGAAAAACTATTGTCATTTGTATGTATTAGAGCTTTCAGACGCGATATCGAGCTTCCGGAAAGCAACTGAATCGCCGATCGCCGATGTTAAGCCTTAATGGGACAGAAATAAGCTCACTGAAATTGGGGTGCAACACTACATAGTATTATGCACTATACTATGCACCTCTACACGACAGATACATGATACACAGGCGACCTTAAGTTACCCACTTATAATTTTTGCATGTATTCTCTAATACAATGACCTTATCGCGATGTTTGCTGTTATTCGTTGAGACGTTTCTATTCTTATAAGGTACTCCGTCATCAGATTTTGTCTAAATTTGAGTTAAATAATTATCAAAGGAAACCTATAGAATACGAAAATAATTATGAAAATCACTCATCGGCACGCGGTATACTGCTGATTAACGGACAAAGCGACGACGAAACTTAGTTCCCGTTACGGGTTGTACGGTTTACCCTGATAATACCAAATCCATCGCCAAAATAATATCATGATGCGTCGGTGGATCCTGAAAATGCAGAAAGAAAAAAGAATTAACAGTTGTGGTGTAATACCACAAGTTTCACAACTGCACAAACATTCACCATTCAGTGGCAGTTTGGATGTCGTGTTTCACACAGTGAATGTTTTAATACCCCCTTATTCGTTTTCATCCCAGTGTCATAAGGGTTTACGAACGGTGCTAATTATTTACCAATTTCTCGTTATGCCTTAAAAAATATAATGGAACAATAATTAGCACAGTTGTCACAAAATCTAACACACCCATCACCCCTTCCCAATCCTATAATTATCGCTTTCCTTTTACGGTCAGCAACGAGCCCATGATTGTTCTAGTATCGTAAACCAATATGGGTGATGGAGTTCACTTACCATTAGGTGACTCACTTGCTAGTTTACTGGCCAGTGCTATAAAAAAGAAAGGACTCCATACTCTCCACCTTTATCGTAAATTTGATAAAAGTCTTAAAAAGTGGATTAGGAGTGTTCACCATCACAGAACTGTGACGTCACATTAGGTAGAAAAATGTGCCACGCTTGGCTTCATACATATCTAAATACATGAACGCCTATTAGACGTATAAATACACCCAACAGTCACACATATAGTCCTGACCCCACACTAAGATACGAGTCTTGTGTCGTGGGTATCAGGAACTACGAGAGACCTTTGGTCTCACAACACCCAGACCCCGAGATAAATATCTGTGGATCACACAAATGTTTGTCTCGGTGCGGGGATCGAACGGATCGGAGGCTGTGTCACTATGTCTATGGAAGTGACATTTTAATGATACCTAAATATCCTCCGTGGCGCAGCGGGCGAGTAGCCGGCTGTGAAGCGAGAGGCCGCGAGTTCGATCCCCGCACCGAGACAAATGTTTGTGTGATCCACAAATATTTGTTCCGGGGTCTGAGTGTTGTGAGACCGAAAGTCTCTCGTAGTTCCTGATACCCACGACACAAGACTCGTATCTTACTGTGGGGCCATGACTATGTGTGTGACTGTTGGGTGTTATTTATTTATTATAATATAGGTAGGTTCTATTTTGAAGTGAAAAACCCGTAAACACAAAACAGTACTAACAGTACAGGTACCTTGTTTCCCTTCCAGTTAACTGACTGGCCAGTTGTCAGGCCTCATTTGTTATTCATGCACGAGTATGTTGCGCGTGTGTTCAGTACATACGCTAGTTGCCTGGTTGAACGTTTTTCACGATCAAATTGATATCAAATCTGGGTAGAAACAAGTTTTGAATTAAAAAAATGTTATTTATTCATACGCTTTGAGTAATGAGACCCTTGTGTAGGACAAAATTATTTATAAAATAATTCATTGAACATTTAGACTAATTTAGAGAGACAGAAAAACCAGCTATTAAACGGGTGAAGAGATTTTCTGCAAACATACCTAAGAATCACTATCGTGAAGTAGCAGCTTTCTATTCCAGACGGTGAGTAAGATATCCCAGGCCCAAATTCCTTTTTCTTCAACAAATCCCTTATTAATCAGGGAAAAAACCCTTAAAGCCGTCAGAGCGTCCATGATTCTTCAAGTATTGTGGGCGTTCATAGATGGTATAGATCACTTATCATCAAGTGACTCACTTATACGTTTGCTGACCTCTGCTATAAAATGAACTCTAATAAACCAGCTTTCAAACAAAAAAACTGTGGTCAAATCAATGCTCGTCGATCATTAATTTGATCACGGTTCAGTCGATGCCAAAGATTCACAAATATCCATCGACAAAGAGGCTCAAACATATAAGAACCCTTTTTTGTCGGAGGAAAAAAATACATAATAAGTATGTACCCACTTTAATCTGTATATATCATAATACATTGTGGCAATAAAACTAAAGCGATAGCTTTGATAAACAAAAAGTATTTTAATTCAAAATCTCTTTCTGCATTCTTTAAGGGCATATAGGGCACCATTTTATAACACTTTATACCTCGGCACAGTGAACACCCACGTACACGAGTTAAAAAGTTTGTGTAATTTAAAAAATCCACACACAAACGCTTGAAGAACCTTCAAACAGGATAATAAAATTGTTTTGATTGCTGACGGGCTGCGGGCCGGCGAGTAATCCGTGAACGGCCCGGGTTAACAATGTTATCCAACCACTAAACACAATTATAAAGATGCGCATTCAGCTAAATGTTTTTAAGACTCGCTTTGTGACGTATTTATTTCATACAGCGGAATAGTTACTGTATTTAAAAAGAACATACTTCAGCTCCGCTCGTGTACCCGAAGGAGTATGCAGAGGTGCAACTGATGCATCTACGGTTCCATTATAACATGAGGCAAGCCTATCACGATAGTCTCCTCCAATTCAAATCCCGGGCAGCTCTTGTGATTTTTCGAATTATATAGATAATGTAAGGGAAAAGATTCGATGAGCCACATTACCAACTGCATCGCTGCTTACTTCGGCAACATAGGCGAAAGGTACCAACATGAAAATACGTAAAAGGTAGTGGTAACACTGTCAGTATATAAGTGTATAATCTATTGGTAACACTACAATATGTTATTCTGCCGAGTGTGAGAAGCGATATTAAATCCTCATCCGCTATACTGATTTGCGAGAAACGTCTTATAAAGTATTTAGAGTGAAATCCCGGAATAGTAAAAAGGTTCTGTATTAGAGCTGCATCTACGTAATGTAAGTTTGTTCGAGATTTTCTCAAAAACAAATGAATTGATTTGGATTATTGTTTCGGTAGCGTAATTTACATATTTTCATCAAAATATTAGTAAGATATAATACACTTGCGACCCGTGCCGGTTTCGCACGGTCAAAAAAATTTCAGCTTTTCTGTACTATAATATGTATGTATTATACATATAAACCTTCCTCGTGAATCACTCTATCTATTGCTGAAAACGGCATTAAAATCCGTTGAATAGTTTAAAAGATCTAAGCGAACAGACAGCGGAAGAGATTTCATTTTATACTATTATATGTAAAGATTATCATTCTTATTTCTTTCTGCTTGGCGTTATCCTGGCTTGATAAGACGGACCGCCTTCTCGCCATGAATTGTCGGTGAATTTGTTATTATATGAGGCACTCACCGTCTGACCCCTACAATCCGCCATTGTCATTGCCTCTTCCGTTAATTGGCAAAGTGTACCATATACAAGTGACGGCTTTAGGCCTCAATTGTTGGTGGACCACTTACACTCCAGTCACAACACTATTTCGGGCATTTTTTTTTATAGCATAGGCCGGCAAACGAGCAAGTGGTTCACCTGATGGTAAGTGATCTCCACTGCACATGTACGCCCACAATACCAGAGGAATCATGGGCGCGTTGCCGACCTTAAAGGAAAGGGATAATTGGGGATTGGGAAGGGGAGGGGGATTTGGGCCTCCGGATATCTCACTCACCGTACGAAACGCAGCAGCAAGCCGCTAGTTTACGTCGGTTTTCATTGCATTTTACCGCCAAGTCTCAAACTCAATGTATCGGCAGGTAGATAGATCGGGTACCGTCAACTATAGATAACTCACGACCCCCCACCCGTTTAGAGCCCCTTGTTTGCAAGTTTTCTTCCACTTGCCCCAACAGAACGAGTAAACTCGTCTCCCGCGTTTTATAAAAAAAGGGTATGACGAATATACTCGTTTCCCGAAAAGAATGTGGTAATATTCCTATTTATTGATTTTTTTTTTTTTACTAGCCCTGTATTATATACGTCCCACTGCTGGGCACGGGCCTCCTCTACTGAATGAGAGGGATTAGGCCTTGGTCCACCACGCTGGCCTAATGCGGGTTGGCAGACTTCACATACCTTCGAAAAATCTTATCGAGTTCTCAGGTATGCAGGTTTCCTCACGATGTTTCCTTCACCGTTAAAGCAAGCGATAATTAACAATTAATATACACATGACTTAGAAAAGTCAGTGGTGTATGCTCTTGGGGCTGGTTTCGAACCTGCGACTTTCGTCTTGACAGTCCATACCACTCCCCACTGAGCTATCGCTGCTTTATTTATTGATATTTAACTTAAAATGCTTAAAGATTTTTTAAATTTCTACTTTTCTTCATTAGCAAACATATTAGAAAACAAGTAGATAAATTCATAAAACCTTAATATTAAAGCTTAACATCCGATTTATTTCACATTCCATTAAGCTCGGTTTATTGAGAGTACACGGCGCCTGTAGGAGTACATAGACGTGTTTTAATCAACATCGGATACTTCTCCGTTTCAGTTTAGACGTAATTAAGGGAAACTTCCAATTAATAAGGCAGTGTACACCAGAATTAACGTATTATTTCACCCATGTGTGTAGAAATAAATAAGTATTGTCAATCTGGAAGGTGGGATCTGAGTATATACGTGGTGTGACCACATTGGAGTTTAATGGAATAGTTTTCTCTCACTGAATCTATTCAATAAAAATAGTTTTATTTTATTAAGTTAGTTTAGTTGAGTTATAATTACGTATGTAATTTATTTCGTCTTTTTTATAAATGTTTACTTCATGCACACAATTAAAAAATACTTTTTTTTATATTAGAACACTTTTTACTTTCAATGTACGAAATACAATTACGAAAATTAAAATAGCACAATATTTCTTTAACCCATTATATCTTTATCATAAGATAAAGATATAATTTTCCTATGAGGGTTATATATAAAATGGTTTGCTCTATCACCGTTGGCGTTGCGAGATCAAACGCTGTCGCCGGCTTATCGGGTTGGCTTTAGTACGATCAAAGAAATTATTTTACACTATCGCAGACCTAAGCTGTAAAAATATATTTACGACATTTATACGCTATATGGGTATATAGTTTGAACTTTAATATCTATTGTCCTGTAATTTGCATATTAAAACCTTATCGGTGTTAGTACAAATCGTATTCTAACTTCAAACTAGGATTTACCCAGTTTGTATAAGTTACCTCAGTTTAGTTGTTAGACACCTAGACCTAAAGTACATTTTGTAAAAACACCGTGTGATTTTATTTTTTAATTTTATTTAATTGACTGACGAGATGAGCAAGTCGCTTGCCTGATGGTAAGCGCAGTGCCTACCCATAAAAAAAAGAAAAAGAAAAAAAAAAAGAAAACAGAAGCAACACCATACAGAATTTTGAACTGCGCTCGTCACCCCGAGACATAAGATGTTATTTTTTAATTTTTTATAGCATAGGCCGGTGAACGAACAAGTGGGTCACCTGATGGTAAGTGATCTCCACCGCTCATGTACGCCCACCACCAGAAGAATGATGGGCGCGTTACCGACCTTAAAGGAAAGAGATAATTAGGGATTGGGAAGGGGAGGGGATTTCCGGATATCTCACTCACCGTACGAAACGCAGCAGCAAGCCGCTACTTTACGTCGGTCTTATGTGAGACAGTGGTAACGACCCGGTCGAGCCAGCCCATCCATGTTGTAGACAAAACTGTCTACAGCGTGGCTGTACTCAACATGTTAATTCACATAATTTCCAGTCATTTCACTGGCTTCAACATCCTGGCTATTGTTGGTTTGATCTATCTCTACCAACCAATTAAATTATTATTAATAGGTATCTGAGATGTGGCATCTGAACCATCGATGCGTGGCCCCTGTCGTTCATAATACGCACAGCTGACACATTTCGTGATGCTTATCCCTATTTACGAGCATAAGCTCTGTCTGCCATGCACTGAGCTCGTATTAATTCATTTCCTGATATTTTGAGCGCGCTGTATGTAAATTAATTTATTGTTGCGGACTTAATGCCTCTATTTGTGATTGTTGTACAAAAAGCAATACAAAAACAATATAGATCTACATATATTAAGTAACATTTTCTTTTATTTTTAACGTACTTCAATAAAGAAGGAGTTTGTCAATTAGTCGAGTTTTTTTTAGCTTTGCTTTATGTATGTACCTATGGCGATTTCTTCGCCAATAGTGGACTAATTTTGATGAACAAATAGTCCGATAGATTAACTGTAATGCGGTCCTTTATAAAGACAGTTACGCTTGTGAAATTTCAGTTACCCAGCAGCGGTACCGGGACCAACTTGAAGAAGATCCCAAAATAGTTTAAAATTATTCAGGAAAATCTATACATGAATTACAACATTTTATCTCATTAATTTTATTGTTGTTATAATAATAGGTCATAAGGCGACTGACTATACCTTAATGTATACAGAGATAGCCGGCGGGTGATGCAATATTAGATTACATTTGTCTAACGGGCTTCTACGTGTTAGCTTTGGCCCAACGCACATCTACCAAAGGTCTGGGACTCTGTGGTCCCGAGATATGGTAAGAAATAGGTAATAATAATTTCTATTTAAATTGTCCATTGCTATACAACCTTGGCATCTGAACTAGGTCGCCCTGTATCTCAGATGCCACAAGATAGCAACAAGATGTTGTTATTTTTAGTAGAATTTCCAGCTCATTACCCCTGCAGAATGTTAATTCACTGATTAATTTTGGTAGATCAATTGTTTCCAAATAACGAATAAAATCCTTTCAAAACTTCTATATTTTTTTCTACGGCAGTCTAACATTAGTACAATAGAATAACTTTAAAAAAACACACGATATAGATAAGAATGCATTTGTAATTTCTTAATGGCTAAACATATTGAAAAAATAGGTCCATTAGTTTAGCATTACGAAGTCACATACTGACAGACAGACAGACAGACAAAATAGTTAAACATAATAATATATCAGCCCTCTTTTTATCGGTGGGTAAAAACTCGAAATTACTACCATTCAAATGCCAAGATAAATAATTCGATTGATTAAACATATGTCAGCCCTCTTTTTTATCGGTGGTTAAAAAAAAACTCTAAATTACTACCATTCAAATGGCAAGATAAATAATTCAATTAAAGGAAACTATGTCACACGGATAATATTGCTTATATATAAAATTGCTTTTCCGTCTTATATCGAAGATTATCGAAAATGGACGTCAAATATCACAACGAAAATGGTATTTATTTCAAACGAATCATCTTTATTGTAACTTGGATTATCCAATATTTACGTGGAACGGGAATAAAAAAATATCACGCGGTGAGATTGATTTCTTCTGTAGCCAATATTGGAATTATTTTTAATATTTTCAAGTCGGAAATTCACGATGAAACGTAGATGTATTCAAGGGATGTTTGATGAATGCAAATACGCCTTACCGTCAACATTTATGTATTATGTACTTACCTTTACAGTTGTATCGTTAAGGTTGGTTTTATTACATTTATTGTAATATTTGAATCATATAATAATTAAACAATAGCAATCTGTAACGAAAATAAAAAAAATGTAGTGCAATTAACTATCGCCGACTTCCCTTTTGAAATTTTTTCCAGTCACCACGACCACCTACATATCCTATAACGTAGTATGGGCCAGTAACGTATCTTATAAACACTTTAAATCTGGAACGTTTATTGTCTGCAAAAAAGCTGAATGTTGTTTTAATTAATATAACAAATTATGTGAGCCCCTCCAACTGGCCAGTGATGCTTAACCGAACGAAGAGCCGTAATTACGCGGCCAGCCAGGGCGGAAAATTATCTTTATACCCAAGATGACTGGCAGGAAATTAAAAATTATACAACGTAGACTCGATGTTAACATCTCGTTACGGATTATTTTTTTATTGCTATAAAAATAATCCGTATGTCGAGTACATATTGCTATATGTACATAAAAGACGATAGGTATATTCTATTGTACGTAATAATATAACAATCGCCTCTTTGGTCCAGTGACAACGTATTAATGTTGAGATACGTGAGTTCCTGGGTTGAATTCCTAGGTCGGACAACCACAATTTGTGTTTGAATATTTGATTCAAAAAATCACAGATGAATTGTCCGGGCGCTCAGAGCTCGCCTTTATCGCGTTACGGTGCCTAAATAAGCTCGGCGAAACGTTGTTACTGCAACACTAGTTGTAACTCTGCTCACCCCTTCAATAAAGGCTTATGAATGTAAGTATGCATAATAATATAACAGTTTCTCGAAAAGGCGATTCATGAACTGGTGATTGGTGCGAACATATTTGGGTTTTTGCGAGTTTATATTGCATTCAGTAATATTATATTATGTCGCATTTGTAGAGGCATACATTATATAAAAAAAATACATCTATATATATCCCATCCCGTATATTTCGACATCTTATCTCTTCTCTTCGATATTCTCACAAATAGGTAATAAAAAGCGAAAGCTGAATCTAAATTGCCCCTTAATTTAATTTTGCCCTCAAGACAGACAAAAATACAAGCGCTAGAGGGACTAATGACTAGATTTAGCAACTTTAGTGAGCTCTACAAAGTTTGACACTTGGGAAGATTTAGAAATACCACTTGCTCTAGACAAAGATCCAACCTCGTCGCAAGACTAATGAGAAAGGATACACAATAAATTAACGTCATTGTTTAAACTTATTCAGGGTGCTGATGTTGATTTAGCGAAATAATTTAATATAAAACTAAGTTTATTTATTAAATAAATTAGCTTTTTAAATCTTTTTTTTTATTGCATAGACCGGCAAACGAGCAAGTGGTTCACCTGATGATAAGTGATCTCCACCGCCCATATACGCCGACAATATTATGAGAATCATAGGCACGTTGCCGACTTTAAAAGGAAGGGATAATTAAGAAATTGGGAAGGGGAGGGGGATTTGGGCCTCCGGATATCTCACTCATCATATGAAACGCAGCAGCAAGCCACTACTTTACGTCGGTTTTCTGTGAGACAGTGGTAACGACCCGGTCGAGCCGGCCCATTCATGCTGTAGACAAAACTGTCTACAGCGTGGCTCTACCACTCGTACAAAACTGTCTACAGCGTGGCTTTACCACTCGTAAAATCTGGCACGGCAAAGTGACTACACAGGACATGATGTTGTATAGTGCAGTCCAAAAATAATGTCGACCGTTACGAGACCTTCCCGTCCCTCGGCAGTCGGCAGAATTATACCGGCCTGAAGGTTTTTTTTTATTTGATTGAATGACGAGACGAGCAAGGCGCTCGCCCGATGGTAAACGCCACGGCTGTCTATAAACAGATGCAATACCACACGGAACTTTGAATTACAAGCACTGCATGGCACTGAACTGCGCTCGTGACCCCGAGACATAAGATGTCTCATAATGTCCAGTGTCATTATAGTTATTGGCTTCAATATCCTTCAAACCGAAACGCAACAGTGCTTACACACTGTTGCTTGGCTATAATTTTACGTCGCCCTTAAAATAAAATATATGAGTAATCCATGATCACTATTGAATCTTCACTATCTTTGTAATAAAGATATATTTACGATTTCTCAATCTTTTAAAAACCTAATATTGGTTTGTACTATTCTTAATAAATCTGTTTTTTAGAAAATATAAAGAACTTAAACAGTTTCATTCGCTTTTTCAAGGTCGCGTTTGTAGAGCCGGTAGTTATCTGTCTTTTGTTCCATAAGCCGGAAGAACACTACAACTATTGTTTACCGAAAGACAGCCTAGTTTCTTTGATGAGAAACATGAGAAAGCAGTGGTTGTAACTACTCTATACAGTTTACACAATGAACTTAATGTCATCTCCTAAACAATTTTCGCCATATTTTAACACAGTCGGTCTTACTTATAAACTTTCTTAGCACTTATTAGTTAAAACACTATTTTCGTTTCTTTCTACCCATTGATAAATCGCGTTGACAGGGAAAGACAAAAGAGTTTTAACTAAGCAATGCTTAAGTAACGTTTATAAGTAAGGCCCATTGTTTCCTGTACTATTAAAATGTGTAACGTTTATAAATCAAACAACTATTGCTCGCGGCTTCGCCTGCGAATAGTATTTTATGGGATAAAACTATTAAGGGCCTTCCGTGAGCAAACGACCTTGACTGACTCGCGCCATACTAACTCATGTACTTGGCATGTGAGTTTTCGTGCAAAATATGCACGTATTTAGCGAACAATTGATTTAAAAAATCTGGCTTTGGTCTTTTCGAAAATTTAAAACGGGCAAAATGTTCGTTATTAAATTGCCGATCTAGTGATGTTAATCTCATATGAAAACAATCTGTACTTTAAAAGGAGACGCACGGAATCTTTGCATTTTTCTCATTTTTATGGTTCATTTATAACGACAATCTAAAAAAATATATCAACATTAACATGAATTTGAATTGAACAAAGTAAAGCTGACAGATTGTAGAAATATATTGTATATTTTTTTAATCTTTATTTATTTTAATTAATGACTAGATAGCCTCTAAAAATCTCGATCGCGCGGCGTTTTGCTGGGGGTATGGCAACGCGCAGCGAGCGTTTCATACCCCAAAATTATTGCTTTTTTATTTTTTGTATTGGTTAGGATCTACAACGACAGCCTCTGTGGCGCAGTGGATGAGTGGCCGATTGTAAAGCGAGAGCATTATATCCGCCGTTAGACCATGTTGTATAAAAAGGGTAATAAAATGAACTCAGAACATATGGTAGAGTCCATCGATCAAATATAAAAAGAAATGAATGACTAGAATATTACTTACCTAAGATCAAACTGCTAATAAAAGGTGAAATTAAGTATAGTCACCTGTGCCTTACGTCAGCTGGCTAAAGGTCAAAAGGATTCATATTATTGCAACATAACTTATACTAGCTATTTCATTAAGTAAGGCTCCCACGTAAATTACTATAATAGTTAAAGTACCCCCATTCTAGACAGTTTAAGGGTTTGCCGTGTGTTCTGTGACACTATTAAATCTAAATCGTCTTTCAGCTCGATTTATTTGTTCAAGCATTTTTCACACAAGATATTTAATGGTATAATTATTTTAACTGTGACTATGATTACGGCGCAATTATTATTATAAGATAGAATAAAAATTACATTTTGAATTAAGTTAGCTTAATTTCAATGTGTAAGATTCGCATAAACATAAGAAATCATTAAAAAATTAGATTATAAATATTTATTTTCTTTTTATTTGATTGAATGACGAGACAAGCAAGGTTCTCGCCTGATGGTAAGCGCCACGCCTGGCCATAAACAGAAGCAACACCATACAAAGCACTGCAAGGCACTGAACTGCGTTCGTCACCCCGAGACATAAGATGTTAAGTCTCATAATGCCCAGTAATTTCACTGGCTTCAATGTCACAAACAAAACAGTGCAGAATAGTCAAATCGATTTGCTTACACAAACGCTGTACTAATTATAAGTCACCGCATTAAAACCCTATTAACAGAATCTGTCCGAGAAATCATAACGACTCTGAATACATCTGCGGCCGATATTCAAAAGCAAAAAAACAGAATCACTTTACGTTTTACTGACATCGTAATCTTACAAATAAAAAGAGTCTTACGACGTCCCAGGGGTCGCGCCCGCTAAATGGGGGTCTCGGTGAGCAAACGACTACGTTTTGTCATGCGACAATACCGCAAAATGAGGGATGTTTCGCTCACACCCATCGTTACGATCTTACGTTGTGTACATCTTATTTTTAACTCACGACAATAAGAGGCGTGTTATAATTACGACCCTTTTATTTATCCTTTTTATTTCATTTCATAGAATGATGAGAAGAGCAAGGCGCTCGCCTGATAGTAAGCGTCACGCCTGCCCATAAACAGAAGCAAAACCACACAGAACTTTGAATTACAAAGCACTGCATGGCACTGAACTGCGCTCGTCCCTCCGAGACATAAGATGTTAAGTCTCATATGCCCAGTAATTTCACTGGCTTCAATGTTAATGTTAATGCTTGCTTATTTTCTTTATCTGTGGCTTCATAGCGCTTATTTGGTTGCTTCTTATTTAAAAGCTGTTTTGAATTATGGTTCTTAGCTATTTAGAAAATCTGTTTAGCCGATTATAAGGTACCGAAGTTTTTCTTTTTTATATCATAGGTCGGTAAACAAGTGAGTCACCTGATGGTAAATGATCTCCACGGTCCATGTACGTCCACAATATCAGAAGAATCATAGGCGCGTTGCCGACTTTAATGGAATGGGATAATTCAGGGATAGGGAAGAGGATTCGGGAGTCCGGATATCTCACTCACCGTTCGAAACGCAGCAAGTCACTACTTATTTTACTTAAGGTTTAAGACATAAGGTACCAATAGAATCTCAACATCGGCAATCTGTGGAACCCACCTTAAAAACGCTTTATCTTTTATATATATGGTGTTTGTACTCGGTTGATAATACTACATTATTCATGCCCCGCCTCAACATGGCATGATCCAATTTGAGGTATAAACTCGCAGACAAATATGAATTGTGAATGTCCCGCCCTCGAAGCCGCTGACATTATCTCGGTTACCTGTAACATTCATGTCAATAGAGTAAATAGAAAGTCTCGTGTGGGCCGTGCTATTGTGTTATGCCTATCAAAATATCACACTGTCATCTTGGGAATATTTACTTTGGGAATATGAGCCTTTGTTATAAATAGACTGCCTTTATGAGACTGGACTCTATTACAATAAAATATAATGCCATATTTTTTTATTTAATTTTATATTCCCAATACACCCAACAGTCACATACATAGTCCTGACCCCACAGTAAGATAATGTCTTGTGTCGTGAGTATCAGGAACTACGAGAGACTTTCGGTCTCACAACACCCAGACCCCGAAACAAATATTTGTGGTTTTGTCTCGGTGCGGGGATTGAACCTGTGGCCTCTCGCTTCACAGCCGGCTACTCGTCCGCTGCGCCACGGAGGCTGTCAAAATGTTTAAAGGGGGACGTCGATCTTGAGTAATTTAGGAAGAAACAAAGTGTATGTAACATACTTAAAATAATTAAATAAATTGTAATTATAATGTATAAATTGTAATATTATATTACAATGTTTTGGTGGCGCAGTTGTATTGCGTACACGGTACGACTGCTGTGCTAAGGTCTCGAGTTCGATCCCCGGGTCGTATAAAAGTGAATTAAATGTAATGTAATGTAAATTTCATTTCGTGTCGTATCATTTCGTTTCAATTCTTTTCATTTCATCATCAAAGTCCTGACTGACTCATCAACGCCCAACCCAAACCGTTCAAATTGAAATAAAACTAATTTAAAGGGATTTTATTGCGGTTTTTTTATTTTAAATTTGATCTCGACGTTTCGAAGACTTTTCAGCCTTCAAATTGAAGGTAGATAATGTAACATTAACATTTTGGGATAACCTACACCTCATTCCACGCCGTGACCACGAAGACTGAAAAGTCTTTGAAACGTCGGAATAAATATTAAAATAAAAAAACCTCGATAGAATCCGTTTAAATTAGTTTTATATCAAAGTGTAACATTCGCGTAAACGTAAGAAATCATTATCCAACCCGTTTAGTATAGAAATTTGAGAGGGTGTTGTTTTTATATTGAAAGCATTATTTAAGAAGAGATTTCTCGAAATTCAATCTCTAAGAGAATAAACGGGTTCGCGAAGTTTGTATAGGAATAAATATAAGGAATTTTTCTTACAAAAATAAACGGGCTAAAGACTAAAAAGCTAAAAATGAAAATAAACATTCCTCCTTTTTTTCAGTTGGTTTGATAAAAAAAATATGTTACTATTTTTAAGTAAAAAGAATTATCAAAATCGGTGCATAGACAGCCTTCGTGGCGCAGTGGGGAGTAGCCGGCTCTGAAGCGAGAGGCCATGGTTTCGATTTCTGTGCCGAGGCAAAAATACACACACTTTTTTCAAAAAAACGTTCCTTGCTCCATTCGACTCAATAAATCTTACATCGGCAATTAGACGGCTATAATCGCATTATATAAATATAATGCAATTCGATTGCACAGCAAAATGTAAACATATCTTTCTTACAACTTAGTTGTAGAGCTAACACAAAAGGGAGCCCATTAGCGAGCCCATTTGCGTTTCTGTCGATTGCCAGAGCGCTGCACTGGTTGCATCGGTAATATAAGACGCAAAGAATAAAGAAATGTAAAATGCGTTTCACATAAAAAAATCCTTTGAAATACATCGTCGTTGGAAAGAGTTAATTACAAAAGCGCCAATACGTGACCTTTACTATAGAGAGTTTTAAAGTTTTTACGATATTAATTTACCTACTGGATAATTTTCAGTATAACTTATATTTCATTGAATCATACTTTTGACAATTTTTTTTTATTTATTAATTTAATTTTACACTTTATATACAACTAGATGACCCGGTGAACTTCGTATCACTTCGTATTATTTGTGTAAAATGTGGTCAAAACTTAATACAAATGATTCATTTACGTTAAATGCAATTAAGTGAGGTACTGCACCATTGCACGTGAGGTAGCCCGTCGCACATTTAATTGACTTCGACGACCTAAGTCAGGTCGTCTTCCACCTCCCCCCGGTAAGACAGTCCTGTCCCTGTCCCTGTCCCTGTCCCTGTCCCTGTCCTGTCCCTGTCCTGTCCCTGTCCTGTCCCTGTCCTGTCCCTGTCCCTGTCCCTGTCCCTGTCCCTGTCCCTGTCCCTGTCCCTGTCCCTGTCCCTGTCCCTGTCCCTGTCCCTGTCCCTGTCCCTGTCCCTGTCCCTGTCCCTGTCCCTGTCCCTGTCCCTGTCCCTGTCCCTGTCCCTGTCCCTGTCCCTGTCCCTGTCCCTGTCCCTGTCCCTGTCCCTGTCCCTGTCCCTGTCCCTGTCCCTGTCCCTGTCCCTGTCCCTGTCCCTGTCCCTGTCCCTGTCCCTGTCCCTGTCCCTGTCCCTGTCCCTGTCCCTGTCCCTGTCCCTGTCCCTGTCCCTGTCCCTGTCCCTGTCCCTGTCCCTGTCCCTGTCCCTGTCCCTGTCCCTGTCCCTGTCCCTGTCCCTGTCCCTGTCCCTGTCCCTGTCCCTGTCCCTGTCCCTGTCCCTGTCCCTGTCCCTGTCCCTGTCCCTGTCCCTGTCCCTGTCCCTGTCCCTGTCCCTGTCCCTGTCCCTGTCCCTGTCCCTGTCCCTGTCCCTGTCCCTGTCCCTGTCCCTGTCCCTGTCCCTGTCCCTGTCCCTGTCCCTGTCCCTGTCCCTGTCCCTGTCCCTGTCCCTGTCCCTGTCCCTGTCCCTGTCCCTGTCCCTGTCCCTGTCCCTGTCCCTGTCCCTGTCCCTGTCCCTGTCCCTGTCCCTGTCCCTGTCCCTGTCCCTGTCCCTGTCCCTGTCCCTGTCCCTGTCCCTGTCCCTGTCCCTGTCCCTGTCCCTGTCCCTGTCCCTGTCCCTGTCCCTGTCCCTGTCCCTGTCCCTGTCCCTGTCCCTGTCCCTGTCCCTGTCCCTGTCCCTGTCCCTGTCCCTGTCCCTGTCCCTGTCCCTGTCCCTGTCCCTGTCCCTGTCCCTGTCCCTGTCCCTGTCCCTGTCCCTGTCCCTGTCCCTGTCCCTGTCCCTGTCCCTGTCCCTGTCCCTGTCCCTGTCCCTGTCCCTGTCCCTGTCCCTGTCCCTGTCCCTGTCCCTGTCCCTGTCCCTGTCCCTGTCCCTGTCCCTGTCCCTGTCCCTGTCCCTGTCCCTGTCCCTGTCCCTGTCCCTGTCCCTGTCCCTGTCCCTGTCCCTGTCCCTGTCCCTGTCCCTGTCCCTGTCCCTGTCCCTGTCCTGTCTAGTATAGCATGGCGACCCGTCATCACGGCAAGCTTCACAACGCCAACAATCCGGTTTAGTTCTGCGCTTATAGATGTTTCACATCAAAAAGACATCAAGTGTTTCAATACCCAGGAACAGTTTGTATTGGAAAATTAAGTTGTCGTTTTTAGTGTTTTCCTTTACTTATTATTTATGTTACTCATTTTTTCTTACCGGGTAAACCTTCCCTGAAGTTCCACAAATATTTCAAGATAAGAATTAGCCAAATCGGTACAGCCAGTCTCGAGTTTTGGCGAGACACACGCACAGCGATTCATTTTTATATATATAGATGTATACGGACTCGTAACATAACAACTTTAAAATGCATTTTTTGTATACAAAACGCAAATAAAATGGAGACAACAAGTATTGGAAATTACCATAAATATTATTCAATATCAAAACATGGACAACACTCAATGAAAACAGCAATCAGAAAATCCAATATTTATCCATTTCTAACAATATTGAAGTGCTCAATTCTCTAAAGATTATAGAGTACATGCAATTTAAATAGTAACACCCATACCTACAACTGTTTGGAATCCTCGAGGCACTGATTGTCACAGCTTCGATGCCTTGTCTCTAGCTTTATTGTCGTTTTCTCTACGAGTGTCGCAGATGAGAATCGACGTGTTCTAGCCGTTCTATTGTTTTCCGACAATTCAACCACACGTCGAAACAGATGTATTGCAATTCAATAGCTTTAGTCCGACGTTGTAGATGGCTATTACGTCATTCGCATTCACGAAAATATGTAAGCGGATCCGTAGCACGTCTGGGAAATTTTATGTGGAAAATTAACTTTAAATTTTAATTGTTGTGTATTGGAAACATATTAACTTTACACTTATTTCTCGTATACAAATTGCGTGGGATTAGATTATTGGGACCGGACTAGGCACACTGTTCACTGTTGCACATCATACTTTTTTTTGGTCTGAATGACAAAGCGAGCAAACGGCTCGCATGATGGTAAGCGCCACAAAGAACTTTGAATTACAAAGCATTGCGTGGCACACGTTCATCAACCCGAGACGTAAGTTATTAAGTCTCATAATTTCTTGAAATTTCACTGGTATATAGGTTGTTATTATTGTTCAGTATAAGTCAAGCATAAAATTAACCGTAATCCACATACCACGTTTTAAAACTACTCGCAATAATTTTTACGACCCGGTATTATACAAATGGTTTTAGTGTCCTCATTATAGTGTTATGGTATCTGCATAAATATTAAATAACCTTCGTGCATAATAATACGATATCATAAAGTTAGTTTATTATACAGTAAAAGTTAAAGTTGGTTAAACGTTAGCTATATAAAGAGAGTTTCGACTGTCGCACCATCGCACATTTGCATAGCACCTAATCTATTGTCACGCAAAAAAGCACAAGCTATCTTTTATTCAGAGAAAATAATAATAATAACTTGACTGCCGGACCATTAAGTTGAGGAATAGTTTGTCGGCACACGTGCCCTCATTCCTATAATATAGGGTCTTTTAAACGGAGTGTGAAGAAGCAGTTAGGCAGGCCGGCATGATCTTGCCGACCTACGATGGACACATTGTTTGTCTTTGGTCGACACTATTCCTGGTTTGCACTACACTTACCATCAGGTGTAGCGTAGTCATATTGCCTAGCCAGGATAAAAAAAAGATTTCCACATGTTTTTAATCAAATCGAAAAACCTTATACAGTGTTCGTGCTGGATGCCAAAACTCATTGGCACGAAGTTACAAACCTCAGTGCTGTACGGCTTATCAATCAAGGAACCACAACTCGGCTCGTGTCAGGCCCAGCTTGAAATTGATTGTAGCAACACAGTTTTAAAAGTTGCTCCGTTAAAGCTTTTTTGTGGTTTTTCGGATTTTAAATATACTTTCTATTGTGGCATTTATTCTACATCAATAATAATATAAAGAAGCTTGTAAGTTTATGACTTTCTGAGTTTGTATATAGCGAATAATGATATAAAGAAGTAAAGCTTGTAAGTTTTTGACTTTCTGAGTTTGTATAGAGCGAATTATAATATAAAGAAGTAAAGCTTGTAAGTTTATGACTTTGTATATAGCGGGATAAATAATCTCACAGACATACAGATCAGATTCTTAAACTACAAATAAATCTACATTTTCGCTTAATATTTTTTATTGTGATAAAAGTGAAACCCACTGATAGGGACAATTTTTTTTTTTTTTATTGCCTTGATAGGCAGACGAGCAAGCGGCCCGCCTAATGGTAAGCGGTCACCGCCGCTTATGGACATCGGCAATGCCAGGGGCACAGCCAAGCCGCTGCCTACCACTAAAGGGCTAAGTGTAACTGGATTGGTTCTACTAAAAATGTCGACGATGGATAGCTTTTTAAAAGTTGTCATTAGTCGCCATTACCTCCTCAGTGTTTAACTGGACTTCTCGTACTAAACTACTACTAACTAACTGACTACCTACTTGGTTGTAGAGTCTTCATTTCTAGCACGCATTATTTTTGTTTTTTGAGGATGCGAATCTTGTGATAGATACTCTAAATTACAATCACGTCTGTAACTTCAGAAGATACATACAGTGGTGTAACTAGTACATCCATATTTCTCCTAGCTTAATTCCGCCCCAAGATATGATAGGGGAGAGCCTGTCACTATACTAGGCAATTTCCGAACTTAGGGCTGATACTGAGCATTCTGTGATGGAAAAACCCAATAACACTTTTACCGGACACGGAAATTTAACCCGAGATCTTAGCACAGCAGTCGCTGTGTCTCTCTGTCATGGTACCGACATTTCGAGTTACTTTGTTTTTAAACCGTGTTCTAGCTTAACATAATAAATTAATTTAACTAGGAGTGAATATACTTATTGTCAAATAAATTATCTTACAAGCTTACAAGGTGGTAGGCTCCTCTTATGCGAGAGGCCGTCTGGGTTGGTACCGCCGCTTTGTCTATTTCTGTCGCCAATCAACAGTGTGCAAGCACCGCGCAGCGCGAAAGCATTACAACTGCGCCACCGAGGCAGTCTTGTTTTTTGGATAAATTAAAAAAACATGTAACACAAGCGAAACACACCTACTTTGCGATAATTAAGTATTTACATAAACGATTATTATGTTTTAAAATAAAAGAAAAGCTTAAACGTTTAAGATTAAGTAACGCTTAAAATTTAATTATCGCCAAGCCCTCGCCCTACGCGACTACTGTATATCGTTGAGGTCATTTATTATACGCTGATTTGTTTTAGTAAATCACTGGTCATAGCCTTCATTATTATTATACTGAAAGAGAAAAATATTCTTTGATTATTAATATTTTATGTTCATAATGTATGTTAGCCAAACAATGTTTACGTCAAATGTCGTGTTCGGACACTAAAGAGGTTAAAGTAAAATGGGTTATCTATTTTTATCTTTACTTACATTAAGGTTTTTCATGAAGGACCTCTAATCACAAAATGGTTTTTATGTAACTTACTATTGTATCTCAAATTTTGAATACATTACTCTTACGTCTTAATACTCGTAAATCATTTATGGTTGAATATCGAACTACACGTAATTTATAAAAAAACCTCAGCTAATGTCTCAAATAAATTAACTCTACAATTCATGAATATTATCAACAATATTAGCCTCATGTGTATGTACTAAGTGCCTACTTTTGCAAAGCGGCACATCCGCTTCCCGATGGTAAATACATTCCGGCATGTTGGCGGAACTGACAAGTTTACCCGGCGCAGTGAAGCCAACATTAGGTTCTATTGTCGTCAAAGTTGGCTGGGTTATTGTGATGCCACGTGGGAACAATTAAAATGCCCTACTTCCAAGCGACTGTTAAAGTTTAAAAGGTGACGTAATCATCGTTTACGGGAACAAATGCTTAGGAATGAATAGCCAGGTCGTGAGAGGTGTCTTTTTGTAAGTAGAAAGAGTTCAATATTTGATCCCTTTACCTGTCTGTATGTCATTGTATCTGTCTGTAACATCGTAGCTCCTCAACGGATAGATTTGAACGATTTTTATTTTATTTATATTTCGTTTTATTTTATTTATAAGTAGGTTTAATCGAGATGGTTCCCACAACCATGAAGGAGTACGGATCCCTCGTTGCGTGAGTCTGACTAGCATCATATCATCATGCAGCAGGACGTTCTACATATCTTCTAATGTCTTTGGCCCTACACTACGTTTGCGTAAGCGCGTTCTCCACTTCATCACGTGTCTGCTTCACTGACCATTCGTCCGTCGCAGACAAAACAGCCCATTTCCCACCGTGCTAATTCTGCGAGCAATATCAGTGGCTTCGCTTCTCTTGGTGACTTTTCGAAGTCTATTTACTAAAGAAATAAACACACGAGAAAACCAATCTATACATTATGTTAAAATGGACTTAATATACACCACAATGCAATTTTACATTTAATAATAATGATAAAAAAAATCAGCCCTGTATTAAAACTGTCCCACTACTGGGCAATATTTTACGAATTGGTCCCTTTATACATAGTTAAATATCTTTATATTCTGTCTTGAATTAACGAACGTATACAAAGAAAATTTGATGACAAAAGTGATAGAACTAATTAAAATACTTGTATACCCAATTTAATATCCAATTATTACAGACCCTATTTTTGTCCCTGAAATATAGACTAGCTTTTGCTCGCAGCTCCATCCGCGTAGAAATATTTCAGTCGTATAATTATGATATAAAAAGTAGCATATGTCACTCGTTTGCCAATAAGCTATTGCTATTGAAAAAATCATGTCGATTTTTGGGTCCATTACAGTATGAAAAAAGAAAACCATACTTACTGTCGAAACCAGAGAAAACAATAGATTTTGTCACTAAGTAATTTACAAAAATTCTATTATTATTCTATCTAATGTTTTATACTCCCTATTTGAGTACCAATGAATAAAGAAAATGCCTTATTTTATTATTTTTATTATATTATCGCATTCTAAGAAATGGCTACTGAATACTTAGAGTTAATGAGTAAGATCGTTTTTAATTTAAAATAGACACATGAAGTGAAGAGATTATCATTCTAATATCATTATAACATAATTAATCAAAACTATTAGTATTATCCAAATACACACCTGAGAACCGCATTATAGTTAAACCGATAAATAAAACACTTGAGTTAGGTGTTGTTAGGTAATTCAGTAAACTGGCTGAAAACTTTGGGCGCAGACTTAGGCCTCACTTTGTGGTCTAATTAAAGTCACCTTGTCTGCATCGCTTGGATTACTTATGAATGAAGATTGTTTGTCTAGACATGCATTTTCACAACAGTTTTGTCAAAATAATAATAAAATGAGATAGAATATTTTATCATAACATAATATTCGCAACGACCGACCGTAGCATCTACTAAAACCTCATTCACAGACAGCCTCCGTGGCACAGCGGGCGAGTAGTCGGTAGTGAAACCAGAGGCCGCGAGTTCGATCCCCGCACCGAACCCCCGACACAAGACTCGTATCTTACTGTGGGGTCAGGATTACGTGTGTGACTGTTGAGTGTATATATTTATTTATTAAGACTTGTAATTTTTTTTTAATATGTGTTGCATGATGTAAAAAGAACGTTGGACGTCCACCTACAAGGTGGACAGACGACCTGATAAAGGTCGCAGGATGTCGCTGGATGGAGGCCGCTTCCAACAGGTCGGTCTGGAAATCTTTGGGGGAGGCCTATGTTCAGCAGTGGACGTCTTGTGGCTGATGATGATGATGATGATGATGATGATGTAAAAAGTGGAAGTAGGACAATACTTGAACTGAAATTTACTCGTTTATTTAATATGACCAAAATAATTGATATACACGGATCATGTATTCAAAGCTCTGTTTAACTACATTGAATTAATTTGGCCCTACATAATCAATTTCTGTCTACTATTATACAATACAGATCAGATGATCCAAAACACGATCACACGGCATTGTCAAGCTATTTAGAGTCAACTAGCTTGAATACGTGCAATATGGCACAAAGGAAGGATTATCTTCAACAAATAATCAAATCTTACCACCACACTGGACCAATACAAGGAAGCAATTTAAACCCAATACAGAAGATTTTTTTTTTTTTTATTTTATTTATTTAAGGTCGCTTTTTAACAACTGAGGTCATTAGCGACCACGTGAAGCACTTTACAATAAGGTGTATATAATTACACTAGTTTGTAGACATCAATCGATTTCAAAAACAATAGTGTTTGTTTACAACCATCTTGACTCAAACATTCTCTTAAACTATTTGGTATTTTACAATTATATTTTTCAATTGTATATGCTGTACATTGTTCTAAAAGATGTAACACAGTTAAATCCATTCCGCACTTGCATTTGTTTTTAATAGCTTTAGTTATTAAATGTATATGTGTCATGTTAGTATGTCCAATACGGAGCCTAGTGATAGTGACTTGATCTTTTCTATTCGTGAATGATATAGGAGCATTGTCAAAAATTGAATTTCTAACCCTAAATAATTTGCTTGTGTTGTCTGTCTTCCATTCATTATCCCAATGTTTTTTAATTATGTGTTTAATGTATTTTTTTACATCAGTTTGGCTTGATCTAATGGAATCGTCAATATTATTATCATTAATTGCATTTCTAGCTTCCTTATCAGCTTTTTCATTCCCAATTATCCCTTGGTGGCTTGGAATCCATATCAATTCAAATTTAAAATTATTTTCCAATAAATTAATCATGTTTTGTTTAATTTCTACAATAAGTGGGTGTATATTTTTTATATTTTGTAAAGCTGTTAAACACGATTTTGAATCAGTGTATATTACATATTTGTCCATGTTAGATTTGTTTTGTATAATTTTTAAACTTATAAGTATAGCAGTTGCTTCACAACTGAAAATAGAATGGGAATCCAAAAGTCTATATCTATAACAAACATCATCAAACACTATCGCACATGCAGATTTTCCATCCATGACAGACCCATCAGTGTAAAAGGATTTGTAACTTTGGAGTTTGTTGTTAATTTCATTAAATAATTGTTTGTAAATACATTGTGGTGTTTTATCCTTGGGATATTTTGATAATTCAAGATTAATAGGAAATTCATTCTTTTCCCAAGGACCACACGATAGTAACCTTTTAGGGAGAACAGGTGGAATGTTGAAATTTAGTTCGTTTAAGTACTTAGCTACTCTGATTTTTAATGGTTGGGGTAAATTAGGTCTAAACTGGTATTCTGTATCCGTTGTTGTTACTTTTGTGTAGTAATGAAATGTTGGACTATCTGGTTGCGATAATATAGTTGTCGCGTATGATATAGCTAGTTCCATCCGTCTATATTTTAGAGGAATTTCTCCAGCTTCAACTAGAATGCTACTCACGGGGCTGGTTCTAAAGGCGCCTATACTGAGTCTAAGAGCGCAATTTTGTACGCTTTCTAGAGAATTTAATGTTCGTGGTTTTGCAGAGTCATAAAGAACTGAGCCGTAATCTATTTTTTGTCTAACAAGGGCACGATATGCATCTATTAGACACTTTCTGTCAGATCCCCATGTTGTCGATGATAACACTTTTATAATATTTAATCTTTTATGACACTCTGATTTTAATTTATTTATGTGTGTAATCCAAGTCATTTTCCTATCAAATATTAGTCCTAAAATTTTTATACTATTTACTTCGTTGATACTGTGTTCATTTAATGTTAATTTTAAGTTACTCTTTTTTTTCTTTTTATTGGAAAAAATAATAAATTCTGTTTTAGTTTTTGAAAATCGAAACCCAGATTTTGTTGACCATTTTTGGAGACTATTAAGTGTATTTTGTATTAGTTTTAAGGTAGGTTCCAGAGTCCTGCCACTACAAGTTATTGTTAAATCGTCGGCGAACAAGAACCCTTTTACAGGTCTTTCAATATATGACAGAACGTCATTAATAGCTAATAGGAAGAGAATAACACTAAGCACCGAACCTTGGGGGAGACCATTCTCTATAGGGATAGAATTTGGTATTGAATCATTTATTCTTACTTTGATGGTTCTTTGAGTCAGAAAGTTTTTGATAAATGCAAGGGTGTTTCCTCCAATATCAAGTCCTTGAAGCAGCACTAATAGCCTATGTTTCCACACCATCTCATACGCTTTTTCTATATCTAGAGCTACAGCTACTACGTAATGATCATTAGCAAAAGAATAAAGTATTTCACTTTCTATGTTTGTTAAGTGGTCAATTGTTGATCGAAATTGACGGAATCCATACTGGAAAGGTGAAATGAACCTATTTACTTCTACATACCATCTGATTCTTCTGCTTATAATTTTTTCTAATATTTTGCAAAGGTTACATGTCAAGGATATGGGTCTATAACTTGTCTCAGAACTAGATTTTTTTCCTGGCTTTAATATTGGAATCACTAATGCTTCTTTCCAGCTATTCGGGAATACCTGTTTTTCCCAGATGTAATTATATAAATTAAGTAGATATTCAAGTCCTCTTATTGGTAGTAGTTTGATCATTATATTTGGAACATTATCCGGTCCAGGACTTGTGTTTCCTATTTGAGAGAGTACCAATTCAAGTTCATGCATGGTTAGTTTATGATTTATTGGATTTGTATTATTATTTACATCAAAATGTGCTTCCTTCTCTTGGTCGGTTTTAAATTCAATAAATTGGCTATCATAATTATTCGAACTAGAATTTGCAGCAAAGCTTTTTGCTAATAAGTACGCTGTTTCAACTGGGTCGGCTGTTAATGTTCCGTCATGTTTTTCAAGTATAATAGTATTAAATCTAATGTTGCGATGGTTAAGTTTTTGTATTTTTCTCCACATTTCTCCAATAGGTGTTTTGTTGCTAACAGAAGAAACCCAATTTTCCCAGTATTTTTTCTTACATTCTTTTAGTACTCTTCTAGCGTATGCTCTCTTTTGTTTGTAGTCTACTTTATATATTAAACATTGATCACTTCTGGCATGTCTTTTAAATAATCTTAACGCTTTTTTAGATTTTTTAACTGCGGCTTTACATTCTTCATTCCACCAGGGTAAATTATTCTTTCTATACTTTCCAGATGTTTTTGGTATTGATTTTTCTGCTGCTTCAAGAATGACATTAGTAAACTTTTGGACAATATCATCTATAGGATAATCTAATAAAGAATTTAAATATGTTAAACTATATATATTTTTCAATTATATAGTTCATTCAATCTGTATATTTTTTTCAATTTGTTCACGAAATATTATCCAATCTGCTTCATCAATCTTCCATCTTTTTGGTAATTTAACGTTGTCTGATAAAACCTGTACTTGGTACTTGATTGAAATCGGAAAATGATCACTGTCAAATAAATCTTCTAAGGCATTCCATTCAAAATATGACGCTATATTTTGTGAAGCGAAAGTAAGATCTATGTTACTAGTGCGACCAGTATTACTGTCAAAATGTGTGGGTTTACCCGTATTTAATAACAATATATTATCCTGGTCATCCAGCCATTTAGCCATCATTTTCCCTCTAGTATCACATCTTTCTGACCCCCAATAGAAATGGTGGCTATTAAAATCACCCAATATGATGAAAGGTGTTGGAAGTTGTCCCATCAAATCATTATATTCATTTATGTTTAAAGTTTGACTATTTGGAAGATAAATATTGCAAATTGTTATTATTGTAGGAAACTTAATTTTAACTGCTACTGCTTCTAATTGTGTGTTAATTTGTAATTGTTCTGGAAAAGTGTGGGGCTTAATGTAGATAGTAACTCCACCACTAGCTCTAGTACTTTGAGATCGGTTTTTATAAAAGTGTTCGTATCCTGTAATTGAGGCACAGTTGTTAGAGGTAAAATTGGTTTCTTGTAAACAAATGCAGGTTGGATTTAACTGATTCAGTAAAAGTTTAATGTTCTCTAACCGCTTAAAATAACCGTTCACATTCCACTGTAAAATGTCCATAATTAGTTATTTAAGACTATTAACGTAAAACTATAAAAATAATAATAAATAATCAAACAAGTCTACTTATTAGGCAGTTTCTATTTTTGAGTTAATGGAGGAGCGTAGATTCAATTTCCTGTAATTTTCTTGACAAGCGTGAACACCTATTTTTTAATCCTTTATTCATCTTTAAATGTAATTTGTTACACATATTTATTAGATCTTTCAAATTTTTAGTATATGAGTAAACCAGTTCTTTTATATTTTGCTTCCCTCTTGCATTATCCAATAAACTAATAAACTGGTCCAAATTTATGGGAAATGTTGTTTCTTTAGTCCATTCTGTCATATTATTTTCTATATCTTTCCATACTTCTTCTTCAGTTCTAAGATCACTTTTCTTCAACTTTTTCTTTGAGTTAACTTGGACTTCTACATCTTCTAATGATAAGTTACTGCCTGTTTCATCAGTTTCGTTTTCCATGACATCTGAGTCGTCTTCTTTTGGATACGGTGTTTTAATTAATTGTGTTTTTGATGTTTCACTGATAGTAGGGGAGCGAATACGTTTTTTCCCTTTTAAATTAACTTGAGATGGTTGTGGATGCTCTTGTAGTATGGGTGGAGTAAATACAGTGTTCTTCTCTAAATTGTCATTTCTATCGAAAATTCTATTTATTTCTTCCGCTGTCTGAGTATCTATTTCTTCTCCCACTTGGTCATCGTTTGCTCGGGTTTGAGAGATAGTTGAATATGATGGACAATTTTTGGCTAAATGACCCATGGTATTGCAGGAAAAACATTTGAGTGAATCAGTAGACACATAAATCCAGTAATTTGTGCCTTCAAAATTAATCTGAAATGATTCTGGAAGATGTTTTTCATCCTCAGGTGAAATGTACAGCTGTCTTCTAAAGCTCAATATATGAGAAAAGCCTGGGTCTGTCACTCCGATTTTCATAAAGGTTATAGTGGACATTATCTTAATATTTAATTCTTCAAATTTTTGTTCTATGACATGGTGAGGTATGACTGGACATACGTTAGATAAAACAATTCTCTTATTTCGGGTAATTAGTGGTTTTATTTCAAGGATATTTCCTTGGATAGTAATTTGTTTTTTTTTCTTCTATGAGGTTGTCCGCTGACTTCTTTGAATCCAAATAAATGCATACGCGTGCGTTCGATATTCGAGATATAAATCGGATAGAATTCGCCGGTATTATATATGACAATGAAATGAGGTATTCTCTCAATTGTATTCCATCAATTGAGTCTAATATGACAGCTTGATCTTTCTTTGGGAAACATGTTGATGACGTAACGTTGGCATAACTCGAGGTATTTGGTTTTGGCTGAGACTTTGGGAGTTGTTGAGACGTTGGGGTGTTATTCATTTTAACTTAAAGGGTCTCCTGTTACCAGGAGTTGCCCTTGTGTTGTTACTGTAGCAATCAAATAATATTATAATCGACGCGTAAAACGAAACACAAAACACACGATAACTCGCCGAGCGGAGTGCAACAGTGCGACACGTGCGTCCGCAGTGATTACCCGCGCATAACTGTACAGAAGATTTGTAGCGATGTATATAGTGGCTCAAGTGATGACTCAAATTGTACTGCACTGATGTAGAATAGTCTCCTAAATGAAGAGTCATCGTTATTGCTGAAAATTGTTGGCTGTTCTAGGCGATAAATCTCAAGCTATCTGCAGTAGAGTGCCGAAGATAACCAACATAATATATGGTTAATATAAGTGGACAATTAATATTTCCAACTCCTCCCTAACCTTCTATCTAATTAATTTCGTTGCGGGATTTTTTTCGCCGAGCTTCATTGCTCGGTGTCAACAAAAATGCGTGCCACTGTTGATCCTGGTGCACAGGAGTTACAGTGGCGGGTGTGTGGGCGGGATAGTCTCTTATATGGTTAATTGTTAGTCATAACTGATGCTGATCGACACTCAATATGCTTTCAATAATATAAACAGTAGTTGCTATGCAAGTTCGTACAAATTATACCAGGTTGAGCGTCTTGCATCTCTGAATCCCATGCTCTGATCTTTGGTGCAATATCATATAGCTCTTGAGAGCGTATTAAGGCCATCGAATAGTTACTGCAGTGTTTGTGTTTATCTAAATATGTTGGGTATAACAACAAAGAGATTTAGCACAATAAACGACTACACTCGAGTTAACCTCGTCTCGAGCACACGGGCAGTGGGGGTAGTCGAGTGAGTCGCTGTATTGGGTGGAAGGTCGCCCAGGAAGGGTACTGGTGGAATAACGAGCCAACTCGCTTGCGCTTATATGATCGTACTGGGTACTCACAAGGGGTATTATATATGTATACCAAAAAAAGGAAATACAAAATCAAAAAGTATAAAGGTTCATAAATCTTTTTTTTAGAGAGCATAGGCCGGCGAACGAGCAAGTGGGTCACCTGATGGTAAGTGATCTCCACCAGAAGAATCATGGGCGCGTTGCCGACCTTAAAGGAATGGGATAATTAAGGATTGGGAAGGGGAGGAGATTTAGGCTTCGGGATATCTCACTCACCGTACGAAACGTAGCAGCAAGCCGCTACTTTACGTCGGTTTTCTGTCAGATAGTGGTAACGACCCGGTCGAGCCAGCCCATTCACGCTGTAGACAAAACTGTCTACAGCTTGGCTCTACCACTTTGACTCTTGTTGTGTGTGGACTAACAACAGTTTAGTCCAACAAATGGAATTAATGAGTGAAATTGCTTGTACTAACAACTTGTATGGTAGAGTTATTCCGACATGCGAATTTCTATGGCGCAGATACGGCCCCGAAATTCTATTGGATGTACAAAAAATTAAACTGTGCAACGCGAACTGGGTAAACAAAAAAGTATTTTCCTATTTTTCCGTTGCTCCGATGTTTGAAATACCTACTCTGAAAAAATAAGAGCATTGTTTTGGTGTTGATCCAAAATTTTTATTAGAGAATTGATAAGAAAATCTTTGATTTTATTAAACTATAGTAAAAACATTTGTTTAATGATTTGGATAAATAAGCTGACATAGAATAAAAAATAGCTATAAAAACAACAAAATATTGTCTCAAAATGCAATTCCATATTAATAATGGTAAAAATAATACCTCCAGGGGCTCTCAATTGTGGTCGAGTCGAGAGTGAAATGCAGAAGGTAGCTTTATTGCACACGTCAAACGGCACGCATTGTGAGGAACCTCCCTCACTTAGCTTTGGACCGCTTTGTCTATTTCTGCCGCCGAGAAACAGTGTGTAAGCACTGTTGTGTTTCGGTTTGAAGGACATTGAAGTCCGTGAAATTACTGGGCATTATGCGACAACATCTTATGTCTCGGGGTGCCGAGCGCAGTTCAATGTCATGCAGTGCTTTGTAATTCAGCGTTATGTGTAGTGTTGCTTCTGTTTATGGGCAAGCGTGGCGCTTACCATCAGGCGAGCGCCTTGTTCGCCTCGTCATTTAATCAAATAAAAAGGGGCCCAACCAGGCTCGGGTCTCGAACCTCATAATCGCAGGGTTTAATGAATATTTTTAAATGTATTTTTTATGTTATATATTTAATGTAAAAAATCCTATTTCAAATAAGGTGTTAGGTGGTCATCATGGAAAGAATATATTCCACGAGCAATTTCCAACAAAGCATGACCTCTGTTTCTCTAATTACTCAGTGTTAATTACCTAACGCTTACAATTCTATTCCAGTGAGACAGGCTGTTTTACAAGTTTAGGCAATTAAGTTGTGTAATTCACTACCGTTTCGCGTCGTACAGTTGATTTGCGTAGTAGTAGGTTCAGTAGGGATGCACCCGCTTTGACAACAATCGAATACGTTAAAAAAACAACACGGCAACGAATATACATCAGTATTTTTGGCAGCAAAAGTTCCGCAAATAAACAAGTTGATCACATCAAGACTGATAGATCAATGCTTGACGTAAAAAAAGAAAAAGGAATTCCTTATATTTGGTAAGCGAGAGAAGATCCTTCGAGACAGTTGTTTTTCTATAAACGGTGGTTACAACGGAGACTGTAGTTCGTCATTATATTTCTATCCGACGCGACGGTCTGGTTTCTTCGAGTCTTTTCATTAAATTTTAACATTTTTTTTTATTACAATTAGGTAGGTCCCTCGTATGCCAGAGGCCGTCTGGGTTGGTACCACCGCTTTGTCTATTTCTGCCGCCAAGCAGCATTGTTGTGTTTCGGTTTGAAGGACATTGAAGCCAGTGAAATTAATGGGCATTATGAGACTTAAAAGCTTATATCTTGGGGTGACGACCGCAGTTCAGTGCCATGCAGTGCTTTGTAATTCAAAGTTCTGTGTGGTGTTGCTTCTGTTTATGAGCAGGCGTGGCGCTTACCATCAGGCGAGCGCCTTGCTCGTCTCGTCATTCAATGAAATAAAAAAATAATAATTATTATTATACACTCAATATACAGGATACGACAATGGTAGTACCGTGGTTTAGACGGCTCATTCATACCTTAAGTTAAACAATTGAATTAAAATTTACTACAACGTGGTGTATACCAGCTTATTGTATTTTATCGAGTTTGTATTTAAAACACGGTTCTTGCACACGATCCAATAATTACGGAAGAAAGAATAGACGGTGTAATGAACTTAAAAATAACACATAAGCAAACAAGTAGTAGTGAAACTGTTTTGATTTCATTAATTAAAGAAACAACGTCTTTGAACTTTGTTGCCACATACTCTGTTTACATACTTACACACTCACGCCTGTAATAACCGAAGGGGTAGGCAGATTTCATTCGGTTATTTATTATTTGTGTAACTATTGTCCAAACTACAGTACTAAATTTAAATTATGCGCTTTGGCAATCGTCGAATATTTCGATAATGCGGACATGTGATATAATACGAACCTGTTACAAATGTAGTGTATTCTCTCCCCAGAGGGGTTGCCGTTAGGCAGGCTAGGCGGCCGATCGAAAACTACAAACCAAATCTTTCTGTAACATGTGTTAGTAAGCATGTTGCGCCCCACTGTGAGTGGGATAAGGGCAGATGGAAGAAAAATACACACCTGTTACATTAGATGATTAGATCATGTAGGTACTTATTTTGTCTTAAGTGACTGGCCGGAACCGGATTGCCGGGCATTCATTGTATATTCGTACTAATTCATAATCATTTCTTACGTTTACGCGAATGTTATTCATTGAAATAAAACTAATTTAAACGGACTACTGATTCGTAAAAACCGAACATTAATAATAAAAAAAAATCTAATAAAAAAAACCTTGCCGCAGCGCATAATTCATTTCGACGTACTTTATCTTGTTCGTCTGAATGATGCAGAGGTCGAAGAATCGAGCACGTCACACGATTGAAGGTGAGCGCCACGTCTGCTCACAAATAGAAGCAACATCACACAAAACTTTAGTTACAAAGCACTGCATCTGTATATGTATATGTACTGCATATGTATCGTCACCCCGAGACATAAGATAGCTTCTGAACGCCCAGTAATTTCAATGGCTTCAAATTCCTTCAAAACGAAACACAGCGGTGCTCACATACTGCTGCTTGGTGGGAGAAATAGAGAAAGTAGTGGGACCCAACCAGACGGCCTCTAACTTTTATGTGACCTACCATCTAGTAAAAATAAAAATAACAACTTTCAACCCAACGTTTTCTCAACCCATGGATAAAGTAAATAATTATTTAAATCCAAGTTAAACCGAATAAATAACGAATTAATTACAAAAATAAACAACATTCCTAACTCGAAAGAAAAATACAGTAAAAACGTATCGTTAAATGTAAACATTGCAAAAAAGCCTCCATTAATCACGACAAAACAGTTAACTCGTGTCGGCATCAATTTAACGGGCCGATTAAATTAATGGTGTTATAAATTGGTTGTTTGCGCATGCGTGCCAAGTCACCGTTCGGGCTGAGTTACTACCACCGAACTCAAGCTTGCAACGAAAGTGTTCAAGATGGTCTAAAACGGGACTAGCAAACCATACCTATATGTTTTTTTAGAAGGGCGACAAACGAGTGATTATATCACCTGATAGCAAATTATCTGCGTCGCCTTTGAACAACATTAATACCAGAATAATCACAGATACGTTACCGACATTTAAAGAATGAAATGAGAAATAAGAACTCAGAGATGAGATTCGATGAGCAGCCACCAACTAACTAGATGCATGGGAAGTTAAAACTACAATCAAAATATTAAAGTCTAGCTTTTGCTCGCGGCTCCGCCCGCGTGATCAAACAAACAAACAAACAATCAAACTCTACAGCTTTATAATATTAGTATAGATTTGGGTAGCTTAGCAACGGAAGCCTTCAAATAATATTATTTGGGTAGCTTAGCAACGGAAGCCTTCAAATATGAATAATTTTCCCCGTTTTTGCAACATTTTTCACTGATGCTTCGCTTCTAATGGTCTCAGCGTAATGTTATATAGCCTAAAGCCTTCCTCGATAAATGGACTATCCAACACAAAAAGAATTTTTCAATTCGAACCAGTAGTTCCTGAGATTAGCGCGTTCAAACAAACAAACAAACAAACAATCAAACTCTACAGCTTTATTATATTAGTATAGATAAAATCAGCACTTATATACATCCCATTACTGGACACGGGCCTCCACTACGAATGGGAGGGGTTAGGCTTTAGTTCACCACGCTGACCCAATGCGGGTTGGTAGACTTCCCATACCTTTGAAACTATTATGGAGAATTATCAGGTTTCTTCACAATGTTCCCTTCACCGCTGAAGCAAGCGATGATAGACGATGAATACAAACATAACATAGAAAAGTCAGAGGTGCATGCTCTTGAGGTTAATTTTGCTTTCGCCCGTAAAATTCTCCGCTAAGCTACCGCTGAGTTTTATTTTTATAAATTAGTACAACATATATTGTGAAAACGGTGTTACTTATAAAAGTGGCCCATAGTGTAAGTAAGGCCTTTAATATTTTTAATGGTATAAATTAAAGTATACACGCCCACTTCACATTTGACGTGTTCATAAAAGTTTCCAATTTAAAACGGTCGTATGAAAAATTAATTGCTTTTGTTGAACAAACTCTGGCTACTTAAGTTAGTGGAAGTTAACAGTAATGTTCTAAGTTTAATGTTACAATTTACTGGCGCGATAAATTATTCACGTAATATAGTTAAATGTATGATTATTAAATTAAGGCCCGTTTGTTGTCGTGTAATCCTTTTGAAAACCGGCGACTGAAAAATTAATAATATAAATTAATTAAATTATTAACAACAATAAATTAAATACTCCAAATACCGAACTCAAAATCCAAATCTCGGTTCGTTACGACGCTGTTCAGGAATTTCCCGTTTCCTCTCGTACTCCGACATCAGACCTGAACTATATGAAAAATTATATAAAATATATGAAACTACCATGAAGGGTTCATCGAATACAAAAAGAATCATCAAAATCGGTCCATATTTGGCGGAGCTATACGTGAACATAATACAGTAATACCCCGGACTTACGCGATAGGTGGGACCGAGCGATAACGTGTAAGTCGAATTCGCGTAAGTCGGGGTACAACGTTGCATGTAAATATAAAGTATGTTTAATCGGGACCAGAGTCTAAAGAAAATAATAGTTTAGACGAACGAATGATGCTTGAATTCAATAACCGAGTCTTTCACAGCTTCTATATTTTTTTCTTTATCATTTATAGCCGTTCGCACTGTCGATTCCGGTAGGTCAATTTTCTTTGCCATATCACAATTTTTTATTTTTGCTTAGAAGTCTTTGGTAATATTCAGTTTACGCTCAAAATAGGAGTGTTTATCTTTTAAGGTTATCAATAAAACGCATCGTACGTAAAATAATTCCACACGGAACACGTTCGAACCTGTCGTAAACAGAACACTAACAGGGCAGAGTGGGAGAGCTGATACACGCGGCCATCAAAAATAAAAACCGCGTATCTCCGAATTCGCGTAAAACGGGGTAGCGTAAGTCGGGGTATTACTGTATTATATAAATAAACATGTCATCAAAATTCAGAACATCGCTCATTTCTAAATCAGTTAAAAAGAAATTCATTCCCTTACGTTGTATTGTAAATTAAAATATTCCTTTGTATTCATACATGTCAAGTTAGTAAAAGTTTGTAATAGCCAATTAACTATTAGAAAAATGAGAAATTATGGCTTATTGAGAAATCTTTTACTTTTTACCCTGAATTTCTTTTATCATTCTAATTTATGCTCTTTATACGAGTAAAGTCTAGTGGGAGTAAGTCGAGATTGGACTCCCCAAGTAGCTGGACGCCAGCAGCTAGGCAGTCAATTTTTGTTCCATTAAAATCCTATGGAATTACCGTAACTGCTATTTTTCCTATATTTTTCTCAGCTTCAAGGGAGCAAAGGTTTCTCAACATTTCTCAGTTCTCTTCACCCTTCTTGAAGCCATCCAGCTCGTCCATTTCTTGTTTCTTTTCTCTAATTGCCACTCGTTACTCGTGCCCACATATACCCAGCCCAATCCCACTTTACTTTTTGTCTTTCTACTTAAGTCCGCGATCTCCGTGCGAATGCGGGTTTTGGTGTTCTGAACACGATCCTGCAGTTTAATTCCGAGTATGCTGCGCTCCATCCATGGCAAACCTTGAGTTTGGACTTCTGAGCTAACGACAAAAAGCAGGTCTATGCGTTGTGTGTTATGATAATAAAGTATCCTTAATTATTTATAAAATAAAACACAATCTAAACTATTGCATTTTGTTTAAACATTAGCACATACACGCTCACGCCTAAAATCCCCAAAGGGGTAGGCAGAGATGTAACCTACACCCATATTTATTAGATTATTTCCAAATCCTTATGTGACATTATGACAGCCTCCGTGGCGCAGTTGGTTAGCAGCCGGCTGTGAAACGTGAGGCCGTGGGTTCGATCCCCGCACCGAGACAAATATTTGTGTGGCCCACAAATATTTGTCTCGGGTCTGGGTGTTGTGAGACCAAAAAGTCTCTCGTAGTTTCTGATACCTGCGACACAAGACTTGTATCTTAGTGCAGGGTCAGGATTATGTATGTGACTGTTGGGTGTATTTATTTATTTATGTGATAGGAGGGGGCATATCGCCATACCGATCACAAACACTCCGGGCTGATACTGAGCTTCATAATAGAAAAAAACCAATATCATTTTTACCCGACCCGAGCATCGAACCCGAGATTGTTGAGTTGTTTAAAGTCTAAATAAAACGTAACGAACATTTTAATGTAGTTATTCCTCTAATTAATTAATATTAAAGAAAATTAAGTAGTCGTAACAACCAAGTGAAAGTAATTTAAGAGTGCCTTTACATTACAACATACCCGCAGAGGAGGAAACCTCAACAATTGAAATTTCATTACGTGTTCTCAAGGCTTCCTTTTGTAACCTGAAATTAAATGGGGAGAGGGTTGCGCTCACGAAGTCCTTTAAAAATAGATATTTTCGGCTGTAAGTTGCTTGTACCAACCCACGCATTACAATGGTGTGCAAATAGAAGCTCGTTTCCTTTGAATTTCAGTGGTGTTCTTATATGCTTTTGCATAATCGTGTAGATTCATTACCCGTTGTGGACAGGGAGCCCTCGGGTAGCTGATCCACTTGACTACTATCAAGCTCATTTTCCGTGAGTAGCTTCGTTTCGATGAGACGACCAACTATTCCCTATGCGAAAATTCTCTATTGTGGTAGCTAACAGAGGTAGCAAGGATAGAATATTTCGATTTGATGATACTCAAAAAATTATTATTTTATTTGTAGGACAATATGACAGTTAAATTATATAAATATTTACTAAGTAAATACAAAAAAATCAGCTGGTTGGTAATCATTCTTATGACCTCGTTATCGATACCTATTGGAAGCCCCTCCTTCCAATAGGTATGATTACTAACCAGCTGATTTTTTTGTTTTTACTTAGTTAATATTTATATAATTTAACTGTCATATTGTCCTACAAATAAAATAATAATTTTTTGAGTATCATCAAATCGAAATATTCTATCCTTGCTACCCCTGTTAGCTACCACAATAGAGAATTTTCGCATAGGGAATAGTTGGTCGTCTCATCGAAACGAAGCTACTCACGGAAAATGAGTAGTCAAGTGGATCAGCTACCCGAGGGTATCTATTCTATTGCGAGAAAAATAGCGAAAAAAATTGTCTAGTTCAACCCAACGGAATTAAGATTGAATGAATCACAGTCCTTTTAGTTTTCTTAGAGATGTGTAATAGCTCGAAGGCTTGTCTTTTTAACTACTATGAGGTTCTGACTTTCGATTTCACTAACTTAACTTTAGTTGACTACTAACGCTCATAACAGCGATGCGACGTAATCATATTTTTAACAGAGTTAATTAATTTACGTTATGAGTTTTGGCGAGAATTCTGACAGTGCAGTTCATCGCTTATTTTAATTTATTTCATAAACTAGTTTACGAGTTGTGTTTATTGTATAAAAGTGGTGTGTATTTGTTCAATAAACATTGACGGTGATGAACAGTGTATGGAAACATTGAAATAAGTGAATCGTGCTGAAAGGAGTTAACACCAAAACTCCGGCAAGACCTTGAAATCGCCCGCACCCGTGTTTCATCGTTCTTGTAAAAATAACTTGAGAATAAATTATACTTGACACTGGCAAAATGCATAATAATGCGAAAGCCATAAATAAAAAAAAAGAATTTACGTTATCACACCGTTTTGAAATTTAAAAAGTTCATTCTCAGATGTATGAGAATGAACTTTTTAATTTTTTTTTAGGACTGTGTGAGCGACCACATCGTCCCTTACAGCTACAAAAGAAAACAAACATACACAAACAAAATGAGTCTTGAACTGAGTACCTAATCCTACATTATACCATTACATTAATTTAATAAGAATTCAATGGCTTATAAGAGTTTATTAGGTGTACGGGTGGGCATTATGCTGAGAAGATTACAACCAAATGCGGGTCAGACTCGCGCACCGGTGATTCATACCACCACACTTAAATTATAACCGACGAAAAAACGGAGGAGGTTCTCAATTCGAACCGTATATTAGTATATTATCTTATTATAGTTTAATACAATATCCGCCACAATAGTAAATGTTCTGTAAAATCAGCGGGCTACCTATTACGTTTTTTTTTTTTTTGTGGGTGTGAATAAGACAAGTGGTTTTGTAAAGGAACATTTCGTATTTAATTAGAAATTAACGTATAACTATACAGAAAGTGATTGTTTGTGTGCGACATAGCATAAAAACGCAGCTCTTACATTTGTGACACTGCATGTAGCATAATCTGGACACACCACCTGCCAGCACATCACTTCACGCACTTCACATAAACGTAACTCCGTTAACAATGGCTCAAATTGCTGATATCCAGAGCACTCAGAAGAAGCTCGAAGAGTGTTTCTCCAAGAGGATGACTGAACTTGAAGCGCAGCTGCAATCTGGAGGTTCGACCAAGGACACTGTTGCGCGGGTAGGCGAGGAATTCCGAACGTTCAGGGAGTTGATGTTCAAGATGCTTCACCTTCTAAGGCAACAAATTGCAGAATGTAGCCGTACAATTGATGCCATTGAGACCAGGCACCGAAGGAAGGCACTTCTTTTCCTTGGGGTTCGGGAAAGTGAGAGAGAAGATTGTACATCCATAGTCCTCAATATCGTAAATAACACACTAGGTCTGAGAGACATATCTGCAGAGAACCTCAAAGCATGTCACAGGATAGGCACTTCCAGTAATGAACATCACCGACCAATCCTGGTTAGGTTCGCCAACCTTGAACATCGAACTTCGGTTTGGCGAGCTAAATCGAAGTTCAAAGGTACATCCACTTCCATGAAAGAATTCCTGACTCGACCCAGGCAGCTTGTTTTCGCCAGAGCTCGCCAGCATTTTGGTATGCGGGCGTGTTGGACTCAGGACGGCGTAATAATAATTAAAACTGCAGATGGTAGTCGCGTGAAGGTTACAACTTCCGACGAGCTCGATCTGTTATTCAGAAAATATCCAAGGGCAGCTGTTGCTTCGTCGTCTGCATCAAGTAGTGGCGATGGGCTTATTGAGAAGGCGAGCTCAAAACCAAAATCTCGGAAGCTGTGATGACCGTGTTTTGAGCACATTTTACGTTGTTTATTTTAGCTTCGGAACGTGAACTTTTTTATTATTTTTAAATTCGTAATTTTTCGTCTTAAATTCACATTGTTTGATCTAAAATAACTTTTGTGTTAAAATAAGACTTTACTATGCGTGATTCATTCTACCCACAAATTTCCATTTATCGAAATTGATATTCGACTTGACATTGACGTTTGATGTGACAGTTTTGGCACGTACGTTCCGATGCTTTAATTTTACTATTGTACGTTTTGTTACACTGTATTTTTATTTTTCTTTTAGTACATATGTATCTTTTCTTTAACGATTAAGTTGCGTTTGCAATATTATATTTATCTTGTTGTGTGTATGTATAGCTGCTGGTGGGTGGTGCAGAGTACGTTTAGTTGCACCATACCGACACGTTTATTATTTTTCTTAGCAAATTATTAATATTTAGTATTTTTAACATATATAACACAATATTTATAATACTTAGTTATGATTTCTGATGATGAATCGTATCACTCAGCTAATGAATCTGCCACTTCGTTCAGCGATGACAGCTTCTGCTCGGCGACTGATGGGCTCGGGGACTTGATACGGCAAACATTCCACACAAAAACTTGTCACTCTTTCAATGTATGTCATATCAATGCTCAGAGCATACCCAGTCATTATAGTGACCTTTTGGAGGCGTTTGCTGACGCAAATGTTCATGCCGTCCTGATTTCTGAGAGTTGGCTCAAACCTCACCTTCTTTCTGCTATTTATCCCCTCCCTGGTTTCATCCTGATTAGGAATGACCGGCTCGATAGGAGAGGTGGTGGGGTTGCTATCTATCTGCGTAGCGATTTTCCCCATAAAATAATAGCATCTTCTTCACCTTACTCTGCTTCTGCGGAATATTTGTTTCTCGAGGTTTGGGTCAAGGGAGTTAAAGCCGTTCTTGGTGTCGTCTACTGTCCTCCTTCAATTGACTACTTCTCCAGTCTCGAATCGGTTCTGGAATCTTTAGGATCAGAATATGCACACTACATCATCATGGGCGATTTCAATACCAACTTCCTTATTCCCCATTCCCCTCGTGCACTCAAACTCCTCAACATCGTGGAGTCAGCCAGTCTACAGGTGTTACCTCTACAAGCAACCCATCACAACAAAGATGGCAATGATTCTTGGCTTGACCTGATCCTTACATCTAATCCCTCTCTTGTTGCCAGTCATGGACAACATCTTGCCCCTGGTTTTTCCCATCACGACCTTATTTTCCTAGCCTATGCTCTTAAACCCCCCAAATCCTCTCCCAAGGTTCTGCACATGCGTTGTTTCGGTCGCATGGATGCTGACAAGTTGTGCAGGGATGCTGCAGCCTTACATTGGGACCATCTGATGGCGGCCACTACAGTGAACGAAAAAGTTCAAATTTTTAATGATAAAGTTCTTGCACTCTACGACATCCATGCCCCGATCAGAAAAATTAGGCTGAAGCGACCCCCTGCACCTTGGTTGACAAACGGGATTCGGATGGCGATGAGGCGTAGAAATAGGGCGTTTCGAAAATACAAGAAGGATCGCTCTGAGGATAACTGGACCTTGTACAAAGCTGCTAGGAATCGGTGTAACCAGATGATACGTAATGCCAAACGCCGCCACATTCTCGATAACATCACTTCCTCTTCTCCTGCCAACATCTGGAAGTTCCTCGGGACCTTAGGTATTGGCAAAGAGAAGCACTTAGATTTTCAGAGGACAATTGGTTTGGACGATATCAATGACTATTTCACAACTCCCGCCCCGATTGATCACCAAACCAATTGCCGTACTCTGGATTTCTTAGCTGGTCTTCCTCATCCCAACATTAATCCCTTTCACTTTTCTCCAGTTGCGACGGAGGAGGTCAAAAAAATAATCCTTTCGATAAAGTCTAACGCGACAGGCTGTGACAACATTAGTCGTCGCATGATTGTCGCTATTCTCGATCATGTTCTCCCTGTAATTTCCCATATAATAAATGTCTCCTTCAGCACAGGGAGTTTTCCGTCCTCATGGCGGAAGGCCCTTGTTATTCCTCTCCCAAAAATTCCTAGTCCAACCCTTGTCAACCACTTCCGGCCTATATCCCTTCTCCCTTTCCTATCTAAGGTACTTGAGGCCTGTGTCCACAAGCAACTGTCTACCTTCGTACACCTGAACAGTCTGTTAAGTCCACTACAGTCTGGTTTCAGACCAGGTCACAGTACCGTTTCCGCACTCCTTAAAGTGACTGATGATATCAGGGCGGGGATGCAGGACACCAAAGTCACGGTGTTGACTCTGGTGGACTTCTCCAACGCTTTCAATACCGTCAGTCACGATATCCTACTGGCTCTCCTCTCCCATCTAATGATCTCTTCCGTAGCGCTAGATTGGTTCTCATCCTATCTTCGAGGGCGTCAGCAGTCGGTGCGTCTTGGCGAGTCTTCGTCAAACTGGCGTGAACTTGACGCTGGTGTTCCTCAGGGCGGTATACTTTCTCCTCTATTGTTTTCTATTTTCATCAATTCCATAACCCAAAATCTTCAGTGCACGTATCATCTGTACGCCGATGACTTACAAATTTATGCTCAGGCGAGCGTTGACGATGTGACGGCAGCCATAGCTAAAGTTAATGGGGATCTGGACAAGATAAAAAATTGGTCCGACCGTTTCGGCTTAGGAGTAAACCCAAATAAATGTCAAGCAATCATTGTAGGTAGCTCGCGTATGATTAACAGACTGGACACAGCAACACTTCCACCAATTATCTACAATGGTCTCGCAATCGCTCTGTGTCCCGTAGTTAAAAATTTAGGGTTACATATAGACTCAACCTTAAATTGGCAGGCTCAAGTAACCTCTGTTTGCCAACGAGTCACTAGCACCCTTCGCGCTCTCTATCGCCTGAAGAACTTTCTCCCGTGTAAAACCAAGATAATGCTTGTGCAGACCTTAATCTTTCCTATCCTCGACTATGGTGACGTGTGCTATTATGATCTGAATGCAGATCTTCTGAATAAACTTGACCGTCTTCTTAATAACTGCATTCGATTCATTTTCAATCTCCGGAAGTACGACCATGTTTCTTCTTACCGCTCCCAACTCAAGTGGTTACCCATCCGCCAGCGTCGTAATCTGCGTGCCCTTACTACACTATTTTCTATTCTCACCTCTCCTAATCCACCTTCTTATCTAGCTTCCCACTTTCAATACCTTGGATCTAACCATGACAGGAACCTTCGCTCTACAGGCAGTCTTCTTCTTCAATGTCCCCCTCATAGTTCTGACTTCATCCACTCCTCCTTTGCTATCCAATCTATACTTCTGTGGAATACGCTCCCCCTCGAAATTAGGACGTGCACCAATCGGTTAACTTTCAAAATAAAAGTTCGCATGCTCTTGGCTGATGATGTAACAGGGTCAAATCTTTTATAGATTCATCTCTTATTAATTATATCACATGTATGTATATATATTTATTTATATAATATGTATTTTATATTATATATTTATTTATATTTGTTGTTTGCACATTTAAGTATTCATTTATATACCTATGTTAGTAGATTTATGTATTTATCTGAAATTGCTAATTTAATTTCTTTTATAACTTTTATACACCCACATTGTCTCGTCTCTGCATCACCTGTAGGTTGGCTGTTAGAGAATGCCTCTGGCATTAAGCCCGCCTTTATACATGTTTTGTATATTAAGTTTAAATAAATAAAATAAAATAAAAAAGATAGTCCTTTAAATATAGACCGTGAAATCGTTTCAGGCTTAGTAATATAGTTAGTTAACTCTTCAGAAACCGGCTGAATAGCTGCCTAATCTAAAAAATAAATAATCATTTGTCACATCTTTCTGCCGCCAAGCAGCATTGTGTAAGCACTGTTGAGTTTCGGTTTGAAGGACATTGAAGCCAGTAAAATTACTGGGCATTATGAGATTGTTAAGTCTCAAGACATAAGATGTTAATCTTATGTGTTGGGGTGACGAGCGCAGTTCAGTGCCATGCAGTGCTTTGTAATACAACGTTCTGTGTGGTGTTGCTTCTGTTTTTGAGCAGGCGTGGCGCTTACCAGCAGGCGAGCGCCTTGCTCGTCTCGGTATTCAATCAAATAAAAAAAGCCTTTGAGAAACCGAGGATTAGTAATTCTGGAGGTGTTCATAGATGGGGAAGATCGCTTATCATCAAGTAACCCACTTGCTAGTATGCCAGCCTATGCTAAAAAAATAAACGTATGGCAGTAAGCAGGAATACAAATGTTACAGTAAGATTATTCAGTTAGGTACTAAACAAGTTGCCTAGGGCAGCAATGCGATGTGCCACAATATTTACATAAGAATGGAGCTTGATTAAAGACCGAGGCGATGTGAGCGCCACTTGTGTTAAACTACCGATTGCAGTAAACGTTAATAGTAACTAGTTTGTACTTTATTAGTGTAGTGATAGAAAGACAAGCAAGTGGGTCACCTGATAAGTAATGTCCACCGCCCATGGACGCCCACAGTATCAGAAGAATCATGGGTGTGTTGCCGACCTCAGAGTAAAGGAGGGATTGGGAAGGAGAGAGAGATTTGGGGTTCCGGATATCTCACTCACCATACGAAACGCAACAGCACTGTGCTAATTTCCGTCAGTTTTCTGTGAGACAGTGGTAACGACCCGGTCAAAGACTGCCCATTCATACCGTAGACAAAACTGTTTACAGCTGGACTCTTCCACTGACAATATTAAATATATTTATTTTTCTTGATATGGCAAGTGACTAAACTAAACTTGGTTGTAAATACAGTGCAGGACAAATATAATATCAGTTGACGCCGTCGCCGATCGCCAGAATTATGCCGGCCTGTAGTAACTTGGTACCTATTGTATCGACTGACCCCGAAATGCGATTTGCCGGAACGAGCCACTCTTGAAGAAATTTAGCAATTTCATAGTGGGGGCTATCTCTAAAGTACGAGTTGTTGCGAATGTCTAAGCTTATTCTGATGTTGAATACAGACAAAATTATGAGTGAGAAATATTATGCAACAATTTTATTTTTAGGAGTATTATTTATTTATTTTCATCTTAACAGAATAAAACATAGATTCCATATCATTTCAATAATTTTGTACTAAATTTATTTATTTAAACATACATTTCATTTAAACATAAATAATAATAAATAAACACACTCCATATTCACACAATATATAGTCCTGATCCTGACCCCACGCTAGGGGTATCAGAAACTACGAAGGACTTGCGATCCCACAACGCCCAGACCCCAAACAAATATTCACACAAATATGCTTCGCAGCCGACTACTGGCCCACTGCGCTGTCGAAGAACTATTTATCAAGATTTTTATTTTTTATGCCTCAATGTTTGTTAGAACTTTAGGAAATGGACGTAGAATTCATAAATTATGTATTTAATTTATAGCTGAGTTCATTGAAATATGTTGTACCGTAAACAGCTTTGATGTTAGATATAATTTGAAGAAAGTCGCTGTCGGTAACTCTAAAGAATTATTCATATTTTTTATATTATTTTTCGACTCAAATATATATAAAGGAGAAAAATTATTTACCGGCTTATTTAATAAACCGGTGACCGTGGTGACATGGCCTTCATTTATTTCACAAACATCAAATAACATAGATAAAAGGAATAAAAGCGATTACTTAATATAACGAAAGATTTATTTTAATATTTAATTAATCTTGTTTCTAAATATCAATTAAATTCATTATGAAATATTACGTTCACGTATTGGCACTTCAGTATTTTTTCTTTTCACTGGAAATCTGTCACAGAATTTAACATTTCATAAAGATGATTCGTGGCTAAACATGATTAATCGTTGTGCCAGTCGGTCTTAATCAAATAGAAAAACAAAAGGTTTATTTTGCAAGTAGGCCACAAGGCCTTTTTTACAAATCATTAATAAAATAAATTACTTTGAACATCCCTGACAGTTCTGAAATGCCCACTGGTCTGAGAAGCAATAAGAAATGCAGCCGTAGGTCTTTACGAATACATCATTTTATTGTATTTGAATAACAATATATCCGACTTGATCCAATTAAGTTCGACGAGGCCTTCCCCTCCCAACTGTACCATTCACACTCGCCATGTATATTTGTTTCGTTAATCTTCTTTCATCCATCCTCTCTATATCCCCAAACCATCTCAGTATTCTATCCTCAATCTTTGTCACTAGATCTTCTTTCACACCACCACACTTCTTTCTTACCTCACTATTTCTTACTTCATCTCTCATAGTCACAACACACATACATCATTATATCATTTGCAAATAAATACAGGGAAATATTTACATATTTTTTATAAGGTCCTGGGGTCCTCAATTCATACGCTCTGAATTGCAAAGTATATGAAAGGACAGAATAACTTTTCTATCCCTGTTTTCGTGTGAACATACAGAAAGTATGTACCTACGTAATATAATATTGAATGAATAAATGAATACTAATGAACAGATTCCGTGAGACGTAAATACAAACAAGAGACTTTTTAACATGTCTTGGACTTATCGCGTTGTATTGAAGAATGGCTCTGTATTTTTTGGATTTCAACAATGTTTTGTCAGTTCAAGTCGTAAAAGCATACAAACTCATGATCATACTAATAACCTAAACATGAAACTGTAATTACATTCAATAATGTAGGTTAAGCCTAATTTAATCGAGCTTTATGATATAACCGTTCAGATTAACGATATTAAATTAATCGACGTGAAGACAATAACTGAGAATTCGTGTCGGATTAATTATCCTAAATTCGGGCTCATCAAATCCACCGCTGAATCCGCAAGCCGTTTACTAGACTCGACGCGGAGCCGAGCCAAATTCTATTAACGAAAAACACATTAATGAACCTAATTAATCACATGTTTGTTTCAGGGCTTTTCTTAGGATATTATGTGTGTGCTGTCCAAGGAAACTGCGGAGGAAATATCAGCCACAGCTACGATTCAAACAATCACAGGTAATTAGTAAAGATTAATTATAGTTTGAAAAAGGAATAGAATTAGAATTCAGTTCAATAGATGATTAAAGAAAATTTTGTGTTGCAAATAGACGCTTCTTTCTTAGGACATCATAGATTTGTTTTACTTTTCAGTTGCGCACAACTCGACGATATTATTCATCGAGCGAACTGATGGGCATACAACAGATCAGACAAAATTCCTGCGAACAAACTTACATATAGCGAATCCACTTTATTTTACTAAATTTCGACATATCCTCCAAATTTCCGAGTGCCTTGACGAGGAATTTTTTCACTTTATATATTCCAAGAGTTTCTAAATTATTTAATGTGAAACTGAATCATTTTTCACACCATTCGTGGAATATTCAAATCTCAACAATTTATACTCAATAGTTTTTTTACGGATGTTGTCTTCATCGATTTGTAATCAGAGGCAGAAAGGTACGTTTGGTGTTTCCACCTCACTGTTGCACTCTGTAATCGTATGCGTTCTTTCCTTTCCATTCTATGTGAAAAGTCCGCCCACATATTTGCACCTGGGTTTAAAATAAACTAATATATCCTTGCTAATTTCATGTACCTCTCTATTCCGTCCAAACTCAATGTGTCTGCATGATTTATTTGCTCCTAATGTTTTAATTAATACACGCCTGGTGTTACAAAATTAAAAGCAATGTTCGTTATTTTCCTCATACATTTACAATTTTCTAGAAAAAAATATTGCATGTCCAACAATTATGTGTTTTTAAATGGGTAATCTGTCTTTCGAAATATGTGAAGTGTCTGACCTATGCAAATGTTTACATTTTTCACACTCGATGTAAAACGCCCTCGCCAAAGCATTTTGCATGCAATACCAACATTATCGCTTTTTACTACACATAAATATTTATAACGCCCGATCCGTCAGAACTTTTTCCAGTACACCACTGTAATCACAGCATGACATTTCTTTGCTTTGATTATTAATCTCCTTAACGAATACATTGAAATATTCCAAACTATCTGTCACTGGAATATCATGAACTTACAAATTGCAATAAAGTTCCCGACCCTACAAATCACCGCAACTAACCTTGTTAGTTAGGAAATGTAATCGCATTTGATATTCCAGTACCCGGTGTCGACGATGATGTACTCGTCAGTGTCACAACACGAGATGTGTCGTTTGTGACAACAGGCGCGCGCGGGCACGTTCAGAGCTCCGCGCGCAAGATGTTCCTGATGCAGAGACCGCCGCTCGCTGCGCGCGCGCCGCAGCGAGAGGCATGTCTGCTCCGACAACTACCGGATGCGGACCCTAGAACACTCCTTCGAAGAACCCATCCCGTGCGTGGATGCCAGACACTTGTGCTCAGATAGTGTGCCCTACTGCCAAGACTCCGAGTCGGTCAGTGAAGTGAGCTTAGAGAGCGAAAGTAGAAATCCTTCTATCAAACGAAATGCAGGCAAAAAGAAAGTGACGTACCAAACCAAAGCTGAGGTGATCTCAAATTAGATTAATGTTAGTACTCTTTTTCTAGTCATTGTTAAATTTCAATCAGGAGCTGTGATTTATTCGTTAGCTGTAAATGTGTGTATAGTTGTAAATACATGTGTAATTTAATATATTCGCTTAGTAGTGTACAATTGTTATAAAGAGGGAAGTAATGCGCTTCAATTGACTGTATATATTGTAACTACTCATTGTAACATTCCAATACTCATAGATATAACTAAATACTCTTAATTGTAGGCATTAAGTGAGACAGTGTCAATCTTCATTAAAAGTAATTGAAGGAAAGTTAGATTCTGATATAAAACATTTTATATCAAAAGGAGCAAAACTTTATAGACGAACAAGCAATAATACTGATAATTTTATACATCTATCATTCAATTAAATAAAATTAAAAACTGTTTTATCTAAATTAGCACCATATCTAATTTTTATTAATTATAATTTTTTAACCATTACACTATTTCATAACTGTGGAACAATTTACGACTGTTTTCTTAGCTAATAAACGCAGAAATAGACAAAGCGGTTGTACCAACCTAGATGACCGAGCCTTTCGCTTACGAGGTGCCTACCACCTTGTAAATTGGATTTATTATAATGCTATTGTTCTTCCATGAATAAGAAATTTAATATCGCTTTCAAGATGGATTGTAGGTATGGTTTTGTAAGTCATTGTAGCCTAATTATTTAATATTATAAGATTAAGGGCCGTCCGTGAGCAAACGACCTTGACTGACTCGCGCCATACTGAATCGTGTACTCAGCGTGTGCAGAATATGCACGTATTTAGCGAATAATTGATTTAAAAAATCAGGCTTTGGTCTTTTCGAAAATTTAAAACGGGCAAAATATTCGTTATTAAATTGCCTATCTAGTGATGTTAATCTCATTTGATAACATTCTGTACTTTAAAAGGAGACGCACGGAATGTGTGCATTTTTCTCATTTTTATGGTTCATTTATAACGACAATTTAAAAATATATATCAGCATTAACATGAATTTGAATCGAACAAAGTAAAGCTGACAGATTGTAGAAATATATTGTATATTTTTTTAATCAATATTTATTTTAAGTAATGACTAGATAGCCGCTAAAAACATCGATCGCGCGGCGTTTTGCTCACGGAAGGCCCTTAAGCAAATAGCCCGTTTAAATCTCCAACTATCTTCAATAATTTGTTATATTGTGGGTAGTTATAAATTTTATATTATATTTATTTGAATATCACTTTAATAGAAATATGTATAAACTCGGACATAATTATCTGAGGTTTTCTCTACTTTTCGATGAAAGATGGAAAAAAAGCTTAAGACATGCAGATATTGAAGAGTTTATTAAATACCATGATTAATCAGCATTTAATTAAAATACAATGTGCTATGATTTCATTTTGTTCATTTACTGTTGAAACATTGTAACATAATGTAAGCTACATTCGCGCCAAAATAATTATATACCTGACTTCATTTTTAAGGGTACGTTTTATCAAAGGTGTTATCATTAAGTGTTTCTTAATGCCAAAAACAAACTAGTCGAAAGAAAAATAACTCAAACCTCTCGTTCCTATAAATATGTTGTTTATTTGTGAAGTGATCATGAATTTGTATTTTCAAAAAATTAATTTCATATAGTCATAATATTTATATTTTATTGTCTTATTGCCAGGGTAAAAACATTTACATTATTTAAACCTTTAAAAAGCACTTAACCAAAGATGGTAACTCTAAGTTGCCTACTTAAGGGCCGTCCGTGAGCGACCTTGACTGTCTCGCGCCATACTAAATCGTGTACTCGGCGAGTGCAGAATATGCACGTATTTAGCGAATAATTGATTTAAAAAATCAGGTTTTGGTCTTTTCGAAAATTTAAAACGGGCAAAATATTCGTTATTAAATTGCCTATCTAGTGATGTTAATCTCATTTGATAACATTCTGTACTTTAAAAGGAGACGCACGGAATCTTTGCATTTTTCCCATTTTTATGGTTCATTTATAACGACAATTTAAAAATATATATCAGCATTAACATGAATTTGAATCGAACAAAGTAAAGCTGACAGATTGTAAAAATATATTGTATATTTATTTAATCAATATTTATTTTAAGTAATGACTAGATAGCCTCTAAAAACCTCGATCGCGCGGTGTTTTGCTCACGGACGGCCCTTAAAAGTTAGCAACCGCGTACTTTTATTATGAAAAGAATGCGATAATGATTTGCCGAATTTGAAAATGCATCACAGACTACTGAGTTATAATTAAAGTTATTGTACTCTACACCCATTCTCCTTAAATGCGAACATAAAATATTGTTCTCTTTTATTCATCAATTATGGCGTTATCCTACTCACTGCCAGGGTGTTTCTAGAGCTGAGCTCCGTGTATTTAAAAGATAATTGCTATATTTCTTTTAAAGACACCACAAATAAAGTAATTGATATCAAAAGATTTTGAACATATATCAATAAAAAATAATTGGAAGAGAAGATGGACTGTCCACTGGACGACCTCCGTGACGCAGCAGGCGAATAGCCGGCTGTGAAATGGGAGGCCGCGGGTTTGATCACCGCACCGAGGCCAATGTTTGTGTAATCCACCAATATTTGTTCCGGGTCTGGGTGTTGTGCTACGGAAAAAATCTCTCGTTATTCCTGATAACTAAGCCACAAGACTCGTATCTTACTGTGTGGTCAGGACTATGTGTGTGACTATTGTGTGTAGGTATTTATTTTTTTAATACTAGAAAATCATGTATAGGTAGCAACTTTTGTTTATTCGAGTATTAAAAATTATACAAGATTGCGGAATCATTTGTATCCATGACTATATTAATTCCTTATTACATTCCCGTACAACTTCCCTCCGTCCTATCATTTTGGCCTACGTATGTATTAGAAAGGCCATCCTACATTTCTTCTGGTGTACATAGAGTGGTATAAAATAATAAATGTTTACTCTAAACTCCTGTTACTGTTTATTCATAATACCAGCGTGCCTGTCTTACTTACTTAGCAGTAAGTACTGTTCAACAGCAACGTGTATCTTGCGAACAACTTTTATTTACCTTTTTAAAGATTTGCCTTTGAAATAGGGGCAAGTGCGGAACATGTGGACACTTTCCAGAATTTCGAATAAAACATTTTTTATATTTGAATCTGTTTTTATTTTTTTATTTTTAACATATCACATGCCTTAGGGTATAATCAGTCTTTCTTAAATTAAAAGTGTGGTCTCAATATCACTTATACTTACGAATATAATCAACTTTTTTTAAAAACACCATATTTGTCCACAGGTTCAACAGACGATTGTACCTATGTACAGTAAAGTTGTACCTAGGGACAGTATTGTACCTATGGACGGTTCACATTAGTTATAAAATATAAAAGTAACAGAATAGAGAATAAGATAATAGACTTCTAGAAATCACTTCAAACAAATGTAAACATAATCTATCAAACATATTTGTATTCATTACGACACTCTTCATACAAGTTTTGAGTAAATTCATCGCTGTCATCATCATTGTCTAATACGAAACATGCCACGCAAACAAAACCTTCACCATCATCATCAGACTCAAAGTTTTCTCTGTGTGACTTTGGAACACAATGGATATGATAGCTATGACTACAAAAACTACATTTGAGCATTTGGTTTTTGCCTTTGGAATAAATTTTACACTTTACACATCTAACAAACGATAACTTCTTTTCTTGAATTATTTGAATCTTTTTTTCTCCAGATTTCTCATTTGAAAAGGCGTTGGAAGGACCAGGTTCCGAAAGATTATTAGCTAGCACAGGAGTTGGATGACTTTTAGAGCAACTAGCTTCAACTTTGGAGGAATCAGATTGTGAAAGACCTTTGGTGGCACACACTTTTTGAGCAGCTTTTGCATTTTTTTTCTTGTCCGTTTTCTGGCCTGCTAATTTCTTCTTTTCAGCTTTTTTTAATGCTTCACCTAGAATTTCATTTTTTTCTGGCGTGTCTGTCAAAATTCTTGTTCTTCCGGGCTTTTTTCCACGTTGAGCACCCTTTCGAGGACCAGCTTTCTCAAAAGGACGAACGGTTTCGGGTGTTATTTGTGGATCTATAATCTTCAATGGAGTTCGAATAACAGGTTGTTCTAGTATCAAACTGGAAACTGGTTCTGAGATGACTTGAATAAAAGAATCTCCAAATAAATCGTTTCGATCCAAGTTATCTGGGTAGGTTTGGCTCGAAACCTCGTCAACCGGTTGTGGTAAATCCAAATCAACCATCGATGTTTCGGGATTTGTTCCGGTGACTTCAATATCAGGCTGATCTTGATTTTCGGATGGGTTTGCAATTAAGTTTTGGCTTGGGTTTGGACGATCAGTTATATATGAGCTTAAAAAATCATCGTCTGAAAATATGTTTCTATTGTATGGATAAATACCTGAAACCTCGAAGCCTTTTAAGATGTTTTTTGGTGTAAACGAGACTCCATATGCTTCGCCAGCTATTTCGGCTACGTCGTAAATAGTGATGGGTTTACCAGGATGATTGAGCATCCATCTGTCAGCTGCTTGACTGTATTGTCTTTTAAATGGCCCAAAAACGGTTCGATCTAGTGGTTGCAAATTATTAGATGTATGTGGAGGCAAAGTCAATAAGATAATTCCATTATCTCTAGCTTTATCAATTATCTCAATGGAGATATGAGTCTCGTGATTGTCCATTATTAAGAGGACTGGATTATCTTTTATTGGTTTAGCGAATTTAATAAAGTGGTCCAAGAACTTATTAAAAATCGGTTCCGTTGACCACCCAGATTGATTAGCCACACCCAAAGAACCAGGTGGAGCTCCTTTCAACATATTGTCTTTATAGAAAACCCGTGGGAATATGAACACAGGAGACACGGCGTTTCCAACAGCATTTATGCAGCCTATCATTGTGGTATTCACTCCTCGTTCTCCTGAAGTCATCTTCCCTAGTTGGCGAATCTCTTTAGGAGCCAACACTTTGCCTGGCTTATGAACAGTGGAGATCCCAGTCTCATCAACATTATAAATTGATTGTGGTGGAAAGTTGTATCGTGTCATGACTGATTCTAAGTTATTGAAGAAATCATCCACGTTTGCCCTGTTAAAGCTAGTTGCTCTCGCTATGCTCGTTGGTTCGGGTTTGCGAAGAGATAATTCCGGGAAACGAAGTCGAAAATTACGGAGCCAACCAATTCCTGCCATTTTGTGCTCTACCCAGTTAGAAGGAAGATTTTTTTTCTGTTTAGAAACAGCATACTGATACGCCAGTTCTCTACATTGTTTTGTATTTAAACCCATATGTAGGAATGCAGCTTTTCTTAAATATTTGCATAGCAAAATTTCTTCTTCCGGATCAAATACCTTCCTTACATCATTCTTCAATAGTTGAATGTTATCTCTCAAATCATTACTTCTATGTAACTTTAAGTATTTAAATATGGTTGACTTTGGTAGATTATACTTTTCAGCTACTTTTCTTAGAGAATTGCCACTTTTTGCTTCTTTAACGGCTGCTGTGAGTGTATCGGGGCATATTCCCTTTCTTTTTAAACCAGTTTTACTGCGGGGCACTGAAAAAAATTAATAAATTGGCTGATCAGATTTTGTAAGTAAAAATTATGACACTTTTGTACCTATGGACAGTCCACAGGTACACTCATGTGCTTGTCCACAGGTACAAATTCGGACATAAAAAATAAAATTGATCTAGCATTAAGGATAAAACAGGCTTACAGATAGGGAAAAAAGTACTAACTAAGCAATAGACAACACCAATCATAGTGTAAATACTATCAAACCGATACCGTTAGTATTTTCACGGTAAAACCCATTTAAATTAAGCAAAAATACTTACTTTTTGGCGCAAAAAATTTTCACAGCCGGCATAACAACAACCACACAGAAAACAAAGATGGCGACACGTCAAAACTGTCAACCATAGGCAAGCTTTACGGTCGCGTTCACAATTATAATTTTAGGGTTGCTAGTTTAATTGGAATCGAGTGTGTCCACAGGTACAAGCGTCCATAGGAACAGCACTTGCCCCTACTAAAGATAATACCAATTCCTTTATAAAATAAAAATCGGGCCAACTATATTATTACCTAGTTGTTCCAGACAGTGTCTGCATATAACTGCATACTTTTTGCCATGTATACGGTCATATTTAGTAAAAATAATATAAGAATCATCAATTTCAGTTAGCGCGATCCCAAATTTCACATTTAGTTACATCGTTGGAAGACATATTTTCGTGAACGAATTCTCCGCCCTATGATTTACTTACAACATTTATATAAAATTCAATTTAGTCTTGCCATTCCTTAAAACATTTTAAAGCGTTTAAAATAGTATTACGTCTTTTTATTGTCTTCATTAAAGGGAGATAGATACACGTTGTTGTCGGCATATTGTAAATATCATGTAATATGCAGGAAACACGTTTGATTAAAAAGACTTGTGTTAACATAATATGTGTAAACACTTATAATATAAACAGTTCGAATGTATATCTACGTAAGTGTAAAATTAATTTAAAATGGGTTGTCGTATAAATTTATATAAAAAATATTTTTTCAACCAGTTTGTTTTATTTTTAATCTTTTTAATCCAGAATTTATATTTAAAAATAGAAGCATAATATTTTGTCTCCTCGAGTGCGAGCAATATGAATTCTTAAAAGAGATCTCCTAAATCCGAAATGATCCTTTCAACTCGAACTTGAATGAACGTGTGGTCGCGTGTCTCATATTAAACTTGTAAAATATCAACGGATATTCATCACAAACTCAAACGACAACAACAAACTTGAAAAAGGTCTCTTATTGTTGTCGAAATTCTATAGCTTTATTCCAATATAACTTTCACGTGATATTTTATTCGTAGAGAAAGAATTTAGGGACTGATAAAATTTAATCAATGAAATTATTGTCTTGGAAATATTCCTATTCTTTATGATTTAATTGATTAAACTAGTAAAAAATACAGGTCTATATCTCGACCTAGGAAATCACGGAAGTCAGGAACATAGTTGAAATATTTTTTACAACTAAATGACGAGACGAGCACGTCGCTCGTTTTTTTGTGTAAACGCCATGCCTGCTTATAAACAATAGGAAGTTTACCAGAAATTTGAATTGCAAAGTAGGTACTTCATTTATCATTCCGAGGCATACATTTTAAATCTCATAACGCTTAGATAAGTAACTAATTTATTAACTAAGCTATTGAAATAATTCAATAGCTATTATTTTGAAACCGGAAAACAAGTGTGGTAACACACTGGCTGACTCTCTTAGCAGCAATATTATGAACAAGGTCTCCGCCCATGGAATGGTACCACTACTTTGTCTATCTATATCTGCCAACAAACAGCAGTGTGTAAGCGTTGTTGTATGTCGGTCTGAAGGATATTGAATCCAGTGAAATTGAGAGACTTAATAACTTATGTACTCGTATGTCTAGTGTTTTCTGTGTAGTGCTGTATTTGTTTATGGGCAGGCGTTGCTCTACCATCAAATTGACCTGTTCGTCTCGTCATTCAAGCCAATAAAAGAAGACAAAACATTTTACGTATGCATAATTTAAGAACTACAAGCAAATGCAGTAAATCAAAGAATTATATATACAAAGTGGTAGGTCCCTCGTATGCGAGAAGCCATGGTACCTGGTGTCTACTTTTGCCGCCAAGCAACAATGTGTAAGCACTGTTGTGTTTCGGTTTGAAGGACATTGAATGCAGTGAAATTAATGGAAATTATGAGACTTAACATCTCATGTCTCAGGGTGATGACCGCAGTTCAGTGTCATACAGTGCTTTGTAATTTGAAGTTCTGTGTGATATTGCTTTTTTTATGGCGCTTACCATCAGGCGATCATCTTGTTCGTCTCGTCATTCAATAAAATAAAATAAAAAAGATACACAGATATTGCACAATAGATACAGACAATGTTCCTCGCCATGCCCAGACACACTCTCGTATACGAGACATCTACCACCTGGCTTCTAGTATATATTAATTCAATAACAACGTCTAATTTATATTAATTTAAACCAAGCAGATATTGCACAATTGCACTTGACGGTACAGTTCTATACAAACGGCATCCAGAAAATCCAGAACGGCTGCTGGCGCGAGATGAACACCGAACACGAAAAACCACTGACGCTATATCGGTTTTATTTTATTTCTACTCTGAAAAGATTTATATTCACATTTACGTCTCAACAGCTTTTAGATACAGTTAGAGTTAGATTAATACCGGCTCTGCATTATCTAAGTATCTCCTACAGCACGCCGCACAAGCTTCCTCTTCTATATAATATAAGAAGTACTTTTTATGGTGTAATCCCGAGATATAGTGCGAAATATCATGCTGCCACCGACGTGCTTATTGGGGATGACAAGCAGCACAGCGCAGAAGCGGCACCGACAGCAGGATTCACTCAGGATCTTCTGGGACAGGAAGAGTAGTGATTTTGAGTAGGCACGCGATTCAGTGGTTGTTTTGGTAAAAATGACTGTGTCGAAGGTTTGTGAAGCATAACTATCTCTTCTACCCTACTTTAGGGAAGGACTTCAACAAGATTTTCCCCGTAGGAAAAAGCCCTTCAAATACTCTTATCCTACAATTATTATATATTAATTAAGCAAACCGTCCAAGACAAAAGGTAGACAATGATAATAGAATATACCCCGAATAGTTTCGTACGAAATACGATCATTCACGAATCGCAACAGCGAAACTAACACACAATAGATTCGGCGAGTATTATTAGGTCCCCCGAGTTAATGATGGCTTAATATCATGTGTCGGGCTTTCGGAATATTGGCCGCGTTTATATCAACAGGTTACGGTGAGGCTGGAACAAATAATTATTCTATTTATTTACGTGGCTTTTGACTTATTTAGTGATGACATCACCAACTTTTTTTATTCTGACACGGCGAACAATGGACCATTATATGGAGGTACAGTGCAGTCTAAATATAATATCGACCATCAGAGATATTGGGTCCTTCGATGGTGTTAACACTACCTATAGTTACTGGATATACACTGGCTGACCCCCAATATCCTGAATGAGCCACTATGGTAAAGATTTTCACCATGTGTATGTTGCGATCATGTCGCGTAAAAAATAATTAGATAACCTCCCATCAGGTTGCACGTACTCTGTTGTACGTACGTACGTATTTATTTCGCCAAGTTATGGCAATGCGTTCCATATCGACTTCAAATATCAAAATTTATAATCCAGGAGCCATGCAGTAGCTGTTCCACTCCGTCTAAACCCCGACTGTATGAGAATATGATTCACTTTCAGGTATTCTGCGATTTGCAGATAGACAACTCTCTGCAATATTTTAGACAGACAGGGAAGAATGCTAATGGGTTGCAAATCCTTGTACTTAAGGGGTTTTATTCTTTGGAATTGGCCGAACAATTGCACAACGCCAAAGACTGGGAGATGTGTTTACACTAATTGAGGCATTAATTATAAATTTTATAGCTGCCAACGTTTGGGGAAGTGAGCCTTATCATTTCTTTGAATACGCTATCAATCCACTGAGCATTTGTTGCAATACTTTTTTATTATATAAAAACCATGTTCTCTCCCACTTTTTCAAGAGAAAAAAATGACAGCCCATGTCTATTAAACTCTAAAAATGTTAACTGTGTCATGGTCACATTTTCATTTCTTGGCACACCTAAGAATATCATATTTATGATTTTAAAAAATAAAGACTACTATTAATGCCATCACACTACTATTATAAATGTGAAAGTTTGGTTCTTTGTGAGTTTGTGAATTTGGATGTTTGTTAGTCAATCACGCCTTAACGGCTGAATGGGACGAAATTTTAGTTTTAGACGAAATTCGGCACACAGGTCAGACTATGACCTGGATTAGAACATAGACTTCTTTTTATACCACAAAAGGCGGCTCACACAATCGGAGCCGCGGGAAAAAGCTAGTATTGGTATATAAGGCTAACAAAACTGTTAATAGCTTTCATAATCGAATGCACATTATGTTGGCACTGCGTCCGTGACACAGAAAGCGCCCTTCAGCTCCCAGAGACCTTCCCTGAGTCTTCGGACGATTATCTATCGATTGATATCGCCCATGACATTTACGGTCCAACTTGTAATTGTATGCAGTAAACATCATACTAATATTATAATTAATGTGAAAGTTTGTTTGTTTGGATGTTTGTCCGTCAATCACGCTGAAACTACTGAACGGAATTTGATTAAATTTGGTATACAGACAGGGTATGAGCTGACTTGGGTGATAGGATACTTTTTATCCCGATTAAATGCTCCCTTGGGATAAAACAAGAATCTTGATATTCATCAATCACACCGAAAATTCTGAACGGATTTTGTTGAAAATTGGTATAGAGACAGGCTAGATCACGCGGGCGGAGCCGCGAGGAAACGCTAGTTCTAATATAAATATTGACGTCAATAATCTTTGATTACATGTATTTAGACGATAAATTCTGGTACTATTGTCAGTACGAAAATTATAGGGTTGTATAATGGATGCAGGCGTGGGTGTTATGAGTTAACACCCCCACGTACTTGTCGATAATAATGGTGATGACGTATTGTTCGTCTTAGCAATCCTAGTCTATACTTAACTAATGTACCTTTTAAGGTTGCACCCGCGCATATCACCTCGACGACTTGCGCCTTACAAAAAAAAACTACCGTAATGGGCTTCACGCGACCGAATCTATATTACACATATATTTTTATACAACGATTGGGTCAGAGAATTCTTATGGCCGGCGCTCATAGACGGCATGGCACGGCATGGCATGGCAAAGGATTTTATTACTAATCAAGTTATTTTGAATCTTATTGCCACGAGTTTAGAATTCACGTTACTTTATTTCAATACCACAGCGCCGCGACGTGCCGCGGGATGCTGTGGCATGACGCGACGCGCCGCGGCATGCCGCGGCGTCCCGTGGCATGCCGTTTCATTCCACGGATTGCCGCGGTGCGCGAGAGAGAGAGAGTGGCTGGGCATTCAGCAGGATGCCACGGCATGCCACGGGACGCCGCGGGATGCCGCAGCATGACCTGCCGTGCCATGCCGTGCCATGCCGTCAATGAGCGCCGGCCCTTAGAGTTTTCTTGGAAGCCAATCTCATTTTTACAATTTAGTCTTAATAATTGATATAAAGGTCACGAGATTACTAGAAACCTGTTTCTTGGATTTTTATATTACCATATGTAAATAATTAGTTTTTATAAATCGTCAATATTTTCGTGGAGGATTTTTTTTTTTTTTTTTATACTGGCTCGGCAAAGTGACTACGCTACACCTGATGGTAAGTGTAGCGCAATCCAAGAATAGTGTCGACCAACGATAAACAATGTGTCCATCGTAGGTCGGCAAGATCATGCCGGCCTGCCAAAGGGCCAAGGGGGAGGGGAAGGAAAAGGGATGGGAAAAGGGTTAGGATCAGGGGGCAAGCCCCCTGGGGAGAACCGGATATACACTGGCTGACCCTGGAACGCGACCCACACAAGGTGGGCCACTATGGCAGGTTTTAGCACCAGTGTACGGTGGTCGCTATCCGGTCGGATACAAGTATCCTCCCACCAGCAAAATAAGGCTCAAAATGTGTATAATTTTCACAGACAGTAAAAATAATATGAAATATTATACTGGTTAGCGCAAATCGAGCATTTCATTTCTTGATGCATTTAACGGTTGAATGCAAAGACTTCCAAGATGACTAGATGTTTACGTAGAGATTTTGAATTCTTTTAGTTATTATGGAAAATAATCAAAATAAAGGCAGGTATTTATATATTTATCGCCAATATAGAGTGGATATATCATTATATAAATAGAGGAGACTAGGTGATAGGTCTCTCGTATGCGAAATGCCGTCTGGGGTACAATAGCATTGTCTATTTCTGCCGTCAAGTAGCAGTATCCAAGCACTGTTTTGTTGCGGTTTGAAGGACATTGAAGCAAGTGAAATTACTAGGTCTCATAAGACTTAACAACTTATGTCTCGTGACAACGAACGCAGGCCAGTACCACGCAGTGCTTGTAATTCAAAGTTCTGTGTGGTGTTGCTTCTGTTTATGGGCAAGCGTGGCGATTACCATCAGGCGAACGAACTGCTCGTTGCGTCATTGTAGGTAATAAAGAAATAAAAATATTTTACTTTAAAATATGACAAGCTCCAATCCCCATTCAAATGGAGTGTTTATTCCATGACACACACAAGAGAACAATTGAAAACTCTAGTTTACGAAGCCGCGTCATATAGTTTGAAAAAGAATTGTATAACCCATCCTTCTCAATTAGGGTTTTCTGTTAAATTCTTGCCTTTACCATATTCTCCATCTCAACGGGGATTTATAGTTTATTATAAATGGTTAGCGTATTTCTTAGAAAAATTTGATGAAATATTTCCTGTGCAAATGCACTGACTTTCGTTTTATTTTCAGTATATTAAATGAGGCGCCTGTGTGGCTGAATCATATACATAAATATGTAGCGCAAGTCGCATATGAAATGTCAATGCACCCAGCAGATATAAATAGCTGTTAGAATGCAAAAAACATCTTTCATCGTCATCATCATCAGCCACAAGACGTCCACTGCTGAACATAGGCCTCTCCCAAAGATTTCCAGACCGACCTGTTGGAAGCGGCCTGCATCCAGCGACTTCCTGCGATCTTTATCAGGTCGTCTGTCCACCTTGTAGGTGGACGTCCAACGCTGCGCTTGCCAGTAGCAACAACTTTAAGTCGGTGGTGGCATATATTGGAACTTATTGAAAATGTCTAGATATAATCTGGCAAAATTTGAAATTGACCAATGAGTGTTTTTGTCACGGGTAAAAATCGGGGAAATCGTAAATCGAAAAAGTGGGTTCGATTACGGCACCGAGATACTTAAATATTTGTGTGATCCACAAATATTTCTTTCTAGGTGTTGTGGGAGCGCAAGTTCCTCGTAGTTCCTCATATAATACAGGTTAACCTAGTATAAGATCAGGATTATTTGTGTGACTTGGGTGTATTTATACATATAAAAAAGAAATAAACCACTGCAAAATGATCCGGGAACTCAGACCGGATCGCTCCGTAATATTAGATTGTAACATTTGACCAGCGCTCAAGTTCACACTTGAGTTTGTCACACGTCTTTGACACAAACAAGTCTCTCAGTACGGCGAAATGCTTGTGGAAACGCACTTCAACATTTGACAGCTATTTAATAGAACTATGGATGAGAGGGGTTATAGTCTTCCAATTTAATATACCACGCTGACCTAATGCGGGTTGGAGACTTCACACCTACGAAATTCTTAAGAAGAAATTCTCAAGTATACAGGACTTTTCTCACAATTTTTGCCGTTATAGCAAGAAATAATTCAGAATTATAATTCACACACTTATCTTAAACAGTCAGAGGTGTATGTTTTTGGGAGTGTTATCAAACCTGCGACTTTTGTTTCAGCAGTCCGTACCACTCCCTACTGAGCTATCGCTTACTTCATTCGTAAACAGTAAATATAAAAGGAATCTAAATTGACTTATTCCAACATAAAATGCACAAAGCAAATGGCCAACAGGTATCAAAATAATTTGTATTCAGCACAAACCTTCCCTCGTGTCGATTCAGTGTGCAGTGTGGATTGTTTTAATGGTCACCACAAATTGACTTGAGTGCTTTCATCGTAACTCGAATAAAAAAGCCGGTCAAGTTCGAGTCGCACTCGTGCAGCAAGGATTTATAACACACCCCTTTCTTACCTTTTGTTATTATTTACTAGATTTTACTCGCAGCTTTGCCCGCGTGAACGGCCTTTTCTAGGAGAAAAATTAGCCTATGGCCTATCATAGCTATGGTCTACATGTATGCCTAATTTCATCAGGTAGGTCCCTCGTATGCGAGGTGCAATCTGGGTTGGTACCACCGCCAGTAACGGTACCATTATGTAAGCGCTGTTGTTTCGCTTCAAAGAAAATTGAAGCCAGTAAAATTACTGGGCATTATGATACTTATCATGTTATGTCTCAGGTTAACGACCTGACCGACCTGCACATCTCGTCATTCAAACAAATAAAATAAGGTCATATTCACAAACCTCATGTAGATAATACATACATTACATAACAAAAAAAAATGATAGATAAAATATCTACTTACAAGTTTTATAAAACGCCTATCATTTCATCTTCGTACGCCCACACATTGCCCTGCCATGCTTTGATATAAAGAGCCTCGAATTCACAGGCGTGTTGTCTTCAAAGGAAGTCCAAAACTTTATTATGATGTGGTTCTTATCTTTACAGACTATTGACTCAGGAGCCTTTGTAAAATGGATATTCATAAAGTCGCCTTTTGTGGACACCGTAATCCTTTTTGTAAATGTCATTTCAGCATATGAACAATACAAAGTGGATTTTATTGTTCTACGGAAACCTTTATATATTTTTTATCCTGGTATGGCAAATTACGCTACACATGATTGTAAGTCGACCGGTCGTTACCCCTGTCTCACAGAATACTAATGTAAAGTAGCGGCTTGCTGCTGCGTTTCGTACGGTGAGTGAGATATCCGGAGGCCCAAATCCTCTCCCCTTCCCAATCCCTTTCCTTTAAGGTCGGCAACGCGCCCATGATGCTTCTGGTATTGTGGGCGTACATAGGCGGTGGAGATCACTTACCATCAGGTGACCCACTTGCTCATTTGCCGGCCTATACTATACAAAAAAATTTAATGTGTAATCTATGAATAGTGACTTCCAACGACAAACGATGTATCTATCGTAGGTTGGCAGAAATATGTCGACTACTGGTGGGAGGATACTTGTATCCGGCCGGATAGCGACCACCGTACACTGGTGCTTAAACCTGCCATAGTGGCCCACCTTGTGTGGGTCGCGTTCCAGGGTCAGCCAGTATATATCCGGTTCTCCCCGGGGGCTTGCCCCCTGATCCTAACCCTTTTCCCATCCCTTTTTCCTTCCCCTCCCCTTGGCCCTTTGGCAGGCCGGCATGATCTTGCCGACCTACGATGGGCACATTGTTCATCGTTGGTCGACACTATTCTTGGATTGCGCTACACGTACCATCAGGTGTAGCGTAGTCACTTTGCCGAGCCAGGATAAAAAAATAAAAAAAAAACCTGCCTGATTGCTTCTTCACACTCCGTTTAAACTTTAAAGGATCCAATGTTTTAGGCAAAGAAGTGAATACAGTGTCAGCAAACTATTCCTCAGTTGTATGGTCAACATTAAATAATCAAATCATGAAGATGACGAGATATTAAGTTACATAAAGTTCAATAATTTTATTTTACTTCAATAAACTACAAACCAAAAAACAAAAGTTGCTTTATGACAGAAATAGGCTAAGCGGTTATACCCTCACGGACTCTCTTAAAAGAGAAAACTAACGACTAGTATTAATAATGACAATGTGTTTAATGAATATATTCATTATATATTCTTATTTATAAATTAAATTAAAATATTATTGAGTCCATAAAATGTTGAATTATTATTTAGAACCAAATTTAAACTCTACCGCCAGATATCCTTTGGCTGTTTTTCTTTATTCACGAGCAGTTTATGTGACAGACAGCAGCATTAGTTGAAAGGTTTTGGCGACAGAACTGCGAATGCTCATCGCCTTAAGTTGTACTGAATGCTTACAATTACACTAAATCCTTCGTTCTATAATGTTGAATACAGTATAGAAATAAATGCAGTTTCTCGAATATGTGTTCGCCTGTTTGCCTTGTGTACGCGACAACGGATAGAATGATTTCCTTGGAGATTTCGGAGATATGTACACATTGAAATTCCAGCTAAAACCCACGATACTTTTTATTCCCATGCTGAGTTTATTGTAAAGATTTTCAGTACAATAAAAATGTACTTACCTAACTTAAGTATAAGTTACAAGAACCCAAAAGCCGGAATTAATAAGTCGAATTAAAAGTCATAGGTATTTATGTGATCTCAAGTCTATATTTCACAATATTAATTCAAACCAAAATATTGTTAGCGAGTAAGACGGATATGCGTAATAAAAATATAAAAGGTCTCATTTAAATTGTCTCTCAGTCGTAAGTAATTTTGATGTAGATTAATAAAATTAAAACCCCGGAGGAATTTGCCAGAATCACTTTTCACATAATAGCTGTATTTTTTCTTCTTCTAGCCTAACAGGACCAATCCAATCTAAGGTATGAACCGACATAGTGATAGTATACCTATTTGTGTATGTCCACAATTCATTTCGACTTAAATAACTGAATTAAAAAAGGAGGTTCTATATTCAAGCCGTATAAATAAAATATACAGGGTTACTTTTAAAACACCAGCAACGTCGCAGGACTAGATAGCTAACTCCATAAGGAACAACTTTTTTTTGTTCTATGAGTTCGGACATAACTCAATACATGAAAAAAATTACTGAATGACAGACGACTCGCGGCTAGATAAATGGTTCAAATTCAAAGGCGCTAGCGTTGCACCCCCTTCGTCACGCTTCACAGGAGTTTGTTTACGTAATCATTGCGATGCGCGTAGAGATATAAACGTTCAAGTTTGAAATTAAATTAATACTTATTTTTATATGAAAATAAAATCTAACAAATTATCAAAAGTCGTAGAACAAAAGTTGTTCCTTATTGGGTTAGCTATCTAGTGCAGCGAGGTTGTTGGTGTATATGTTGTTCGTATTTAAATTTGTTTGCAGATTTCTTAAAACCGAATAAATTTATTTGGAGGATTCTTTCCCTGACTCAATTTATGTACCTAGATTATGTATTGTAAGGAAGATTTTAGCATAAAGTACATTAGGTAATCATTCTTATGTATTGAGTTGGGTGTACACCTATATCATCAACATTTTGTGTATTTTAACAACACCCATATACGTCCACAATACAAAAAACTCATGGGCGCGTTGCCGACCTTAAAGGAAAGGGATAATGCGGATCGGAAGAACGGGAAGGGGAGGGGGATTTGGGCCTCCGAATATCTCAGTCACCACACGTAACGCAGCACAAAGTCGCTATTTTACGTTGATTTTCTGTGAGATAGTGGCAACGACCCGGTCGAGCCAGCCCATTTATGCCGTAGACAAAACTGTCTACAGTGTCTACCACTAAATAGCAAAATATCAACCTTAGCTGAAGATAAAATCAGAGCAATCATAGGAGTGTTACCTAAATAAAAAAAAAAAATATGGTGGCAGTTCCGTTTTCACTCTATCCAAAGGAGTGCAACAATAGGTAAGCGAGCCCACAGTCCTCGGCATAAATCTGAAATGCGGGAAGTTGAAAGCCGAAACACGATGATTGTAATTTTTATTCAAAAGTGGCTTTTTTTATAGCATAGGCCGGCAAACGAGCGAGTGGGTCACCTGATGGTAAGTGATCTCCACCGCCCATGTACACCCACCACCAGAAGAATCATGGGCGCGTTGCCGACCTTAAAGGAAGGGGATAATTAGGGATTGGGAAGGAGATGAGATTTGGGCTTCCGGATATCTCACTCACCGTACGAAACGCAGCAGCAAGCCGCTACTTTACGTCAGTTTTCTGTGGGACAGTGGTAACGACCCGGTCGAGCCAGCCCATTCATGCTGTAGACAAAACTGTCTACAGCGTGGCTCTACCGCTCTATGGCTTTTAATAAAAGAACTTATGCAACTTAGTGCAAATATCTAATTGAGAACCTCTGCTTATTTAAAGGATGCCAAACTCCCAAGATCCACAGAGCTTGGCATCCTTTTATCACATCTAAGATGACTCTGATGATGGCCATCGGGCCTGCTGAAACCTCGCCTAACACATATAATGCCAGAATAAGCTGCTATTTCACGTCAGTAGTACCAACCTAGTCGAGCCACCTCACCCATGCTGTAGACAAAACTGGCCATAGCGTGGTTTTTCCTTTCTTTCTAAACATAAATCTTGTCGAATTACTGAGCCAACTATAGTAAAAATCATTTAAATTATGTACCGCAATAAAAATTCAATAAATAAATGCATCCGCTAGACGCAATAAAATTGCGGCGAACATTTTATATAATTCTGTGAAAGAATATTATTAAATCGGTTGGAACGGTTTCAATTCGTTGAAGATGGCAAAAAGGAGAATAAAAATAAAAATACTGAAAGAAAAACTATTTTCTGATGATAAACAGCAAGAAGAAACAAACCATATTATATTGGACGTAAATTATGCACCTCAATGTATGACCTAAGAAGCTACTTTTTATTTTTAGTGTACCGTTCCCAAAGGTTATTTTACAAGGTGGTAGGTCCCTCGTATCCGAGAGGCCGTCTAGGTTGGTACCACCGCTTTGTCTATTTGTGCCGCCAAGCAACAGTGTGTAAGTACTGTTTCGGTTTGAAGGACATTGAAGCCAGTGAAATTACGGGCATTATGAGACTTAACATCTTATGTCTCGCGGTGAAGAGCGTAGTTCAGTGCCATGCAGTGCTTTGCAATTCAATTTCTGTGTGGTATTGCATCTGCTTATGGGCAAGCGTGGCGGTTACCATCAGCGCCTTGCTCGTCTTCAAAGCGAAACACAACAGTAGTCACACGCTGTTTCTTTGCGGCAGAAATAGACAAAGCAGTGGTACCAACCCAGCTAAGAAAAAATCTCTAACGTATAATTTGCGGTTATTTGTGACTAATTATTTTGCCGTGGTCATTAGTTGGGACACACGAAGCTAATCCCCTGGGATCATAGCGATAAACGTCAGACACAGAAAGACATTATTTAAGACACAATGAATCCGTGTGCTCAAAGATCTTGCTCAACTTGTTAATTAATTAACCAAATTATCTTGCTTTAGTTTAGTAACGAAAATAAATGGTGTTTCTTGGTAATTCAATTTCAGAAAATGCTTTGTGACTATAATAGTAGCCAGTTGTATTTGGGTATAACAACAAAATCATTAACACTTCCCGAAACCGATTAACTGAATTAATTGTTATTTGTATAATGGCATGACTGACATGTTCGAATTTGAGCGTACACGCAAGCCGCTTACATGATTCTATTAAAGAAAAATTGCACCGCCTTTAAAATGATTTGTTGTTTTATATACGGTTAATAGAGTAAGCCGCCATGTGAGATAGTTTCCTTAAAATCGCATACAAAGCGGGCATGTTCCTGTCGCATGACTCGCGTCGCAGGTCGCCATTTTTGGTCTCGATCGCGAACTTTAAAGTCTGACTTAAGACCTATTTACATGAAGAGAGTTTATCGCATGATCGAAGCAACAACTTATCAGAAAACTGTCATTCGCGAGGCCGCATTATGCAAATTGAAAATAAGAATCGTATGACATATCTTCGTAAATGAAAAGTCCTTGGAATAATATACAGCTTCCGTGGCGCAGTGACGCAGTAGCCGATTGTGAAGCGAAAGGCTACGGGTTCAATTCTTGAACCGATACATGTTTGTGCGATTTACAAATATTTGTTAGGGATCTGGGTGCTGTGGGACCGTAAGTCCTACATGTTTGTGCGATTTACAAATATTTGTTAGGGATCTGGGTGCTGTGGGACCGTAAGTCCCTAGTTGTTTTTAATACCTTCGATGCAAGTTAATCTAGTGTGGGTCAGGACTATGTGTGACTATTGGCTGTATTTTTTATTCTTGCTCGACAAAGTGACTACGCTACACCTGATGGTAATAGCTGCACAATCCACAAATAGTGTCGAATAACGACAGACAATGGAAGGAGGGACAACGTTTGCCGGCAAACCTTTCCGCAACTTTATAATATTTATATTCGCGTTTATGTGGTATGAGATTATTTCTCCATCTAAATGGTACTTAAACAATTAGCTAAAACACAACCTTATGTTAGATGATAGTAGATAGTTTTCTCACTGACGCGTGAGATATGTACGGCGCATAAGTTAAGCCCCTAGGTGTAGTGCAGTCACTTTGCCGTGCTCGGATAAAAAAAAACATTAAATATTGACTGTGTCTTAGTGCCTCAACATCAATATCGTAGCAAGCACTCTCGTCGCTAGTTGAAGTGCCTCCGATCAGAATCCTTGTTCGCTCTCCCGCCGACTTACAAATCCTCCACTAAGCCCCGCATACTGGCATCGCGCTGCAGTCGAAAACAGGAACATGTATCAAATTATATGATGTAGCGTCTAGTAAATTTTATTCCATGTTCTGTTACATTGTTACTTGAGAAAAATTGTTACAAGCCAGTCAAGATTTGTTCGATAATTGCGAAGATAATCTATTAACTATGTGGGGATGAAAGGACTTAGAGCCAAAATGTAAACCGGATATGTGTGAGTGAAAGAGCCGTGTGAGCGAGGAGATAAGAGAGTTGTTCAAGTTTAGACCAGAGCCTTCTAAAAGGCACCTCTGTGCTTAATCACCACTAAATAGATATGGGATAACTAAAACGACCCGGAAACTCGAAATAACACTTTTAATCTATTTCAGCATACAAAACAACACAATACAACCCAACATAACACATCACAACACTTCACTTCACATCACTGATCCAAAAAGCGTCTAACGCGCACAGCACACGATCAGGTATATACGATGTGTTATACGTGTATACTGAATTACGATTAGCATATCGGCGACGCGAAACCAAAAGTTTATCTCCTACCAAAAAGTGCTCAAGGCGGCTAAAGAAGCTTTCACTTCAATTTTTACGCCTCAAAAACGTACATCTGAAATTTTAAGCCTATTAATAGAAAATTGTGCAGAAACCCAATTAGGGCAAATGTTTCTTACCGCGTTTTAAACGACGTTCAACGTTTAAACATAATGTTATAACCGCCGCGCAGTGGTAACACGAGTGCCGCGATGCCTTGACAAAAACATCAACTTAAATTTAGTGTTTTGACAAAGTTAGACTCGCAGTTGGTTTTAGTTATAGCTAGGAAGGGACCGTAGTCGTGTACAGTTACGATTCTAATTACGAGTGTTGAATAAATATTTGAGACACACCGGGTTGCCAGGTACAAGGCAGTTTCAAGAGAAAATAATCGAAGATTTTTCCTCACAAATTATATTTTGCAAATAAATTATTCCCGCCTAATGCCAATTAAAGAACATATTTTACATAACTGAATATTCAACTGTATATTAGACTTATTTCAACTTATTTTCCACTTCAGAACTCTAAGGTAAACTTTTAATAACATTAAATTGCAATTATTAAAGTTACCAACGGTCGTGTCTGACTAAAGTGCAAAGTAAATTGTTACAAATCACAGCGTTTATTGTTAGTATTTATTCACAAAGAGTCCAACTTCATAGCCAACAGCATTCTAAAATTATTTCGACGATACGATTCGAACGATTAAAGTGAAACAAAACGGTATAACTATGTAACGTTTATTGATAAGGCCGATAGTACAAAGTTTGCCAATTTAGTTTTATTTCGACCACAAAACAGGCTAAACAAAACTAAATTGGCAAACTTTGTACTATCGGCCTTATCAATAAACGTTACATAGTTATACCGTTTTGTTTTACTTTCAATTATATAAATAAATAAATACACCCAACAGTCACATACATAGTCCTGACCCCACAGTAAGATACGAGTCTTGTGTCGTGGGTATCAGGAACTACGAGAGACTTTCGGTCTCACAACACCCAGACCCCGAAACAAATCAATGTGGATCACACAAACATTTGTCTCGGTGCGGGGATCGAACCCGCGGCCTCTCGCTTCACAGCCGGCTACTCGCCCGCTGCGCCACGGAGGCTGTCAATATATAAACTTCACTCGAAGTGATAAGACAAAATAATGAACAGTTTTACGATTAAAGCTATGCTCATCGAAATACATTGTTTTGAATAATATGCCATCAATGCAAGGCCTTTCCAACCAGAATACATAAAAAGATTATATGGCAACTACTTGGTAGGGCCCTCGTGCGCGAGTACCCGTCTCACTTTGTACCACCACGCCGGATTGTCTCTTTCTATCGTCAAGAAACAATGTGTAGATAAGCAATGTTTTCTTTCGGTTTGAAGGACATCGAAGCTGGTGAAATGACTGAGCATTATAAAATTTAACATCGTATCTCGCGGAGTGACGAATACAGTGTCATGCAATGCTTTGTAATTCAAAGTTTTGTGTGATATTGCTCCTGAATATGGGCAGGCGTAGTGGTGACCACCAGGCGAGTGACCTGCTCGTTTCGTCATTAGAGATAATAAAAAAATAAGTCTGATAAAAATAAGAGTATAATTTCATAATACACAATTTCGTTATAAAAGAATTTAGTACTAACACATAACTTTGATTAGTTATCAGTTAGGCGATTTGTATTTTTAAAGTATAAAATTTGCTGGAATTTCTGTTACCCGACATCCCTATACGTATACACCTAACATGATATTAAAGGAGGTCCATGAACCGGGTCGAAGGGGTTTATCCGCAAGCCATTAATTGTTCTGTGAGGGCTGCTACGGTTGAGTGCAGATTAATTTGGCACGAGATAACCGATGTAATACGCCCTGCTGTTTGTTATCAAACTCCTATACACATCTATCACTACTGTACACGGTATTTGCCAAGTATAAAGCCCCTACTATAGTAAAGATAAACTATATCTGGTTACTTATTGTACCCAAAGCAGTTGACTGATAAGACAAAAATAGAAAACATAACACAAATATACTCACGTATATATACCCGATGTAGTAACTTATTTCTGTCCCAGGGGGCGAACCCGTCGCTATCATCATCATCAACCACAGGACGTCCACTGCTGAACATAGGCCTCCCCCAAAGATTTCCAGACCGACCTGTTGGAAGCGGCCTCCATCCAGCGACTTCTTCCACAAAATTCCGAGCAACTCATTTATTCATATTGAATCTCAAACCCAAGTTATTACCCCTGGGTATTTAAATCCAAGCTCACACGGTTGCACGGCCCTATTATAGGCTGGCACTAGAACAATAAAACTGTAATAATACCAAAGATGTATATTTTATAAGTTTGTCATTTTGTGAGATAGTTTATAGGCAGAGATACGAATTGCCGAGACGAAAGTCGCAGATGCGTTACCAAGAGCATGCACCTCTGAATTTTTAAGTTAAGTTTGTATTAATTACTTATTAGCGCTTACTTTAATGGTGAAGAATACATTGTGACGAAAGCTACAACCTGAGAAGTTTCACATAAGAATTTTGAAAGTATGTGAAGTCTGCCAACCCGCATTAGAACAGCCTCGTAGACTAGAGTTTATCTCTCATTCAGTAGATGAGGCTCGTGACCAAAGGTGAGACGTAAGTGATACAAAAAAAAAAGACACCATCGGTCGCCAACTTCCCAAACTGATCATAAAATCTGTCACGGATACCGAAGAGATTGACAGCATACTGATTTTGACATCATAGAAATTAATAGCTTACATTTTTGTACCCGACTAGATAGCGACCATCGTACACATTGTGAAAAACCTGACACAGTGGCTGGTTCAGGCAAGTCGCCCTCCAGGGTCAGTCAATGTATATCCAGTAACTTCAGACCGGCATAATTCTGCCGACTGTCGAGGAAAGTAATATCTCTCGACGGTTGACATTATATTAGGACTACACTTAATATCAGGTCTAGCAGTCATATTGCAAAAAAAATTGAGTGGTAGAGCCACGCTGTAGACAGTTTTGTCTACAGCATGAATGGGCTGGCTCGACCGGGTCGTTACCACTGTCTCACAGAAAACCGACGTAAAGTAGCGGCTTGCTGCTGCGTTTCGTACGGTGAGTGAGATATCCGGAAGCCCAAATCCCCTCCCCTTCCCTATCCCTAATTATCCCTTACCTTTAAGGTCGGTAACGCGCCCATGATTCTTCTGGTGGTGGGCGTACATGGGCGGTGGAGATCACTTACCATCAGGTGACACACTTGCTCGTTTGCCGGCCTATGTTATAAAAAAAAAAATATGCACCACTCACCCGTCTATTCACGGCGTTGCTCGTACACTCCAGATTCACTTCAGATTAATGCGAGTTATAATATTTTTAATAGCATTACATCAAGTGGCTTAATAGCCACTTGGTATAATGTATAAGACTTATAATAACTTAGATCATTTATTTTGTACTCCATTATAACTTACGCCTTACTTATAACTTACGCGTGGTATGCAACTGAGCCCCACAATATCTTCTTACAAAGTATTTCTTAATTACTGCATCAGGGTTTTTATTCGTCTTAATAACGAGACGAGTAGGTTGCTCGCTTAATTGCCTATAAACATGACCAACGCCATATGTCATAAAAAGTAGCCAATAAATGACCTATTTATAAAGATGTAGCTGACAGCGAAAGCTACTTAAATTATAACTGGCAATGTATTATTTGTTGTGAGTGTTAGTGGACTACCAACATCTAAGGTCTAAAGCCAATCAAACGTGCATGTGGTACACTCTGCTGATTAATGGACAAGGCAATGGTGAAACTTGGTTCCCGTTGCGGGTTGAGGAGATCAGACGGCGAGTCACCCCACATAATGTCAAATACAACGTCAAATTATGACGGGAAGTTGCACCCTGGCATTAAGCCGGGATAACGCCAGGCAGAAAGTAAGAACATAAGTAAATACACCCAACAGTCACACACATAGCCCTGACCCCACAGTAAGATACGAGTCTTGTGTCATGGGTATCAGGAACTACGATAGACTTTCGGTCTCACAACACCCAGACCCCGAAACAAATATTTGTGGATCACACCAACATTTGTCTCAGTGCGGGGATCGAACCTGCGGTCTCTCGCTTTACAGTCCTCTCTTCTGCTCGCCCGAGGCTGTCATATCGATTACTCTCTTCATTCACTTAATTTCACTTAAAAAAATCGCTTCAATGCTCAGTGCATCTGTTATTTTTATTGATTTTATTTTAACATAAAAATATTTGATTTCGTTTTATTACAGTTATTTTTATGTCATAAATATAAATACTTATTATCAATTTTTTATTAGTTTATTGACAGCCTGCTTAGGTTGAGAAACCGCGAAATACCTGGGATCAAATCAAAGGTCGGGCATGTTTGAATTTTCCATTCGAATAATCTCATATGAGTCTTTCATATAAGATCTCTCATGTGAGATCTCTTATATGAGGTCATTGGAATTTGTTCCCGGTATGACGATCACCCCCTACTACATCATGGTACGGAAATAGCTCGGTGAAATGTAGCATTTTCAAACCTGCCTATTCCTTCAAGGATACAAGCGTGAAAATATGTTATGATTACGTTAACTAAGACATCGATCTTGATTTTTAAGCACGATACCTATTCGATAATACGTGATAGTACATTTTTCGCATTGTAATTAATACCGCTTTTGAAAAAAACAAAGCGATAACTTAACCTAACGAAAATTAGCCTGTTTTTGTTATTCCTTTCCTAGATAAACATATCGATCGATCCTCCTCTCTCGTTAAAGGCAGGCATGTAGCAAGAACCTTAAAGAAGATTTCAAAATTACGTCGTTTCGTTTTTATTTATATTTCTACATGACGTGTCAATAAATTGTAAAATAGTGTGTCATTTTATTTTTAGCGCAGACGCAAACGAGCAAGTTGGTCACTTAATGGTAATGATCTCCACCGCCAATGCACGCCCACAATTTTAGAAGAATTATGGACGCCATCAAGGCCTTAACCAATATGGATAATTTTTATATCATTAATAATATAAAAATTAAATTAACTAATAATAATATCAAAATCCAGTCAAGTACAAGTCGAACTCGAGCAAAGCGGATTCCGCACAATATACTTGACTTTTTAATTTTCGTACGCACTTATTTTTCAAATAAATAAATACTCTCAACGGCCACACTCATATTCCTTACCCCCACACTTGGTTAACCTGTATCGTGGGTATCCGAGAGCCGAAACAATAATATAATATGTGAAAAATTGTCTCGGTGAGAGAATCGAACACACGGCTTCTCGTTTCACACCCGGCTACTCGCACACTATACCACGGTGATGTCAAGTTAATATAATTATCCACCAATATTATATTATTATATGTATTCTGTGTACATTTTACCTATTTACTTATTACAAAAAATAGACTCTTTTAATAGTAGAACAAACAGTCAGACCAACGTGCTAGGCTTTGTATCAGGGATCCATTGACACCCTTTATTTAATGAACTCTAAAAATAAGGGACTAACAAAAATAAGATCAATTTCAGACAAGGAATACTCATCTATTATAGTGATTATATCACTGAAGATCATATAAATTTGAGGAGAACACTCGACTGGTAAACATTTCAAATATCATAATAAACATTTCAATGTAATTTATTCTATTATTGAGGTGTAAAAGAATCCTTTGTGGCCTACTTGCAAAATAAACGTTTTGATTTGATTTTGATTACATACCTGGAGATAAAAACATTAATGGCCCATGACAAAAAATACTAGTAGGTATAGTATGCCGGACGCCATAAATACAAGGCCTAATCCGATCTAACTACTATTTTGCAAGAAAAAACAACAATTCTATCATAAATTACAAAGATAATGGTTTGTCTTACTATAAACTAAACGTTGAAAATCCCGACTAGAAAAACATTATGGCCGACTTACACAATATTTAAAATAAAAAAACATGAAATGCGGCCTCATTTTCTACCCAATTTTAATTCTGTAATCGCAAAGCAGTTTATTTTTATTAATTATTATTTTTTTTATTAATATTGTCGGCTAGATATACAATAATGTATAAAATTTGGAATAGTCTAATCACCTATCTAGAATCTGAATCCAAGACCCAATGGTTGCTTAGTCTTAGTACGAGCACTAGACCAATAACGCGATTTGAATTAATCTATCACACATACACTATATAAATTAAAACAAAGTTATACCCTTAATTACTTTCTTTATATAAATAACATACAGAGGATCTGAAGCTCATTTACGAGTACCATGTTTATTGGCAGCGTTGGAGGATCACTCCGGGCGATGTTTTAATACGCCCGAGTTCCCCAAAAGTCGGGTAAACAAAATTTTCTTTGACTTTTACGCCCACAAGATACCGTCGTATTGATTATTTTCGACGTATAGGCTCACCAGTGTCGTAATAATGTGTACCACTGTAATTATAGGAAGCAGACTAATATAAACTGAATTTACATTACTTATTAGTACATTACATTACTTAGTTTACGTCTCTTTGTTTTACTGTCCGCGTCAACAGAATACAAAATTAATTAATTGGTTCACTTAGTCTGGCGATAGCTTATAAATGATTCGTCAGAACTGTTTTACAGATACATAAATCACGCAATCTTATTTAATTTTATAAATTTGATATAAATATTCGAACAATCAGAGTTTTTTTTTCCCAAACGTTAACAAAACGTGAGGCATTCGTTGCACATCAGTTTAATCTGATGAAGGATTATTCCTTCGAAGATCTAAGTGATCCACATGATATAAACCAGTGACTTTATAATTTTTCAGCAAATCCTACTAATATCCTACTAATATTATAAACGCGAAAGTTTGTAAGTATGGATGGATGGATGTATGTTTGTTACTCTTTCACGTAAAAACTACTGGATGGATTTTAATGAAACTTTACAATAATATAGCTTATACATCAGAATAGGACATAGGCTACTTTTTATCCCGGAAAAAGCAGATCACGCGGGCGAAGCCGCGAGCAAAAGCTAGTGTAAAATATATTGAGTCATTTTCTTTTATAAGCCGGATCATATATTATTTAAATACCTGAAGTGACTTGTGAAATGACAAAAATAATATTACTACGTCAATAAGTTAACTATTAATAATTTTTTTACATACATACACACACAAGTCCGTAATCTTCGAAGGGGTAGGCGTCGCATGATATGATGCGATGCAAGCCTATTGCTATACCGGACACAGTAGGGTAGATTGTTTGATTGTTTTTTATTTTAATCAATAAATTACGTTACCCAAAACCTATTGCAGCAAGAATTTCATTAATCCGTTCACAAAGAAATAAATTAGAAGTCATTCAAATCTGATGGGGCACTTGTCAAATAACAGACGACCCCAACTTTGACGTCACCGTGGCAAATGGCCATTACAGTGCACACGTGCGAGCGAGATAGTGAGATGTCCCTCCTACACGCCTACCTTTACTCGTACCATTATTTAAAATCATAATTGCGGGCTCATTTTTGAAGCGATTTTTATTATGTTTTAATAAAAGGATTTCTTATTCGTATTATTCTCTGTTGCATATTAAATAATGTATAATATTCAACATAGGAAACTACCCTATTCCAAACTCCAAGCTATCCTACCTATGCTGCCACGTATCATATTTTTTTAACATTTATTTTTAAGCTAATTTGTTTTACCCTGATGTGATTTCATAATACTTTATTATACTAAACTTTGTTATAAAAACATACCTCACAGAAATGTTATATTTACAGATAATTAGAAACATAATAAGTCTAAAAGGTCGAATTCAATGGAAATTGTTGAATAACACCAAAAAATGCCAGAGGGATGAATTTATTAAGCTGAAATTCCACCCACACACTAAACACAAGGTTAATAATTATACGGTGTTGCCAAAAAGAATAACAATTATATGAAAATATAATAAAACACATAAAATTTACTATGTGTAGCATTTTCTATATTAGTGTGTAGGGAGACATGTTTTAACAACAGATCACCTTTACAAAGAAATTATTTATAAAAATCATTGAAATCGCGAATTTGACGCTAAAAAGCTGATCTCATAAAGTTTGGATAACCTTTGAAACTACTATAAATAATCTAGTCCAGCAAATTGCTGTACCATAGGACTTCGGTAATCACACACTGCTTGCTTTGCAGGTGGTAGGATATTCATATCCGCCCGGATAGCGACCACCGTACACATGGTGTTAAAACCTGCATAGTTAATGTTTGGTCTATTATTATTATTATTAATCACTACAATGTTTGGTATGAATCAAGATATTGGGCTTGACTGTGGATAATAAATTAACGTTTAACACGCACGTCTCCGAAGTCTGTAGGAAGGCTATAAGCTTCCACAGACGATTGGCTACTGCTGCAAAAGTGCAGTGGGGACTGGGGCCTGAAGTGGTGAAAATGCTTTACACAGCAGTGGTTGAACCAATAATACTATATGCAGCCAGTGCCTGGGCGCCTGCAAGTAATAAGATAGGCATAAGGAAAAAACTTGCAGTGGTTCAACGAGGCTTTGCACTAAAGATGGTAAAGGGCTACAGGACTGTTTCGCTAAACTCGGCCCTGCTACTCGCTGGGATCCTTCCGCTAGACATCCGTGTCCGAGAAGCGGCGCTTCTATACGAAGTGAAAAAGGGACATACTCAATGCATAGTGGGCGACCGGGACGTGGAACGTCCTGTGCCTTTTGCCAACTTGGAACATCCAGCCACGCGCAAGGCCTTGCAGTTCAAATGCGTGGTGAACGGTGAAGAACTTGACCTACAGGCTGCAAATACCCGCAGGGTATTCACAGACGGCAGCAAGATTGGTGGCAAAGTCGGAGCATCGGTATCCTTGTGGGATGGCGATGCCGAGACAAAAGCCACCAAAATTAAACTGGGATCGTTCTGCACCGTTTACCAGGCGGAGCTGCTGGCCTTGCACAAGGCCGTGCAAATAGTCTCCAAAGAAAAGTACCACCGGTACAGCATCTTCTGTGATTCACGAGCCGCTCTCGAGACCGTCGCGCGCGGAAAATCACTCCACCCCATAGCATTTGACATTACTAAAATGTTAAATGAGACCGAAGAGCGCGGAAAAACTATTAACCTCTTTTGGGTTAAGGCGCACGTGGGGCTGGAAGGGAAAGAGCGTGCAGACGAGCTCGCGAAGGCGGCGGCTACCACCCTTAAAAGGAGGCCCGATTACGACCAATGTCCCATCTCGTTCGTCAAGCGACAGATCCGTCAGGAGTCGATTGACGAATGGAATGAGCGATATAGGGCTGGAAAAACAGCATCGGTTACGAAGCTGTTTTTCCCAGACGCAAACAAAGCCTACAAAGTGATCAGGAAGATTCCGGTTGACCAGGTCCTCACGCAAGTTTTCACGGGCCATGGGGGATTCTCCGAGTACTTGAATCGCTTCAAGTGCAAGGAGAGCCCTTCATGTATCTGCGACCCAGCGGTGAAAGAAGACGTGGTACACGTGTTAACGGAATGCCCAATATATCTGTATAAACGAACGAACTTTGAATTAGAATTAGGAATAATTGTAAATAAAGAAAACCTGAGTGGTATGTTGGAAAACAATGAAATTAGAAATAAGTTTTTAAAATATTGCAAAGAAATAACGTGTAGCGTGAGGAAGAGAAACCAATGAAAAGGGCAACTTCAGCATATAATATAAGACTATACGCTTCTAGTTGCCACGGAAAAGCTGGGTTCGCGATGAAGACACGTTAGCAATATCAGTTTTATATAAAGTTTTTTAAAAATGTATTAAAATAAGAAAATGTTAAATATAATCGCAAATTGTATGTTATTGATTGTTTTAAGCTTAAATAATAAGTAAGCGATTTTAAATCAGAGTATTTTTTATTTCCCTAGATAATGAATTTTTTAATAAAGGCATGTGCATTAATAGGTTTTTATAACTCTGAATAATAGTATCAGAGGGACGAGAGTGGGGCATAGAGCCCCACAATAAAAAAAAAAAAAAAAAAAAAAATGTTTGGTATGGTACCTCGAAATGTTTGTGATGCACATACATATGCATAAGTAATTATATAATGCGAATAATATGTTCATTAAGTGGTAGAGCCATAGTATCGATCGGCTCAACCAAGGCTCAATACTATTGTCTCACAGAAAACAAGCATTATGACTCTTTCAGTGTGTGACATTTCCAGAGAACCGAATCATGTGAGAATTTTCGATCTCAGTCCCCTTTCTATTCCTCATTCGTTTAAGAACGGCAATGCATTCATGATACTTATGGTATCGTTAGTATTCTTAGGCGGAGGAAATGAATAATATCAGAAGACCGACTCGAACGTTTACCGGCGTCTGCTATAGAAAAAATCTTCATTTTATTTCTTCTACCTTTTTTTCCTCATACTTTTAATATAGCTTTTTCAAAAGGCAGAATCCTATTAAATGTCTATAACATTTTTTCAAGCTATGTATAGGCTAAGCAAATGCATTTATTTATATATTTTTTTATCTCCGATAGTGTTTAAAAAATATTCCACCGAATATATTCTAATCTATTGTCACCTATCGAGAGGCACTTCGCTACTACTAGCACTTTACCTCAAGATTCTCGACAAAAATAGCTAGAGATTTTTGAAGTTATACTTCTTTAGGCGCGTTATGAAAAAATGATGAGAGTGAAATTTTAAGATGCGCGCGCACCTGTGACACAAAAAATTAACAGTATGAAGTTAGGCGCGTTAAGAAAAAATGATGAGAGCAGTATGAAGTTAGGCGCGTTATGAAAAAATGATGAGAGTGAAATAAAAAAATAAATAAATAAATATAAATAAATAAATATAAATATATATATATATATATATATATATATATAATTATATATAGATGCGGTTTTTATTTTATAATTTGGAACATGGTGCCGTAAAAAAAGTACCAGGTTCGCATAAACGCGAAGAGAGTAGAATGTCCATTTTTCATGGCGAGTAGCCGTAATTAATAAACAAATGACGATTTGGACAAAGAAAAACTCTTTAGATTTTTTCTTATTCGGAACATGTTGCCGTAAAAAGTACCAGGCTCGCATAAACGCGAAGAGAGTAGAATGTACTTCTATCATGTCGAGTGGATATGTTGATATAAATTAAAATACTTTTATTTAATATAATTAACACTAAATATTATTAAATTATTAATGTTAAATACTTATTATTGGTTATTTAATGATGCCAAAGAAGTATAACTTCTCACGCGCGTACATAAGTACACGCACCCATAATTTTTATACTTACCTAGATATTAGAAGGAACTCTGCCTATCTAAAGGTGACCAATGATTAACAAAAAATAAAAGCGGCTAAAAAAGCTAGAAAAAAATAACTACTTCTGAATCGGTGGTATTTTAGTTTAATTATCAATGACTGATAGCATCGACTCAAAATGGTTAATAATTAAAAATGATTCTGTGAGATCATTCTGTGAAAATGTATGCATGGTTATTATACAAACAGAAAAATAACAAATATACACGTGAAATTAAAAACGCCCTAAATTTTTAGTCATCAGTTATTAAGTTTATTTTACAGCCACTCTGCCATCCGCAAGGTCTGACATATTTTTACTTATAAAGTCATAACTTTAATTTCTTTTAAAGTAGGTTTTTTTACGACTGAATAAATATTCGTCTGGAGAAAATTTTAACAGCGCAATAAAATCTGAAGTTGTTGTCTAAACTAGAATGTTTTTCGGTACAGCTGCGTTATTTTAATACGTCTTCCTCGTTTGTAGTAGCCATGAATAAGTTACGACGTGGTAACAGCTTTTAGAATACATCAAATTTGTTGACAAAACGACTAATAGGATATGTTAGCGGAACCTTCAATGAAAGTCAAAGTTACAAGTGTATTCATTTTATATAGTAACCAGCTTGTAGTTATGGATGTAATAGGAATGGTTTATGTTCAGCCGTCTCCCTCCAGTCTGAACATCATCAAATGTTCTAATCGCGGCTCTACTCGCATGAAATTTAATCGTTATATTTCCAAGATACAAGTAGCCTACGTCCTCTCCAGTCCATAAACTATAGCTAGGTTAAAAAAGCTAAAATAAAACGAAATTACAAAGCACAAAATATTATTAACCAATTTCGAGTCAGCACTATCAATAATTGACGATAAACTGCAATAACAATTACTCAAATTTATTATTTTTTAGCGTCTACATGAGAAACTCCGCAATTAATAAGTTTTACAGCACCAGAAGAGATAACTAAAGAAGAGAAACTGAAGAGATAAATAAAGTTATAAGAACCAGTTATTAAACATGTATTTAGTTTGTACAAAAATACTTCTTCGGAAGTAACATTAGTTCTTATTTCAGGATAAACCACAACGTCCTAACAAAACTGCATCTAATAAAACCAAATTAACAAACTCTATTTCTTAGCATTTCTAAGAAATGGCTTGTCCGTAGCAATTTATAATGGCCCTGTTTGAATAAAATTTAAAACCCCCAGCGCCATAAACTTTCACATTTCGCGCTTAACCAGTTCAGTGAGGAGTAAAGATGAATTATTTGGCAAAACGCCCGATAGCCAGATTTCGAAGGAATGAGCATAATAAATCCACGATAATAAATAAGATTTCTTCAATATTTATGAATAACTTTGTGGTGTAAATATTTTGTAACTTTATACTCGATTGCATTCTAAACTAAAGAAGGATTCGTATTATAGGTGAATAGTATTTTAGTCTATTAGCGTGTCCGAACGTAGAGTATTTTCTCCGCAGAGGGGTTGACATTAGGCAGGCAGCTGGTCGTAAGAACTGCAAGCCAAATCTTCCTGTATTAAAAATCATGTTGCTCCGACTCTAACTGCTAGTGGCATAAGGCCAGGTGGAAGAAGCCAGGCGTGCCCGAAGAAAAAATCTAGTCAAATACTTTATCCACTATAAACGGATAATCATTCACCATCCACACAATTTGGTACCAAAAAAAACAACGTTTGGAAGACCAAGGAAAATCCACGTTGCCAAAACTACTCAACAGCTTTATTTTTTGTCGCACATCTTAGCTATCATAATAAAAAAATATTTACAATGATGTTTGGCTATGATGTAAATGGCCAGCTATATATTAAAATTTTCGTCAGCCTCTTATATTATAAATATAGAGGCAATTCTTGAGTTAGTTTAACTTTGGCGTGGCATTTATTGACACAATTCTAACTTAAACTTACCTAACCTTGATATTATTTTCGTGCCAACCAATTGTATAATCCTGCTCACCAAGGCGTAATGTTGTTTTACGAGAATTATTTTAGCAGATTTTTCTTACTAGCCTAAAATTTCAATAGCGATTTTTTTTATTTGATTGAATGCCGAGACGAGCAAGGCGCTCGCCTAATGGTAAGCGTCACTCTTGCCCAGAAACAGAAGCAACACCGCATAATACTTTGAATTACAAACCACTGCATGGCACTGACCTGCGCTCGTCACCCCGAGACATAAGATGTTAAGTCTCATAACGCCCAGTAATTTTGCTGTCTTCAATGTCCTTTAAACCGAAACACAGCAGTGCTTGCACACTATTGCTTGGCGGCAGAAATAGACAAAGCGGTGGTACCAACCCAGACGGCCTCTCGCATACGTGGGACCTACCACCATATTACTTCCCAATATGTTTTATACTTTACTTTCTTTTGTTGTATTTTTAACTTTTTATAAAATTAATTTAATGGTGGCCTTTATATTACTACGATCAATGAACAAAGCATCAACCAGACGAACATTAGTAGTTGAGTCGAGCTGTAGTTTTTAACAAATATTGTTATTATAAATAAGATTTTGCTCGCGATTCGGCGCCACGAAGATCTTTGTCGAGGGTATAATCATAGTATAATATAGTTTTTGTACGCAGAGTATTTACTGGAAATCTAAGTGATATAATTGTGTAACCTACATAGAATTTTACGCGTGATGCGCAAAGAAAATATCATACAGCAGACATACTCTGTTTTATTATTTGGAATAGATGTATAATAAAATTTATGTTTCATCTCGCATGGTTAAATTATGATTTATAAATGGCGGCAAACACCTAAACTAACTTATTTTATTTTTTTATTTATGGCTCTTGCAGTACTATGTATTTAGCCAGTGTCAAGTACAATTCATTCTCAAGTTATTTTTACAAGAACGATGATACACGGGTGCGGTCGATTTCAAGGTCTTGTCGGAGTTTTGGTGTTAACTCCTTTCAGTACGATTCTTAATTTACTTATTTTAATGTTTCCATACACTTTTCATCACCGTCAATGTTCATTGAACAAATCCATACCACTTTTATACAACAAAAACAACTCTAAACTAGTTTATGAAATAAATTAAAATGAGCGATGAACTGGACTGTCAGAATTCCCGCCAAAACTCTAACCTAACTTAACAAATGGTATAAATTTAAAATGAGCCATTTAAAGACATACATCACTCAAAGAGACGTTTGCGCGGCGCTTGCAAAACATACCGCGGGCTGTGTTCATGCACAGTAATAACATTTTAATTATACACACATGCTCACGCCTGTATCCGCAAAGAGGTAGGTAGAAGCTCCCATGATCCATCGTCATGTGTGATAAATAGACACTATATAAAGATAGAGGCAAATAACGTACCACCGATCTAACCAATGGGCTATTGGGATCCTTCGATGACTTCTAACTGTCCCTTTGGGATAAAATACCGGGTTCGATTCCCGCACCGAGACAAACGCTTGTGTGATCTAAAAATGCGTGTTTCGGGTCTAGGTGTTGTGGGCCCGCAAGTCGCTCGTAGTTCCGCGATACAAGTTTAACCTATTCGGGAGTCAGTACTATGTGTGTGTGAGATGAGTTTAAAAAAAAAAAACAAGGATAATAATAAAGTTTCTCGTACGCCATCATTTTGCATGATGTGACCTCGTAAACCAGAGATTTCTGTTATACTCTTACCTATGTGCGATAAACTCTCTCCGTGTAAATGGGGCTTAAAAGCCATCCCAAGACCAGAATTACCTAAATAAATGAGGGTATGTAGAAAGAATATTTCATTAAACAAAATTCTGTTTTAAAAAATACAGAGCAGACACCGTTTAAGGCGAGCCACATACCGCGCTAATCTTGGCCGCAGTTATTAGGGTGTCTTCAGAAAGCTGTGTCTTAACGACCGACGAGGCGTCGCCTTTATCACGGGCCACCTGGGACCGACAATTTAACATGCGCTTGTACCAGCAGCCGGTAAGCTAAATTACTTGTACATAACTCAGCTACTTTCATTCTGCTAACATTGTTGTGTTGGACCTATACTGTAGGTGGATTATATTTCTGTTTTGTGGAAAGGTTCGCACTTTTTTTTATAGCATAGGCCGGCAAACGAGCAAGTGGGTCACCTGATGGTAAGTGATCTCCACCGCCTATGTACGCCCACCACAAAAATAAATATGGGCGCGTTGCCGACCTTAAAGGAAAGGGATAATTAGGGAATGGGAAGGGGAGGGGATTTGGGCTTCCGGATATCTCACGCACCGTACGAAACGCAGCAGCAAGCAGCGACTTTACGTCGGTTTTCTGTGAGACGGTGGTAACGACCCGGTCGAGCCGGTCTGTTCATGCTATAGACAAAACTGTCTACAGCTTGGCTGTACCAATCAATTATCACTAACTTTATTATTTATATTTTTCATATAATGTTGAGTATTTCACGTGGAACCTTATACCCTATACATTTACCGCATTCATTATTATCATATTCACACCCATATTTTTGATATTAAACAAAAGCTCGTGTAATGATCATTTATTTTCACGCGGCTTGTAACAATTTATTTTCACACGACGGCTTTATATCATAGTCGTTGCGTGTATATATTGCATTACATATACAAATTATATAGTGTACATTACATTGATATATGGTTTATAATTATCGCTATATACTATTATAAGTATATTATTATGTACAGTACTCTTTATTTCAAAGGTTTTTTTTACATTTTTAAATATAACATTTGTAAAAAAGGACCTAAGGCCTAGGACCCAAGCCACCGGTGGTTAGGGTCCTAGTGTATATATTTATACACGACGTAACATAATCAATAAAATTTTCTACTTCCTATTCTTTAGAAGACTTTAGTTTATATAGTTTAAAATTAATGAACTAATTTTCCTCCTTTTCTAAAATCATATATTAAAAGTTTTATAGCAAGAAATGCGATGGCTGAACCAAAAAGCTTGTATACAGTTGATTCAGAAAGAAACATAACTCAGTTGGTTTTGCCAGCACGTATAAACGAGTTAACAAATAAAAGCGTAGCATTTGCGACAACCTTACAGAATTTAGCGCGCGACAAAAAATGTGAAAGGAAAATAAAATTAATGATATGTGCATGCTTCCTTCAATAGAATTTTCCCTCACTTTCTACACGAAGACGTATACTGTGACGATAAATTATTATAATTATGTTATAGTAATATGCTTTGTGCCCTCATGTTGAACATTGGTTTATAGCCTCCGTGGCGCAATGGGTATTCGGTTCGATTATTGGGTTCGATTCCCGCACTGAGACAACTTTTTGATCCACAAATATTTGTTTCGGGTCTGGGTTTTGGGACCGCATGACCCTCATTGTTCCTGATACCAACGATACAGGTCAACCTAGTGTGGGGTCAGAACTATGTGTGTGACTGGTGGGTGTATTTATTTATTTATTTTAATACTTGTGAAGCATTTTATTATGGATTTTTACACTAATTAAAAAACAACATTTATCTTATGAGGAATTTATGAGTTGGCTATGAGTGGCTTCGGCGCAACATGCTTTTAAACAAGTCCTCTTTATTTAATATGTAAATAATAAATAATACTAAACCTGTATTATACCTGTCCCGCTGGGGACACTAAGCGCAGGTTTCCTCTGCTGAATTAGAGGGGTTAGGTTTAGTCCATCTCGCTGGCCCAATGGGGGTTGGCAGACTTCACATACCTTCGAATTTTTTATGGGAATATTCTCAGATATGATGATTTCCTCACGGTGTTTCCAATACCGTTAACAACACAAACGAACCTAGAAAAAGATTTATTCTCTTTGGGCTGGTTTTGGATCTACCACTTTCGTCTCGACAGTCCGTACCACTTCCCAATAAACTATCGTTGCTTTCGTTTGTTATGCAAACAATAAACGCATTTATTTATATCCTGGAAAATCTACATTAACTTCGACCATATTGTACGAAATTACAATCATTAAATCATACAAGCACAAAAATTAATAAGCACATTAATTTAAATCACACGTAATTTACCTGTATGAGTTCGAAAATGAGAACGAATCGAGCTGTACGAAATGAGCCGCGCCATTCACATTCCACAAGCATCGCGTGTAATCCGCACATCTATGATATAACCAGGGCCAAATTTAGAAATGCTGATAGGGGTCATCTTCAACACTTATGGGTGGGAAGATTGGCGAAAGGATGCACTAGTCACCTCTGCCTACAAATATATTCAGAACTATTTATTTCGACAACAAGGCGGTCAGGCGTTTAATGGTAAGCGCCACGCCTACAAGTTATGTATGTACTCGCAACGGCCTCTCGTATAAGAGAGACTCACCATAGCACAAAGCGCAGGCCTGAATTTTTTGCTTTTAATGGCAAAATTAATAGAACTAAGTCGCTCATAGAAAAATCTTCTATTGTGCTAATGATCAAAAGTAATGACCAAAAAATTAACCGACATTTATGTTTAGTCTAACCCAATAAAAAAGCTAGTTCTCTATTAGGGTAGAGTCAAAAACTACATTAATGCTGAACGAATGATGATACTACGAGTGGTAGAGCCACGCTGTAGACGGTTTAGTCTACAGCATGAATGGGCCGGCTCGACCGGGTCGTTACCACTGTCTCACAGGAAACCAACGTAAAGTAGCGGCTTGCTGCTGCGTTTCGTACGGTGAGTGAGATATCCGGAGGCCCAAATCCCCCTCCCCTTCCCAATCCCTAATTATCCCTCTCCTTTAAGGTCGGCAACGCACCCATGATTCTTCTAGTATTGTGGGCGTACATGGGCAGTGGAGATCACTTACCATCAGGTGATCCACTTGCTCGTTTGCTGGCCTATTCTATAAAACAAAAAAAGAAGAAGTCCCAGATCTCTGGGCTTGAGATTAGATTATGCACCCTTTGTAATACATAAATAAATACACCCAACAGTCACATACATAGTCCTGACCCCACAGTAAGATACGAGTCTTGTGTCGTGGGTATCAGGAACTACGAGAGACTTTTCGGTCTCACATATATAGGTATATAGGTATACATAGATCCGGCCCTGTTTATAACCGTATAACGACACGCACTGATCGCTGCCGGGATGCCATCATTCCACTTAACTACCCTCTGTATGAATTTTACTGCACTGCGGACTCGTAAGTATATAGGATTACTTTACAAACTGTTCTGTATAATTTTAAACCGAGATCGCGTATGACCTGACTTTTGAAAGTAACGTATGTAGTAATTGGTAATTAACACAATATTATTTAATGGTATGGAATGACGATATATTTGTCACGTGGCACGAAAAACCTGCATACCTGAGTATCCTAATATCATAAATGTGAAAGTTTGTGAATTTACCATTAAGGTGTGATTGATTAAAAACAAATTATTCAACCTTACCTTGACGGGCTTCCATGAAAACGAGAAAGAAATTCTAGCTCTAGGTTTGTCATAAAAATTCTAAACAATTACGGAAATTTTACAGAATCATAATATTTTTATAAATTTAATAACTATTGGAATTTAATTCGAAAAAATAAAAATCCACAAAAAACTCGTGTTTGTTTCATACCATTCGTGAACATTAATCGTAGTGGACTGTAATGGGGAAGAAAAATACCCACTGTCATATTCCACTGACGTTTGCCATAAATCTTGCGGCGTTACAGCATTGATGTAATTTTCGGGTATGTTTTATTTGGTTGAATATAAACAAAAAATTATAACCATTATTAGAACTGTAACTTTAAAGCAACGTGAATTTATGAAAAAAAATAATAGTACGTCTGCGTTCTCTGATTGTGTTTCAATACACTAAAGAAAAATCAGTAATATAAAACTTATTTTATTTATTTACTTCTTAAATCTTAACTGTAAAAAATGCGTGTATGCCGCATATTTATATGGCGTGGGATGTAGTGAGACACGAGATGATATTTGGTATGCTTTAATCTATGTACAAATGGTACTTAAATACTAATGTGGTACGTGACGTACGTGATCGATCTTGATGAGGTGATGACTTATCTAAGTACGTGAGTTTATATGCCATGTTGTCACTACACGAGTAAAAGTTTTATCTATACAGTATACATGGGCCGTCTCGACGAGGTTACTGTCGTTATTTCACTGGAAATCGACGCGATTATTGATTCGATATTGTGGGTGAAGATCACCATCAGTTGGCCAATATAATCGTTTGACGATATCTGCTACAAAAAGGTTGAATATAACTTTGCCATCGGATCAAAATCGATCATAGATACATTACACTTTAAATAAATCCACAAAGGATATATTATAAAGCTAAATTTATCTAGGTTTGAAGGCCTATTTAAACATCACCCTTATCAGACGTCGAAGTGTATCATGTACTCGTATACGTCTACAGAAAATATTTAATTATACTTTATAACTAGTTAATTTATTATTAACATGGATTAAAATGTTAGTACTTTAGAAAGATATTTTAAACGTAAATTAGAGTGTAAGTGCAAGTAAGCAAGCGGCCTGACTAGAAGAAACTCGCAGGTTGGAAACCAGCCCCAAAACCATGCCCCTCTAACTTTTCTAAGCTACATATGTATTAATTATTGATTACCTCTTCATTTAACGGTGAAGGAAACATCATGATGAAACCTACATACTTGGGAAGTTTCTACAAGTAAATTGTAAAGTCTGCCAATCCGCATTGGACCAGCGTGTTGGACTAAGGATATTCACCTTCATTCGTAGAGGACGCCCGACCCCACAAGTGGGGTAGTATAATACAGAGCTGACATTCTTATTATAAGCAAATAATGGCCGTATATATTCTCAAGTCACATTCCTACGATTAATTTAAGTGTGTAAACAGTACAGACTTGCCTTCCCCTAGAACCTCCTGTAAAAGCTATGAACTATGAACATTAAGGTAATGGCATCCTCGGGGCATCTTACACAAAGATGCCTTTTACCTGTGATTGCATTGACCCAGAAATCTGTAGAGGCAAACTCAATCACATAAAACACAACTATCTATTTAAAATTAAGTAATAGCTTTACTTTTCCTCTAGTGAATTGGATGGGCTCTTGAGTTTTTGTACAAAGGAATTTTATTATCCTAGTGAAAGTTTAGTGATATTTTTCGTCATTTAGAAATTTGTTTCGGAATTTCATTGTTCGTTTTAAGCATTCGGGGAAAATAAATTAATCAGTAAAACGATTAAAGAAAATAAATTTTATACCAAGTGCCTAGGCAATTTTCAATTAAATCTGTTTGAAAATGAAAATATACACGCTATCTAAATACATAAAACTCAAAGGTGACTGACTGACATATAATGCAGTCATTTTAGCTTAAATTAGGTAAGAATCTCGGAATTCGAGATACCCGGCTGTAACTCTGTAAATACTTGTGTATTGACACCCTAAAAGTTGTCTCAAAACCTACATATGGTAGGGTGTGCGCAACTATTAAATTTCAAGGTCAAAGGTCACAAAAATCGCTTTTTTCGTAAATATCTCATTTCCTATGGGTTTTTTGCTATTTGTATCTATTATCAATATTGTAGAATACAAAATTCTCTACAAATTTTGTTTAAAACTTTTTTTCATACGGTGAACCGTTTTCGAGATAGAGGGCGGAGAGCGCGCGGTTACAGGATCAGTTCAGGTCAAACGGTGCCTCCGGTCGAAAACGCGCCATATATAGTTGATGAACTATCCATAAATCAATGATTATAAATATTTGTCAATTTTTATTAACTATTATGTTATACTAGCTTTTGCTCGCGGCTCCGCCCGCGTGAACAGCATTTTCCGGGATAAAAGTAGCCTGTAACCGTCTGCAGGGCTCCATTTGTCTCTGTAGATAAATTCATCAAAATCGGTTTAGTGATTTAGGCGTGAAAGCGTGAAAACTTTCACCCCCTTTTTCATCCCTTAATAAATAAAATTTCCAAAATTCCTGAAACACGTATTTATTTATTTTACGTCAATAACCGAAATACAAAATTTCGTTTATGTAACTTTCAAAATGACGGACTTGTGACCGCGCGCTCTCCGCCCTCTATCTCGAAAACGGTTCACCGTATGAAAAAAAGTTTTAAACAAAATTTGTAGAGAATTTTGTATTCTACAATATTGATAATGGATATAGATAGCAAAAAACCCATAGGAAATGAGATATTTACAAAAAAAGCGATTTTTGTGAGCTTTGACCTTGAAATTTAATAGTTGCGCACACCCTACCATATGTAGGTTTTGAGACAACTTTTAGGGTGTCAATACACAAGTATTTACAGAGTTACAGCCGGGTATCTCGAATTCCGAGGTGAACCTCCTAAAATGACTGGAGTAATAGTGATCTATCAACGCACAGCCCAAACCACTGGAGGGATCGGGCTGAAATTTGGCATGCAGGTAGATGTTATGACGTAGGCATCCGCTAAGAAAGGATTTTGATAAATTCTACCCCCAAGGGGATAAAATAGGGGATGAAAGTTTGTATGAAACTTTGTCAATTTTAAAAGTTCACACGGGCGGAGCCGCGAGCAAAGGCTAGTTTACAATAAATATTGTCATCATTACAAATTATTTTAGTAACTATGGCTTAATAAAAATAATATTTAAATTCGGTATATTTTTGCAAGCACTCACAATCCCCTAGACAAATTAGAGTTTCATTTTATAAAAAATAGTATCTTGTTTTAATAGCAAATCAAAAAGCAGTTGCTTTAAGATAAAATATAACAGTATAAATTGACTTGGTACCGGTGCCGCTGGCAGATTTACTAAAATTACACCGACTCCAAAAGACCTCTAAAAATATTTTTATTTATGACTGTTTGGTGTTATTTTTTGAAGTCGGTTTATAGTTTTGATGGAATATATTATTAATTATCTAATTTTACAAATTGTAATGGTATTTGTAACAATCTGGAATCTGAGCCTCCGGAAATCTTACACACCATAAGAAACGCAACAGCAAGTTGCCGCTTCACGGGTTTTATTTGCGAGACAGTGGTACAAACCCGGTCGAGCTACCCCATCAGGCAATATCATATAAACAAAACTGTCTACAGAGTGGCTTTCCGCTTTTCTGGTAGATCAGCATAAGTTATGACTTAAAAAGACAACAACAATAAAAATATTATGTTTCTGCAGGAAGCAAATAAAAATCCGACACAACATTAAACATCACCTGTAAAAGAACATTATATAATCGGTTGGTAATCGTAGAGCCACTTACAAAATCGACATTATTATATAGCTTGCAATAGACAGAAAAAAACACACCCTGCTTCCACACGAAATGACTTAGTTATTATATCAGTAACTTCGGAAAGAAAGAATCGCGAAACTCGCTGTCGACCGCGCCTCGCTAACAATGCTCCAAAACAAAGTTGATATCTCCCGGGGTTTTCATTAACATTGACAATGCCGCTTTTAACGTTGATTGTCTTGGTTTCCCTTCTATTCGATGTCTTCCATAATATAATGCAGAGCCTTGATAGGTTCGACTTCCAACTGCAATTAAAACGCTTCTAGTCAATATATCTGAGTTCTTAGCTTAAATTGTTATTTGGCGACCTAATTTAGACGAATAATCATTATCAACACCCAAATACGCCTTTCTTAAATCATTATTTATAGCTTTAAAGTATTGAAATTGTTTGTAATCGCTTTCATATGATAAGTAAACTACTGAACGGCATAAAATTAAAAAATTAAGACCTAATACCGGGTCCACACAGATGTGAAACAATAAAATGTATTTGTTTTTTATTCAATTCGATTGAAAATCTATTCAGTCGGTTCGAATCGTATGCAATTTAGCAATCGATATAATAAAATCGTATGAACCAAAAGTAAACCTTCAAACTACAAATATCCGCCGCGCTGTGCATTCTAAATAAATTCGCCGACTAAGAAGAATCATAAATATAGTATTTTTTTTATATTCCATAAATATTCAAAACAATATAAGTAATATTCAATACCAAACTCATCATGTAAATATTAATCAGCAAGCGTCTGCTGAAAAATCGAAATCATATGCTTAAGAGAAACCTCAACGACAGTAATTCAATACAACAATAATAAGGTTTAATATCATTCTACTCTCATTTCACACGAAAATAAACCGCTCATATGTACCATGTACTTTAATAAGATGTCGTATTATTGCAGATAATATATTCGCTATATTTAAACCTCATTATTCCGTTCTCTTTTGTTGAGAGGTCGCGACTTACGAGATATGATAAACGATTCCTTTGTGGGTTCTCTTCTTATTTATAACTTCTGAATATTTATCTTAATTTTCCTTTTTAAAAATCATATGAGAATAGGAATATGTTTATTCCAATTTTGAATAAAAGAGTTCGATGCGACGATACAAATATGTGCTTCGGCATTGTTCGAGTTTTACGAATTGGTATGAGTATGTAAATGTTCGGCCACCCGATTCCAGTTAGTCACTATTGTAACAGGTATCATGAATTATACATCTTATTATTGAAAATCAGATGATTACCTAAACGCATATCTTGAATCATAGTACTGTAACATGTTTATACCTATTTCAGTCCCTTCGTGCATGTCTTGAGATATGTTTGTATAGACACAATGACTGATTTTGCTTGTTATTATTTACTTAAATGTATAGGATAATCGCAGAAGCCTCACAGCAATAGGTAAATATGTCATTAGTTAAAGGGGTAGGTGATGCCTGATACCGAGCATTGTTTAATAGAAAAACTCAATGTCAAATTATTATGAAAAAATATTTTTGTTAAATAAATACATCTGCCAGTTAGGCAGTTTTAATTGTTACCCGAGCAACCAAAAGAGATAAAAACTTAAAGAATTTTAATATCTATGCTCCTTACGATCGCTGAGTGCAGAATATATTTTACGACTAAATGACTCAGTTGCCATTTTATTGCAAAATTCTGGTGTTGTCCGTCACCCTATTGTCTTGACACTTAACATTAGCTGCTTTAAGTCGATTAAATTATTCTAATTGTGAAAGTGAGCTTGACTAGAAATGTTCAAGTCTAGAAGTAACTTAACTATAACAAAAATAGGTGGTTTCGTTTTTAAAGGCAATAAAAAGTCATATATTTTATGATGATAAGTATAAACATGAATAATATGAAAAATAATATAAACTCTCATCCACTCTCTCCAGAGAAAAAGTAAAAGGTAGTTCACTACCTTTTGTTTTTATTCTATGCAACGTGTTGTCTGAAACTTTCTGACTTTGAGCAATGTGATGTGACTTGTGCAGGTGGCGTAGCATCTAAAGAGCTACGAACTATCTACGCTACGTGCTACGAGGGTATTACGGTTTTTGTTAAGAAATGTAACCGTACAGTGCAATTTTCAATAAAATGTGGAATATAAATTCTCTGGACATTTTGTGATGTAATAAATTACATCATACAGAGAGATATTATATTTAATAGAATTTGTGGAAAAGTATTGATATAATATTTTTAAAATATTTTATTTTATATTTTAGTACAGTTTTAAATAAAGAGTAAAGATGCATAAAATGTATGAAAATAGATATACAGCTGAAAATACAAACTACTAATGCTACACAGGCATTTTGTGCATATTAGATTCCACGTAAAAATAAATATGCAATTCATTAGAGTAAACAAATCGCACCGGCTGAAAACGTTGGCGCAGGAAATGGAAAATCCGTGGCGACCGGAAGTTAGAGGTGGCAACTATGCGCCGCGCTACCAATGCCTAATATTTAGTCACGTCGGCATAATATCCTGTTTAATTTCTGTGATCATATACATTTAATATTCATAGTGAAATTCTAGTCACGATTGTTGTTCTAGAAAATAAAGTAATTTTTAATACAATATTTTGTATAAATGCATATTGTACTGATGCTATATGCCGCCGGAAAATCTATCACATCATTGATAGATAGATTGATAGATTCTTCTTATTCGTGACGCTCTTGGCAGAGCGGTCGTGGTCATCATTTTGGTGATTTTTCAGTGTTGGCTGATGACTTGGCTTGCCTCACGATCTCCCCCCATCTCAGCCTGTCCGCCGAAATTCTGGTGCTTTCATGCACACACATATTGTAGACACACACATAAAAAACATAAAACAATTATAGCCAAAATACAGCAAATAAACCAATGTGCCACAAGTGGCGGCCTTATCACTGAAAGATTTCTAGGCAACCATCATTGTACAGAATTAACCTCGGCAAACTGCGACTGTATTAGTTGAGTCTACTATATATTCTTTTGAGGAAACAGGCAATGAACATAAGTATGTATACAATTTCCTGTAATATATAAGCGGGGTAGGACGGGGGCGGGGTATCCCGTGTGTTGATCAAATTAGTGTATCCTATGTACACACAACAACTATGCACCTAATTTCAGTATCATAATCAACCCGCACCACAAAACTTGACTACCATATTATGTTTTCGGATAATGGTTTACTCCTCTTGAAGCATATAACAAGATTACAGTTAGTTCTAGTATCCGGGTATACAAGCCGCTTGTTAATGTTATTAGACATAAAGGCGAGATTCACCATCCATAGACCGTAAATCTTGTGGTAATCCAACAAAACACTCGTATAAAACAGTTTATGGATGAACACGCGAATTGCGAGCAAAAATTCCAAATGAAAGCGGAGGAACATGGAAGAAGCTAATCGTAATAGCTATGGTACGATGTAAAAAAAAATAGCGTAGACCGGTAAACGAGCAAGTGGGTCAGCTGATGGTAAGTGATCTTCACCGCCGGTAACACCAGAAGAATCATAGGTGCGATAGATTATTGCCGAACTCAAGAGGAAGGAATAATTAAAGAATTGGGAAGGCGAGGGGAATTTGGGCCTCCGGATATCTCACTCAACTCTCTATCCCTCTCGTACGAAACGCAGCAGCAAGCCGCTGCTACTATATGTCGCTTTTCTGTGAGACAATAAAAATACTACATCTTTTTTATAGAACCAGTCGATAAACGAGCAAGTGGGTCTTCTGATAAGTGATACCCAAACACCTACAATACCAGAAGATCCAGGATACATTGCCGATCTTGAACGAAAGGAATCGGAATTGGGAAGGGGAACGAATTTTTGGGCCTCCGGAAATCGCACTTATTATACGATACGCAACAGAAAGCTGCTGCATCGCATCGTTTTTCTGTAAGGCAGTAATACTATCCGGTCAAGCAGGCGTACTCATTTAATAGACAAAATTGCATAAATTGTGGCTCTACCATTTACAATGTTACGGGCACTTGGACTCTCTTCAAAAAGGATATTAAATATGGACTCAAAATATGTTTTATGTTATGTATATAGTAACTTAAATAAGTTGGTCACGGCTCACGTTCAGAGTACAAATGCAAATGCTGATGCATATTGTACACAAATTTGCCTACAGTGTGGCTCTACCGTTCATAATTTGAATTCTCAAATACATAGACATACAACTCTCTATGAGCAACAAAAAATATATTGCGAAATTCAGAATTGAGATGAATGGGCTAATCATTAACCGAGTTATTGAAAGCACTCAGAAACGTCGGCTAAGCACAAAGAAACGTATTTAAGCCGTAAACGGAGGGATGGAGATATTTCAGAAAATTAAAGGGAATATTCACATTATATGTGTAAAGATGGGGTATAATGTGACACACTTTACTTTATATTTTTATAACATAGGTGATATACACTTTTTACTAGATGGTAGGTCCCTCGCATGCGAGAACCCGTCTGGGTCGATACCCCCATTGTGTATTTGCCTTCTGTAAGCACTATTTTGTTTCGGTTTGAAAGAAATTGAAGCCAGTGAAAATACTGAGCATCATGAGACTTAACTTCTTTCGGTATGACGATCGTAGTCAAGTGTCATGCAGTACTTTGTCATTAAAAGGTTTATGTGGTGTTGCCTCTGTTTATGTACTGTGGTATTTACCACCACGCCAGCGACCTCGTCGGGCTCGTCTCGACATTCAAGCTAATAAAAATATCCTCCCTGCTGAATCTCTCGCTGCTGTGAATATATCGCGCTGTAGACAGTTTTGTCTACAGCATGAATGGGCTGGCTCGACCGGATCGTTACCACTGTCTCACAGAAAACCGACGTAAAGTAGCGGCTTGCTGCTGCGTTTCGTACGGTGAGTGAGATAACTGGAAGCCCAAATCCCCTCCCCTTCCCAATCCCTAATTATCCCTTTCCTTTAAGGTCGGCGACGCGCCCATGACTCTTCTGGTGGTGGGCGTACATGGGCGGTGGAGATCACTTACCATCAGGTGACCCACTTGCTCGTTTGCCGGCCTAGGCTATAAAATAAAATAATAATAGAACGCGACGGCTTAATAACAACATAAGAAAACCTATAAATAGCAGTCAATGAATACCATAAGAACCTATGATTAAAGCAACTAGAGATGTCTAATTCTGGTCTACTTGTTGTACTTGTTTTTTATTCAAAGCATGAACAGAATCGGCCGGCTCGACTGGATTGTTATCATTGTCTCACAGATAATCGACGTAAAGTAGCGGCTTGCTGCTCCGAAATAATCGGGGGCCCAAAACCCCCTCCCCTTCCCAATCCCTTAACTATACCATTCCTTTAAGTCAGTATAATGTCAGTAACGCTTTGATGGTTTTTCTGGTATTTTGGGCGTTGATGTGCGGTAGAGATCGCTTACCATCAGGTGACACACTTGCTCGTTTGCCGGCCTATGCTAAAAACGTATTCAGAAGTTAATTAAAGAATTCAAAGTCCCCCTCACAGCGACACAATATTTATATCCATTAAGCAACAAAACCTAAGGGCCTAATTAACCAAAAACAATAACATGATGATAAAATTTTAATAAACACCACGGCATCCTAATTTGTATGATAATTTCATACTATTAAGGCGACCCGGACCTTTGCTGAAAATTTTACAAAAAGTATAGGTTTTATCGTGGGTAAAAGCGCTTACAAATATGTTCATTATCATATACAATTATCCCATATTATATTAATTTACTGTGTTGGTAATAATACCGATGTATATAGACACTGAAAACTGGTGGAACACAAGGTGTTAGGTCCCTCGTTTGCGAGAGGCCGTCTGGGTTGGTACCACCGCTTTGTCTATTTCTGCCGCTAAGCAACAATGTGTAAGCACTGTTGTGTTTTGGTTTAAAGGACATTGCAGCCAGTGAAATTACTGGGCATTATGAGACTTAACATCGTATGTCTCGGGGTGACGAGCGCAGTCCCATTAAGTGCTTTGTAATTCAAAGTTCTATGTGGTGCTACTTTTGTTTATGGGCAGGCGTGGCGCTAACCATCAAACGAGCCTTGCTCGTTTCGTCATTCAAACAAATAAAAAATAATCTATTGAGATAAAGGTCGCAGGTTCGATTCTAACCTATCTAACATTTTGAGGAAACCAGAGAATCTTTCTTAAGAGTTCACAAGGAATGTAAAGTACATACTACTAAACCGCATTAGGCCAGCGCGGTGGACTAAAACCTTATTTCTCTAATTAGTAGATGGCGCAGTTGTAATGCCTACGCGGTACGACTGCTATACTGAGGTCTCGGGTTCGATCCCCGGGTTAGATATCAGCCCGGAGTCTGGAATTGTGCCCGGTATGGCGATAGGGTCGCCTCCTATCTCTTGGGACGGAAATAAGCTTGGCAAAATGTGGATATACATGTGGGTGGTGTGAGTGCATATGTATGTAGTAGAGGAAGCGTGTGCACAGCAGTTGGTCAGTGTAATAAGACTAATGATGATGATGATTGGTTCCACCTCGAAAATAGGAAAGTTTCGTAATTTTTCGAAACATTGGATAGGAATTGATACTAAAATGATCGATATTAAAACTGCGTATGAACGGACAGTACACGATTTGTTACTTCACTTGGACAATCTTTCCTCATCATGGAATACACGAAGGACTATGGTGATGATCCCATTTAAACTATTTATAACATTAGATGATGTAATTATTTTTCCCGGAAAGCTGGAAATTGGTTGAATATTCGTTCTAAATTGGAAAATGACACGCGAAATAAATTCTTATAACACAAAATTCGATTGAAGTAAAACTAACTTAAATCGATGTTTCAATAGGTTTCAGCCTTCGTGGTCACGGGGTAGACACGGGTTGGTCAGTCAGGTCAAACGTCGGGATCAAAATTAATAAAAAACTGCGATAAAATCCGTTTAAATTAGTTTTATTTCAAAGAGTAATATTCGCGTAAACTTATGTTTACTTATGTTACTTATGTTTATTTTGTAATGATTTCTTATGAAATCATTACAAAATTTGATGCTCAGTAAGATTCAAAATTGTATGGTATAAAAATACAACATCTACCAAATTTTAAGCTACGCGCACGTTATTGTGAATCTAATAGACCAATCTGGCTCATTTGGCTCAGTGCTTTAACGCCACATTTTATCCAAATCCGATAATGCAGCGTCCATTCTGTCCACAAATTTCAAACAAGATACCAATTTTGCTTCAAAGTTTTAGTGCAGTTTGGAACTAATTTAAGTCCAAAATTGAGTGTATAAACTGAAACATGATCTTGATTTGACGATACATACCTAAAGGTACTGACACCATCACGCCTGTATTCTCGAAAGTTAAACAGAGCCCATATTCGGCTAATGACATAAATATTGCCAAGACGTAACGATTTAATCTATTACAGAAATCTGATACTGAAAATATATTGTCTGTAAATGTTTTCTGTGTAAAGAAAACTATTCTGTGGTAAGTGGTTATGATAAGACAGTGATAATGACCCGGTCGATACGGCCCTTTCGTGCACTAGACAAACATGTCTACAGCGTGGCTCTACCATTCATATTTTACATAAAAGTAACCTATCTAAAACGAATGGGCTTCCACATTATATATTTAAGAGATTAAAAATGTATTTAAGTTTGCTTTGTAATCCCACACGCTATCCTTCAAGAAGTAGGCAGACGCCACTAATAAACCCACGATTCACCAAACTTATTTCCGAGATGAAGTCATAGGTAAGCCGATCGCCCATATCATCATCATAACTAGCAATCCTGAGTATCTCACATGTTTTTCGAATCAAAAATGTTATGCAAATTATTTTGAAGTCCACTTAGGTGTACAGAGATACTCTAGAGTGAGCCAATTTGGAGAAAAAACCCCGGCGCGGCGTGTAAGGAACCAATTTGTGTCTAACAAGCTAGTCTCCCACGGGACGCTGCCGTTAAGTTCTGATTTAATGCTGACCTACCTACCAAAATTTGCCTACATTTTCACTTGATTCACCCGTGATACAGTAATAAATGAAAAGTAATATAATGATTTCTTATGTTTACGTGAATATTACTCATTAAAATAAAACTAATTTAAACGACAACATTTCGGGACAACCTACACGTCAGTTCTCGTGGCCACGAAGGCTGAATAGTCTTCGAAACATCGGGATCAAAATTAACAAAAAAACTGCGATAAAATACGTTTAAATTAGTTTATGCCGACCTTAAGTAACTGGATGTACACAAGCTGACCCCTCAAAGCAACTCATTAGAAAGGAACACTGGCAGGTTTTCCACCATGTGTATGGTAGGCGCTAGGTCGGTCATGTACCACGAAATGAAAACCTCCTCCATTTTTCTCGTTGGATTAAATATAAGCATGATACTTTATTATAATGTTACGTCAATAACTACCACGTATCGACACTCACTTAGCTTATTAGATTAGACACAGGTAATTTATGTTCGAGCAAATGTAATGTGGCTGAGAATAAATGTTTTTTCTTTCTTTCATTGAAAATGTCGGTCAGCGACGTACATAATGTATGTTCTACCTACCCTGCGCCGCTAATTTAATCTTTTGCTTCACAGACCTTGCTTAAGGTATGCAATGAAAACAAATTCAATTTATAAAATACGCAATTTTCAAGCCTAAAACTAGATTTCTTATAATTCTACTATTGCCACACACGGAGCTAGTTAATACTTTAGGATCCACTACTGTATACATAAATATAAGTGAGTATAAAAATAATCCTAATTAACGTCTCTAAGAAATAATAAATAACACCCAACAGTCACACACATAGTCCTGACCCCACAGTAAGATACCTACGAGTCTTGTGTCGTGGGTATCAGGAACTACGAGAGACTTTCGGTCTCACAACACCCAGACCCCGAAACAAATAAATGTGGATCACACAAATATTTGTCTCGGTGCGAGGATCGAACCCGCGGCCTCTCGCTCCACAGCCAGTTGCTCGCCTGCTGCGCCACGGAGGCTGTCAAAAAATCGAAATCGAATCTAAGGTATCGGCATTAAAGCTCATTGGTCTAGAAATCGACCATTATTCTAGAACCAACATACTTTGGCTGGGAAACCGTAAGATCCTGAAATCAGGCTCCGGGCATCCTTCAATCCTGCCCTTCTCAATCCCTAATTATCCCTTTCCTTTAAGCCGGCAACGCCCCATGTTTCTTCTGGTATTGTGGGTGTACCTGGGCGGTGGAGATCACTTACCATCAGGTGACCCACTTGCTCGTTTGCCGGCCTATGCTAAATGTAAACTAAACAAGACAATATTAACTGACAAAAACGGTCTAGATTAACCGTAACCTGTATAATTAAGGTTACACGCAGCTAGAGTCGAAGCAATGACATTAAAATCGAATAAGGCACGGTGGTTGGATTCTGCGAATTACCTATATGACGGTTGAATGGATCAATTATCGGATAAATCTACGTGAGCGGTGAGGGGACGAAGACGCTTGAGATACGCCAGCGACAGAGTACCGATTACCGGCAAATCTAGGGTTCCACTTATAAACAGATTGAACTGGAAATGTGTGTTTACATCGATATTTATACATGTTTCTTTATGTTTTTTTTATATATTAATATTGTTTTTATTTATTTAAACTTAATATACAAAACATGTATAAAGGCGAGCTTAATGCCAGAGGCATTCTCTAACAGCCAACCAACAGGTGATGCAGAGACGAGACAAAATATTGTCTCTTTGCAATTAACTTGACGTGTATATTTCAAATTTATAAAATAACTTTCATTATTTAATTGCAATTTGATTGTAATTTTATATATAATTATTCGTTTATTATTATATTTTGAAATTATATCGTATAACACTCAGTCCCGAAACAAGTATTTGTGGATTACATAAACGTTTTCTCTGTGCGGGAATGCAACCCACGGCCCCTCGTTTCGCAGCTGGTTACTAGCTACCGTAACACGGCTTCTCACTTCGCAGCCGGCGTCACGCCCACGGAAGGTATTAATAAAAATCTATAAAAGACAAAGAGAATCATCAAAATCGGTCCATATGGCGAAGATATCGCGTATTTACATTAAATAATACAAAGATTGAGAACCTTCTTTTCGAAGTCGGTTGAAAAATATATTTAGTTTTTTTTTATTTGTTTGAATGACGAAAGGCGCTCGCCTAATGGTAAGCGCCACGCCTGCCCATAAACAGAAGCAACACCACAAAGAACTTCGAAGTACAAAGCACTGAACTGCGCTCGTCACCCCGAGACATAAGATGTTAAGTATGTGCTTACAGTGCTTACACACTGTTGGTTGGCGGCATAAATAGACAAAGCGGTGGTACCAACCCAGACGGGCTCTCGCATACGAGGGACCTACCACCTTGTAAAAAATATTTAACCAACAGGACTACGAACTCAGTTTAGTTATGTTGAAGACGATCAAGTGTCAATAAGGTCCCGTTGTGATAAAGTAGACGAAAAACTCGCCGCGCCCCTTAACTTTATTGGATGAATGTATAGTGGTTGTCATAAATCAGAAAATGTGTTCGGAAGTTAGATTAAATGTTTGTTATTCGGTCACACCAGAGCGGCCGAAGTTTCACTTTGTATAGGAGCAGTTCCTGTACTAGATTAATGTATGTTTTTAATAGTTTCCGTACTGCAATCATGTAAATTCTCTATAAGTTTAGAATTAGAACACTAAAACAACATTTGGACAAGTATTACAAAGTACTCTCTCATGAACTGTACCTCAAGCACGAAGAACCGGCGAAAATGTATTTATACATCTTAAATATATAAAACTCAAAGGTGACGGACTGACATATCAACGCACAGCCCAAACCACTGGAGGGTCGTCGGGCTGAAATTTGGCATGCAGGTAGATGTTATGTAAGACGTAGTCATCCGCTAAGAAAGGATTTTGATAAATTCTACACCCAAGGGGATAAAATAGGGGATGAAAGTTTGTATGAAACTTTGACAATTTTAGTTAATTTAGATAGTACAGTAGAGGCACTGTACGACCTCACTTGTGACAACTTACAATAGCGTTTTAATTGCGAGACATTATAGCGTCAGCAGTACGTCACCACTGCAGTGCTATTAGCGAAGTTGGAATATTGAGTAAGAAAGGAATGGAAATTGGAAAGGGGGCCAAATCACCTCTGGATTTCGCCTCTGGATATTTCACTCGGCGTAAGAATTGCAACAGGAAGCTGCTACTTCACGTCAGTTTTTTGTGAGACAGTGCTAAACTCTCTACGGGCTCAGTTCTTAAAACAATGAAATACGGCAATTGTTCTTTCACACATACTTAGTTGAAGATATTTACAATTTACACGTGCATACGTCACTGATGCCAATGTATAGTACCACTACTATACTATTATAGTATACTATACTATAAATACTATAATAGTATAATAACGACTATAAAAACTAATATAATAACTACTATAATAGTATCTATACTATTATAGGAGTACACAGTCTACTTAATCACACTCATCTGTTTAAGTGTTTAATGTGTGATACTCAATTAGAGAACGACTTATGCAGATACTTGTTACCTGAGTGTTATCGTTTTGGTCTAGTGACATCGTAAATGGAGTATGAACCGGTACGTCCTAGGTTCAATAACCAGATCGGGCAATATTTAGAGTTATATAATTCAAAACTTGCTTTTTGTTGTATTTGAACCCGACGAGACAGTAAGCTCAGTTATTACATCATGGAATGAAAACTTTTTAAATACTCTTTGCCTAACCTTTAAGCCAGAAGGAATGCCATAAAGGACAAGTATAAGTGAAAACCGCAAAAGCACTGCGCTGAGGCGGTCCTAGCAGCAATCCAAAGTATATACATAGTATATATATATACATAGTACAAGTATATACAATATACTCATCGTTCTGCGGAACCGTCCAATATACGCGGAAGAAGGCCGACCGACGAGGTTTTCCACCGGTACATATTGCCGGTGTAGGGAATTGTATGTAGAGCTACAATTAGCACACACTTAGATGTGTACTGGATCTGGAGGCGCTAAGGCAGGCATAATCCTCCCTCACCCTAGGGTTACCGTAAAGTGGATTTTCCCAGTGACAAAAAAGGTATGAGTCCACATGTACAGTGTACTCTCATGAATAATAAATGTTAACAAAGGGCCGATTCAAGTAAACGAGTTTAGCAAACTACGTCAAAGCGAACGCGCTGCCCGATTCGAGGCACGTCGCAGCGTTTGCCGGTAAGCGTGACCAGTCCAGCTTCACGCCTGTATAGAGTAATGTAAGGAAATTACTCGACGCCGGTCGTCGCCCATTTTTTGTAGTAAATGTACAGAGGTATATGCTTACACACGCTCGAAACGTGTCATCTAAGATGGCAGGACCATCCGTCTTGTAACACTGCTTCTCGCTTTACTCTCAACAACAATAATACCATGACATATTAATACAAAATATTGTATGATACCAAGAATAAAAACGGCTGAGAAAAACATCTACAGCATGTTGCAACGCAGAGAGTAAAATCAAATTTGATTACTGCAACTGTTGAGAAAAGCTTGAGTTTATGGAACTTATCGCCCCATTGTTTCGGTTATAAATTAGATTTTCCACAGAATTATACCTTTACAGCTAGTGTAGCCGGTGAATATTATCTAGGATCTTTTAAATATATTATTATCAAGCTGAATACTAGGTCGGTTTGGTTAGACCACTAAGGGTCACTCTGAATGCAATTGCACAGTCGGCGAGTAATCCGACTGGGAAACACACGGCCCTGGGTTCGGTCATCAGGACAAATGTTTGTGTGATCCCGATTAATTTGTGTCAGTTCTAGCTGTTGTGAGACCTGTTATAATTCTTAGTACCCACGATAAAAGATAACCTTACTGTTGGGTGAGGATGCCGACGTGTCCGTTCTAAATTATTCATTTTGTTAGTCTCAGAAAGACGAGGCTTCTTCTCGGCCTTACCTCCTCTCCGACTAGTTAGCTCACAAACCAAAAAAAGTCTCGTTTCTGATACAACACAAGATAATCTTATCTTATTCTATGGGTATCGGGGCGCGCGAGTATTTTTTATTATTATTACTACTTATAATAATAAAATATATTTTGCTTCTTGTATATATGTACTACAACTCCTAAAGAAGCCCCTGACGACGGCCACCATCAAGGACACATAATAAAGGTTCTCGGGACAAATACGTGTGCGATAGATTACCTATTGATATCGATGGACCCTGTACTCACCATACATCCCTTCGCGAGACCTGAATAACTAATTTCAACCTTGGACCGTTTCATCTAGTGAGTAGAGCAAATGTCGAATCGATAATTGAGAAAACATTTTGTAGCTTATCATATAGCTCTGGACTTATTTGTTTTTAGGGACGAACCAAGGCACAAAAGGACATCAAGGTTTATTAATATTAATTTATAGATTATAGGTATCTTTTGTTTCAATAATATAAATTAAACTAAATAGCATACAACTTCGAGATAATATCTTTAATTTAATAATTACGTAAACAATATAAAAAAAACTACTAGCTTATTAGAAAGAACAATAAATAGACAATCATGATATTTGGATTGTTTATTATTTTAGACGCGAAATAATTTTTTATCTGTGCTTAGTTTATAAGTACTTATCTAACAAAATATTATCGTTCGACAAACAAACAGAATAATATCACAGACATTGACCCTGAATGCTCTGGCTTCAGGCCAAGATACGCAAAACGCTAAGGCGCTTAAGAGCAACTATGTTTTTCTCAAGTTTATCGCTCAGTACCATCCATACACATAACCTTTGTATAGTACCTACATACATAACCATGATCTTGTAGCAATAAATACTGCTTTCGTGGATCGATCTAAAGACTACTATAGAAATATTTTTTTTTTATAAATAATAAATAAATACACCCAACAGTCACACACATAGTCCTGACCCCACAGTAAGATACGAGTCTTGTGTCGCGGGTATCAGGAACTACGAAAGACTTTCGGTCTCAAAAGACCTTATTTGTTCGTAATGATTAGTTTTTGAAACCTGATTTGTAATGTATACACTCATGGACTTACAGATTGATAGGCCAGCTTTACGCTAACCATTTTTCATGATTTTAATTAGCCCCAGAAACTAACCAAGTGACGTTTAGAGAAATTGTCAATATGCGTTCATCACATTATGAGACCTCATAGTTATGTTTATGAATAGGTATGTGGTTAGTGTTAATTAGTCAAAATATTACTCAGACATTGTGAATGCAATTAAAATATAATGCGGTAAAATAAAATACAGATTTATTAATTAGATACAGTAAATATTGTATGCAAAAAAGTAGTCGAACCTCTGTCTACCCTTTGGGTTAAAGGTGTGAACCTCTGTAAAAAAGTCAGTTTTGAACCCGAAACTTCATAATTCAGGTGTCAGTATTCGGCCAACGGCGATAAAATACAGGTACAAGCTTTATTTATAGCCCATTCCTTAATGTTCGAGTAACATTTAACCATCAATTAACGTTTAAGACAAGACAAGCATATGTAGTAAACATCTCTCTGTCGGTATATATGTCTGAGTGTAACTTATGTACTTAAACGTGTCATATATTTTATTTGATTAAGTAGCATTAATTCTGAGGCGCCTAACATACTCAGTATATAAAATCTAGTTTTTTTTTTTATTTCAAATATAACCATATTCAAATCGGTACATTCGTTTACACGCTACGATGCCAAATACAGACAGACAGACTTACAACACCTCTCTTTGTTGTCGGCGGTTAAAAATCAATAGTAAATAGTACTGCTGTTACAGCCATCGCTTTCTGAGGCAAAAAATGATCACGTAAATATTACTATCACTAACTCTGCAAACGACAAATTTATGTCTGCCAAAACGATGATAGTGTGCTATCATCGAAGGAGGGCAACCCTTATCTTGTTCCTTTGCCATAATATGTTACTGTAGGCAGCAGGCTTTGTGATTTCAATGGGGTCTTCCTACATAGATAATGTATGCACTATGTAAGTATATTTTTGAGTGACAGATTGATTCAAGTATTCTAAAATTAATAACTCAGTTCATTTTTGAAAAAAAAGTTGGCACTATTTTATGTAAAAAAAAAATTGTTGACACTATTTAATATAAGGATATACATACGTCTACATACATTGGTATTATTTAAAAGCCGAAACATTACTTAACATCGCGTAACTTAGGCACTCATATTAAAAATACAAGTGAGTTGAGAATTTCCTTTTTGAAGCCGAATTGCAACATAGAAACTAGAATAAAAATGTAGCCTTTAGCAGTGCAGTGCAATTTGCGAGGAACCCTTACGCCATTCAGGAACAACACTCGGTGATTGATCTTTTTTTGTTTAGCACTAAAAACGGTATCGCCACTATGCATTCGCGAGCACTACGAGGCCTCATAGTAACGTTTGTGAATACGGGTGTGAGTCACACAAATTAAAGAATAATGTCATTAAAACATTCAGGATTTAAAAGCATTGTGAGGTTAAGGGTGACAACCGTCCTGGGTTCAATTCCCAGATCGAGCCATCACAATTTGTTTGAGTTTTCATAACAATACTTTTCATAATAAAAAAAGCACTCTTTAATTGCCTAGGATTGAAATTTGTGTCAATCATGGAACGAAAATAATACACAATATGCTCTCAAAACGTGGCTATACTAGTTGCATCTTTGCCTACCACTTCGGGGATATATGCGTGAGCTTATGTATGTATTCAAACCACCACCAGTTTCAATTTATGGAAATACCTAGTATATCTATTCACAAATAGTAAAAGCGTTGAACTAAAATTACACTAAGGAAATTTATTGGTCCAGCGTGTATTTTGTTGGTGAAATGCGCGATACCAAGCATTCGGTTCTCATAAATATGCGTGTCACAGCTCAGAGCACAGTCGCTCGAATAGTATGACGATATCCGAACGCAAATCTGAAGTGACGCCACGGGAGCACATACTAAATGCTTGGATGAATAATTCAATATTAAAATTATGTGTAAGACACGAAATGTGTGGTAAAGTCTAGGTATTCTTTTATACGCGCTTCTGAAGCTAGCTATTCATATATTTTACACTGCTGATTAGTGAATGACGAGACTAAAATGTTGCTCGCCTGAAGGTAAGCGCTACGCTTGCCCTTAGACAACTACTTATAATACAACTATATCTTGGTTCTTCATTGTAGTCAAGTCTCATAATGCCTAGTAATTTCACTTCAAATTCCACACAACAATGCTTCCACACACTCTACTTAGCGGCAGAAAAAGTTAGTGATACCGACCCAGACGGGCTCCCCGTAGGAGAAACCTGCCTGTAGATATCACATAAATTAATTCACTTGTACATACTAATTTTAATTAAACATATTTATAAGGCTTACGACTTATCACATTATGGGATCAAAATAAGTTCGGCGAACCGTGAGTTTTATTTTTTATATAACATAGAATGGCAAACGACCAGCTGATGGTAAGTGATCTCCACCGCCCATGTACGCCCACAATAATAGAAGAATCATAGGCGCTTTGCCGCCCTTAAAGGGAAGGAATAATTAAGGGATTGGGAAGGGGAAGCGGATTTGGGTCTCCAGATATCACACAGAATACCTATCTACTATACTGAAGGTATAGGCAGGGGTGTAACTGGTACACCCACATTTCCCTGAGCTTATTTCCATGCTCATAGAGCGAGCCTATTGCCATAGCCGGCCCATTTCCAGACTTCGGGCTGATACTAAATACTTTGTGAAACCCAATATCAGTTTTACCCAACCCGGGTTCGAACCCGGAAATCAGCACAGTAGTCGTACCGCGTACGCATTACAACTGTGCCACCAAAGCAGTCTGTGTCCTATGACCTTATGTTGTAATTAAAATTATATGAATTCTGCTATAAAATAAAATAATTATTTATTTTTATCTCCCACAAAAGAACTTCATTACAATATCAGTTAGATCTTACAAAAGACATAAAGTGGGAATATGTTAGTACCTATTTTACAATTTTTTATAATTGTGGGAGCCAGGAACCCAAACTAGGATACCCTGTGCTATGGACTCCCCCCCTTACGGAAAATTTGGTGTACAGAATTATTACTATACATCGTCATCATCATCATCAGCCACAAGACGTCCATTGCTGAACATAGGCCTCCCCCAAAGATTTCCAGACCGACCTGTTGGAAGCGGCCTGCATCCAGCGACTTCCTGCGATCTTTATCAGGTCGTCTGTCCACCTTGTAGGTGGACGTCCAACGCTGCGCTTGCCAGTACGTGGCCTCCATTCCAGAACCTTTCTGTCCCATGGGTTATCGGTTCTGCGAGCTATTCTTCTATTACTATACAGCTATACTTTTTACGTGTGTCTCATCTCTTGAAAAGAAAAGAGGTTTTACGATCGACCGAGTCCCGACAACGCCGTAGAAAACCTTCCTTGGCTTATACTTTTAAAATCCGCAACATACGACGGTAAGTTACCGGTAACAGCACATTTTTACGCACATATTACGTACATTTACAATTTATTCGCCAGCTCAACGCGAAGTACAAAAAGAGGTCGTGGCCTCACGTAGAATATTTCTTTAGTTTAACGAACATTTCGTACACCTGTGACCGCTCCGCGCCGACTCGTAAAAAACACGCGAAGGTACCTAAGCTACAATGTTAAGGTAAATATTGAATATAGAACTATTTTATATCGCAAATATTGTGATAACTCACATGACTGATTTTATAATTTTGTCGAGTCGCTTAGTCGTGAAAAACCAGTTTCACCTGGTTATCCCTGAATGGCTGGTAGTAGGCTATTCATATCCGCCCGGATAGCGACCACCGTACACATGGTGTTAAAAACCTTGTGTGGATCGCGTTCCAAAATCAGCCAGTGTATATCAGGGAAGAAGCATTTATACAGGCCGGCATGACTCTGGTGACCACCGATAAACTCATTATCGGTGGTTGCTGGTTTTTTTGACTGTACTGCGCTTACCATCAGGTGTAGTGCAGTTACTTTGTCGTGCTCGGGTTAAAAAAATAAAATGTCCATCGAAGTTAACACGGCTGCATAGAATACTCAACTCGCCATATCAAAAGTAGAGATGAAATATTTTGTGGTATTTTGTCTACGAAGCCTAACATGACGTAATTTTATCGGATGAAATATTTGTCGTCGATAATTCACGCTGTCGAGCGCGAGATATGTCGTGAGTATCATAATAAACTCGCTTACCAAGTAGTATTTTCTTGGAATAATCCAAATTAATATCACCCGCGGTCAAAAGACCAATTCTCTGAAGTAGCCCAATATAATATGTATTATGCATATTATATTAACTATCTATTTAGTATATACTATTGATATTATATATGTAGCTTTTCTTCTTTTATGTACCCTACCTGGCTCCTACTTTTATCTCCATCCCATGGTTGCCTGGAAGAGATTTCCTTGAGCGATAAGGCCGTCAATTGTACTTCGGTTCCTTTAATTATTTTTACCTAGATGTATTTAAGCCAATGTACAATAAAGAATTATAAATAAATAAATAACTTGATTTTTACTTAATTTCAAAGAACTACTAAGTGCTCTATGTTGTAAACACGCAACATAGAGTCATAGAGACTAACGCAAGTTAGTCTACAGTATGAATGGGCTGGATCGACCGGGCTATTTCTACTGTCTTACAGAAAACCGGCGTGAAGTGGCAGTTTCTTGTTGCGGTTCGTAATATTTACGGAGACCCAAATCCCCTGTCCCCTTTCCAACTCCCGTTCCCTCCATCTAAACTAACTCATGTGAACACCCAAACTACCAGAAGGATCATAAATGCGTTGCCAACCATATGGGAAATAAATCGGGATTGAGGAGGAAAGCGGGGGAATTGCGGCCTCCGGAAACCTCACTCACGTACGAAGCTACAGCAAGCAACATTACGTCGATTTTCTGTGAGACAATAGTACTTCTCCGGTCGGAGATTCATACTGTATACAAAATCTGCAAAGTGATTTTAACATTACCTATATTATTTTATTTTATTTATTTATTGGTACAGTTACAGACAACAGACTACATTTTACATAAAGTTACACTTATAGAAGACATGATATAAATCTGGCGTCTATTTACTACTGTACACAGCATTCAAGATACACAGCTTCGTGGTAAAACAAGAGAGAAAAAAAAAACAATAGTTAGTATTCAATTTAACAATAAGATGTACTAACAGTGAGCCTTAATATCAGATTTGCTTGCATTATACTATATATGACATCCTCGCACGGGAATTCTATTCACATTCGAGTAGTTTTCTGTTCAATGCGTTAACCTTTAGTCGTATAAGTTGTTCGCAGATTCCCACGACGTTTCACTCGGCTGAGCGTGCGTGCTCTGAGAAGAAATCCAAAGATTACTACAGCTCAAGGAGTAAAATCGGTTTACAAGAGCTCCCACGACATAAAGTTTCACTTTGCGAAAAAATTTTACACGTTACCGAACAAATCCGCTGGGATTTCACACTTCGATAATATTCATTTAGTCTTCATATATTCATTTTATTTTCTATGATGTCCTTATAAGTTAATCAAGTGCATTGTAAATTCGGGTATCACTGTCCGTAACGACAGGTGGTACCGACCGATAGGGAAGTTTTAAAGTAATTAATTCTTATTATTGACGTGTAAAAAAAGCCCTTATTATGTCGTACTTGCAAAATAAACGCTTTCATTCATTTCATTTTCTTTTTTTTTTCATTCATTCAACGTTTTTGACGTGAGTGACAGCTTGCTGCTGCGTTTAGTATTGTAAATGAGATTTTCAGATTCCAAATATACCCCCCTTTCCCATCTCGTCTTTTCAATATCATATAATGCCTCGGCCATAAATAATAATATGAAGCCAAAGTGACAGATCAATACAACTTGTTTAAATATTTTACGATACGCAATATTATTATGTTCTTGTCTGGATTATATTGTACACAAATGGTCTTATTTCAAAACGTAGACTAACATTAATATGGTATGATGTATGGTATTTAAATAATTTAGTTACTTCGGGTTGTTAAACTAAGTAGTTGTTATAAACCAAGACTAAAACTAGTCTACTTTTTATGAAAAAACGTCAACAAAACAAAACTACCTCTAGCCTGTTAACTTGGCCGATTGAGTTATGGCTCAGTAAACTTAATTACTAGAAAAATAATTGAAATAAAGCAAGCGACAGAAGTTTTAAGCCCTCGCTTGCAGACCGGGGCACGACTGGCAATCTAAAATGCAGATGCCATCTGCACTCCAATTTCTAACTGTGCGAGACATCGTCACTGCAATTTTAGAGAACAAATAATATAATTAACTAAAATACGGCGCATAAGTATGCATAGTAGCATAAGTGAGGTTACCTTATCATTTTTATACTCGATTGGATAACCAATCCAGACCACTAACGACGAATGTACACTTGACGAAAAACCCACCACAGTGACTTGTTCAAATGGGTCGCATTTCGGGATTAACCAGTATTTCAAGTCCCTTTCTTCTTCTATAAATCCGAGAAGTTCCGAAGTTCGAAACAGATAAAGTGAATATTTTTGATATAAATTACTACTCTAACACCATAAACCATGCCTCGTATGCCCCAAGCTTACATTTATTCTGTGTTTCATATATTTTGCCAGCAAATGTCATATCATCCTGAAAATTCTGTCGCATTTAGCGAACGTAATTTACAGTGTCATATAAAAATACCATACAAATAACATAACTGTTTCCACTTCACAATAAAAGTTGAAGTTTACTAATACTTTTATAGGGAACGGAATACGGCTGCGAAATTGAGTACAAATATTGGTTAGCCTTAACATCAATTGTTTCCAAGTGGATCGAACTACCAAGGTTGGTGCATTCGAAATTCGAATTAACGCCAAGTGTCCGGTGCACGCTCTCTAATGTGGCTGTAGCAAAGTGGCGCAAAAAAACGGTTTTGGCTTACTTCCCATAAGCTGCCTCAAATGTACCTCTGGTCAAACTCGAAAGAAAAATAAAAAAAGGTTTCAACAACTAAGTTAGTATAACTATTGCCTATGATCATTGTAAGTTTGGTATAAAATTATAAATAATTATAAAGAGAGGGCCATACTGTACCTACTCTGTCCGAATTCGCAGAGGAATTCAATCAGTAGAGCACCATTGCAATGTGTATTATTCCTTATTGCTATAAACTGTACTTCCTAAATAAATTACTGTTCTAGAGAATTTCATTATAGACACGACATTAAATAAGTAAAACCGAATCGAAATGGTAACATTTATTCAAAAGTAAAATATCTAACTCATAAGTTAGCTGGATCTTGTGCAGATGGAAAGATAAGCGTAGGATCAACAGCATCATGAAATTTAATTGCTATTTATATCAAGTCCAAAACCTCGATGCGGAAGCAAACAGTTTCACTTTAGTTTGAATCCTTTATTATTTAAACGGGTTTAGTTACGCAGTTATGAAATAACAAAGGTAACAGTCGTCGTTAATCCAAATTTATTATAGCATGATAAATTTTATAGCAGAAAATATAAACAGAGCGGTAAACAACGAAGAAGATTATCTCGTTACGCCATTATTCACCTCAATCTGACTTGGATGTATACCTTCGAAGGCCTGACCCATTGCAGGCTAATCACTTTGCACAGGTTGATTTACGATCGAAATGTCTTGGGAACATTTTGCGGAAAACTAACTACAAAGAACTCTTTATAAAATTACAACATTCTACCTTTGTATATCTACCGAGTTAAAGGAAGTTGTCGATCGAGATTTAACTTCTCGATAGTGATATGTAGAAAAAACTAGTAGGGGTAGACAAAACAGAGGTAGTTTATAGAAAACCGAAGTAAAGTAGTGGCTTGCTGCTGCGTTTCGTATGGTAAGATATCCGGAGGACCAGATCGCCCTCCCCTTCCCAATGCCTTAATTAAGGCTTTCTTTTAAAGTCTGCAACACGCCTATGATACGTCTGGTATTGTGGGCGTACATAGGCAGTGGAAATCACTTACCATATCAGGTGACCCATTTGCTCGTTTTCCGGTCTATGATGTGAAAAAAGAACCACGTGCTAAAAAAATCTATTTTATTACTTTACAATAACTGAAACTGCTCGATGTATTCCGAGGATATCGTAAAATAGACCGAGGGATTCTTGGCTATTATCAGTCAGGTGTATGGTGTTAAAGCTTTATCGCACACCTTAGTAGCGAACGCCGTACAATCTACTAACAATAAAAAATAGTGCCTCACACACCCTAGTATCTACAGATAGATACATACAGATCTACTATAGATATTTTTGGAAGTTTTTTTAAGTCTTTCCACAAAGTTCTATATAATCATTAAAATTCCCAAGATCACAACACCTGTTGTTGGTTGAATAAAAAGTTGTTATAAAAGTAAACAATTCCTTTAAGTGTCGACAAACAGCAATTCCCGTCGCTGTCCACTGAATTTATTTCAATCTTGAATTTCTCTGAGCTAAATAACGCAGTGTTTAATTCGATACAGAGCGGTGCACTTAAACCGAAGGAAAAAACTTAAATAAATAGAGTGGAAGCTTCTAGCAATATTAAGATATATATCCTATTTTAAACATGGAATACAAATGATCGCATTTTGTATTCTTCCTGCTATAATTTAACGTTGCTTTACGTTACCAATTATGTTACTCGATATAACATAATGTGTATTATTTATTATGGTCGTAAGGTTGCGACTAAATAAATAAAAACTCGTATATTATATAAAAAGAAAATAATTTCTGCAACAGAATTTCAGATGAAGTATATAACTTACTCACGAGTTTCTTTTTGGTAACAAATCAAATTTAGGGTGCGTGGTAGAGTTTGGCTTTAGGTAAGAGTTTTAAAGATTCTAATGATAAAAGCGCTTATAAAAAGAATGAAAAATTCTCCTTTTTAGAGTTGGTTAAAAAACGGCCCTTAACCAGTAATTTCATGAGCCATGTTGCCCCACCGCGATGGGAGGCGGTGGATTCTCGCATTATGCAAAGGATTAGAGTGCGCCAACCGCAAACCGCTACGATCTTCCTCTGCGAATTTATTATTTTCACTCAAGTGGTGCGGTGGGATAACCTAATATTAAACGCTTGGCTATATTTCCCAGAGCTAGTGTGGAATATCTATAAAATGTTTTGGTTATTGCCTATACCGTATCCGTATGACATAGCGTCTGAAAAATTATTTGCAATATGCAATATCATACGGATGCAATGAATGTAGGTAGATGTTATGGTGCTGCCACACCGGTTTTATAAAATGTTATATAACATTTTATAACACCGGTGTGACAGCATAATTTAGTAAACATTTCTTAACAATTTGTAACATTTTTTAACATTCATTAACATTTTTTAACCGCGGGCGGCGGTACTTTTGAGAGCGGCGCCGTTAAAGAAGCCGTCAGAGAAGGGCCGATGTCATGTTTTCAAATGTTATAAAATGTTAGAAAATGTTAAAAAATGTTAGAAAATGTTTTTGTTAACATTTTATAACATCGGTGTGGCAGCACCATTAGCTATGTTTTTCAGGATGTTACTCTTAAGTTTTGTTTGCTAGATCATTAGACAACGGTCTATTACATATTCTGTCATAATAATTTATTTTTATTAGTCTTTGAAGGCATACAAGCCGACTACCCACTTGATGATAAATAGTTAACGTCGCCAATGGACATGGGCATAGCCACGCCGCTGCCCACTGTGAGATACTTTTTTAAATATAATTAAGAAGGACACGTCATAATGCTTTACTTCATAATCTCGATTAAAAACTTCGTGGAAATGATAAGCTGCAATATACAGCATATATACGTCTCATTGATGGACCCTGGCCTCCTCTGGAAATGACAGGGCTTAATATTGCCTAACCTTAGTCCATCACGCTGGCCTAATGCGATAGATTTCATACACCATCGAAATATAAATGGAGAACTGGTAAGCAGGTTTCCTCAAGATGGTTCCTTCGCCGCTGAAGCAAATGATACTTAACAATGAATAGACACATAAACATAGAAGTTAGAGGTGCATGTTCTTAGGCTAGTTTTAAGCTCGCGACTATCGTCTCGGCAGTCCGAACCACTCTTAACTAAGCTATCGCTGCTTTTTACTTTTAGTAATGTGTAAGTATATTTTCAAATAAAATCCGATATTGTGATATAAAAGATAATTTTTAATAGTAAAAAATACATGTATAAATAGAAAAAAAATGTTTATTATAAATATGTTTAAAACAATAACATTTCATTTAATAATTATATCAACTTTAAAGTAAGCATATCACAGACTCACCTCCTGTACCCCTGGAGAGAAATCTGCACTAAATTGTTGCACCAACAATACACATATCGTCGATGAAGTACCAATACCTCCTAACTGACAATTTAGTCCAAAATTACTTTTTTATTTCAATAGAATTAAACATAAACCACATCCCTTAGTAACTAATAAAAAGGTAATGTATTGGAAACTATATACTATCAATAGTTGATCAAAATAAATAAAACCTTATTTTAAACAGTTTTTGTATAATAAAACCTTATTTTAAACAGTCGGGTGTAAAATTAGATTCTCAACACTTAGGAGGTATTGGTACTTCATCGACGATATGATATTAAATGGGCCACATAGGTCAAAATGGTCTTTCTTTCGTATTATAAACAAACACAATAATGCCTAAATTGGCAGCTGAACTCAGTATTCCCAAAGTCCACAAAGTTCAATAATGGGTAACCATAAAAGCAAATATAAGTTACCATAGATCTACAGCTCATAATAATTGAAAACAGTAACATATTCAGGTTTATCTACCCTATTATATAAAGAGGAAATATTTGTTTGATTGTATGTATGGGTTAATCTGTTGAACTACTGAAACAATTGAAAAAAAAAACACTAATTGAAAGCTACACTATCCCTGGGTGTCAGACTATATCTCATTGCTATTTGTGACCATGGGGCCCCCTAATATCGATTTTGTATTCAATTTGTATAAATGATACATAGGATTTTGTATACAATTTGTATAAGTTATAAAAGCAACCTGTAGTATCTAAATAGCTTAAATCCTCTATTCATTCTATGATTCTTTCAGATTATAGTGCAATGTTTTCAAATTTAAAAACAAAAGCAATTGGACTTTAGATCTAAATAACCGTAACTCGAAAAGTCATCAATAATGGCCTTTATTATCCCTTTATAACTATTTACAGCCCTCTCTTTCTCTTCTGGTGTAGTCCAAACTTTTTTACTCCTAACATGTCCTTCTTCTTGTAAACCACTTGAAAGCCATAGTGCTGTATTGGCAGTGATAAGACATGCTGGCCAAACTACTTCCAAATCTTGGTCAAACATTTGCCTAGAATATATTTTGTGAGTGTCCAGACTAGCTTCGCTCAGTATTTGATCAAATGTTTGGTAGTAAATGTCCAATAAGTTCTTGTAGTGATTATTACGGAGGTTTGTGTCAGTACTACTAATGATGAGATATAAAGTATCAAAAGCTGGTGTACATATTCTTGTTGTTTGATAGTCTATGAGACATGACGATATGGGAATACCACTCTGGAACAAAAATAAATGTTAGTAAATAGTAATAGTTAAATGGTAGAGCTACAGTGTAGACAGCTTTGTCTACAGCATGAATGGCTGGCTTGACTGGGTTCTCACCACTGTGTCACAGAAAATTATGAAGTACCGGCTTGCTGTTACATTTCATATGATGAGTGAGATATCTCAATACCCCAATTTCACTCTCCTTCCCAATACTTTAATAATCCCTTTCCTTAAATGTTGACATGCCCATGATTCCTTTGATATTATAGATGGTCATGGGTAGTGGAGAACACATACCAGTTACACTTTTGCCTACTGGTGTGAACTTATGTTAATGGTATGTATTGATTCTCGTAACTTGAGGAAAAAGATTCCCACACCGAGCAAATATTTGTCTGATCCACAAAAATTTGTTTCGGGTCTGGGTGTTGTGGGACCAAAAGTCTCTCCTAGTTCCTGATACCCATGACACAAGACTCGTATCTTACTGTGAGGTCAGGGCTATGTGTGTGACTGTTGGGTGTTATTTATTTATTATTATCTATTAAAGACTTTTATACAGGTGATGCTGTTAGTCAAATGCAAATTAGACAAATGTCACACCAAAGTTAGTGTAAAAAAATAGAAAACTTAACATAAACCTGTCATTACAGTAAAAATGATGTTACTTATTAATATTAAGTATAGAACACATCTTTGAAGCTATTTTACAAAATAAAATTTGAATGCCCAATATTACTTCTCACCTCATACTTAAACAGTATGTTCTCTTTCCATATATCTCCATGGCAGATACATGTGCTAGTCGCTTTAGTCACTGTGACTTCAAAACACTTGGCGCAGTTCTCTCTCAAATTTTCTAATAAACATACATACTCTGTATCTTCGAACTTCTTCAAAGCTTTGCATAATCTGTCTACCATAATATCCATATACCTCTTATTTGTATCTATTGTCAAAGGTACACATTCTTTAGATATACATTCAAAAAGATCCAGATCTCTACTTCTAAGGATATATGATAATGCATGCAATTTTGCCAGAGATTTTAAAGCAATACTAATGTGTTCTAAATTCAAAAACATGCCATCTGTAAATGGCATATAATCATCATCACACATATTTTGCATGGCTATGACTTCTTTACAGTATTCTTTACAAATATAATAACATTCAGGTATTGTATAGGGTGAAGTAATTGAGAGAGATTGTTGAATTTCATTATACTTTTTAAAAATCACTGAATAAACATAAATTTCCCTAGCAAACATACGAGTTACTGCTCCACTAACACGATAGCGTTCATCCATAGGCGCCAGTTTTAAAGCCAATTTGAAACTAACGAGTTTTCCATTGTCTTCACCAGTCAAAACAACTGGGATAATAAGGCCAAAGTAGTTCTGAGCTATGTTTTTGAACTTTTGCTGGGAACACCGCCAATTTTTGAGGTTACGTTCTAATGCAATTTTTTCTATGATATTATAGACAGCCTCTTCAGAAATGGAAGTCATATTGAGACGGTTTCTAATATTTAGCAATGGCAATTGGAAACTAATTTACATGTTACATTTTTGTATTACGAAAACATTAAATTCGTATGACAAACTGTGATTTTTTGAAGTTATACTTCTTTAGGCGCGTTATGAAAAAATGATGAGAGTGAAATTTTAAGATGCGCGCGCACCTGTGACACAAAAAATTAACAGTATGAAGTTAGGCGCGTTAAGAAAAAATGATGAGAGTGAAAGTAGCCGTAATTAATAAACAAATGACGATTTAGACAAAGAAAAACTCTTTAGGTTTTTTCTTATTCGGAACATGTTGCCGTAAAAAGTACCAGGCTCGCATAAACGCGAAGAGAGTAGAATGTACTTCTATCATGTCGAGTGGATATGTTGATATAAATTAAAATACTTTTATTTAATATAATTAACACTAAATATTATTAAATTATTAATGTTACGATATTTCATCGTTGTTGTGAAGACTTGAGAATAAATTACACTTGTCTTTGGCGAAATGCATAACAATGCGAAGCTTAAGAGTGTTGTTACAAAGACTTGGCTGTATGAGCTACAATACCTTTGCCTATTAAAAACCCGAATTTGAACCAAAAATTATAATACCGAGGACTATGACGGAAGTGAATACTTTTTAAATTGTTTTCGAAATTAATAAGTGTCCGTTCTATTGAAACTATGAATCAACACGCATGAAACATTTACTATAATAATAATTATAATGTACATTATAAATAATAATTATTATTATAGTAAATGTTTCATGCGTGTTGATTCATAGGCCATTTTTGACAATGTCCTTTATAATTTATATATGTGCTAATAAATTATATTCAGTAGTGATTTAAATTGAATATTTTGATTGATATTACTTACTATTTGTGAATATTAGTGAAAAAAATTGTGCTTATATACTTTTTCAAGTGCTCCAATATAATTGAGGTTAACTATCCGTATGTATTATTTATTGATATAAATTAAAATACTTTTATTTAATATAATTAACACTAAATATTATTAAATTATTAATGTTAAATACTTATTATTATTGTAATCAATTATTTGCATGCAATTAAAAACTATTTTTTAATGATGCCAAAGAAGTATAACTTCTCACGCGCGTACATAAGTACACGCACCCATTTTTTTTGCATGACATTTGTTTTTTTTTTAATTCGTCATGAGGACAGATATCTTTCGACCATACTGCCTAGTCCATATATTATACACTTGTATACTGCCTAGTTTTACGTGTAAAAATATTGTTTGAAGTGGTGCAAAATTTCGATATATCGATATTTACTCTGTTATAAATAGATATTTTTGGTGAGATATTTTATTTCAATTTAATGATAAATCTCTATTATATTTTTAGTAAGTATTGAAATCATATCATATTCTTATAATAGGATGCAATGAATTAATGTTAACCAACCTTTTTTATTAGATGGCAATAATGTTCATCCAAGTATCAAGCCGATATATCAATATATCGATATTTTATCTCGATATATCAAAATCGATATTGATACCTAATAAAATATCAATACACTATAATATATCAATACATACTTTTTTGCACTTTTAGAGAAAGTCGTCTAAGAAATATCGTACTGAAAGGAATTAACACCAAAACTCCTGCAAAATCTTGAAATCGACCACACTCGTGTTTAATTGTCCTTGAAATACCCATCACATATGACGAGGCTGTATGGGCTAGATTCCTTGGCCTTCCATTAAAAGAAAAGAAATAAATAAAAAAAATAAGTTGATTGAATTTTCACAAGATTTTACGGGGTAGGTCCCCTTATAGTAGAGGATCCCGGGTAACATCGACCTTCACCCATCTGTTTACCGAATGAAAAATATATTTTAGGGTATAAAATGTGTTGCTGAACACACACCAATAGGGTTGCCTAAAAAATATGGTCACCCTGGAGTCCTAGACATTGTGGGTCGTACTTGTATGAAAGTGTATAAGTCCTATGTGTGTCTATTGGAATAAACTTCACACCTTCTGACGTTTCTGGAAAAATTGACATTGAAATAATAATAATAATAAATACACCCACCAGGCACACACATAGCCCTGACCCCACACTAGGTTAAACCTGTATCGTGTATGTTGAACTGTATTTACTTCTGCAGCCTATTTAAAAAAAAAATTATAAATACTCTCAGTCACATACATAGTCCGGACACCACAGTAAGATACCAATCTTGTGTCGTGGGTATCAGGAACTACGAGGGACTTGCGGTCTCACAACACCCAGATCCGAAATCTACATTTTTGGATCACACAAACATTTGTCTCGGTGCGAGAATCGAACCCACGGCCTCTCGCTTCGTAGCCAGCTACTCGCCTGCTACGTCATCTGGCATTCGGCTGTCAAATATGCATAAAGACAATAGACGAATAATAATGTGATCTTAAATTTAATTAAAATAATTGTTTAGAACTCAATTAGATATTATTAATTTCATTGATGTCAATCGGTGGTACCTACCTATTAGATAGATATTCTCTTGCAATTATATACCAACATTTTGCTGATCCTCGTTGGTTTAATGGCACTCTACTTAGGCTGAGAAAACATGAGGTCCTGTGTTAAATTTCTGATCGGACAACCACAATTTTCGTTTGAGTTTACGAAACTTATGTGTCAAATTACACAAAATACATAAGATTGGAATTTGTGTTTTTGTACGTAATGGGAGGAGTTCGCTTCCGGCCTCCTCATGATACAAAAATAAAATAAAACAATCACAAAGATATTGAAAGAAAAAACCTTTCAGTAAGTGAATAAATTTGACAAGCTCTGTGGCGTAATAAGCGAGTTTGTTGTGAAGTTGACTGTGAAGCGAGAGGCCGTGTGTTCGATTCTCGCACCGAGAAACGTTTGTGTGATCCACAAATATTTGATTCGGGCTGAGTGTTGTTTCTGATATCCATGATACAGGTTAACCTGGCGTGGAGTCAGAACTATGTGTGAAACTGTTTTGTATATTTATTATTATTTAGGTATTGTTTAAATACAGACCTTCTTATTTTCCGAAAACATCCATGCACAAAGCTCATCGTGTTATATTAGGTGCGCATATTTTGCAGATTAGTAGAGCGAAGAATAATAAGATTTAGCAAAGATAATGCACTCCCGCAGGACAGCAAACAAGTTCATGAGTAACCGACGCGACGCCGACGCTGGCGACACGTAATTACATAAAAATAATAACATCAACTTGTTTATTGTAAGTGGCCACGTGTTAAAGCAAACTTTATGTGAGAAAGTCTCCGTGGCGTAGTGGGTGAGGAGGTGGTTGTGAAGTGATAGGCCGTGGGTTCGACTCCTGCTCCAAAACAAATATTATTTGTGTCATTTACTAATATTTCTTTCGGGCCTGGGTGTCGTGGGACCGCAATTCCCTCGTAGTTCCTGAGACCCACTTTTCAGGTTAATCTAGTGTGGGGTCCGGACGATGTGAGTGTCTGTTGGGTATATTTATTTATGTATCTACTACTTATGTTTTTATTTTTACCGGAAGGAATTGAGTTGTATTAAAATAATACCGTTTGTATTAAAATTTTATACTTTAAAGTCAGTTTTATAGATACACATCCTCCGTGGCGCAATAGGCGAGTAGCCGACATCAAGTATTCTATTCTACACTCCCCGAACAAATATAAACAGAGGAAAATATCACTATCCCTCCACGCAAAGTAAATTTACTTTCGTTATGTTCTATTTCCTGGTGTCCGTGTTGGGTTTGAAATAGTCTCACGTATGCGAGCGATGTGACAAAGGTCGTGAAGATCGAGGGGACAAAACCCAGGTGAATACTAACTAACACTCGATATATAATTAAATACAGAAACTTGTTACCAAAATAATGTGTTTAAAAATGTTGAGGATTATATAATTCATCAGTCTAGTTAGCCACACTTTACACCTCAACCAATTGACTGTTTGAAAATTGAAAATTAAAAACAGAACGTGCATAGATCTTTGGTTCCTAGTTGGTACTCGGTTGTCATTTCAAATTCAATAAGTACCAACTACTTAGTAGTCACATACCTTCGAAATTCTTATGGAAAACTTCACAGGTTTTCAGGTTTCTACACACGTTACTTATGATAGTCAGAGATGTATGCTCTTAGGGCTTGTTTCAAACCTGCGACTTTAGTCTCGACAGTCGGTTCCACTCACGCTAACCTATCATTGCTACTATTACTAATATTTAATTGTTATTAGATTCCATAAATTTAACAAAGATTCATGAAGTATGAAAGAAACTGTAAAGTTTTCTTTGTAGATTGGATTAAATCATACAAAGTTAAGAATATCCCAGTATTATGAACTATTATTGCAAAATAAAGTAGACTTCTGATATAGCCGAACGATGCAAACATAATAATAGAAAAACCGACTATATTTTTTCTACCGTTAGGTTCAAAAGTATATCGCCAGAGCCGTAGTAAGTTGCACCTAAAGCACACGATAGCACAGCCCTCGACTTATGAATATTTACGAGATTGGGAGTCCCACAGCTTCAAATGAAATTTTCCAAGTTTTTTCCCTTACAATAGAACGTTCCTTGTTCACGAGAGACACTTTAGACATTTTGTGAACAAGAATAAACTCTTTCCCCTTTGTCTTCTATGTTCTTGTGAAGACATTTTTCGCTATTACTTTGCAAGTATTTGTTGTGGAAATCCAACAGGTCTCGCTGTGGAAATCCTTTTTACCGACGTGACTAAACTTATTTATAGAATTCTTAGCTAGATCTTTTTCTTTAGTTGAATCTTAATTCATTTACCTACCGCAGAGTTAGTTGAAACAAGTCTCGAATAATAAAATGTATAATCTAAATCCATTAAATATCTACACAGGTCTATTTGGTGATTCTACACAGTAACGTTATATACAGTGTCATTTTGACACCCTATACTTAAATGAAACCATGTGTAGTGTTCTTTAATATAAGTACTTTGAGCTAAGACACTTTCTTATTAAAGGCAAAATAAAAAAATTATATTTCCTAACAAATTAAATGCCGTTAACATTAGATTAATTTTAAACAGTCTGTATACGCGCGTACACACATATACAACACACCCGTCATCGAATAAATGAGACACACACATACATTACCATTAAGCCTGCAATACATGTTGGACGAGCTTAGGCCAACACGAGTGTAGGCAAATTAATACAAGGCAAGCGCTAGTGCCTAGACGTTCGGCAAGTTTATCGAAAACCAATCGAGTAGCCGGCTGTGAAGCGAGTGGCCGCGGGTTCGATCCCCGCACCGAGACAAATGTTTATGTGAACCACAAATATTTGTTTCCCGAAACAAACCCAGACCCCGGTCTGGGTGTTGTGAGACCAAAAGTCTCTCGTAGTTGCTGATACCCACGATACTATCCTGATACCCAAATATACTATCTATTCGTTGGTATTGGTCATCACTCGGCAACGCTCGTCCAACATGTATTGCGGGCTTTATACCGTCAAGGTCAATGTACCCGCTTTATAAAAACGCCAAGCGTACAGAAGGCAAACGGCGCATTAGATGAGTTAAACGAAACACTATTTTGGAAATGACGGCTCAAAATAGTAATTTAGGAATTGAAATAAATATTAGATTACCCTATGAAATGTAATAAAATCCTAAGTAAAATCGAATCTTGTAATTTTATAATGATTATTTGTTTTTAGTCAAATTTGTGTTACCTATTTATAGGTATGTGCATTTCCCAAACACATTTTTTTTACGTTTTGTCATTATCAATGAACAAAGTAATACTGTCGCAACTTTTTCGGTGTATATGTCCAGAGCGTCTTTGTGAGTCTGAGACGTATTTTCATATGTATGGAGTTGCCCTTCTTAAGCGTTTGTGTTTTATAATTACATCATCAGCTGTGACATTTTATTCAATAGAGTTAAGTGCAAAAACCGTACAGCGTGATTTAAAAGGCTCAAAACTTAAATCACGTTTTTTGGCAAAACTACTACAAGCTCAAGCCTCATGTTTGGTACAAGGTAAGCAGAGGCGATGACGAATATGTGGTTTCATTTAGTAACAGGGTGTCAAAATAACACTGTATAGATGTAAAGATTTTTTTACCGTTAACTTAAACAAAGCTCCTCTATTGGCTCTATTAGATTGGTTTAATTTTCAGCTATTTTTAAGCACATTTATTAAATATAAGACTAGGGACTTTATAACTTCTTTCATGGAATTTCATAATGTTACTACGTAGGTAGATCTAACAATATCTAAGAAAGAATCGTCAGAATCTATGGATAAATGTCTAAGTTTTAGCCTTTCATCGCCGACCTTTTCCTTTTTATTCGTCGGTTAAAGAAGGAAACTACACCACGTCAAATTAATTTTTTAACAACTTGTTGACTTCGCAACCAACGTTCTCCAATAGTCCCGAGTGAACGTATTGCAAATTAAACAGAATCACACACGCTCTAACCGTCTGTTTGGCCAGTTACACGGCGCTGAGCTATTAGTTTTTATTAGAATGCACCCGTTCTAAAATCCCGCCATTCTTTCTCGTATTTGCTGCTTAGCGAATGGCTACCCAGAGCCAACTAAATGCGATTAAAAGCTTTCCAACATTAATACAAATGTTAGTGTTGTGATGCTCCGAAAAAATACCTAATACTTTGGTGTCTGTTTTGTTGCACCTTGGTGCATACAATTCAGAAAGCATCATGATGCGTTATGTAAGAATAGTTATACTATTGTTTTTAGTCACACATAATAAGTAGGTATTTAAAAAAAATGTGTTTTGCTTATACTTACTACGTCCTATATAAGAATTCATCTAGGCAGGTAAGTACCACCACTGTACTTATTTCTGCCGAGCACCAATATCGTGTTGTGTTGATTGAGGCATTATGAAGCTTATCATTATAGGCTTGCAATTCTGAGTGGTGTTGCTACAATTTATGGGAACTTGGATACCATCAGGTGAGTAACCTACTGTTTTTATACTACTGATTAACTAGTTATTATTATCAGAGACTAAATGGAAGGTGGCGGATAAAGAAGCTAACTCAACCTGGCCAGACTAACTTGTTACAATGTCGAAGAGTTATGGGAATTGGGCACTATTTTTTAAATCACTAAAGGTATTTATGAGTGGTGGTAGAGCCACGCTCTAGACAGTTTTGTCTACAGCATGATTGGGCCGGGTCATTACCACTGTCTCACAGAAAACCGACGTAAAGTAGCGGCTTGCTTCTACGTTTCGTACGGTGAGTGAGATATCCGGAGGCCCAAATACCCCTCCCCTTCCCAATCCCTAATTATCCCTTTCCTTTCAGGTCGGCAACGCGCCCATAATTCTTCTAATATTGTGGGCATACATGGGCAGTGGAGATCACTTACCATCAGGTGACCCACTTGCTCGTTTGCCGATCTATGCTATAAAAAAAAAAAAATATCTAAAACGTTTTAATAAGATGTATTGTAAGTTTATAAAGCTGACACTGCGGCTTCGTTTATAGCAATAACTTGCAAACAATGCTTCTAACGCAAAGATAGTAAAAAATAAATACACGTAACAGTTACACTTTCAGTCCCATAACACCTTCGCAGCCCTCTCGCTTCGCAGCTGGTTACTCGGCCACTGCGCCACGGAGGCTGACCCCTGTATGTGTGTTTATGGTGAAATACTTATTCCTATTTTTGAATAATAGAGCCACGCTGTACAGGTTTATCTACAGCATAAATGTGCCGGCTCGACCGGGTCGTTACCAATCTCTTACAAAAGGTCAACACCGGAGGCTCTAATCCCTCTCCCCTTCCCAAGACCTTAATTATCCCTTTCCTTTATGTTCCTAAATAAAGTTATGTGACTAAATTAATTAATTAATACTTTTCGTATTGTGGGCGTACATGGGTGGTGGAGATTACTTACCATCAGGTGACCTACCTGTTGGTTTGCTGATCTATGCTATGAAAAATACTAGATAAACCTTATACATATTGATTGAATGGCGATCACCGTACACATTATAAAACCCCGTCTATTGCGTGACTTGTGGCTTGGATAAATAATTGCAAACAGTGACGATAAAACAATGAGAATCTTCGGTATCTCTATAAATGTACAGTTTATATCATTTTAGCCCTAAATATTCACAGATTTATGTGTACATAACCCTCCCGCCTAAGAAAACAAAGTGGACCAAACTTTAATTAATAAATTAGGGAGTTTAGTGAGAAACTAAGATATATAAACCCCTGATATTCTAAGACAACCGAGTTATTTCGAGCTAATCATTTTAATGGAGAATCTCGACGTTTCTTAAGTTATAGTGAAATCTTATAATAATTCCGCACACTTATTTCTATTGTAATTGTTTTAACTTAATTACAAACAGCGCAACGCTTTATCGTGGATAATAAACTTAGTTCATGATGATAATTAATATATCATGAGTATTTTACATATTATGTATCCATATAATATTATTGTTACTAGCTTTTGCTCGCGGCTCCGCCCGCGTTAACTGCTTTTTTTTTAAATTTATTTAAGGATCAGCAACATGACATACAATAACATTAGTAATCATACATAAATCAATAATATACTTAATTTAAATGTTGTCACAATTGTAGGTGATAAAAAGTAGCCTATCACCCAAGCTAGCTCATACTCTGTCTGTATACCAAATTTCATCAAAATCTGTTCAGTAGTTTCAGCGTGATTGACGGACAAACATCCAAACAAACAAACTTTCGCATTTGTAATATAAGTAGAATACTGCTACCTTTAATAAAAATACCAAAAATATAATTAATATCCGTCAACAAACTTTATAAAACATTTTTTTTTCGATACCACCCATATTATTATACATACGATAGCTTACACGTGTATCGCCGAAGGGGTAGGCAGGGTGCAAATAGTGCACCCATAATTTGCCGAGCTTATTTCCGTCCCATGATGAAATAATTGGTGAGCCTATTGCAATATTGGCTACAAATTCCAATCCCAAGCAAATCATGTATTATTTTTAATTAACTTCAAAAAAGGGGGAGATTATCAATTTGGTGGTTATTTTTTTGCCTTCTTTATGCAAAACATTGCTCAATGTTTGTTCATACATAGATTTCTCCGGGAATTGTGGACAGATTTTGTGGGTCAATTCTATTCGTTATTGTATAGCTGCGATGTGATGCCAAATTTGGTTGAGGTGTTATAACGCAGTACAACCTTGAAACTGTAACACAAAAAAGTTAAAAATTACAATTACTAGAAATGTCTTTCGAGTCTGTGCATTTTGATTTGGCCGGTAGCGAGTCAGGCACCTACTCCAAAGAGACCTCTAGAAATATAGATATAGAGCCATAACCAAATTTTAGGTTTGAACTGAATTGAATAAAACACAAATTGTGATAACCTGACCTGGGATTTCAACCTTGGACGACGCGACTGATGAATGAATACGATGCCAATAGAGAATATTTTAAGATATATTCCTGAGAAGAAAGCCTTTTCCTCTCGTAATTAATAATTGTGTTTAAACGTCCTTATTGTACATTTTCATACATAATACCTTATTATGATTTTCTTCGTTCAAAAAAAAAAGGAAATGAATCAAAGAACAGTGATTGGTTTAGACAGATTTATTGGAAAAATAACATTTTACGCGGCCTTTTGAGGTTCGCTCCTTCCAAGGAGATAAAAAAGGGTCCTCATATTTAATGAACCTTGGCTGGCTTTTAGGGGAGTTAAATGATTTCTAATACTCATTTATGCCGACTTTGCCTCATTTTCCTGGAGAGAATAATGTCAGGAGAATTCAATCTGTTTTGAGATAAGTTTAGATGGATGAAAATATCATAATAAAATATAATGTTTATTTTAATGCGTTCAGCGTAACCGTAAAATTCAAAGTAAATGCGCGATTTACCCGGATATAAGTACATTGGTCCACGACAAAGCAACACGTCGATTACATTTAATGAAGAGATTCACAGGCAATTTATTGTAACAGTTATTTATTCAAACACTAGCTTTCGCTTACGCCCCCGTGATATCTTTTACCGGGATGAAAGATCTAACCATAACCCATGTCATGGTCTATCTGTGTCTCAAATTTTATACCAATCCGTTAATGATGCAGATGACACTTCCACTGCCACCACTTAGGTTCTGGGTTATATGGCGCCAAGTCAATAGCAATCACATAATATTACATCCCTTTCAGCCAATGTATCTCTATTTTAACAATAGATAGCAGCTTGGCTGTGCTGTGGTATTTTTGAAGCCCATAGGCGACGGTGTCCGCTGTCTGGCTGGTCGCACGCTCTTCTCTCTATCTAAGCAATAAAAAATAAACATAGATACCAGAAAAATTATAATAAGGTTAGGTTATATAACAAGCAATAGGAGTTTTCGGATAATATTTTTCTGAAAAATAACGTGGGAGGCTTTAATCCAGTTTGTCGGAAGTTTAATTTATATTCGTTTGTCCGCCCACGTGGCCCACGTGTTATACTCGTGCCGCACAAACTTTTTCAAAATTACCTAACCACTCTACCAAAAACATTAAATATTTATTCAGGGAGATATAATTCTCTTTATATTTCAGATACAATATCCTACTCTCTACATGCGTTGGGATCTTGATCACTTTGATACAAAGAATGTCTAAAGCGCTCTGTTGCACTGAAGTTGTCTAAGAATGTGGGTTTGCTGTTGGCGAGCTAGTCAACGACTTTACATCGTTGCAACTTATAAGTCTGAAAACTTTGTCGGCGACACTTAGTGACCAGTTTGAAGCCAGTCGGCCCCTCGTATGCGAAGGCCCGTAAGCGGCAGTGTATAAGCACTGTTGTGTTTCGGTTCAAAGGATATTGAAGGCAGTATGTAACTTATCATCTTATGTCTTGGGGTGACGAGATCAATCCAGTGCGATGTAGAGCTTTGGAATTCAAAGTTATGTGTGGTGTTGTTTTGGGAGCTACTTATCTAAACGTAAAGTAGATAATTAATGTAACTATTCTGCTTGGAGTACATTTCTATACCCCTGTCATTTTTTTTAATGTTAAGCCAACTTGTGCGGTTTTGACAATTTATCTTCAGTGCTTAGATATGTCACCGTAATTTCTCGAGACAACAATAGAGAACAGAAACCACTCCTACACTTACCTCGATATATTATTTAACGGATATCTCAACTTCATCCGTATGGAAGCATACTTTTTAAATTTTATTTTGTACAACGTCTTGAATATTTCATAACATTTTCATCAGTATTGTAACTCATTATATTCGCCAATAAAAAAATAAAAATAAAAAATAATTTCATATAGTATATGACGCGGCGAGCTCCATGTAGATGTGTCAGAGAGGAGGGTTTTACAACCCTTAGTCTTTACTTGATGTGGTCAAGATGTACGGCGAACGAAAACTCTCAATAATAACGACACAGGGTTATCACTTTATCGTTTATTCACTCTTTTAAATTACTACCGGCTCGGAGGTACAATCTTAGGTGGGAAAAAGAGCCGGCGACAGAAAAACCACCCGTTACAGTGCTGAGGATACTTTAACACTTTGAACCGAAACACTTCGCGGTTATAAATCACGTTATTTGCGGTCAACTAGTTATTAAGATTGACACTGTACTCAAATGACTCTAGTCTGCCATAATTTTAGCAGTTCCCGACTGTTACGACTCGCGGACGGAACTCAACTGCTCTTGAAATGACAAGACGCCACTTTATATAGAGGGATTTTCATTATCCCTACTTCGAAACTAGAATTACTGGGTAAACAACGCAAACCACCCTCAAATTATCAATATGAGTGGCGGTACCGACAATTGACGTAGAATAACGTTATTTAAATAGTTCAATTCAGTGTCTGTACTCTTTATGCTCCGACACGGCCATTCTGCAGGGCGGCGCGTGCTCTGCGCCTGCCTCGTCTTCTTCATGCCACGACACGGCCATTCTGCAGGGCAGCGCGTGCTCTGCGCCTGCCTCATTGCTTCTCGTAGAGTGTTATAGATTCGCGTAGACTGTTGTGGATTCTCGTAGCTTTTCGTTGGATCTCGTCGATTCTCATTGACTCTTCATGCTCTGATACGGCCATTCTGTAGGGCAGCGCGTGCTCTGCGCCTGCCTCATTGCTTCTCGTAGATTTACAAATTCGCGTAGACTGTTGTGGATTGTCGTAGCTTTTCGTTGGATCTCGTCGATTCTCGTTGACTCTTCTTGCTCCGATACGGCCATGCTGTAGGGCAGCGCGTGCTCTGCGCCTGCCTCATTGCTTTTTATAGATTGTTATAGATTTGCGTGGACTGTCGTGGATTCTCGTAGTTTTTCGTTGGATCTCGTCGATTCTCGTTGACTCCTCATGCTCCGATACGGCCATGCTGTAGGGCAGCGCGTGCTCTACGCTTGCCTCATTGCTTCTCGTAGATTGTTATAGATTCGCGTAGACTGTCGTGGATTCTCGTAGTTTCTCGTTGGATCTCGTCGATTCTCGTTGACCTGAAAGAAGAAAAATAACTCCTTTTAAGTAGGTATCTGGTATATGGTAGTAAGCAACCCATGTTGCTTATTTTTATAGGGTTATTGTTGTTACAACAGTACACAAAGATATCCTAAGTGCACTGCCTTATTAATTTGGAATCTGTGGTGTATACATGTCTATCCATAGTTCCACAAGGCTTCCCCACGGTATCTCAGGGTTCACATGTGGATACATCAAGGACCCGTGGTTTGCTCAAGGGTAACTCATGGTATAGCTCAGAGGTATTGTTGTTAGAATCTGTGGTGTATACATGTCTACCCATAGTTCCACAAGGCTTCCCCACGGTATCTCAGGGTTCACATGTGGATACATCAAGGACCCGTGGTTTGCTCAAGGGTAACTCATGGTATAGCTCAGAGGTATCACTCTTCAGACTTGGGTTATTGTTGTTAAGGATATCAGGTACTCGGAGATTTTCTCGGAGGTTCTCGTGGATTTCTCGAAGTTCTGAAAACAAATAACATTTTGGCCTATCACCATAAATGATTTCAACATATTGTTCAGTTATTACATGGTAAACTCATCAAAATTTCTAGTGACCCGGCACAGTAATAAGTAGGAAGGGGCTGTTCAGATTATTTCAACATTGAATTGCACGATTGCTCGGCTCGTTCCTGACTATTGGTTTGTTGGAGAGGAATATCGTGAGTTTAGGGCTGATTACCCTGTCCATTGGTCTGTTGGTAATGAAGACAAGTTCGTGTGTGTCTGAAGCCTAACTTCTTAATATTTTTATCTTTTCAAAAAGTTTTGTATGGACGCTTGCTGTAAGCCTGACGCTAGTCGGCTGTATACAGCTTTACCGGACTTTCAGGTGAGCGCTTTAAGCGCTATCAACCCTTAAATTTAAGTGACCACGCTGTGGGCAGAGGCATCTGCGATTATTGGTTTGGAGGGTTTTTTTTTATACTTGTCATCATCATCGGCTCGCGGGCCGGTACTAGAGTCGGAGTTACGGGGAACGCGGTGCGGTCCTCAGCGGCGAGGACGATATGTCGGTCTTGTATAGTGTTGTTGTTGTCTGAATTCCTCCCTCCTTCGGATGGCTTAGAGTGGTTGCATCGTCCGGATCGGTGAGGACGCTAAGCGGCTTTTCTCCACTTTGCACGGTCAAAGGGAGTATATATTGACGCTTTACGGATAAACGTATTCGGATGGTGAGCGGTGCGATCGAAATAGGGCTTGCTGTTCATTTTCATGAACTGCCGGATGTGTGTCCACATGGAGATTGTGATCTCTCACAAACCACGGGACCCCAGAAATCTTACGCGGAAAACGATTTTACAGGGTTTGCAAGCGTCTATATCGGACTTCGGGGACATGAGTGGACGCGGGCGACGCGTACGTTATGATCGGCCTAATGCACGTGGTGTATGTCCTAATCTTGTTGCGGATCAAGAGTTCGTTTTTATTATTAAGCAGCCAGTAAAGCTAGCTGCACGCGAGTGTAGTTCGCGCACGTACTGCATTTATATGTGGAGCGAAGGCAAGCCTCTGGTCGAGGTTCACTCCTAGATATTTAGCCGTTTTGGTCCAGGGAATGCCCATGTTAAACATGTACTGAATCTGCAAGACGAACTGGACATCGGTCAAAGTGGGTCGCGGCGCTTTTAGTTGGGTTGATGGTGATTCGCTATTTGTGGCACCACTTGCTGAGATTGTCGGTAGCGGCTTGCAAAACGCGAACCACATAAACCGGTTGTTTGCGCGATGCATAGATCGCGGTATCGTCGGCAAAGAGTGCCAGATGGGTGTCCCTTGGTTTGGGAATGTCGCTAGTATATAGCGTGTAAAGAAGGGGAAATAGGACGGAGCCTTGCGGTACTCCGGCCGTAATAGTGTGTCGGGAAAAGAGGCTTCCCTCCACGCGATATCTGAAGCCGCGAAGCTTTCTTTCTTTCTTTCTTTCACGAGATGACTGGGCACGTTTATAGTGTATAGCTTGTGAAGCAAGCCATTGTGACACCTTGTCAAACGCTTTATCGACGTCGAAAAATATGGCTCCAGTGGGGGTCTTAGTAAAGAACTTTGCGTGGATGTGCTCCGTGATGCGGAGCACCTGATGTACGCTACTATGGCGGGCTCTGAATCCAAACTGTTCCTCGGGGAGCAGGTTGAGATTCCTAACAACTGCTTGTACCATCCCATTAGCCTCCTTAGCTCTTTGGGTAAGATGTCGGTTCGGCAGCGGGTTTACCCGGTTTGGGGATTCCTATGATAATTGTCTCCTTTCACTTTTGTGGAAAGAGGCAGTTGCGGAAGACTGCACCAAAAGTCAGTCAGGATTTCCAGCAGATGGCTGGGGAGTATCTTAAGGACGCGGGTAGGAATACAGTCGCCGCCGGGGGCTTTACGTCTTTTGAGTAACCTGACCAGTTGACTTACTTCTTTATATGTCACCGATGAGAGTGGGTTTAATGGCTCATCGACATCCCGGTCGACGGCGGTGGGAACGCGTTCCTACTCTCGACGAACTAAAGGAACTGTAGCGAAGATCTACATAAAAATGGAACGATCTCACCAAATCCTTGTTAGTTTCAATACTCGTAAATCCGTTCGATCACCGTCGTCCCATAAAGCTGCTTTGTAAGTGGTACCGCCACACCGTGAGTACCGCGTTACGGTTCAATGACCGGGAACTCCAGCGCCGGTGGTACATCAGTAGAACTCGTCCATTATAGTCCTAGATAAACTCTCACAACAATTGGTACACGATTAATAACTTTGTAGGTGTGGACACAATCATCCCCACCATATGTAAGACTTTTCGTATCCATGGGCAGTAAACTTAACATCTGTAACTTTCAAGATTTTGGAATTATGAATAAATATGGGGTAGATAATTATTCATTTACATTTCTGAACACCATCAAATCCAGGAATGCAATGATTTTACACTGAATCAATTTTTGTATGGCACCGGACTGCCGGACCATGGATCAACGTGATAATCCAACTCATTACATTGTAATATCACTTTCTTGTATGGCACTGGACTACCGGACTATGGTTCACCGTGATGATCCAACTCATCACATTGTAAATTGGAATAGACTCACCAAATCACTCGTAGACAGTTGCAATTCCTCGGGCGTGTTCAATGGATAGGCTGTGGACTTATCCCACTTCTGATGACGCGGCGAGCTCCATGTAGATGTGTCAGAGAGGAGGGTTTTACAACCCTTAGTCTTTACTTGATGTGGTCAAGATGTACGGCGAACGAAAACTCTCAATAATAACGACACAGGGTTATCACTTTATCGTTTATTCACTCTTTTAAATTACTACCGGCTCGGAGGTACAATCTTAGGTGGGAAAAAGAGCCGGCGACAGAAAAACCACCCGTTACAGTGCTGAGGATACTTTAACACTTTGAACCGAAACACTTCGCGGTTATAAATCACGTTATTTGCGGTCAACTAGTTATTAAGATTGACACTGTACTCAAATGACTCTAGTCTGCCATAATTTTAGCAGTTCCCGACTGTTACGACTCGCGGACGGAACTCAACTGCTCTTGAAATGACAAGACGCCACTTTATATAGAGGGATTTTCATTATCCCTACTTCGAAACTAGAATTACTGGGTAAACAACGCAAACCACCCTCAAATTATCAATATGAGTGGCGGTACCGACAATTGACGTAGAATAACGTTATTTAAATAGTTCAATTCAGTGTCTGTACTCTTTATGCTCCGACATATATATTTTGATAATTAGCAATATTGCGCTAAGTACTTGCGTCAAAAGCTAGTTGCATTTTCCGTTGCATATAAGCCATTTAAAATTATTTCTATCGCGACAAGTTTATATAATTTATTAATACTTTAATAATCAACAACATAGTTCAATTGTTTCTCACTTTGGGGTATTTAATCGTCGTCGGTGGCTTGGGTTCTAGGCCTCGCCAATTAAGGGGAGATATATTTTTTTTAATAGCATAGACCGGCAGAAGAGCATGTGGGTCACCTGATGGTGACCATGTGATCTCCACCGCCCATGTACGCCCACAATACTAGAAGAATCATAAGCGCGTTGCCGACCTTGAAGATCGATTTTCTGTAAAACAGTGGCAACGACGAACCGGTCCAGTCATGCTGTAGACAAAGCTGTCTACAGCGTAGCTCTACCACTCATATTCATACTCATACATACTATATTTAATTAAATATTTTTTATAAGATTAAGAATACGATTAAAGGATCGTTGTGCAAGTCGGCCTTAACATTTAAAAATAAAAAAGAGTATAATAATAAAGTAAACTGATGAAAATGAATTAAACATGCCAAGGTATAGATATGTACTTAGTTTTCAGTTACAATAACATTATGTATACATCTATGTAAACTTCTCACCGGTATAAAAGTAAAACAATCGATCTCTACCCATCATCTGCACCCTGGAAATCTCTCCAAACAACACTGCGAAAAACGTACAGTTTAAATAAAACTTAAAAAATTATTTAATTCACTTATATTTATAACTCACTTGTAAACCCAGTTTAACAAAATTCTTGTTATTTTCTCGCTGCTCCGCCCTAGCCTATGTACCGTCAAAACAAGATTAGTTTTCATTCGTTTTAAAGAAAATCGCTAACAAGCTTACGTAGATCCACCACATACGGGTCGAATACAGTACTTCTTGAATCGGTTGAAAAAGTAATTAATAAAGCTACTATGTTTTTGAACTTTATAATCCATCAAATATGTGTAGAGTGATCATCAATTTATCATACATTTGAGTTACAACGAAAACTTCCACGTCAAGTCTTGTACTTACCATATCCTAACTAAATCAGAAATTTCGAATTAATTCCGATAAGAAATACTGTTTATAATAACTGTATCAAAAATAATATCCATTGAAATGAAATCTCAGCTTCATAGCGAGTGCAACTGACGCTAAGTTCACTTTAGATAAATTTTGTCCCAAGACCCTGATAACCATTCTCATATCGAATGATTTACTCTACAAAGCTAGAATATAAATTGTTCATTGGAAAATAAGCTGCGATAGCTCAGCGGGGAGAGATACCGACTGCCGATAATAATCGCTTGCTTTAACGGTGACAGAAGAAGACATCGTGAGGAAACTTGCATACCTGAAGTCTGCCAACCCCCATTAGGCCTATGTATAGGTCTAAGGCCTGACTCCTCTTATTCAGTAGACGGAGCCCCTGCCCTGCAGTGGGACTTGTATGATACAGGGCTAGTATTATTATAATTAGAAAAGGACATTTTAAACCTCATTAGTCTTGTGGCAGCGTCCTTACGCTGAGAAATCGACAGCGAATTCGTGGACTCAAATCTTAGATCTAAACATAAATTGTGTTTGAATTTTCCATATAAGAGATCACACATAAGTTACCCAGGACTGGTATTTGTGTGAACTACGGCCGGGCGATAGGCACGTCCCCTATCGCATGGGACGAAAATAAGTTCGGTGAAACGTACTTTTAGCACTAGTTGCACTGCCTATCCTTTTTACATTTAAAAATAGTAATCCTTAATTCTTCCCGTCACAAGCGAAGCCAAAACTGCACTCTTAGATTTTTTTATAAATAAATACACCCAACAGTCACATACATAGTCCTGACCCCACACTAAGATACGAGTCTTGTGTCGTGGGTATCAGGAACTACGAGCGACTTTCGGTCTCACAACACCCAGACCCCGAGACAAATATCTGTGGATCACACAAATGTTTGTCTCGGTGCGGGGATCTAACCCGCGGCCTCTCGTTTCACAGCCGGCTACTCGCCTGATGCGCCACGGAGGCTGTCAAATTTTTTTCAGATTTGGAATCCGACCCAGTCATGCAGATAATATTGGCTACAGCGTGCCTTTACAACATTAAAAAATTACATGATCAATGTCATGCACACGACATCATTACTTCATAAGTCACACCCCATAAAGGTATCACTCCAAAACACTTGATTCTAACAAGAATCTCAATAAAACAACCGCACTATACATACAAAGTAGACTACTTCAACAAGTTATAAAAGCTGCCCTCGGGGAGCAATCAAGAAGAAAGGTTAGCCGCAGGGTTCTTAAGGCGCTCACAATCAAATTTATCTGCATCGCAGCTGGGTTAATCGAGGATTAGGTAAATTGGGCCGGATACACTGATGGGATACCTACAGGCCACAGCGGACACCTCGAAAGGCGATCCACTTACAAACTCATTACGTGGCAAGTTAGTAAATAATTCAATAACACCATGGCTAATCGGGTTACGCCGTTCAGCGAGTTTTCGATCTGTAAACTGTGGAATCCGAAAAAATAACTTTAGACCCTCTCAGCAATAACTTGCCGAAATCGCCATTTCCATGAATAATATGAGATCACGCCGTAATTAAGTCCACTTATAATGCGTCCTTAAAAAGTCACGCGTATTGTTCTGATTAAGACGCTTGATAACTTGACCAATGATGCTGTAAAACATTTTAAAATTATTACATTCACTCGAAATAAAATACAATAAAATTAATAAACTATAAAAATGCAATAATCTTTCTATCTGACCAAATCATATTAAGTCTTTTGAACGTCACATTTTCAACCATAACTTTAAATATCGAACACATAGACACGAGTTAACGGGCGACCAATGAGAAGCAAACAATTTCAAGCGTGTAAACACGTCTCGGGAATATCGCCTTCAGCCAACCTTGACAGCAACCGATGCAAACGAAGGTCGCATACTCTAGTTTTATTAACATTAAATAACCACATAAACGGTTTCTCATACAATTTACAGAAAAGCATATCCCACCGTAATTCAAAACATTGTCATGTGTACATTTATTTCAGAGGTAAAAGCGTGTCTATTTACTGCTTATTCATGGTGTCCACTACAAAGGAACTCTGTTGAGTTCTATTTATTGCCCACGTAAAGGTTTATGATCCATAAAACTGAATTCTCCGACATTCATTCGTTGGGACAAGTATCTAATGTCTTAGTTTATGTATTGGAGAGCAGGTGGCTATAAATGTCATATTTTATTTCCACAACGTGTTGCTATAAAGTTTTTATTAACTTTTGGTGATTTTTCCATCGGAGATTTACATTACAATGTACTATATACACATATACATGTACTTCGTACGCGAGATTTACTCTTACGACAAAGGTACAGGCCCGGATCTAGGGGGGTAGGAAAGACCACTTACCCCGAGCGGGCAAATGCTGCGGGACGTCAGTTTGAAGTTGAGATGAAGGGGTCTACAGGGGTCCCTGCTAAGGGGATACTGGCGACCCCCGCAGCATCTCATCACAGGGCCAAAGGGGAGGGGAAGAATCAAGGAATGGGAAAAGTATAGAACGAGGGGACAAGCCCTCTCGGCAGAACCGGATATACACTGGCTGACTCCGAATCGCGACCCACACAATGTGGGTCACTATGGCGGGTCTTAACAGCGTGTGTTGTGGTCGCTATCCGGTCGGATGCGAATATCCTCCCACCAGCAAATAGTTCAAGTTAACAATAGCTATGCAAATGCTGTCTTAAGTTCTCTTATAAAATGAATATTTAGACGATGAAAGTGCAAAATGTAATCTTTGACTCAAAACCAACCTAACCTGCACGTGGTATACTCTTTTGATTAACGGACGAGGCAGTAACCAAACTAGGATCCGGTTACTGGATAAGGGGGTCAGACTGCAGGTCGCCCCACTAAATATCAAATCAACCGTCAAATCACTATGGAAAGGTTGCGGGGCAGAAAGAAAAAGCATTAGTCCAATAATTGTTTAGATTTACTTTGCAACTCCAAAGAAAGTTGTAGTAGTTAATGAAAGCGAATTAACTGGACTGAATTAAACCAAGTAGGGGAAAGGTGTACGAGATGATTCCCTTAACGGAAAACGCTCGTAATATCAAAGATATTTAACATAATTATGATCTGAAAGCGTTTACTACTAGCATATTTATCTGTCTTATTTTGGGCGTATGTTAAAACATTTAATTTATTAAAATTGAAATAAAAAAAATCCGTTTTTTAAAACCTTGCGAAAGGATCATCTTGTACACCCCGGTGTTCAAGATGATCCCTACGATATGGACAAGATGATCCTCGGACCATCATCAGTAAACAACATACTTATTACATAATTTAAGTATTCTATAGTCATTTTTAAATCACATAATATAATTTGTGAAATCAAAAATCATACATTACATAGTTACGGGCTGATTCTCCAATTAAAATTCACGACAGTTATTCTTTTGATAGGCGATTGAAAAATCATTCCTAAGTAGAACAATTAGAATAGATTAGAATCTTCTTGACAATAATTAACACTGTTAGTCAAAATCAACAATATAAAAGCTTCGTAACGTACGAATTAATAAAAGTCAATAAACTGACTTAATCTGTTTTTAGAATTCTAAACGCTTTTTAGCCGGCGACATGATACACATATCACAAATAAATTCATCGGGATCATCACTACCTATCCCTGCACAAGCTTCATGTTCCCATTTTTGGCATTCAGAACATTTTATCCATCCTTCACCCATCTTATCTTTGGAAAATGTTTCCGTGCAGAAAAGGCATTCTGTATTATTGTCAGATGATTCGGACTCTGAGACATACAAAGTTTTTTCTTTTTATTTGATACTCCTTTTCCTACTCCCTTCCCTTTCTGTTTATTTTTAGTTATATATTTTTTGACTGTGTGCTCTTTTCGTAACTTCCTATTTTCTTTTCCAGTTCTTTTGCTTGTTTCTTCTTCTAAGTATTTTTTGTATGGTGTGCTGGTTAAAATTGACGTATCCACCTTTTTTCTCTTTATGTTGCTCCTTTTGCCTACAATTTTTGGGTAAGGTTTTATCTTGGCCTGTGAAACAACAAAATTTACAAAATTACTTTTGTCAAGGAGTGACGGTGAATCATTTCGGTTCAACGCATAACTTGTAGATGGCAACGATGACAAAGGAATTCGAATAGAAAGCGATTCTTCTAGATGATCCCTAGGGACCATCTTGTACACTTAAAAGGTGATCATCTTGCCCCAACCTTAAGTTTTTCATTTATTACTCTGTAACATAACCTCTAAGTATTCTACTGTTACCATACTATCAAAAAAACTAAATTGATCATATTAGGAAGCTACAAGCACAACAATGACTGTAACTGACAGTATACAATAAGACTTACATGAGTTTAAAGTCAGCGTTACCTTAGATCAACAGCACACAATTTTAATATTTTCCCATCAAAACAAGTGCGTCGGTCGCTTCGCCATCACGAATTGACTAACGCGGGGGATGGCCGGGGGCCACACATTTTCGAAGAATATGACTAGATAGCATTTACACTTTAGTCGCAATTGAAAGTGATCATCTTACCTTAAGGGATCATCTCGTACACCTTTCCCCTACTTAACTAATTTTATTCAAGATCGACGACACAAGAATAATTGAATTTTTATGGGTGCTTTGGTTTACGATTGTTTACATTAGACCCTAACAAATACTTTCGATTACACGTTTTCACTTGTACAATTATTTGTCTTATTTAATACTAGCTTTTGCTCGCGGCTCCACCCGCGTGGTCTGCTTTTTCCAGGATAAAAAGTATCCTATCACCCAAGTCAGCTCATACCCTGTCTGTACACCAAATTTAATCAAAATCCGTTTAGTAGTTTCAGCGTGATTGACGGACAAACATCTAAACAAACAAACATTCACATTTATAATATTAGTAGGATAATATTAAGCATGACTTATCTCTAATAATTGCCTATTAAGTTTATAACAATATATTTTGTACTTGCAAAAGGCGTTATTATTTGACACAGCCCGCATTGTGACAAGGCTCTCTGCTCCGAGCTCTAAGCACCGGTGACTAATCTGGACCTCGCCATTGAAGAATGTTTTCAATTTTCTATTTCCAAACGCACATTTTATACAAAATTATATTTGTATACAGTAATACCCCGACTTACGCTACCCCGTTTTACGCGAATTCGGAGATACGCGGTTTTTATTTTTGATGGCCGCGTACATCAGCTCTCCCACTCTGCCCTGTTAGTGTTCTGTTTACGACAGGTTCTGTTCAGGTGTGGAATTTTTTTACGTACGCTGCGTTTTATTGATAACCTTAAACTATGTCATCCAAAAAATCAAAAAATGTGTCATTTGAACCTAACAAGAAAAGAAAAAAAATGTCTTTTGAGCGTAAACTGAATATTACCAAAGACTTCTAAGGAAAAATAAAAATTTGTGATATGGCAAAAAAAATTGATCTACCGGAATCGACAGTATAGAAGATGTGAAAGACTCTCAATTGTTGAATTCAAGCATCATTCGTTCGTCTGAATTATTATTTTCTTTAGACTTTGGTCCCGATTAAACATACATTATATGTATTTACATGCAAAGTTATACCCCGACTTACGCGAATTCGACTTACACAGTTATCGCTCGGTCCCACCTATCGCGTAAGTACATTAATACCCCGGGGTATTACTGTACTTACATAGAAACTGATATAAATATTGCGTTTCTATTTTTGGGGATACCATGATAAGTATTCCGTTTACAAATAACGGCAAGCAATGAGGTCTCATTTCTTGCCGTACCTACTATACAAACTCATATCATATAAGGTATCTATTGAATATATTAGTGAACAAGCGAATTGAAACAAATTACTAAGGTCTTATTCAAGGTGAAGTGCGCGTTGAAAATTTTACGTAAATTCATAACGCTTGCGTAGTAGCAATCAACTTGTCAACCTTTGAAAGATGACCTGACTCCACCCAGTTATTACCTTCCTCCTCTGAACTTCATTCAATGTTAGCTATCAAAATTACTCAGTCGTTCCTAAACCCGTGACTAACAAGATGACTTTCTATACTAATAACAGTTTGTTCATGATGCATGGGATACCAAATGGCTTACCAGCAAGAATGGATAACAAGCCGAAGAAGAAAATGGTATTTCTTGATATGACACCAGCGCGGACTCCAAAACCTACGTCGCCGAATGCTGTTGTTCCGATGAGAAATACGCTTATAGACCCTCATATCTACAAGGATATCGTGTACGAGAATATAAAGCCAGTTTTTACTGTTCTTCGACTGATGGGCGTTCTTCCTTTAACCAGACCATCGCCAGGCGTAAATAAATTTAATATAGCGTCGCCATCAGTGATATATTCTGTCGTAATTTACGTTGCACTAATCAGCTACGTTCTGTACTTATCGCTACACAAAGTACAGATTCTTCGTACGTCTGAAGGGAAGTTCGAAGAAGCTGTCATTGAATACTTGTTTACTGTTTATTTGTTTCCCATATTAGTAGTACCATTGCTATGGTATGAGACGAAGAAAATTGCGGGCGTGCTCAATGGATGGGTTGATTTTGAGGTAAATTTTTGTTATCGTTTCCAAAACATTAAAACATATTAAACCGATTTGGCTGTGGATTTGGTTGATTAGGTTTTTTTGTGTGAATGACTTTTCCCAAGATGATCCTTTTAAATTTAGTGGACTAAAGAAATATAGAAAACTTCTCAACGGATACAAAAAACGCACTGCAAGTTGAGTTTAGATTTTTTAAATTGTGTATACTTTTGGACAGTTGACTCAGTGCACAATATAACGCGCTCTTCCAAAAATGAAAAGAGTAGATCAGTCGAATCTAATAACTAACTTACTAAATACTTTTGTCCGATTCTCCCACATGTCTATCGAGTTTTCGACTTTCGCGCCTTCACAGCTGCTATCTGTTCGGGATCAGAAACTTTGAAGAAATTTCCAAACCCCAGATGTCAAGTATAAGGCATCCGATAAAGTGATATTAAAACGTCTTATGTATTTAACTTTGTTTCAAGAGTTTTTAAGTCGCAAGTAGGTGCTCATAGAAGCGCAAGGTTTTACCTTAAACTTGGGTAAATTATACCTTTTTTCATGTGTTTCTGTATTTATCCCATATTATAAAAGTCTAAGTTTGATATTTGCAAGTTTACTACACCTTTTTTAAGAACAACCAATAAAACATACACTACACTAATTACACGATTTAAGAACCACTTTCTGCGGTGCTATCTTAATTAATTATAGGTTACCACCACTTGCAAATCATAGCGGCTGTGCAGATTAGTACCTATATAATTTGGTAATTAGATCTCTTATTAGCTAGCACGGCTGGCCTACGTATTTACTATATGGCGAACATGGTCAAAGAAAGATCTCAGATATTCTATCAACTTATGTATAAACCTGTGCAATTACAATTTAGCATTTTATTTTTATACATTTATATTTTTAATATAAAAGGGTCCAATATAATTAAGTATTTAAGGTTGGGTTTGATAGGGAAATTTACAGAAATCTTAAACAAGTTTTCGAGTAAAAACCTCATTCAAATTGTTTAGGCACTACCTACGTTGTGAGACACACAGGTAGACAAACAAAAGGCACAAAGTTATGACATTCCTCCTCTCCTTCTCACCATGGTGGCACGTACGTTTTACGCACTCAGCCCTGTAATCATCGAAAGGGTAGGCAAAGTTGTGACCAGGGCAACCGCGATTTCGCCGAGCTTATTCCGACCCATGATGTAAAAGGGGATGAGCCTATCGTCATACCGGGCACAATAGAAACCCAATATCGCTCTTGTGTGTGGGGCCACCACTTTTTTATGAGGCACTAAAAAGTCAGTAACGTGTGTTTATTTTTCAGGTTGCCTACAAAGATTTATCAGGCAGGAGTTTACCAATAAAACTCTATAAAAAGGCGCTAATAATCGCAGTTATAATTCCGATTCTATCGACGAGTTCCGTCATTATCACACACTTAACAATGGTCCACTTCAAAGCGATGCAAATCATACCTTACGTTTTCTTGGAAATTCTCACATATATTTTAGGTGGATATTGGTACTTACTTTGCGAAACGCTTAGCATTTGTGCCAACATAGTCGCTGAAGATTTCCAACAGGTATGCATTCGGTAATACGATAGAAATCTCAAACTTTGAGCACTAACATTAACTTAAGTTACTCGAGAGATAAACTATGTAAAACTTCAGCTCACTAAGATTTATTACATAAGTTATAATAACATTTAAAGGTGAACGAAAAACACGAGTTAACTGACTTTGATTAGAGCAATTCTTGTTTGAATGTCGATGCCTGCCCATAAGCAGGAGCAACGCCACATAAAACTTTGAATTACTCAACACTGCATGGCGGTCATCACTCCGATACATACTATGTTAAGTCTCATTCTGCCCAGTAATTTCAGTGGCTTCAATGTCGTTCAAACCGAAACACAACAGCACCCACAAACTGCTACTTGGCGGCAGTAATCGACAAATCGGTGGTACCGACTCAGCCGGCCTCTCGCATACGTGGCACCTACCATATTATAGATATTTGTCATGAAATTATTGAACCATTTACACAAGTCCAATGCGTTGTGACTATCAACCAATCCATAATTGACATTGTGCAAGTAAATATTTCAAATCAAAGGACTGTAAATATATAAATCAATAGCAGGCCCAATGTTCTAACTAACGTGTCATAGATGGCCTCGTGTAAACGGTCCATTTGTGTTCTAGGCCCTACGGAATATTGGCCCAGCTGGGAAAGTCGCAGAGTATCGTGCTCTATGGCTTCGTCTAAGCAAGTTGGCGCGCGATACTGGTCTCGCTAATAGCTACACATTCACTTTTGTTAATCTATACCTATTCCTTATAATAACATTATCCATATACGGCTTATTGAGCCAAATATCGGATGGGTTTGGTATTAAGGATATTGGACTGGCGTTGACTGCACTCTGCAGCATATTTCTATTGTTCTTCATTTGCGATGAAGCGCACTATGCTTCTCATAATGTGAGTATATTTGCAAGTCAAGGACATTATTTAACTTAACAACCGTCCATTATGTAAAAATAATTCAAATGCTTAAACTTAATTCACATACAAATTACGAAGACAACCCTTGGGTAGAGTGACAAAATATAATAGAGCTATAGTTTAGACATCAAGTCGAGATAGCCTAGCCCTTTCTACCAAAAAAGGTTGCTAAATGCAACATATTTTACTCTGTAAAGAACTAGGGCCGTCTGTGAAGATTAAATAATCACTTGACTAAGCTATGCTAGATAGGTACATACAACATATTATAAAGTGACCTGATACATTTTAAAATAAATGCTAAAAATAAATATTCGCAAAACTAAGATAACTAACATAAGTGGAAGAGACACTTTTATCTGCAGCACGAACTGGCCGACACGTCCGGGTTACTCCCAATGTCTTATAAACATGAATGTATTACGAGTGTTACAGCCCCCCTAGAGAGAGAGTGTTAGTAGTGTAGAGACATTCTAGTCTACAGCATGAATGGGCCGGCTCGAACGGCTCGTTATCACCGTCTCATAAAAAACCGATGCAAAATAGCAGCTGCTGCTGCGTTTCGGAGATTATGAGAGATATCCGGAGGTCCAAATCCCCATCCTCTTCCAAATCTTTTAATTTTCTCTTTCCTGTAAGGGCGGCAACGCGTCCATGATTCTTCTGGTATTGTGGGAGGTCGTGGGCGGTGGAGACCACTTACCATCAGGCGACTCACTTGCTCGTTTGCCGGCCTATGCTATAAAAACCTCCGACGCGAAGTGGCAGCTCCCTGTCACATTGTTAGAAATGCTTGAAGGTTGCATTTCACTTAAAATTAATTTCATTTTAAATGAAATTACTGGAGTCTTATATCACCCTTATATCACCACTTTTATGGTTGGCAAAGCAGTCATGGTTCTTCTGGTATTGTGGGCGTTCAGTATTCATGGTAGGTTAGAGATCACTTACCACCAGGAGGCTCACTTGTTAATTTATCAAGGTCTACTATAAAAATTATCGAGATAAAATAGCTTAAATCATTCCCAAAACTATTTTTTTAACTAAAACATTTAAATATATTCACAGGTTAGAACAAACTTCCAAAAGAAACTACTGATGATAGAATTGTCTTGGATGAATACTGATGCACAAACTGAAGTCAATATGTTCCTACGCGCTACTGAAATGAACCCCTCGCAAATCAGTCTTGGAGGATTCTTCGACGTCAACAGGACGCTGTTTAAATCGGTACTTTTAGAGACTTCGTGTATTTTTTTACATAAAGTATTAATTATGCAAGTGACTCACGTCGTAGGAAAACAAAGGACATACACATAAATACATAACTAAAAACCTGTAAAGAATCCCCTTATGTTTTTAAAATGACTTGATAATTAGCCTAGTGATATGCAGTGACAATCCTTTACCTACTCTATCTTTTTTTGATCGCCCAAATGATGAGATGTCGTAATCATAGTGGTAAGTGACACGCCTGCCAGTACCCAGACAGACTCTAGCATCTGTATCTATCTATACATAAATATGATGATAATTTTTCTTACAGTTACTAACTACCATGGTCACCTATCTAGTGGTCCTATTACAATTCCAAATCAGTATTCCCGATGAAAGCCACTCTTGGGACATCAATGAGGATGAACAGGTCTCCAACGCTACATCATCAGTTACAGAACCTATCACTACTACGATCATGACGACTATTATGACAACAATGGCGAAAAGAAAAAAGAAAAATTAATTTAATTTTAGGAGACAATAATTATTAATTTTATATAAAATAAAACAGTAATGACGATGAACGTGTCTCCAACACTAAATGATCAGTTGCAGATACTACCACTACTAGGGCCATGTCGACTAATAGGACATTAGTAAAAAGAAAAAAAATGAAAATATATAGAAATAATAAATTTATTACATATCCATTTTATTTTATAACAAATTCTTGATACATTATTGACTAGATTCCGTAAACATCACCCAAGATCTTGCATACAGAGACTAAAGCTGCCTAGAAAATAACAAGGGACTTATAGAAATAGTTAATCTACACAATATACAAATAACAAAACTCCGACAATATTTATTTAACAAAATTACACGCTCAGCACTTCACAAAGCAATAGCACAAACCGATCACGAGTTCACTCTCTTGAATATGAATAAAAGAGTACATATATTCATATTATCGTGTCCATGTCGGGCGCCATATCAAATATTCAAAAAAAAATATTTTAAGACAAGACAAGATTGTATATAAAACTGACAAAATTGAAAACATTCACTGATTGTTAGTCAGTGTCAATCGTTCAATCTCAATTACCCGTTCGTTCAAGTATTGGTTTCTGCCACGACCCGGAATATTTCAATCAATCGTTTGATAGATCATTCAGGTTATTGTAGCTCAGTCAATCGTCTTTCGATCGGCGATCGGCAGAACAACTAATCATAGGTATCTGGATTATTCAAAACAAATGATTGCAATAATTCCTTTACACGAATCGGGTTAAATAACCGAATCGATCCAAAGAGAATCGATCATGCAAGTATGTCCAGGACTAGTACCCGTATATGTCAAATCCATTACGAGAAGAGAGAATTTATATCTAGTTTTCTGTAAGTTTCTGGAAACTATTTAATTACTATCCTGTAACTTTAATTGCATTTTATTTTAAAATAAAGAACAATGGTGGACTACAGCAAGTGGAAAGATATTGAGGTTGGTACTTATTCATAGTTATAACGCTTAAAACAATCAATGTAGCCACGAATCTATCATTGTTCGGTTTTCTAGATTTCAGACGATGAAGACGAAACACACCCTAATATCGATACGCCGTCTCTGTTTCGTTGGAGACATCAAGCGCGCGTGGAGCGTATGGAGGAGCTCCGTCGTGAGAAAGACGACCACGAGCAAAAGAAACGGGAAAATTTAAGACGTTTGGCGGAAACGCGCAAAAAGATAGCTGACAGTGAGGCTAACAGCCCTGATCTCGGGTCGTTAAAGAAAGTTCTGGCAGAATTAGAGGCGGAAGAAAAGGCGATCCGGAAGAAGGATGACGATCTTAAGAAGAAAGACAAAAAAACTCCGTGGAATGTCGATACGATCAGCGAGCCTGGGTTCACGAAAACAGTCATCAACACCAAACCACAGCGGGCCAAGGACGAGAACTTGACTGAAGAAGAAAAGGAAGCCAATATGAAAAAGTTTATCAAAGATAATGAGAAATTTTTAAAACAGTTTGGGATGTTAAGAAAATATGATGATTCTAAGAAATTCCTGCAAGACCACAACCAGTTAGTGTGTGAAGAAACTGCTAATTACCTTGTCATTTGGTGTATCAACTTGGAGATGGAAGAGGTAAGAAATTGTTGCCTAATTCAACTTGCTCAGCTGTATTATTATGTTGAGCTACATAATTTGCATAAATTATCACATAATCAAAACATGGCATTGTATAACAAATATTGTAAATCTGAAACATCACCTCACGGACAATAGGCTAGTTTCCTATATATTATACATTATTTTATATGCAACAGAGAATAATATGTAAAGAAACCCTTTTGTTAAAACACAAACAAAATTGCTTCAAAAATGAGCCCATTCATGCTGTAGACGTAACTGTCTGCAGAGTGGCCCTACCAGAACTATTGTACCCAATATGGCCATAGGCTTGCTACCTACCATGGAAGGAGAATAACCTTTACCAAGCTTATTCTCCTTCCATGGTAGGTAGCAAGCAAGACTGAATGTACTAGTTAGAATGTACTATTATTATTATTACTATTATTTTGCAAAGTTATGTTAACCAATTTACTGTGACACTGATTATCAGACATATCATAGACACGACACAACATAGCTTCAAATATGCATTAAACGTACCACCTTGTGTGGTCTGGCATGGTTATTTGCGCATGTTTGCAAAGTTTTAATAGACATTTGCACTTTGCCATCCTGTATGATTTTTTAAATACACATCAAAGCCTTCAAAGTTCAAATATTTGGGTAGCCTGCTACACTTGTGCAAAATCCAGTTGTGTGTGCACATATATAATATAAGCATACCGCGTCCACAAAATCATTGTCCATCCTATTTGTCATTTCATCAAGTATTGTGACTGCAAATGTTTGCAAAGCATATCTGACAGGTTCACTTGGTAGTGACAAGAATGTGATTAAATGTGTGTTGAAAGGTCTTCAAAGTTTGAAGTTCAAACCTTTGGACCCCTGTGTGGCCCTGGCATTATAAAACAATACAAATAAATAGAACTTACATTATATGTTAAAAATTGCTGTCAATAAATAAATTCTCTTGTGTTTCAGAAACATGAGTTAATGGCTCATGTTGCACATCAAACAATCTGCATGCAGTACATACTTGAGCTGTCCAAGCAGTTGGATGTGGACCCAAGAGCCTGTGTCGGATCATTCTTTGCCAAGTATGTGTAATATAAGACTATATTAATAGAATTGAAGTAATTAATTTCCATAGTCTTTGTTAAAACATCGGCTCTAACCCAATTCAACTGAAAATAAACAATAAATCTATTTTTTGGTACTAACCTGTGTGTAATCTGTGTGTTGAAATTTTTGAACAACTTGAAAGATTGAGGTCATATTCACACCATATATTTGTTAGGTTGAGAAGAAGAATCTATTTGTTTCTAGTTCATAGTTATATAACATGATGTTATGACCCACAGTAGCATGCATGGGAGAGAAACCGCAGGATACACCTAGTAATTTAATAACTATATCCTGCTAATATTATAAATGTGAAAGTATGTTTGTTTGGATGATTATCCGTCAATCACGCTGAAACTACTGATACTCCAGTCATTTTAGTAGGTTCACCTCGGAATTCGAGATACCCGGCTGTAACTCTGTAAATACTTGTGTATTGACACCCTAAAAGTTGTCTCAAAACCTACATATGGTAGGGTGTGCGCAACTATTAAATTTCAAGGTCAAAGGTCACAAAAATCGCTTTTTTTGTAAATATCTCATTTCCTATGGGTTTTTGCTATTTATATCCATTATCAATATTGTAGAATACAAAATTCTCTACAAATTTTGTTTAAAACTTTTTTTCATACGGTGAACCGTTTTCGAGATAGAGGGCGGAGAGCGCGCGGTCACAAGTCCGTCATTTTGAAAGTTACATAAACGAAATTTTGTATTTCGGTTATTGACGTAAAATAAATAAATACGTGTTTCAGGAATTTTGGAAATTTTATTTATTAAGGGATGAAAAAGGGGGTGAAAGTTTTCACGCTTTCACGCCTAAATCACTAAACCGATTTTGATGAATTTATCTACAGAGACAGATGGAGCCCTGCAGACGGTTACAGGCTACTTTTATCCCGGAAAATGCTGTTCACGCGGGCGGAGCCGCGAGCAAAAGCTAGTATAACATAATAGTTAATAAAAATTGACAAATATTTATAATCATTGATTTATGGATAGTTCATCAACTATATATGGCGCGTTTTCGACCGGAGGCACCGTTTGACCTGAACTGATCCTGTGACCGCGCGCTCTCCGCCCTCTATCTCGAAAACGGTTCACCGTATGAAAAAAAGTTTTAAACAAAATTTGTAGAGAATTTTGTATTCTACAATATTGATAATAGATACAAATAGCAAAAAACCCATAGGAAATGAGATATTTACGAAAAAAGCGATTTTTGTGACCTTTGACCTTGAAATTTAATAGTTGCGCACACCCTACCATATGTAGGTTTTGAGACAACTTTTAGGGTGTCAATACACAAGTATTTACAGAGTTACAGCCGGGTATCTCGAATTCCGAGATTCTTACCTAATTTAAGCTAAAATGACTGGATTATGAACGGATTTTGATGAAATTTGGTATAAAGACAAGGTATGAGCTGACTTGGGTGATAGGCTACTTTTTATCCCGGAAAAAGCAGATCACGCAATTAAATATATAATGTCTTCTAAAGTGTTTTATGTGCAATAAAAATAATTATAAATAGATAAATAAGAATTCCATAACCTCCAAAACCTTGATACATTGTTAACTTTTTCTTAGTTGATAGAAATAATATATTGATATTTTTCAGAATTCAAGTAGCTGAGAAAGCATACAAAGACTCATTTGACGATGAGTTGGAGCAGTTCAAGGCTCGGATCAAGAGGCGCGCCGCCGAGAAAATCCAGGAGGCGATCAGGGAACAGGAAGAAGAGGAGAGGCAGGCGCGGCTCGGGCCAGGCGGACTCGATCCTGTCGAAGTTTATGAGGAGTTGCCTGATGTAAATATATTTCCTTATTATTAAAGTGTCCCACTCCTGTACAAAGACCTTGCAAGCCTTTTACCATATATCCTACTATTTGTTATTGATCCAACAGTCCTCTAATGTGTCTAGTTCATTCAGCAACCTCTTCTTTAAGCTACCCTGATGCCTCTTTGCATGGGGTAGATATGTAGAGCCCAGTTCCACTTAAGTTTAGCAATTTTTTCTACCAACATCCCATATTAGCGTGCGAGAGCAGACTTCGGTATACCCAACACGATCTTATGCTTAATACCCAGTATATTGCGCTCCATCCCGCATCAAGATTAGATTAGACAAATCGAAATTGTGTAACGAAATGAAAGAAAGTTTTCATACCTGGCAGCATCACGGAGTTTTATATCAAACTAGCATTTTTTCGCGGCTGCCTGAACGGCTTGCTTGTTTTTAGAGAATGGTGTGTTTTTAGTGATAATAAGTAGCCTATTTCCTAATCCAGGCCATTATCTACCTGTGTGCCAAACTTTATCCAAAACTGTTAAAGTGTGATTGACTAACAAACATCCAAACTCACAAACATTCAAATTTATAATAGTAGTAGGATACGATTGTACCAAAAATGAATTATGTATATTATGATTTATGTATTGATTTGATTTATAATATAATATTATTTTTTCTTAGGAATTGAAAAAATGCTTTGACGCGCAAGACGTGCCAATGCTCCAAGCCACCATAGCCAAGATGCCTGAGCAAGAAGCAATCTATTTCATGAACAGATGTATTGCGGCCGGCCTGTGGGTACCCGGCAAAAATGATGAAGAGCCCACAATGAAAGAGAATGCCGGATCATCTTCAGAATCAAAGACAGAAGCCAGCAACTCAAACAGCACTGATGACGTAGACTGAAAGTTTCTCCATTACTCCAGTTATTATACTAGTTTAGGTTCCATTATAGATATCCCATTGCTTAACGTATTGGGGCGAGAGAATTTCTTTTCGTCGTGGTTAAGCTGATATTTAGTATAAGTTATTCCACCAATGCACACTGTGGTAGGCCGTCTGGCAAATGCTAGCTAGCTTAACGTTATATTAGGCAGGTGTAAAATATGCTCTAGTTGCACACACACCTATGACGTGAACTTTGCCATTTTTATGTTGATAGACTTCAGAAACAAAAGGCATAAACTGCCAAAATATCAAGTTTGTAAACCTAGCGGTTTAGGCTTTCCGTAGTTGAATCACTCAGGCAGTCAACAAGCAATTATGTAATATAATACAGAGTTACTTTTAAAACACCAGCAACCTCGCAGCACTAGATAGCTGACCCCATAAGGAACAACTTTTGTTCTACGAGTTCGGACACAACTCACACAATTGAGTAAACATTAAAATAACAAAACAAGTGATGTAATAATTTTAAGTTGAAGGTAAAAACAGTAGATTCTGTGAGTATCAGATTTTTATCTCGCAGTCAACACGTTCGTTTCATAACCTGAAAATTGGGATTTTTTAAAATTCCAAAATTTGAAGCAAAGTTTTTTTCTATGAAGAGTGGGCTGCTCAAGTCAACTTGTGGCTGAATTTTGTCTATGATATGTATACTTAATTCCCGCGGAGCATGAGTTTTTAATTCTCAACAGTTAAGACGCTAGAGTCGATTAAAATTCACGAAAAATGACTAAAAAACACTCATTTTCAGCATGGTGCTATTATTCAAAGGGATCGTCCGAGCCAATTCTCCTCATTTACACTTAAACTACTATCTTTCCCACTGTGAATTCCGTCTTGATCATGCAGATAGCTTCAAACAGAAAAATTTCACAGCAAATGTTGACAAGGTTTAAAAATATCGATTTTTAAAATTTTATGTTTAAATAGGCGGAAACAAGCGCTTGTAAAAATCAAACTCGTGTAAATTTTGTTCTTTGGGACCCTAGAGTAGAGTTTCTCAAAGTTACACCAAAATCTAAAACGAGTCGGGAAAATTTTATTTTCCATAAGACGATTTTAAATGGAATGACCCGTAATCTTTGCGATGCGCGTAGAGATATAAACATTCAAGTCGGAAATTAAGTAAATTAAGTAATAAAGTCTAACGAATTATCAAAAGTCGTAGAACAAAAGTTGTTCCTTATGGGGTTAGCTATCTAGTCCTGCGAGGTTGTTGGTGTTTTAAAAGTAACCTTGTATATAATTAGTATAGACGTCGGCCTCCCCAGATGCCGGCTCCGCCATGGATCACACAGGATCATTTTGTCAATCCTCCACAGTATGCATTGGTCTTAAATTACCATTGTTTTAACTTTCATCACATAATGACTTATTATGTGTTACCAACATCTTCAATTGATAGCAGTACATATGGACCAGATTGTGCTTTTTAACATGTGATTGCGTGAATGTTTGCTTCAGTTTCATTTTACTTATCTTTCCTAGATGTAATTATAATAGCAATAAAAAAATGAATACATGAAATATTACTAATAAAATAATATGTTCGATGCTATATATTATTTGTATTCTTTTTACTGATCCTAACTCCAATATGCAATGATTTGCTCATACCACATAAAATTTTAAATTACATGATTTCCTTGTAAATTAAATATTTACAAGACCATATTTTTTTAAGCAACCCTATTGGTATGTGTTCAGCAACACATTTTATACCCTAAAATATTATTTTCATCCGGTAAACAGATGGGTGAAGGTCAATGTTCCCCAGGATCTTATGCTATTTGAAAAGATGTCAATTTAAATTGACTTCGATACATGATAAATAAATATCCATATATCGAATTAAAACTAATGCAGACTGTTAGTGGGCCACCAATATGTTAGGTCCAAAGCATGCTGGTTAACGAACGAGGCAGTGGCGAAACTAGGTTCCCGCGATTGCGGGTTGTGGGGGTCAAACGGCGCGTCGCCTCACCTATAAAACTACGTCAAATAAATTATGGAAAGTAAGAGAAGATAAGTGGGTACGAATAGGGCGTCGCCACATAACGACGGGCAAGTCCATCGCCCTAAGCTGGCGATAAGTGGGCTAGGGCTACCGTGCATACGAAAACGGAACGCGAAAACGGACAAGTTGAAATACCTGGGGTAAGTACTACATGAGTCTTGTGACAACCTCGACGTTAGGACCCGTATTAGCGCCGCTTGGGCTAAGTGGCGGAAGATCACAGGCGTTATTTGCGACCAAAAGATGTCGATAAGACTTAAATATGTATACAAAACAATAAACAAATTCCCATATACAAAACAATCATTCGGCCTGTTCTCCTGTATGGGTGTGAGACATGGCCGGCCCTTAAGCGCCATGTCAGAGCAATATATGTCGCGGAGATGAAGATCCTGAGGTGGATGTGCAATGTTACACGGTTAGACCGTATTCGTAACGAGTACATGCGCAGCAGCCTTGGTGTCCGCGAAGTGGCAGACAAACTCCCAAGAATGCAGCTTGTTGTCTCGATGATTTGGTCATATTTTGAGGAAATCGCAGGGGTACGATCCCATGGAAGGCCCAAAAAGCGTTGGCTTGACGTATTGGAGGGAGACATGAGAGCCAATATATAGCTACCACTAGAGAATGCTCAAGATCGGGCGAAGTGGAAACGTTTAAGCAAAAAGGCGGACTAAGCCATGATAACGCTAGGCAGAAAGAAAGACATCAAAGTAAAACATATAGTCAAAAATATCGATATTTTTCAACATCCCTAAAGTTTACCGCTCGATAGAGGTGACAATTTCCGTTTATGAGGCCACGTCATACAATTTCACAGCGAGAATCATATGGTGCGGCCTCATAACCGGGAGTTTTCATTGATATTCCTGCTTAGATTGTACGAGGGTCTATGTAAAAGGGGATCATAGGTATGCGAGAAATAAAATATGTTATTTAAACTTGTACTTTTTATATAACAAAACTACAATAGGTATGTGAGAGTCGCTAGGTGAGTACATGCGGCGGTAGCTGCGGCCGTCCCTCTAGCTTGCTGTAGTCTAGGTGGAATTCTTTCGCCACCTGCAACAAACATTTTTCCATTTGTATTATATTATATTGAAATAAAACTAACTTAAAGGGATTTTATCGCGGGTTAAATTAGTTTTAGGGTTAAATTAGTTTTATTTCAATGAGTAACATTCGCGTAAACGTAAGAAATCATTAAATTATATTTCTTACATATAAGACTCATTACATGAGTTGAGACCACAAACATAATAGAAAGCAGACCTAACAACAAAAAGCATGACGCAGCCTCTACGGCGCAGTGCGCGAGTAGCTGGCTGCAGCAGAACAAGCGAGATTCGATTCCCGCACTGAGATAAATGTATCTGATTCACAAACATTTGATTCGAGTCTAGGTGTTGTGGGACCACAAGTCCCTCATAGTTCTCGATACCCACGGTACAGGTTAATCTAGCTTGGTGTCAGGACTATGTGTGACGTTCGATGTATTTATTTGTTATTATTAAAAATAAATAAATACATCATTATAAATAAATAATAATAATAAATCCCTACATAAAAAAATCACGAACATATAGACAATCCAAGTTATTTTATGTGTTTACCTATAGTACAGGTGCTTCACAAAAGAAAATGAAACAATGTATCTATAGAATCTGTATTACCTTGCGCCAGTTATGCGCATCAAAGAAGTAGTAGGTGCCGCGCTCGTACGTCGATGTCTTTTCCACCATCGGCATGCCGGGCGCTTGAGAGATCCACACCTTCTCCTCCATGTGATATCGCCATTCGCGATTATATCTAACAAAAGACGGCATTGTTTAAAACTCACTCATCGGTTAACTTCTCTCTATTTCATTAATATAAAATTACTAGATATTGCTTGCAGCTCACATAAATGTAATTTCTAGGATTTGTGTTGTATTTGTGACAGGGACGTCTGTGGTTGCACAGACAGATGATCACCTCAGATTATTGGAACCATTTCACCCTTAATAACAGTTTGGGTGGCACTCCCACTACTGGAATTATCTGCATCCCTTTAAGAGATAGTCTTCGCTCTAGGAGTTTCTCCATATTGCCTAAGTCCTAATCCCGGTCATGAACTTAATGTGTGTAAAATTTCATCCAAATTAATTCAGCCAATATGGCATGATAAATTATTAAACATCTAAATTAGCAATGTCACAAACATCCAAACTTTCACATTTATAATTTTAGTATGAGTAGGATGAACTATATGAGGGTTATGCTATCATAACCATCATTTGCAATTCTTACCATACTTGTCCTATAGTCTAACTGAACTTTTGTAGGATCATAGCTTGTTACTTATAACATACAGAGAAATGGCGTCTACAGAACTGATTGCAGACGTCAAAATTGTCTATAGGTATTATAAGTATTATAATCTGTACTAAGTTGTAGTTTTCATAAAACAATACTTACAGCTCTGACGCAGCCGCTATCTGCAGCACGTCACCGACAAAACAGTAAAATAGGTAAAATAATAGATCTTCTTTATATCGATTCAGTCGTAGCGGCGCCAGTTTTTCTCTTATTGAACCGTTTATTAAATATTCCGGAGGCACGTGGTAGTCCATATCCTGTGGTCTGGAATATGAAAACATTTTTAATTTAACCTGAGAACATTATTAAAGACCATCCGTCAATCAAGGAGAATAGTTCCATCTCCTATTGTGTTTTTGTATGTAGTTGCCAATAACATAAATTTATTTAAAAAGGTAAAACTGGATAAAGTAGATTTATATTTATCAATTTCGTACAGCAATAATTATTCATTTCATATGTATACTTTTCATACAATAATATCATGTTACATGTATGCAAAGCACCATGATTCACCGCCGAGTTCATTCTCCGTATATTTCGCGACAAAAATGACTATTTGGTACTTCCAATTCGAATTCAGGATTATCATTCGAACTGGATTTATTCTCGACTTTGAAAAAGAGAATTTCGCATTACAACTCTCCAAGCAAATAATACTATGTCTACTTCCGTTGTCATTTCCGGAATTCAGATCGGATGCATTACATTAATACTCGTTTGATAATGAACTGATTAGTAATGCAAGCGAAAACGGTGTTTGTATACACATTTCTCGTAACACTTAAGTTGGTAGTCCACCATACTGTAAGTATGAGTATTATTAGTAATTTAAGGGCATCTCACCTGCACGGCGTGTCCGCCCAAGGTCCAGCGAATGTCAAATAAAGATTGTCTGGTGAATTTAGATTCAAACCGAGTGCCGTCAAGTCCTGTCCGAGGGCTAGCGACACGAGACTTGGATCTGACTCCGCCGCTCGTATAAACGTCAGTAACCCCACTATACCAAACTGATTTGGAATCATTGTCTCTGGTATATTTGTCACTTTACCTACAAACATATCACACAATTAGTACACTTTCTCAACCACACAGTATTGAAATGATGGTAACACATTAAAGTTCTGTTAAATGTAAAGCACTTTAATATATCACCCTCATCATGATACTATACACACCATATAGATCCGTATGCGCTCCTTGATTGACAACTTTGGGGAAAAACAATTTGATGTAAGATAATATATCAATTATTATAACATCAAATCTAACTACACATCCACAACATAAAATGAGCATGCATATATTAATGTCTAAATTATAGACAAATTAGTGTAATCTACATGCACATCAACTGGATTTGTAGTGGCTAAGTTATGAATTTTGTATTTTTGGAGAAGTTATCATTATAGATATTAGGTATAAACACAGACCAAGAATCTA